>OW203732.1:15856388-16518888 GCA_934045075.1 Yponomeuta sedellus | reverse complement strand
ATATCGATCGATGTTACAAAACAAATTGTGACAAATAGCGCCTTTCTTGCTGTCTGTAACTGTAACTAGTTTTCAAAATTTAATAGTTCTATCCCGATAACATTTTTAGTAGGTGCGAAAACTAACCGCTGATTAGTTCCCGTTGCAGCTCCAGCTTAAATTATCATTTAAATAGGCTTTCGCAGTAAAACGGCCTCAAGCTAAGTAAGTACTAATTATTACAGCCAATTATTTTCCTAAGCACCAATTTGGAATAAGAGTTCAGACCTGATTTGTAAACCCTTAAAACATTTAAAATTTGTGGCTAACAAGATTCAATGCAGAAGTGGGCCAAAAAATGCAGAAATTGTGGTAATAAGATGATAACTTTGTTCTTTTTAAGTTGCATCGCTTTGGTTATGCTGAGGTAAAAACTATAGGTGCATTCATGGATTATTTTCTCCCCTCCTGACAGCAAGACCAGCCACTAGTCTTGCAAGCCTCCACCAATTGGTCTGGGCCGCCGTGGTGAAGTATGGCCTATACCTTTCTCAGGGAAGAGACCCTTGCTCCTCGGTGGGGACACAATTTGTTGATGATGATGGATTCTTTTGCACACAAATTTTGAAGCATTTTTGTAAATAACAAACATGACCGCATAGTAAGGGAAAGGCAAATAAAGGCATAATCAACAGTTTTACTGTCTCGCATAACTACTTTCGCTAGTGCAAAGGTGCGTCTTTACAGCTGTGTTTAATGTTATCCATCTTGTCACCCATAATCGATCGAATCGCTAACGAGTAAGTATTTTTATTCATAAAGATGATACATTACACTTAGCATCAAGTTACACTTTAATTTAATATAAAAGTAATATGTGTGAATATGCTAAGATGAGGAGCCTCTGCTTCCTAAAAGAGGGATAAGACCCTGTAGCTTAGGGTAAGCAGTGCTCATCCTCAGTTATATGATACAGTATATAATAAAATGTAAAAAAAAGAGGTTGTCTTTAGTTTTAGTAGAATATTAATTACTAATTTTAGTTGTACTTGTACTTTTGCAATGTTTTAATTATAGGTATTATAGGTAAGGCGGGTGGCAAGCGACCTTGAGAAAAGACCTATACCCGGCAGTAGGCAGTGATAGTTGATGATGGTGATGATGAAAGGTAAAAAAGGTAACAATTGCATGGAAGGCAGCATGGAAGGTCTGACGACTTGACTATCATATGGTGGAGGAGCGTCGATCGATGCGGCGGCATAAGACTGGGAACCGGAAAACTATGAGAGAGGGTTTCATCATCAGCCTTTTGAAGTCCCGCTGTGGACGTCAAATGGCTGATGATGAAATAGGTAACCTGCTGAAATGTTACCTAACCTATTAGGTTCCTCTTCCAGGGATAAAATACTTGATACGTAAAGAGCTAATACACGTAATACGAGTACAGAGAGTATTGTAAAAAGGTTCGAAATTTCAGTGATGCCGGTGGTCGCCCATTAGCTCAGTTGGGAGAGCGCTGGCACGGTTAGCCAGAGGTCGCGGGTTCGCCCGGCATAGGCGGAATTTTTGGCTTCTAAATAGGATTTTAAAACGTAACGAGGTCGGTTAGACAGACGTCTTAACCGCAATGATAGGGCCCTGTTTGCATCCTTTAAATATTGTTTTCTAAAACATTGTTTTCCTCGGTTGAGCAAGAGTGAAGTGGAGGAAAACTTCGAGGAACGTCTTAGAATACGGGTGTTAGGTTCTCATGACGTTTTCCTTCACCGTTTTAGCGAGTGGTATTCCTACTATAGCTTCATGAATGTAAATAACTAAGAAAACAAAGTCATTGGGTACATGCCCGCAATGGGAATCGAACCTGGGTCTCTCGCTTCCGAGTCCTTTGTTTACTGGGCTACCGGACCGTAAAAAGTAATAACGTCCTTAGAATTCATCAGTATGCGCAGAAACCCAGTGTCATCAGCAGTAATTGTTTCTTCTCAATCTTCTCAGAATAATAATCGACTGGCCGCTAAATAAACACATATTGAAGGCCTGCGCAGACGAGGGACTTTTGTCCCTAAGGGGCAGGGACTTTTGTCCCTAAGGGGCAAAAGTCCCTGAATCGTAAAAAATGACCTCCGAGTACTTGTCGCCGACTCAACGCCTACGGTGTGCGGTCATTTTGTTCCCCGGAAATTGAGTGAAGTGTACGCTATAGAAGCAAATATTCTGAGATTACATTGTGTTGTAATTTACATGAAGTTGAAAAATAATAGGGGTTTTAAAATAAAACGCCGAAGTTTTGCCTTCTCGGTCTCTTGATGTCCTCGGTAAATTGAGGGACTTTTTGAAAGGGGTACTTTTAGTTCTTCGTGTGCGTTATTCGACACAATTTATAAGAGATCTATATCGACGGACAAAAAGAACCTGGGGGATAGTCCCTCGTCTGCGCAGGCCTTGACTGTCATGGAGGGACTAGAAAGACAGGCCGGCACTACTACGGTGCCTCTACGGCGCGGCCGCTCGTGTTTTCATTTGCAGTTTATATGGTAATAGACTGAGAAACTTATGCAAAGACAGTTTCTAAAATGAACACGACCCAACTTATTTAGTAACTTCTTTATACACACGCACATTCATAAACCTGATGTATAAAGTGCTGCCGCCTTTAAAATACCCACTAATAGGTAATTCATCTAGGACGTAAGATAATTTAGGAAGGAGGGGGGCCGATCATGTCTTATTTTTGCTTAAAAGTGAAGGGAAGGAAATAGTAGGTTTATACTCGCTATAAGTGGGTATAATAAATGTAACCAATACGAACCAGCGTAAACTAGTCGCAACCAATTTCGTGGTAGGTAGCGTCAGCAACATCAACCATGAATTCTTGGCGACCTGCGGTTCTAGCGAGCAACAGTATATTAAAAGATTATTAATTTAGTTCCAGATTCACTTAAATTATATTTTGTCGAAGGAGTTCGACCACATCTGAGTGAAATCAGAGCGAAGCCTGGGCCGGACTCTTCCGACAAAAATCAAGTAAGTGAGTCCGGAATTAAGTTATTACGTGTAGTGCTCACAATCTCTGTGGCGCAGCGGTATCGGTAGTGCATATGCCTACCATGCAAGAGGCCCCGGGTACGATACCCGGCTGGGGACAAAAAAACCCCAGGTCTTGGATGTTTACATGTTTGTGATGTCGCTGTTTCTGGTACCCTCGACACAGGGTATCCTAGTGTAAGGCCAGAAGCAATGTATGTGCCTGTATGAAAACGTTAAATGTAAATGGAGAATTGTGCCCCAAGATACAATTTAATTTAGTTTGTGGTTCAGAGTTACTTTATACATTGTTATGTATCATTCTGCTTACTAAACATTTTTCATTTCATTTTCACAAAATATTACAGAAAGTTTTAGTTCATATATTTACAGATTGTTTATGGACGAGAAACTGAGGTGATCCCTGTTACGCTACAGGCTCGGGAAGAAGAGGCTCACTGTCCTCTTTGTGTTCACTCGGCACTTGGTCCGGACAAAAGGAATTAATCCAGCGTGGTTGTTACACCACATAAAACAGTTTATTACTTGTTCTTCGTTTTATTTTTTAAACAAATTCTACAATAATTCGAAAACAAGAACTCTATCATAATAAAACGCGATCATAAAACTTACACACAGGCAATGAAATTAAAAGCAACAATTTTATTGCCCTCTTAACAAACATTGCGTCGCTTGAATAAACATTAAAGGAAGCAACCGTTAAAAATTCTAATAAAAATTAATAGAATTTCTGATGACATCATCATGTCTTGTTGCTTGTGGAACTCGGGTAGAGAGTGCTGTAGTAGAGAAGTGGAATTCCAACAAAAGTAAATTTAGAATTCCCTGAAACAATAATTACAATTTCTGGCCTCTAGAGGTAAAATAGAATAGATCTTATTGGTGACAAATAAGTTATATGAGAATAGATCGTACTGGATAACTAGCTGACGCAGCGAACTTCGTACCGCCTAACAGTCGATTATTTATTTTTTTAAATTTTTGTCTCCGTAAAATCATCCTCGTACTTCAAGGAATATTCTAAAAAAAGAATTAGCGAAATCGGTTCAGCTGCTCTCCAGATTTGCGCTTACCAACACATTCGGCGATTCATTTTTTTAATATAGAAGATAATTATTATCACGATATTGCTTGATGCCGCTCTCTGTTAAATTTCACCTGTGCTTTTTACATTCACTACTTATGACCTACAGGTTAGCCATTTAAATAAATTTATTGAATTTAAATAAAGGTGTAATAAGGTTATATACAATAGTGAATTCTATAAACTGAGACAAGATTCAAACTCTTACACTCGTAGTTCTAGTGTTCTCAAGTATTAAAATGCGTGAAGCTTTAAGTATTACAATTTCTTGCCTCTATAGGTAAAATAGAAGAGATATTTTTAGTGAAAGATAATTTATATAATGTCATTACAATTTTTTATATTTTATATTGGATAATAATTATTATTTTGATATTGCGATACCGCTCTTGGTAAAATTACACTTGTCCTTTTATAATCATTACTTATTTAAGACCTTTAATTTGCACTGTTGCACTGTTCGTTCATTCGTTATCAACCCTTGTATGTCCCCACTGCTGGGGTACGGGTCTCTTCCGTTATCGCAGGAAGGTTAGGCCATACTCCACCACGGGGGCCAAGTCCGGGTTGGTGGAGGATTGTAAGACAGTGGCGGGCCTTACTGTCAGAAGTCATCAAGCCGCCCATAAGGCCTCTGACATCTGTTGCAGAGGCCTTATGACTCTATTGCACAGTAATTTATTGCAATAAATGAATTTAATTGAAATAAAGTTATAATATGGTTACATACATTAAAGCAAATTCTGTAAAGTGAAACAAGATCATAGTCTACGCACTCGGGCGTAGTTCTTAAGTTTTAAATTACGTGAAGCTTAAAAAAAAGCTGCGAATTCTTGTACACATCCTGGCACCGAAATGCAGTCGCATGGCCACTCGTAAATTAAGTACACCACATTTTTGCCCGACAAAAAAGCAACACATTTTAACAGGGCAACTCCACGCAAAAGGCGATAAAAGACATCAACAATTTATCAGTTTTTACTTTACAGTGGAGGTGTGAAAATAGATATACGGGGGCAGGCTCAATTTTTATCTGTTGACATTGACAAATAGGTGAGAAGCCTTCTCGCCCTTTAAGTACCCTGTGAAATATTACCCTACGATTTCCAGGAGATGCGAGCACTGATACAGGGTATAACTAAACGACTGGATGAGAAAAAAACCGGTCAAGCACACCGTATTATTGTCTAGACATTAATGAACGCGGAGCACGTTGGCGCAGATGGCTGGTGGATTGAAAAAGATAGTATGACAATTTATGTTCGTATGCTATTATAAACTGTTTAGATGAGTCGTCGATACATGTGGGTACATTCACGCTAACCATGGACACAGAGACAAAACCTATTTAGAGGCTATAAATTCCCCAGACGGCGACCATGCATCAGTCAAATTTCGAACCTCTTTACAATACTCTCTGTATTCTGTTTGGTTGCCTCTAAATAGGTTTTTAAAACAGAGACATAAAATGTACGTAATACAGAGAGTATTGCAAAGAGGTTCGAAATTTTACTAATACCGGTAGTCACCTATTAGCTCAGTTGGGA
This sequence comes from Yponomeuta sedellus, assembly GCA_934045075.1. Classification (NCBI taxonomy): domain Eukaryota; kingdom Metazoa; phylum Arthropoda; class Insecta; order Lepidoptera; family Yponomeutidae; genus Yponomeuta; species Yponomeuta sedellus. The sequence goes on along the minus strand of OW203732.1, from coordinate 16,513,233 downwards.
GAGCGCTGGCACGGTTAACCAGAGGTCGCGGGTTCGAGTCCCGGCACGGGTGGAATTTTTAGCCTCTAAATAGGTTTTTTAGAGACATAAAACTGAAAAATAATTACAAGAAACTGCTCACTTTCAAAATTTATCTTTTATCCACCAGAAATTCTGCATACAAACTAACTCACTTCTACTAGAAGGGTATCTAGATACAGATAAAAAAGAAGAAGATAAAGATACAGATCAAATTTTATTTCTTGCACCACCTGTGGTTGATAATGCTTATAGTATTAAGTCCGCCACATTGCCACTGTATTTTTTTTACTTATGTGCAATAAACGTATTAAAAATAATGAAAGTTTGCTACTTACCACAAATCCGACGAACCAGTTTCGCTCTTTATTAACATTCATCAATTATTGCACTTCACTATGCAACAACCTCTACTGTGTTCAATAAAGACAATATGTGAAACGTTTGAAGAAACTATTTTTATACTATTTTTATTTTTAATGCACTAACCCGTGCTAAGGAACAAATTTAAAAATCTATTTAGAGGCTAAATATTTCACCCATGCCGGGATTCGAACCCGCAACCTCTGGCTTACCGGGCCAGCGCTCTACCAATTGAGCCAATGGGCGACTCACGGCATCAGTGAAATTTCGAACCTCTTTACACTATTATCTGTATTACGTACAGGCAGCGACATCTGGCTTAAGTAAATTGCATCACTTATAGCCCCGACTACCTACTTTGCAGTTAGGTTTTAACATCGGAACGATATCACTGTACCCACATGATTATACTATTTTTATTTTTAATGCACTAACCCGTGTTATGGAACAAATTTAAAAACCTATTTAGAGGCTAAAAACTATTTTAACTATTTTTATAAGAATATTTATTTGCTTAAACATGATAGTTGTAATTTATGTTGGTAGTGACTTAAAAGTATTTTTTTTATTTACGGTTCACAAAACTGAATGGTACACCTTGAACTTACAAAAGAGTTCATATTATAGGAAAGTTAATCAGTCATGTATATTCTACTAGATGTGAAGACAACTTGCAATTTGAGCGCAGGAGTACTAATTAAATTAAATACACTAACAATACTAATTTTAATGGGCTAGATCCGTCACCCCATTCCAAGGTGTGACACGAACGTAGCATACAACAAACGTAACATACGAAAAGAAAATTGTGGTCCCGTCGTGTTTTGCTTGAGAAAACAAAACTTTACTCAGCTCTCTCTTCTTTTCCGAGATGTTGATACGTCGTCGATTGTTTTTAACGTAAAAATACCAAAAACGGCCGAGAAATAAAATTGCGCAAAAGGAAGAAACAATCTACCCCTGGAATGTGAAAATAAACAGTGAAGACGTACTACATGTCCGCGTACAGACAGTAATGAACATACTTCAGATGTCTCGCGGATTGAAAAGATAGAGCGTACACAATTACATACATACCTCACACGATGGGGATTTATTCTACGGCAAATTAAAAATAGTCAAAGATAGACAGTTGTAGAGTTAAAAATACTTGTGGTGGTTTTTAAGACTTTCAAGACCTTTTCTTGAAGGTCTTTTCAGACTAAACTTCTAGTAGATAACACTAAGTAGCATTAAGCTCATCGATATGCAACTTTTTTTTATTATTTTCTACTTTAATACTGGTTAACTCTTTCCATGATTTGCGATTTAACAGGAAAGTAAAATTCATAACTTTTTTGTTGAATGAGCCAATCTATGTTTCGTTTGTTTCTGTGACCTTCATTTTTATGAGTAAATATTGTTCTGCAGCTAGCCACGGTTGGGAAGAAAAAAAACAATTGTCCAAAATTACATGTCAAAATAAATATACTCATTTATTATTTGTTTTAAGTCAACTAATTTAAATTTTGTACTTAGTCAATATGAGCATAAAAAATATCAACAGAAAAAAAACTGTAATGTTTTATTAAATAGCTAACACTATGTCGTCAATTTTGGGTTTCTACTGGCGTGTAGTCACTCAGCTACAATAAAACTCATAACTATTAATAGTGAGCTCAAATCCTTGCCGACAGATAAAAGGCAGAACTTCTGTTACCCTACTCGGCGCATTCACTTAATTTACTTTATATATTAGCAGGCTGCTGATAGGTTAAGTACCGGGCTCGTCAATCTGGTGGACTCCTTATTTTGTGCTTCGTGACTGTTTTACTATTATTACGCGGGTATTTTCACATCTATGTGAGTAAATTGTTTATTGAGAAGTGGTTTTTATATGCCACTAGCTTTTGGCGGCGGCTTTTCTTGCGCAGATCAGTATCTTTGCAATTAAGAGGTCTTGGGAATCTGCATTAAGATTTTTTTATGTTGTTCTTGAAAAGCATACTTGACAGTGTATACTCATCCATCATTAGATTTAAAGTAGAATTTTCTTTGTCTTCTCCAACCATCGCCAACTTTATATTTATGGTGTAAAAAATGGTGTAAAGAGGTTTGCACCGTTACATTACCCGGGGGCAAATGGTAAAAAAAATATTTTTTTATATATTAAATATAAAAATATATTTAAAAATTAAAATTTAAAGTCAAGAGTCGATGAAGGTAGGGGATGTGGGATGGGTAAGTAAATACCGCACCGTTACAATAGGAAGTTTATTATTCTATTTAACCCATTTTTGTTGCACTACCCTTTGCCAGTCTCTTTAACACCTTGTATATTCAACATTCATTTAATTCTTTTATGTACTAATTACATATATACATATGGAATTAGTACACAAAAGAATTAAAATAATAATAAGTTATGCCTCACAAACAATTTTTCTGTTATGTGCACAAATCTACTTCATGCTCATCCTAGAGGCTTAAATAACCAATTTTTTGTAGTAACAAATAACAGATACACATATTTCCGCGGCTGGTGATAATATTAAGTGCGGACAGGGTGGATGCCTGAGCTGTCATTCAATTATATATTGAGCACTTCCCAAGCCTGTTTAAGGCCCAGTTATTTGTATCCTGAAGGCAATTGGAAATAGTTCTATAAGTGTGTTGAAACAAGTAATCTCGAAATTAGTCACACTTGAGAGCTGGGTTTGTGAGCTACTGGCGGTCAAGGTGTATCAATAATTACTTTAATAATAACGTGATGTGCTACAGTCGTCGTAGACACGCCTGTTTCTTCGTTTCTGTTGTAGATACAAGTAAAACTGTCTGCAGTACAATAATTAATCACTCAAGTAAAGTATATTATCCATGAGAGAATATTTTAACCTTTCATTCCGTGATGTACAATGTTGAAAAGATTATAGACAATAATCTCATAACAACGACGACGAAGCGGTTGCTCTTTTATGATAAAAACCTGAGATACCCACAAAATTACTCTTGTACAAAATAATCATAAACGTTGCGCAAAACATGAAATTTGCTGTTTGATATTATCAAGTACCAGACGTCAAAGAATTATCGAGCCGGATCGTGGCGATTGGCGCAAACCTTGATAACCACCTATGCCTCCGGGATAGAAGCATGAGTATATGTGGGTATGAAACATACGAAGACTACCGAATTCTCTGTACAGTGAGCAGAGCATCAATATAGCTTATGCTTACGGTGGCTCCCTCCCAACACCACAGAAATATTTGGTGAACATGACAGCTGATCGACCTGTACATTTTAGATCAAAGACAATTCTTATCCCAGGGGCATAGAGCTTATTTCATATTGATAGCGCAAAGATCGATACATGGGCGGCGCGGGCGCTGCAGAAGCGGTGATCACCGACGCGCGCGCAGCTATTATTTTAATCACGTCCAATGAAGCTGAGGAAGGCCTGGGTGGAGTACAATACAATGAGGTAGAACGTTCACGTTAACCTTATCTTAAGGAAATTAAGCTACATAATTTAATTACTGCAAATGTTATGTGTAAAAACAATGAATATATTTCAGGGTATTATTACAAGTATTATTTTATTTTCTATCATTGTGATGTTATATCATACATTGGGATCAGGACTAGTGATTGTAAAAAACCTATTTAGAGGCTAAAAATTCCACCCATGCCGGGACTCGAACCCGCGACCTCTTGTTAACCGTGCCAGAGGTCGCGGGTTGGAGTCCCGGTAAGGGTGAAATTTTTACCCTCTAAGTAGGTTTTTAAAATTGTCCTTAGCACGGGCATTAAAAAGAATATAAACAAATGATCGAGTTGTGTGGGAGTTATTTAATATACGGTCGCGATTCACGCTGTTTCCATACAAAACACAAGCTAGTGCTGGAACTACATCAACTACAACTGTTACAATCAACTACAATAGCCTAACTCATTGCAACTGTAAGCAGCTTTAAGTCTTGGCAGATAAAGCGTTGCCTAGGCATAGAAACGCAAACTTGCAGGTAACTGTCAAAGTCGTTATTTTGGTAAGGCAAGTTTTACTATTCCCTATCAATCTATCCAATCTCAGAAAAGAACGAGAAAGAATGATTTGCATTAGAGAGCTTCTCTCTTTTTTATACTTAAGCAAAATACTTCGTAATTTCGAGTAACTCTCCTTTACGTAGATGCATGTACAGTCTGTTAGCTTTTAGAATAAACCTCGGCTGAGGAATCAAAAACCGATTATATTGCACTAAGGTAAGGTTAATTTTGTAGTGTTATTTATAACTTACATAAGTTTTTAAAATAGTGAAGAAAAGTTTTATACAGAGCAGGTAGTATTATTACACTCGTGTACTCTCGGCGAAAACCGAAGCCTACTCTAGAGCCCGAGGTATAATCTAAAAGCTAACAGACAATACATGCATCTACGTAAAGAGTTCATTGGTTCATTTACACTCTCTACATGGGTGACCGGACCACTCGGACGTTGCAGTGCCACGGACATTATTTCTTACATCAAATAGGCTTCCCAGCACCTATTACATCCTGACAGCTTAGTCGGCTTAGCCCACAGGAAAGACAAACCAATACGTGCGGACCCAACCAAGTCTCGGGAGATTAATCACGATGCAATGTTTTTAGATTGAGTAGGCTTGCCCGGCACATATACAAACGACCTAGCCCACAGAAAAGTAAGACAATGAGTAAGAAGTCAAGACGTGTGGAGTCCACAAAGCCTCGGAGTTTCTCTCGATGCATGCAGCGACTTAGGAATTTTGATGAAGTGAAAGAGGTTATCCAGTATCGTGGCAAGTGAAAACCCTTGTATCTGCCTACCCCTCCGGGATCATCATCATCATCAGCCCATTATGTCCCCACCGAAGGGCAAGGGTCTCTTCCCTGAGGAAGATATAGGTCATACTCCACCACGGGGGGCAATTCCGGATTGGTGAAAGCTTGCAAGACTAGTGGCTGGTCTTACTGTCAGAAATTTTCAAGCCGCACTAAGGCCTCTGACTTGGCTTCAAGACTGCCATCTATCGACGGCAGCCAGCACCAACTGCTTAACGTGCCTTGTGAAGCACGGAACCGCTCGGAAAAATGCCACTAGCGCTAATCATAGACGATTTACCCATACATGCATTGAACGCACCCTGTGTTGCTTAACCTTCGTGATCGTTTAAGATCACTCAAGTAGCCGGGACTACGAGCGATTTCATCCGGGTAACAGACGTGTATGTTTTCTCTAGTTTTTTCGGAGAAATGTGGTATTGTAGTAGTCATAATAGGTATTAGATACGCGTGACTCTGTGCAAGTTTGTAACAGTGTGTCCAACAGCTCCATTGAAGTGTTCTTTTGTTTCAATCTACTGAGTGCCAGAGGCTAGAGTCAAGCGTGCAATTCGTCTCGTTACTACGTCTGTTTTCAGCTTAATAGTCTTTGGAAACTTGATAGACCTATTTTTGAGTTATTTCTTTTCAAATCCTTCCCTATAAGGTTCATATTGAAGAACGCTAGTAAGTTCAACATGGATTTGTTCTGTCTGAAGTAAATGCACTATTATTATCATTAATACCACTCATTCAAGTATTTCTATACAATTTACATAAATGAACTCACGTCTGCATGTAAGTAAAGACCTGAGTTTTTCGCTAAACACGATCCTAGGAACCTTCTTCAATTTATCGATATATCAATTTTATCGTTATTAATTTGATACGACCCTTAAACATTCGAAATATGGGGTTTTTCATAAAGGTACAAATCATAGTTCATTATGGCAATCCGATGTAGACGGCGTAGCCGAATAACCCACAGATTAACAAGTAAGAAGACTCCGCAATGTACATAGTATTGTCGTGAAACACGGGCCTGGTGTCCCTCACCGGGTCATTAAAAACAGAAAATAAAACCTAACATAAAAACCATCCAGTATGTGGGTATTTACCTACCGTAGGAACACTGCATTGCTAACCGCTAAGCAAAATCATAGACTGCCCACCATAAAATGCGACACAATATCAATCATCAACGCTTCAAAACGAAAATCCGCAGTAGGCACGCGCCGCACGCTTCTTCAATGATCCCAAACTCTCTCTAAGGCCGCAGTGGGCAGGTAAGTATCAAATGTTACTTTACGTCGTACCACAGGACTTCGCTATCTCGATATCAACCCTTGTATGTTCCCACTGTTGGGGCACGGGAAGGTCAGGCTATACCAAGGGGGCCAAGTCCGGGTTGGTGGAGGATTGTAGGACAGCGGCGGGCCTTACCTACTGTCAAATGTTATCAAGCCGCCAATAAGGCCTCTGTCATGGCTTAACGACTGACAATACATGACAGCCGGCACCAACAGCCACGATAGCGCTCGGAAAAAATGCCAGAAGCGGTAGTTACGGGACGGTCACCCATCCTGCACCTGACCGCGCTTGTTGTTGCTTAAGGCAAGTAATTGATTCCAATCACACGGTTTGACTAGGCCACGAGCGCTTCTTCAGACCTACCAAACTTTTGTTCTCAGCTGCTAAAGCGAAACTATCTACCAAACCGGCATTAAATGACTTCTAAGTATGTCAAATAGAATCAAAATTATGCGACACTGAGATGACGCTCCCGCGCACATTAAAGCACTAAACGCAGAAGCTATTATCACAGTATAATCAACATGTTACGTAGAATTACGCAACTTGGTAGTCGATAAAATGTGTATATCATATGCATCACAGTTATCGTACAAGCTCTTGCATCACAGCGCTCACACCTAATTATTATAATCGTTATCCGTCATTTTAATACGATAATTTAATTTTCCACTACCACCATGTCATTCAATAGCTTCTAACGATATTGCCACATCGCAGCCGGCCGACGGCAAAACAGCGTCGGGATATAAAAAAGAGGTAATCTTCGCCATGAATGTACATTTAGCATTGAAAAGTGACCGACCACGTGAATAATTTAATCGCAAAGTCGCAAGTGATGTAACAAGAAAGTTGATATGCTATCGATGGTAATATTTGTACTATACAGGCCACTTGATGAACATTTTATTTAGGCTTTGCACGGCTTAACGCATCGTTTTTTTCACAGCACACAACAGTTTAAAAGTAGATGTTTGTGCCCGAGGATGCACAGTTCTCCAAGAAATCAATTTGTTTAAATAAACAACAACGTCCACAACAATGACCACGTCTCCGTATTTCGCGCACAGCTCAAGTGGCTCCCTATTCGCCTCCGCCGGAATGCTCACATACTGTTTCTTCTCTACTCTATCCTGTTCAATCCAGCTACCCCATCCTACCTCAAAGAGCGATTTGAATTTCTTCACTCCTCTCATAGCCTAACTCTTCGCTCATCCCAAACTCTACTCCTTAAAATCCCATGCCACCGCACCAATTTCTACGACTCCTCTTTCTCTGTGCAATCTGCTCGACTGTGGAATGCTTTGCCAGAAGAAGTGCGAAAAGCAAAGTCCCTTCCTATCTTCAAAGGACTGGTAAAGTCTCACTATCTCGCTGAAGACGTGTAATGTTATTATGATTATCTACATAGTAATCATAGTAAGTTTTCGTTGTTGTTTGATTTCATATAAAATGTATGTATTATTATATTATAACTATATAATTATGTATGTTTGTATAATTTATACATTACTAATATTATATATTGAAGCGCTCGTGGCCTAGGCAAACCGAATGATTGGAATCAATCACTTGGCAAAGCAACAACAGGCGCGGTCAGGTACGGGATGAGTGAGCGTCCCGTGTCTACCGCTAGTGGCATTTTTCCGAGCGCTTGCGTGCTTCGCAAGGCACGTTAAGCCGTTGGTGCCGGCTGTCATATAATGGCAGTCGTTAAGCCATGTCTTAGGCCCTATGGGCGGCTTGATAACTTCTGACAGTAAGGCCCGCCACTGTCTTACAATCCTCCACCAACCCGGACTTGGCCCCCGTGGTGGAGTAAGGCGATGCAGGAAGAGACCCGAGCCCCAGCAGTGGGGACATACAAGGGTTGATAACGAATATTATATATATGGCCTAGTTTATGTATTTTATTAAATATATATGAATATTAGTTGTAAGTCAGTTTATGTACATATTCTTCCTGTATACTTCATGTACACCTACCTACCTACTCTCTTCATCTTTCAGTTCTATCCATCCCAAGGTTGTGTCTGGAAGAGAGCGCTTTTAGCGATAAGACCGCCAATTGTATACGGCAATAGCTTAGATGTGTAAGCCTTTTTATGTATTTTGTTTTGTGGTGTGTACAATAAAGAGTTCTAATCTAATCTAATCTTACAACAAAATTCTTCAAGATTAAGTAGCGCAGAATAAATTAAATTAATTATTATCTACAAGGAATAGCAATAAACTATTTTCTAGTTAATATCTAAAGAGTTTCAAAGTCATGACTTGACGCTTGGAAGAAATGTTCTCTCTTTCGATACCGTAAGACTGACAGTTGTAAACATTGTAAATAAGCATCGTCACTGATCGTATGATTCAGAGACGCTAGTTCACACTCAATTTGTTACAATATTTTCAAGTTCATTGCACCGTAAACCAATCGACTCTTTTGGGCGGCATTCAATCGTTTCAACGCGCTTACAATATTATGAAATTTTAAACAGTCAAAAATTTCATAATATTGTAAGCGCGTTGAAACTATTGAATGCTGATTTTTCGTCTTTATGGCACACCAAACGTTGACGTATGCAAAACGGGATACTAAATGTATTTCTATTCTATTCTAACTTACTTACCAATACCAAGTGTTCTTCAAGAAATAACGTCAGTATAGTTTAAAAACTAACTTCACTAAACGGAACTTACCTGAAATTGAAAAAAAAGCACGTTTAGTGTGACACTGAAGACTAGATACGATCTATTTTATATAAAAACTATTGTGGCCACAAATCGTTGGCTTTACTGGTGGCTAGTCATACACAAAAAATATTTTAAACTAGGGTTCACCAGTCTTTCCTTGAGACAACTACCAGCGAAAGCGAAAAGGTAATGGCCACTAAATTCTATAAAGTATAAAAGAAACAAACATCTGCTCAAATTTGAAATAGGAACACGAGCGCTTGTGCAGTGCACTGCCAGTCTTCACGACGAGCGTGACAATTGAATTAGGCGATAAAAAAGGGAATACAACACTTTTTATGAGAAAGAAAGCGGTCGAAACGCGTTTATTGAGTTACCAAGCTTTTGCGTCATGCGTCACGGATGCTATAATGAGTGACGCTGGTTGGCGTGTGCGCACAAAAATCATATTTACCTGCTGTACAACTTTTTTTCTCGGAAATTCACGTGTACTATTTATCTAATTATCTGATTATATCTTGAAAATTGTTTGAGTAAGTTAACCATTAACTGTCTTGACAACAAAGCCACGCATTACCCGGCTGACGCCCAAATAAATTGTCCAATGAGGAAGGACCGTGACAAAGGCATGCATGTACGAAATTGATGATATTTTCAGCATAGCAAGCGCAGGTTCAACGAAGCTACTACAAAACAGAACTTTATTTGCAACAAATATTTTATTAGCGTACTCATTCAATTCAGCTAAATGAAATCATGGCTTTACTTCCTAGTCGATACTGCAATAGCTCCAAGAGCGAGGGCGTAATCAGTGTTCTATCTTCGGGGAGTTCGGTTTAAAACGTTTTTTGTCTATCATAAGCTGTGGTCATTGCTAATGAATGTTCATGAAACGAAAGCGGTTTGTCGGGATCATGGCCTGTAGCAAACCCTAGGCCGAGTTTTATATAACTACAATTATGTAGTTATTTATTATGATAATTTGAGTAACATTGCGTCGCAGACTCTACTTGTTAATCTGTGGGTTAATCGATTTTGCGATGTACATAAAATTGTCATGGTAGGTACTCGTAAACTGAAACGCTCATGGCCTAGTCGAACCGAGTTATTTGAATCAATCACTCGAGTTACGAAAAACAGGCGCGGTCACGTGCTGGATGGGAGACCATCCCGTTACTACCGCTAGTGGCATTTTTCCGAGCACTTCCGTACTTTGCAAGGCACGTTAAGCCGTGGGTGCCGGCTGTCATGTAATGGCAGTCGTTAAGCCATGTCAGAGGCCTTATGGGTGGCTTGATAAGTTATGACAGTGAGGCCCGGCCACTGTCTCACAATCCTCCACCAACCCGGACTTGGCCCCCGTGGTGGAGTATGGCCTAACATTCCTGCAATGCTGGAAGAGACCCGTGCCCCAGCAGTGGGGACATATAGGGTTGCGATTGCACTCGTAAACTGCCATGAATTATAGTTCTATGAAACAGACCAATGCCTGCCCCTCTGATATCCAGACGTGAGTCTATGTTATGTTATGTGGTTTTAACTACGATGTTTTGTTTTCCTCTGATTGATTTGCTAGTAGACCGCCTAATTATACTGAAGTAGATAGAATATTCTTTATTGTGCACAGAAATTATATGAAAATATATATAAATAAATATTCATGGACATATTACATGGATCTCGTTAGCCCCAATATAGTACATTTGGCGGCCTTATTAAAGCATTTTTTTTCCAGGCAACCGTAGTTGGTAGCGGTTTCAGACCGGTGTTATCCAGGTTTCGTTTCCTAGTTTGGTCTTAATGTAAAAATATTTTTTATAACACATATGAAAAGTGGATATCACGTAATAAAGAAAGATAACAATATTATTTTTCTTATTTAAATTGCTAATATGCGAGATGAAAGCCAACCAAAAATAAACCAAATGGCAATGCAATGGCATGAATTCAATATTCAACTCATATAATGACACAATATTATTGTATCGATTCGCGCATCTAATTCATATTGAGTCTACTAAATAAAAAAAATAAGAGTAAGAAAAAGTATTTTGTTCCGAAAAGGTAACACTTTTACCGAAACTCTATCGGACTTATATATAAAAAAACACGATCTCTCTAAAGCGCCAAGAAACGCGTGTTTATCGTGTAAAATCTACCACAGACCATTTTAACCAGCGTTTATCGAGTGTTTTAAGGAATCGTGTTTTTGAAATAAGACCACGTATCTTCACCGAAAGGTGACCATTGTGTGGCGTAAGTACCTACTAATCGCAAAACACAGAACCTCTGCGGACAACGAAAGTGACCACTTTCTGTAACGGTGTAAGTCAGTAATAGCTACAACAGTTGTAGTTAGTTACTAATACATTGAATACCTCCTTATGACGTAATTATGACCCCCTAGGGATCTCTCTCTCGATACGTCCCTGCGTTGCAGTCAAAGGATATTATTATACGGGCAGGCGAGCGTGCTTGGATGCGCCTACCTAGCTAGGACCATTGTTGCATTGTCCCGCTGATTTATGTATTTACATTCTGGCCCTAGACGCGGAGGCTTTACGGTGACAACTCCATGCCTTGAAATATACTCACGCGTAATACCTAGAGCTGGATCGTTTGAGGGACGCTTTCGATCCGGGCTTGAGAAATGGAGGGCTTTCCTGCAGGGAAGCTGGCAGAATGCTGGATATTATAAGGGTTCATCGCAAATATTTGCGATCACAAGTGAAGTAAAGCCTCTTAGAAGGAATATTCTTTCTAAGAGGCTTTACTTCACTTGTGATTTTACCTACTTAGTACTTACTTTCGTAAACATCGCGAGAAAAAACGAGTGTCTGATATGTTCAAATACCTCAAATACAAAAAGTGCTTGCCAATCTGTGGTGGGCACGCGTGGGAATTAAGCATCATTTGATGTTCATTAGGCATCTTATCTTTCACATCAAACAGCACCGCTCTTTGATTTTCGAGCATGCACACTATTCATATCATGCGCTCCCAACAGACAGAAAAAAAGAATATATGCGCCGAATTGAGAACGTCCTCTTTTTTCACCATTATCATCATTCAGCCACAAGAAGTCCGATGCTAGACATACGCCTCCTCCTTTATTTCCAAGCAGACCGGTTGAAAGCAGCTCGCATTCAGCGTCTTCCTGCCACTTGAATGAGATCTTCTGTCCATCTTGTGGCTGGCCGTCCTACGCTGTACTTGCCGGTATAAAGTCTCCATTCGAGAACTCACAATGCTTTATCGTAATGATTTTAGACTACAGCATTATCACCTTGTAGTGATTTATGGCTGATATCAATATTTCTGTTAGATGGTGGTAAGTGGCAAACCGTTTCTGCCTACCCCTTCGGATGTATACTTTTAATTTCTCAGTCATCTCCATCCAGGGCTAATTTGTAACCTCCACTTGTGAATGTTCTTATCCCAATCGTTTAAGAACTTTCACTTTCATACATTTTTGTATTATGATTACTAAATTCTCAGTGTTAAAATACAGTTTACTTAACAAAGTATCGCAGTCGGAAGGAAATACATAGGTTTCTCTCTACCTCTCTTTAGATTACTGACAAAAAGGGCATTCAATGTGGCTATAGGCGCCTGCGCCTACTGAGATGTCTTGAAATAGTTATTGCTTCTGACGCAGCAATAATTTCTGCCAATGTACATATTAGGTGCGTGGTTAGGTTAGTAAGCAGGAACATTTAACATTCTTGGTTGTAAGGAATGGTCTGTTGGGGAATCGATACAATTGGAAGACGTCTGTTGGCTCTCCGTGGTTCAATTTATTAAAGTATCCCATTAAAAATCACAATAGGTATGTGTTGTGCAACTGTATAGGTTATTGATTGATTTAAAAACGGATTTTCCGTTTCAACTTCACTCAGCGTTCTCTGGAACGTACCTACGGAGTGTTGGAGTCTCATTGATGGATCATATCGAACTAATGTTATTGACGCAAGTGGAAGTGGTAGAAGGCTAGTTACATTTGGAAAATAATCATTGGCAATATACGGGTTGAAATGCTACTACCCACTGCCACTGGATGGAGATTCTACACAGGGCATCTACTTGTCTATATACTTAAGTTAAATAAGAAGACCAAAGACTCAAGGTATGACAGGAGATCCTCTATCATTTGAAGGTAACTTTCCCACAAAATGGCAGCATATCACACCGCTCGATGCCTCTGAATCGGTACCTCTGTAGCAGACAAGAAGCGCTCAACTCTCGGTCGCTACTAGAGAATGTTAACTGCACGGGGAGAGGAAAGCCGCCAACACCAGACAAACATACATGGTTTCCCCTTCCGTTCAACACCTCACAACCGATCACTGATGAAAAGATGTGCCACGTTGAGCGTGGCTAGCTCCTGGATTCGGAATGTCTGATTGGATGAGAATAACTAAGGACAGAAAGGAGCGATGTGGATTAAAAAAAGCCTGTGTCCATCTCTGCGGCTGAATGTAGGCTTAAACGTAAATGCCCGCGGCTCCACAGCGAGTGGTCTAGCGTTCAGAGACTCGAGCTCTGCGTTCCACATTTATTGTGATCTAAGCGGCCCCTTTGATACTTAGCCCAGGTTTTCACGGTCTTAGTGCGTTCGGTCCGAGTGCTCCATCCGAGTAAACTAATGCTTCTGATTGGCTATTTTGGTGTTGTCACGAAAAACCGTCCAATCAGATTCATTAGTTTACTCGGATGGCGCACTCGGTCCGAGCGTACTAAAACTGTGAAAACCTGGCTTTACGGCGATCACGGCGGTCAACGATAGCGCATATACATTCCGTTAAAGAAAATCTAGTAACAATATTCAGGGAAATCGACGAAATTAGTTAGTGAATTCGTAAAATTTTTGCTACACGAATCGCAGATGCTTGGATAAATCTAAGTCTTCTTTTATAAGTTTGGAAAGATGCACGATCCCGTTTTTCGCTGTTCAAAGTTGGTCATACAATAAGGTTTGTTTATATCTGTGAGTAGGATAATCCCCGAAACTTTCTTCAACACTCCGCCTCACAAACACACAGGTGGTCGAATCGATCGCATACTTTGGTGCTATCATTAGTCATTTAAGGGATTTAGAATGATTATTCAATTAAAGAAGCCACCTCTGGATTACCTACACCAATCTGGATTCGTTACATACATTCCCTCATAGATTGAATTGAAATCGGCGGTTTGAAAAAGATATTAACATTTAAATTCAATTACTTGGCACTCATGATGTTAACCCTTTTATTGTCTAGACTAGAAAGCCGCTACTTCAGTTAAATCTACTTTATGAAAGCGGTTAATGAAGACTTGTGTTTCTAATGTTAATTGCCAAATCATGCGTTTTATTAATTTTATGTTGAAAATCTTGTTTTGTTTTTGTTTGACGGCTTTTTGACAGATTAAATTTTTAGGGTACCTATTATAAAAACTAAGACGTTTCTCACACAAAAAAAAATTGACGCAATTTTTAGTAACATTAGCATTATATGCTTCTAAATCATAATAAGAATGTCTCCTATTGCCTGTAACCCAACGACATTTACTGCTTTTAGATTTAAATATGCAGAGAGAATCTGAAAAAATGTATATTTTTGGACATTTACTGAATACACCACTTTAGTATTGAAATATTTTTACAAATTTTATATTATTATGCCGAACTTTACGGAGTAGATGTGACGACCTGATGCAAAGGTGGAAGTTCGGAACAGACCCCACCGGCAGATGCGGAGAGGTGCAGATTATGTGCTTCTATACTAACCACTGCTCACTATGACCCATACAAATAGTAGTAGTAATAGGAGGCTTTCAGTAAATTCACAAAGCTGTCGAGAAGTGACCAAGTGGATTGAAATTCATATTTTCATATTTTTCACTTTCATATTTTACCCGCTTTTTACCATACTTTGCGTATGGTATAATATATATTTTTTTATAGGGGGAAAGCGAATATTGTCTGAGATGTATAGTATTGTGTAGGGTCTAACTACTTGGGCCAACAGCAGAGTGGGCCGGTACCGGGAACAGGCCGCACGCGACGCCGCCACACCTGATGATTTCACTGCACTAAACGCTATGAGAACTGTTTCCAACGTATCTAATGCAGTTATATCGCGTTGACGTCCCATGATTGATTTATTTATATTCATGTATGTACTGAATTTAACAAAACTTAAACAAAACTTTAAAATATAAAAATACAGTCTTGTCTTTTTTAAATTAAGAATTTTTGCCTTTGCATCTACGCAATGAGATGATTTATGCAGCGTCAAATGGTACCTTCACTCGAATTAGAAGAAAGGCGATGGACGCTGCAGTGCCAGAAATGTGATTTTTAGAGGGAGTAGGCTTGCCCAAAGATAAATATGCAGAGCTGACTGCCAACCTTTGCTAGTCGGAGAGGCACCATAAGAAGAAGAAGAAGGCTTGCCCAGCACCTATACCTTCCTGACAGCTCCCTCGGCTTAGCCCACAGGAAAGACAAAAAAATATGTATAGTAGAGCCCACCAAGCCGCGGGTAGAATTTCAATCGTTTTTATTTAATGATCCAAACAAATGAACTGTTTCCAGGTTTTGCGTTATTTCTTTACTTAACTCGTTGTTTGTGAAAGGTACCGGACTTTTCCTTATAAAAAGAGTTTTTCCTAAAGAGAGAGCAACTGGACTGTTGAAAGAGGCCTTTTCCCAGCAGTGGGAGACAAACATAGAGGCTCGAGAGTTAAAAAGAGAGTAACGTGTATTTTACCAGGTGCTGTGCTGTATGGTGTCGGCCTAGAGAATAGCACCAACCCAAATTCTTCTCTCGCATGCCCAGTGTGGGGTTTATAAGCATTATCCCCCAATGATGACGCAACCTTGCGCTGTGGCGCTTATTAGAGGGCTGTGTCCAGCAATGCACTAGTAAAGCCTGAAGAAAAAGAAGAATTTTACCAGATGGCGGTGACATAATATATGCGGAAACTCGGAAATATTCGTTAATTTACAAAAGTGGAATTGCCACACTAGCTCTGATCAAAAGCTCCACTTTTATTGCAATCTCGCTTCTGATGTACATAAGGGATGTTGGTTGTGATGTTGACTGTGGGGGACCGATCCGAGAGATCAATAAATCAGCGAAAGTTCATGAAATGACTTCGTATGAATGTAGGTGCAACTTAAGTTTATTGTATTGGAAAGTAGCCTTTCAATTGTTGCTATACTCGCACAATGTTTCTACATCACTTTCAGTAGCTAGTAACGTACATACAGAAATTGTTTCGAAGCTAGCCTTTTTCGTGGAACCAATAAACCGAAAGCAAATTGGCCTTCACTTTCTCTGTAATTATACAGTGTTTATTTAAGTACATTTTCTTTTCATATAAGTGGAATTGCTCAAAAATTACGAAGCTTATCAAAGTACTTAGATCGTTATAAAAAATATATGTAAACGAATGGAGTTTATTAAAGTTAAAAGAGTATTCCATTCTTATACGAAAAACAAAAGACATTAAAAAATAAGACGTTCTTTTATCAAACAAATTTCTCCACTAATGGAAACAAGTCAACGTCGTCATCCGCTTTGCAGTTGGTCATCTCTTGTAATTAATCTATAGATAACGCTGGGCCCATTACTAGACACCCTATGGACTTTACTGGTACACCTAATCCAAGCCAAAATCACCCCTCTTAGTTATTAAATAGGGTTCATTTGAGTTGTTTTTGTGATGGCTTAGCACAAGAAATAATCAGCTACTGGACCACAAGCTAGGGTCTACTCGAAACCTTGTGAAATGTGGCTATTGCGAGATTGTTGATAAAAAAATATTTTCATAATAACATAATAATATATTCAACCTATAGTTATTTATCAACACAAAGGGTTTTCAGGTTAGCATTATTGTAATCAAATTTCGTGGAATGGATATCTGGAAGAAATTAATATTTTATTTCAGGGTTAGTTATTATAAGAAGACGAAATTGTGGATAACTTCGACATCAGAAAAATAAATTCTACCCTTAATTTAAAGCTGTATTTATTTCAGTATAAAACAGTAGGGTGTTCAGTTCTTTATGTTTAAACGTCTGCATACTTATATAACCACGATTCGCATTTTCATCGTATTTCAAACATCTTCACAAACTTTCACGTTTATAATTTTTAGTAGGATAATGATATAATAGATACGAATAACTGAGTAAGGCCCACCGCTGGCTAGACAGTGACAGGGGCGTATTGCATGTCGATCTAGCGACGGATACTATTTATCTGGTGTGTACTTCTCGGATATGGCTCGGGGTGATTTGAAGCTTCATTCTTAGATGGAACGTATAAGGTTGACCACACACCCTTCTTACTCTAGGCAAGTGATAAAAGACATGAACAAATAGTTCGAACAACTAAGCATTTGCGAAAACCTCTAAGTCTGAGGTTTTCAAATACCTCAGCGCTTGAATGTGCCAATCCGCGTTGGCAGTTTCAAGCACTCTCTCTGATAGGAGGTCTGTGCTTTGTGGGGCATATAATACGCTGCATTATTTTAATTTCATTATAAGTGTTACAGAGAATTTCCCCGTTTACAAGTTATATGTCGTTAAAATGTGAAAATCACTTTGCTAAATTCCGCCAAAAATCCCACAAGCACCATGCGGTTAGTTAATGCACCGCCCTCCCTCCCACTTTTTCAAGCAGAAGCAAGACACGAACACACCACCAACGACACCAATACTTGTGTGAGAAAATGCGCGACGCGTTTCGCCTCTAACACGAGGCATCCTCGGGCTCACAAGTGCAAGTGATATGTCAACCAAACGAAACAAAGTTAGCGGTCTCCCTAAACACTTAGAAAAGTTGTCCCCTTCTTCCTTTTGTAGGCGTGTGTATATAGGCTTGTTTTTACATTATACTTAGTTGCGTATTGCGTGTTGGTTTTCAATTACTTTCCACGAACGTTCATTTGTGTTTGTTTTTTCATCACAGGTTGGCACAGCGTTTTTAATGGACTAGTATGTTTAAAAGATTTGCTCTCATTATAATTATTCATAAAGAATAGCAGACGTAGGGGAGAGGAGTGGATGTAGACAGGGCATTTGGCTAGCTAGACTTAAGATAGGTATTTAAAGGCGGTCTTCGGAGTGGTAATAAGTAATTTTATTTATAAAGATGATACATTTGACGACCTCTGTGGCGTAGCGGTAGCGCGTCTGCCTACCATGCAAGAGGTCCCGAGTTCGAATCCCGGCTGGAAACAAAAAAAAAAGTCCAGGTCTTGGATGTTTACATGTTTGTGATGTCGTTGTTTCTGGTTCCCACGACACAGGGTATCCTAGTGTGGGGCCAGAAGCAATGTATGCGCCTGTATGTAAATGTTATGTTATTAAACTTAGCATCAAGTTTCGCCTTAATTTAATACAATAATTATATATTGTGGAGCGGATGAAGAAAAAAAGATTGACGAAACAAATATATACTGCGAATGTGAGTGGAAGGGCTGGTAAGGGATGTCTCAGGCGGACATACATCGGCCAAATAGGAGATGTAGTAGCAAAGGCGAAGATAAAAAGTACCCGGAACCGGCGTGCGTGCATGCAACGACTTATGAACGTTGATGAAGCGAAGGTGATCTGTCGTGGCAAGTGGCAGTCCCTGGTCTCTGCCTACCCCTCTGGGATACAGGCGTGAGTTTATGAATGTAACCAAATATATGTGAATACGCTAAAATTGAGAGCCTCTGCTTCCTAAAAGAGGGATGAGAACTTCTTATTGAGGGTAACTTCAAAAGGGCAATCGATTAGTTGGCCGATCTGTTTGTCTGCTGACTGATTGTTTGATTTCTGTCTTTTGGCCTTTGCATCTACGTAATGAGATAAATTATACATGGTCGTACCTTCACTCGCACTAGATGGGTAAAGGAACTATGCGAACGCTGCAGTACCTTTTTGACCTTGTTGGTCATTGTTTTTAGATAGGTACGCTTGCTCAGCATCTATACCATCCCGACAGCTTAGTCGGCCTAGCCCACAGGAAAGACGAGTGTATAAGTGCGGAACCAACCAAGTGGCGGATTTCCTCAAGATATTTTCCTTCACGGCTAACGGGGCTCTCTCTGAGCAGCGCACCAAATGGTCAAATAGGCGTCCAAAAGTTTATATTTATTGTAGCGCAGAAATTGTTGACTTGACTTAGTTAACGTTATAAATTAAACATTGGTACCCCATTTCAAGTAAGATCTAGACTGTTATAGACAAAAAGATAGAAAAAGAAACTTCGCCCGACAATATAGGACCCGAGTAGCTGGCAAACAGTGGCTATATATGGCACAGATTTAAAACTGTGAAGTTAAGGTGAAGAGACCCAGCAGGCAGTGGTTGTTACGGATATAATTATATAACTATTCTTAAGTAAATCGATACAACAATTTACGTACTAACGTAGATGTGCTCGAAAGGACAAAATACCCTATCGATACCCAATTCAAAGGTCCATATTAATCCATCACTAGATTTAGGTTTCCGTAAGACACACCATTTCTCTCAGCTTTGCTCATCCAGCCCTCGATAAACCGCCGTTTGCCCATTTGTGATCTCCAATCAATATCGAAAAATGTGACGAACAGTTACAGTGTCCAACTAACATTATGCTATGCTTCAACTTGTTACTTCCTTTTAATACAATCGACGTAAATGCAAACGAAAGCAATCATGCTACTTCCTACTCCAAGGGTACAAAAACTAATAGAATCACTTCGATTTGCATAATGCAAGCTATAATTGATCCGATCACACTTCAGTTGGGATCTGACCGTTTTTGCGCGACGGCGCGAGTAAAGGGGAGCATTTGTTTTGGGGTTCCGTACCCAAAGGGTGGCACCTGCTATCCCTATATCTATCACTGCGGCTATCACTAGTCAAACCTTCAATCAGCCCATAGTCATCTAAAGCTAGACACAGCCTACCCCCTAAAGCACACCACCTTTTTGCATCCTTAGACATCCTCATCCAACCACCCTATTACTAAGATTTAATAGTAATAAAAAAAACAAGTTAGAGGATTACATGAGATCGCGTCTTTTTCAGATATAAAATTAAATGGTTTCCCGAAAAGAGTTATTGCCCTGTTTAAGTAATAATAACTAATCACTCATCCTGGTCCCAAACTAAGATACTCTTTCGATTTCGCTGGGTATCGAGCCCACTACCTTGTTACGTCATCCAGCCTGTTAATAATTACACCAACGAGACAATCATACTGTGTAATATAATACCTACAAACTAATTATCCATGGTTTATTTTTTAATGAGTCTTAACTATAGTAAAAAACTAATAACATAATAATAATATATGATAAATGATATGATATGATAAATTATTTATTTACACTTACACACACATTCATAAAAGTACAAAAACAAACAGCATAGGCAGAGTAGACACAATTACACAACAATTATAATAAATATAACAATCCAACATGCAAGGATGCAAGGTACGGTATGTACCTGCATCATAACGAAAGATATGAGACATCATTTCTGTGGGTGGGTGTGGCAAGTGCAAAATGGTACTGACTCAGCATGTGCTGAAGAAGCGAGCTACTCCAGCGCTGGTATTATGCCAGTACCAGGTACCTACTAAGTAAAAGGCGGCGTGCTGGGCTCGGAGAGCTATATCTATGTATCGCTATATGTATATATATATATATATATATATATATATATATATGGGTTGGCTACAATGTAATATTAAATAATTACGTGAAAAAAAGAATTGTCAATTAAAATTGTATAAATTAATATAATATATATTAATAAAATACGATGTTAATTTGAGCATAAGATTAATTGTACGATAAATTGGTGTGGTCATGTCAAAAGTGGGTAAATAATGAAACAAATTGATTGAGTAATGAAATAGTTAAAATAAAATGTCGTGAGTATTTGCACTCATAATAATAATAATAATAATAATGTACTTACATAATTCTCATTTGTCAAACTTCAATACAGTCGAAGTTAATACAAATGGCTAACAAAACAAAGCACAGTGAATTGCATAATCATAAAATAATAATAAATAATTTTGTAAGAATGTCAGAAAAGGTTATATTTATAGACTATGTAGATCTGTAAGTGCAATCGTACAGGATCTAACTAACTCTGTAAATGTTAAGATTTTAAAAGGCTCCGGGTGTTAGGGAGCCAACTTCAGTTCGCTAAGCAACAACATTTTATATTTGGACCTAAATATAGTTTTAGTCTTAAGCTGCTTAAGAGGTGGGGGAATGTCATTCCAACATTTGGTGGCCTGGAACCGGAAACTGCCGCGAAAAGCAGCAGTGCGGTGTCGCGGCACACCAAGCTGGTCTGAACATGCCCTAACCCTGTTACGATTGCCGTATGCATCCCAACGCCAAATCAGTAAACAAATAAGCCGGTTTTCTATATTTGACGATATCAAACATAAGATTTGCCATGAAGAGTTTAAGTCTGTTCTCCATTTTGAGCAAGTTAGCACTATTAGTGAAGGGTGTAACGTGAGGACGAGCCGGTATATCGTAGCAAAAACGAGCGCAAGCATTTTGAACGCGTTGCAACAGTTTTTGTGATTTCGCATAGAGGCAGGGACCATAAGCAGTAATTGCATAGTTAATTCTAGACATTATTAAAGAATCGCAAAGGGATGTTCTAGTATTGACACTTAGATATTTTCTTAGCCGGTATAAAATGTTTATCCTGTAAAAGCAACTACGCTCTATGTCTACTACGTACTTTTCAAATTTTAAGGAGCTATCCATTATCATGCCTAAATTGCGCGCCTCATTAACTAAGTCCAAGCGATCATCTCCTATAAATACAGAGGGATTTAAAGCGATAATTTTTTGCCTCTGTGCTTTTGAACCCAGGATCATCACTTTTGATTTATTATGGTTAAGAAGTAAACCATTGTTTGTGCACCAAGTAGAGATACGTTTTAGGTCCTCGTTTAATGCATTTACAGATGCTGCGACACCATCAACACCCGTGGAAATGTAGATCTGCAAGTCATCCGCATAGAGATGGTAGTTGCAGAATTTGAAGCATTTCACGATGTCCGCTGAGTACATGGTGAAAAGGATCGGACCCAGGATCGAGCCCTGGGGGACTCCTCTCTCCACTTCACGCAGCTTAGATTTTACAACCGAGCCGTCTGATTTACATAAGTAAATTAGGAGCGGACTCAGAAACACAGTTCACTCTCCGAACGCGGCAAGCCGATATCCGTAATGCGTAATGACATTGCATACTCTATAATACATGTACTACAGAACCCTCCAAACGTGAGTCGGTCTAGCATTTGGCTGTATTTTTTATTGACAATCTGTCTTCTGTAATTAGCCAGTCACGGTTAGTTTAAAACTAACGTTACTTAGATCAATTAGTCCTCGACCACTTTTATTGGTTTGATATATTAATGTAATTAATGTCTCTAAGGTTTTACAGAAAACTAATAAGACCTTAATTGACATATTTTAAGATACACTCACGTTTGTAAGTATGTACTCAAATAATTGAAACGCCCATGATCGCGGGTAAAATTCAAAACAACTATGTTTTTTTATTTAGTGGATTTAATTACGTTAATACTTACTTTGTTTATTTATCGACGACAATTTCTGACAATTATTGTCACTTGCTTATTTCTTATTCAAAATTACACAAGCAGCTTTAAACTGATGCATGTATATCAGTTTCAATAAAATAAATACTGTCTAATACCTAACATTTCCTTTTAGAAAGACAACATCGACTAAGTAAATGTAACCGTTTATTGTTTAGCACGTAATTGCTTTCATTTAGTGGAATTTCATAACACACGTTATACAACAAGACGTGATGGGTGTCTATAAACCATTTTTTAAACAGCAAACAAAAGAATTACGACTTTACTTACACTTTCGATTAGGCCTATCATGCCTCGTTTACATCAAGTCTCCCGAACTGCTTCTCACACTACAGTTATCCAACGAACATTTAGATTTTTCAACAAGGCTTTAACTAATTTGAATTAGATATAAAGACGTATTTTAGCCTGAGACGTACATTGCGTGGCGATCTGGAGCTAGCAACGCTACTGTGGGAGTCCAAGTAGGATAGAAATCTTTATAAAAAGTTTTACGTCAGATATGACGGATAGTTTTTCCTTGTCAGTTCGATTGATACGCTTGAAATAAAGTATTTACTTCTCTACGCATTTTACAGTAAAAATCTGTTTTCGTTCATCTTACCCTTCTTTGTACCTAGCTAGTGAATCCTGTAACTCTTTCTCCATCACACACATCCGCCTGCCTCACTACCAATGGCAAAAAAACTATTATTAGTTCAATATTAATATTAATATTTTAAATTCATGATTTTTTTATACTAGGCATATTGATATATTGAGTCCACACTGTTTTATTTCTCTCCGAATGACAAGCTAAGTGTCATGAAATGTGATCACGTTTATAATTTACATAAAATTAAATACTTGGCTCCCTTGACGGAGTATATCTTCCTCAGGGCAGAAACTCATGCCCCTCGGTGGGGACATTTATTTATTTGTTATGATCTATGAAAAACCAACAGCTGATAAACAATGTATAAAACTTATATTACTAGTTAGTGAGCCCGTTACAGGTTTTCACCAATAGCAACAGACACAATGGGTTTATGATGTAATACTGTCAGTTAAGCAAACGTGAATCATTAAAAAAGTGTTTTGACACCGCTTCCCTATGTTACATTTCTCCTGGAATAGTTCAAACGCGGCATAATAACAACACAAAGTGAAAAGGAAACTATTTGGGCACTTGTCAAAACGTATAGATGTTCGTATAACTGATGGACAGTTCATTTCCTAAGCACTTTGCTCAGTGACACTCCATAGATGAGGAATAGATTGGATTTTCCGTACATGTAAGAGCGTACTGATTGTTATTTATTATTTTACTTCATGAATTTGTTTGTGGTCGTAATCACAATATGCATGTGGCCTGTTTTATAGAACTACGACAGTGAGTGAACTTATTATTATAAACATATACATACTTATACAGAGATAATAATTAAGCACATATATAAAGATGAATAGTACATACATATCCATATACATATAAATAGACTTCATAAAATAATTTTACATACTTACGGATGGAATTACACTTTACTGTTTTTAATATGTAGATAGTGTTCCTGTACTCTACTCTTAAAGACGCCGACTGACAGAGCCTGGCGAATGTATAGCGGTAGCGCGTTCCAGTGACGCACCGCTGTCACGGAAAAAGAACTTCATGGTTTACTATGACAGTTTGATAGATAAATAGAGATATTCTATAAATAAAATTTTTTTTACTTCTTATACTGCTTAGTTGTATTTCTAGCTACCAATGTGTCAATTGCTATCAAATACATACTTAGGATGTGCTGAAAATCGGCTGCGGTGATGTTTGCATGCGCAGCATTTAGCTGAGCATATCCTTATTATCGCGTAGCGTTTTTACTTAATGAACTATGCAATTCACTTAGTCTTAGGCTGACATTCAGAGCCGAATCCCAAGTTCACGCTTATAGCAGTCTTAGCAAAGTAAACTAAAGTCATACTTAGTAAAGCGCCGAAATTTTCGTATTCACATTCGATCGGGAGCCGGAGTTAAGCATGAGCTAAAAGAAGAACTGTCTTAAGAAAGTCATCTATACTGTCCATTATTTTTTAGTGATGTAGTTCTTACCGGTTTTTTAAATATTATATCGCTACACGAGAGCAGGACAACATCATACAAGTTTCTGTATGTGTGAGAGTGAAAAAAAAAGCTCACAGATAATGCTCGTAGAACATCAGTGAAATGACGTTTGGAGTCGTCTGTGAACGAAAGATTTTTTTCACAGAACAAAATTTTTTACATTCTTTGGTTGGCGGTTGGCGCGAGTTTTATAAGTTAGCGAAAATTGGACCTATTCTCAATTCTGTAAATTATTCAGTTTCGTTAATTTTGACTGTCACAGAAAATGACTTCTTCTAAAAAGTCTATAACTTCAAAGCGATTCATTTTCTTACAAAACTCCGGAGTAAACACAATGCTAATCAAAAACTCCAACCAAAACAATACGACAAAAAGGTAACCTCAAAGTGAAGAGAACCAAATGACAGATGACAGTTCTATCTAAGTTCACGTAAAGTCACCAATATTGGCTACTTACACTTAGCTAAGTACCATTTCATACTCAACTTGAAAAGATTCGATTCTAAATACGAAATATTTCTAAGTACGTGATTTTGACATTTCTGAGACCGGTCTTAGCTTAGTTTTCGTCTCTGAATGTCAGCCTAAGTCTGACATTCAGAGACGAAAGGCTGATCTTTTATTTTTGCATTTGTTTGCTATAACTACACTATTTTTCAATTAAATTTAAATTGTTCAGAATACTTTGTGGTGCATAAAAAAAGAAATAACACAGACATTCGATCTACATTGCGAAGTCGAATAAGCCACCGATTAACAAATATAGACTTTGCAACGCATTGTACCTTGAATTGTCACAATAACTACGAATTGTAGTCTTAGGAAACTCGAGCTTCGGTGGATCAGTCTGGATGCATTTTATTTGTATTTATTGAAAGAAAACAAACATTTGCACAACATAGTTTTAGGTCAGAAAGTTCTTACGAACATATGTGTGCAGGTGTACAGCCAGTGGCGTTTCTTGTAGATTTATACAAAGCCAATAACATGAAAAATAAAAACTTACTATCTTATTCTGCTAACACCAATCAAGGACGAGTGCAATCTGTTTTGTTACGTTACCGTCACTTTGTATTGCGATGTTTGTAATTACCTCGCCTGAACCCAACTGGGCAACCCCAAACTAGGACAAGTAATTATTAAATGATTTATGTTAACTGATGCATCTCTGACCCGCAACCCTCACGATGTCGTCTGACCATCGTGTAGGTGCACTGCCTACCAACCTCCTTCCCTCCCTTGGCCACCACTCCGATACCGCCCTGGTCCATCGGCCGTCTTCCCTTCTAGCCTTCTAGACAGATTAGCACAGGACCGTGAGGAATGGCGCAATAAAAAGGAGGCCTATGCCCAGCAGTGGGTTGATGTGGGCTGATTATAGATAGATTATGTTATGTAATAAATAATAACTACTCTAAACCTTATTGTACACAAATATTTTACACAAACATAAGCGTAGTATAAATGTGTACATTGGGGAGCTTATTTCTAAGGAAATATATTCCTGCCAACCCGATCATTCGTGAAACCAATATTTCACAAAGAGGTAGGGAGGGGGAGGGGGAGGTCACTGGTAATGTAATATTCTTTTATTAAAACTACGCGAATGTAATGAGAGACTATAGACGGAGACACATTCAGTCGGGCGTCAGTTCAGTCCGTGACCTTGATCAAGCTCGGATTGATGCCAGACTGATGAAGCATCAACATATTCGAGTCCCCGTCAGTCTGGTCCATCAGTCCACTGAATAGACAATCAGTCTGCCGTCAGTCTAACCAGACTGATGGAATTGACTGACGACAGTCTGTACGTGTAAACTCCGTCATTGAGTAATGTCATAGTACAAGTTAAGAGTAATGTGAAGAAGAGACACTTAATTTAAACGTGATATTCCGTAAAGTACCAATGCCATTAAGCTACAATTACGAGCTAGACTAAAATAAAAGTCTAGATTTAAAAAGCATGAAACGAAGTGAGAACTCGGCTTGTTAATTTGTAAGTAATTGCCGCTAATTACACGTTAATCGCCTCGCAGTGCAAAGTAATTAAAATTGGTAACTCAATCCAACATTAAATCTAACATTAATAATTACAACGTATTAACTCAATTTATAAAGTGTAATGTTACGATACAAAGCTCATATTCAAATCAAAATTTAGTAGCGGAGTTCAGAATTTAGACCTCTATTTGCGCTACGATAAAGTTGAATTTTATGCTTATTTTTAAAGCCAAATTCTGCACAATGGATGATTCATAGCAACAGTGGCATCATAAATCTAGTTTCCAAGAGATAGCCACATTTAATGCTCGCTACTTAAGTATAATTCCATGAGCTACTATTTATTCTGTGCAATTACTATGATTTACTTTCCTCAGTACTTATATTTGAATTTTAATTTATGATGGCGGCGGAATGTTTTACAATGAAATAAGAATATGACTGGCGGTAGCCAGTGGGTAGAGCAATGGGTTCGGAAGCGAGAGACTCAGGTTCGACTCCCAGGCATGTACTTCTAACTCTGTTTTCTAAGTTACGTACATTTGTGAAGTTTTAGTGGCAAGACCACTCGCTAACCGTGAAGAAAAACGTCGTGAGGAAACTTAAGTGTCTGAGGTGTTCAAATACCTCAGCGCACACAGTAAAGTTGTTCAATAGAATGATATTGGCACGACAATAGCTGTTATTTGCCTATACTTTGTAGTATAATAAGCAATAGCGGTACAATGTCAATCCAATGGACTACCTACCCACATTTATTTTCAAAATACTTTTAAAAATGGAGTTGATATTTCGTAAACATTTGTAGTCCACTATGAATACCAAGCAACTATTACTTCACATATTAATAAATAAAAATTAAATAGTAAAACCCAAATTAAATAGGCTTCTCTCGCGAAGAAGATAGAATCGCGCGAGGCGCCAAGTTAAAATGCACAGGTTACACAATTGGAACGAGATTGGTTTGTAGACTACCAATAGTGTCATTAATCATTATGGAACAACTAAGTTACGTCCACATACTTTTCTACTTGCAAAGTTAAGTTTGTCATCGTTAGCGTGAATCCTCAAATTCCGAGTCCCATAATCATACACCAGCCCAGTTTCTTTTAAGTGTATGCGCAATTTGCTAGCTTGGCCCGCTTTGGAGCTAGGAATCTCACTGTGCAAAACGTCAGTATCACAGAACACCTGTCAGTATTCGGCAATAGGCCAAAATCGAAGATATAGGCACACGTGTTTTAAACCTAAAATGGAGATGGGTGGGGCATTTGGCTAGGCGGGAAGACGGCAGGTGGACTGTAGCCACTGTGTAGTGGCCACGGGGTCGACGGTCGGTGGGCAAACGACCTAGTGAAAGGGGCTAGGAAACATTGGACGAGGTAACGCACTGGATGGGTTGGCGTAAAAGAGAAGAGGCCTATGCCCAACAGTGGGCTCTGTCGGGCTGATGCAATAGAGTAATTATAGTAATATTTTAAAATAATACAGTCTGTAGTTTTGGTAAATGGGGCTGTGGTAATGTTAGTTTGTGTTTCTTCCTAAAAATATGTGTTTCTATTTTTTCGTTTACAAAATTCTATGTTCAATTCTTTATTGCGAAAAGAGCGGCGGCGGTTGGCTTGACCATGCAAACAAGTAATGACACGGTCTTAGTATGCTCGGACCGAGTGCGCCATCCGAGTAAACTTGTACTTCTGATTGGCCATTTTAGTGTCGTGACGAAAAACCGTCCAATCAGAGGCATCAGTTTACTCGGATGGGGCACTCGGTCCAAGCGTGAAAACTCGGCATGAATTTCACGATTTAATAATATTTTCTTTTAACATATTTTAAACTGACTGTAACGTCGTCGAAAAGTCGAGGTAAAATAGCAATAAATTACTACGCAATTAAGTCCCGAAAAAATTCTAAATATTTTCTTTTTTTGCGCATTGTTTTATCATTTATCCATAGTGCCGTGTCACTATACAACTTTGCAAAACCATAGGCTGTTGTATACTTAAATATGTTTCCCACGAAAATTTACAGAACTTGCAAAGTCTCGCGATCAACTTAAGATGTGGCACTATTATGAATTGTTTTGCTTGTATGTTTTCTTAATCAGTTAAGGCGAGTCTCTCAATCAAAGCAGGTGCCCGCCGTTGTTCAAAACTGTAACAACTCGGAATCTGGGTAAAGTGCGATGTTGGGTCGAGCTAGCTCGCGCTTTCAAACGATTAATCCGATCCGACCCAGTTTCTTTAAAACTACGATAACACTTCATATACTCACAAGAAATTTTATCTATTTGATTAATTGTTTAGGAATTGCTAGCACCTTTACTTCATCAACGTTTATAAGTCGTTTCATGCATGCACACCGGTTTCGAGTACTTTTTATCTCCCCTTTGCTAATACATCTCCTAATTGGTCGAAGTATGCCCGCCTGAGACGTGCTTTACTAGCCCTTTCAAACCAACGCTACATTCCTTTATCAACTCTAGTCACTATATACTCTTTCAGTCCACAACGTTCTCTAATGAGACTATTCCGTATATTGTCATTCAAAGTAACACTACAAATACTCTGGGATTATCGCCACGCCACTCGCTCGCAAATTGAGTGGCGTGGCGATTTGACAGCTATCGGCCACAATACAGCGGCCATGCCGCTGAAGCAATAAACATGTTTGCAAATCTTATCGCTACAACAACCAACTCACAGGCAATGAAAACTAGATGGTAATTATAGGTACTATCAGCAGTTTCGGTAATTTACAGTATTTGGTTGAAATTTTTGATACAGGGTGTAACGATCGTTTGAAGTAGTTTTTATCATAAACTTGTATTTAACATAAAAATTGTAGACTGTACAAGTAAAAAATATTTATCTATTTGTTTATTTTACTAGGGAAAAGATAACTTTATGTGATTGCCAGTTGGATTCCGCAAAGAATGTTACTTTAATATTTTTAGTCACGATAATAATCA
The DNA here is from genome assembly GCA_934045075.1 of Yponomeuta sedellus. Taxonomy (NCBI): domain Eukaryota; kingdom Metazoa; phylum Arthropoda; class Insecta; order Lepidoptera; family Yponomeutidae; genus Yponomeuta; species Yponomeuta sedellus. Next base: position 16,483,322 of record OW203732.1, on the reverse strand, counting down.
ATGTTGACTTTATATAGAATAATTGGTTTGCCTATTTTGGAACGTAACTTCATAATTAACCTTTGTAATTTTTGCGAGGGTAGTAAACTAACAGTTAATGCTTTCAAAAAGACGCCTGTCACCTCAGTCATCCGAGACCACGGCACCTAAAAAAGTGCCAAAACGTCGGAAAATTGTAAAAATGTAATAAACGAGTATAAAAGCATTTTTTATTATGTCTAGTGCTTGTGTTAACCTTAGAAAATATTACACGATAACTGGTGAAAAAAGAAAGCCAACTAACCGTGTATCAGTTTGGAAGCGGCCGCTCACGCTTCTCGGTTCTCACCTCGGCGAAAACTGCAATCAGACGATCTGTAACAGATAAAAGTACTACTTTAACAATACACCTCTGGCGGCCTGCCGACTTAGGGAACTCTATCACTTGCTGACCATGAGTTGGTTAAATATTCCACTAGCTGTCCCAGCAAACTTCAAAAAAAAATTCGATATTTTATCCCATGTTTTAATAAATCAAAGATCAAACAAATCGGTCTAGCCGTCCTTGAGTTACAAAGGAGTTACTAAACTGACTTGTTTTATATAAAAATGTATATAATATTATGTGGGTCATAGATTTGGCTGAATTTTAGAAATTCGGACTCTTTTATCCAAAATTCAAGTAAGGTTGCCGTTTCAGCTCGGAAATATTCAAACTGCTAGAAAATTCTTCTTCAAATGTCGTAATAGTATAATGTAGGTGATCTTTATTTTTTCAATTTATTCATAATAATATTAACTGTAGCAGAAACGAGGAAAATAAAGTACCCTATTTGCTCGATAATTTTAAATCTTACTACAAGATTATGGCATTTTACTTCAAAATCCATCTCTTAACTTTACAATCTAACATGTTTACTACCAAATCTAACTTATTTGCAAGAGTCAGGTTAAAATTAGATCATCACAAACTCTATCTCACGTCTTTACTTGTTTTTCTATTTTTATTTTATTTTTCTCCCTACCTTATTGATTATACCCCTTTTTCCCTTATGTTTTCATATTTTGTACACGATGGACGGAAGTAGCAAACGACCCTTCAGTCCTCGGGGCTGGCGAGAGAGGGAATTGGCATATGCCCATCAGTGGGCTCTAATCATGGACTCGACAAGGTGGACCAGACACTTCATGGTTGCGCCCCCAGTAATCAGATGCCGGCGAAACGAGACCGTTCGCGGAGTTAAATTTAACTATCCAGAACGACCGGTGAGGAATTTGCATGTTTCATGCACGAGATTAGACTTTATCTAATTTGCTTGAGTGATTTCACTAAGCGATCGGATTTCATGGGAAGAAGCATTAAACGTGGTACACGCCCACAAGGTTGCATCTAAAGAAAATTTAATAATTCAATTCAATATATTTATTTCAGACATAAGTCCATAGTTATTAAATTAGATTTACACATACTAAATTATTAACAATAACAATATATTTCTAGCACGGATAGCCAGAGGTCGCGGGTACGAATCCCTGCATGGGTGGAATTTTTAGCCTCTAAATAGGCTTTTAATATATTTCAACTTCAAAACTTACCGCCTTAATACCAAAAATTTAGACAGGTGTTGAGCAAGTGTCTACTGTGTCTTATGATGGTTAAGACCTAGACACAGCTTAGACCAGAGAGCCGATTCTCAACCATACGAATTGAAAACGTAGAGGCAAAATATTCGAACGATCAGACATTGGAACATATAGGAACCTCTGAAATTTTCGTTTTCTATGTTTTTTTTGTACATCTACTTCCTTCTCTAATGTATTAGTCCAGTTCATCCAAAGGTTGTCTGGAAGAGATCACTTTTAGTGATAAGGCCGCCGTCTGTACTCTTAGGTTAAGAAATATCTGTGTAATTTCCATATTTATGTACAATAAAGTGTTCTCTATCTATCTAACTCCACAGAGTCATTCATTAGACATTTTTTTCTCATTTGAATTCAATGTAGCGTTGAGAATATAGATTTTGGGTGTTGTTCGACTTTTTTTTTAGAATATAGCTAATGAAGTGAGGATTGGCTCCATGGTCTTATTTATACACTCGAAAACTCTTGTTTAGCAAATATAGCTTAAATATCCTTATATTGTGGTAAATATATTTATAACACTATTGCTCAACACCTGTCTATTTAAAACGTTTTACAACAAAAAAATGTTGTAAAACGGTAATAGGTTTCTAAATAAAACACTTGATTTTTTTTGTGTAGCCGCAAGAAATAAAAACTGTATTTACACGGATTTTACTCGTTTTTACATTTTTACGGTACTTGAAAAAGCGCCGAAACGTCGGAAAATTGTAAAAATGTAAAATGTAAAAATATAAAAAACGAGTAAAATTTGTGTATATACAGTTTATATTATGTCTAGTGCTCGTGTTAACCTTAGAAAATACTATAACCGCAACTATTTAAATATAATTTTCTTTTCTTTTGTAGCCTCGATTGTGTCTCACTGCTTGGCAAGGGCCTCCTCTTTTGCTTTCCACTCCTCCCTGTTCATGGCCACCTCCTGCCAGCCTGGCAAAAAGGTGTCGCGAGGTCGTCTCGCCATGTTCGCTTGGGTCGGCCACGTTGGCAATATCCCGATAAATATAAACAATTGAAATGCCAAAACTTTCGTAAGCACGCTTTCGACAAAAATCGAGTCATAAAATAATTTCGATATTAAGTTAATAGTAATTTAAACGCCGATTGACAGCTTAAATTCACGATAGAAGTACCTATAAAATTTGGAGAATTTTAGAAAAAAATAGTTAACAAAATTTAGTTAATTCATTTAATCAGGTTCCTTATAAATTATAAGGAACCTGATTAAATGAATTAACTAAATTTTGTTAACTTTTTTTTTGTGTAAACTATTCATATGTTAATCTACATTCATACATTCATTCATCCATCCTTTTATGTCTAGTCTGCTATGAAAAACTAAAATTAAAGCTATTATTAGAAGTTATAATAATAGCTTTAATTTTAGTTTTTCGTTAAAATTAAAGCTATTATTAGAAGTTATAATAATAGCTTTAATTTTAGTTTTTCATAGCAGACTAGACATAAAAGGATGGATGAATGAATGTATGAATGTAGATTACCATATGATAAATATATTTAGATTTAACTGTAGGAGAACTAGCCTCTATAATATCGAACGTATTGTACCTATAATATGAACAACCAAAAATAGAATAATCTTCGAGTATTATTGCAGAGATCTAACACGAAGTTTAGAATAACAGACTATTTATTGAAACAAACAAAAAGTCGTAAACATTAGCGACACTTTGCGTTTCTATGCATAGTTAACTAAATGAGGAAGTAAGGTTTTATTCGATTTTAGCACTTGTCCCAAAGCTATAAGAGCTACTCGAGCAGACTGAGCAATGGCGCTGTCTGGAAGTATATACATGTGATTTATTCTGTAATTATTCACTAGGTGACAGTCTAATTATGCCTTTGCATGTAAGTAAAGTGATGTTTATATTAGGCCTTTCCGTGTGCGACTTTGAAGAACGTCTCGGGAAGTAGGCTTCCGTTATTTGGTTTTATTGCGTTATTAGAACATAAGAAGAGTACATGTGGCCGGTATAAAGAGGTACATCTTAAACTGTTATTGAAATAACGCAAAATCCGCAAATTGTTTCTTCAGTATCGATAAAATTAGAGTATAAGAAACAGGTGTTTTGTTATTTTTAGATTTTATTCAATTGTGTGTAAAGAATGAAGAATGTATGAAAAATAAAATGGTTAGCTAGAGATCGCGGGTTCGAGTTCCGGTATGAGTGGAATTTTTTAGCCTCTAAATAGATTTTTAAAAAATAAAAATTTATTTTATCATTAAACTATTTACTTAATTATTGGGAGTGATTTAATTTATCAGTACTAAGAAATGGTCACCAAGTTTTGTATTATTTCAATAACATATTGTATTCAGTTGTTTGTATTAATTTTTCATGCCTTATGTAGGCATTAAACGGGTCCAATGGCGATCCACTTCAAGATTTACCCGTAACCACGGCAGCTGGATTAGGGTAATTAAGTTTACCTAATAAATAATCGCGAATAGAGCTCATTATATACATAATGACGACAAGAGTTAAATTCATGTCGGTGCAAAATCTTCCACGTACTTCTATCACAGACCAGGTTCATTGACATTGTTGTGTCTACGGCAGTATTTAGTTTTTTTTCACTGACGGAGTGAGCGCCCCCTGCAGTACAATTCCACCGAACTGCGATCCCCAGCCCGCATGCCCAGCGTGGGGATTATGGGCATTACCCCTATGATAGCACAACGTGGCGCTGGGAGGGCTATATCCAGCAGTGGACTAGTATAGCCTGACGACGACGACGACGGATTTAGTGTCCTATTGCTGGGCAAAGCCTTCATTCCTACGGTGCTTAGACCAGGGGTGTGAGTCTTTAAAATGCATAGTTGTACAGTAGAGTCATATAAGTCCGATAATGGTCGTTTCATTCACACGTTACACATATCGGTAGTCTAGTAACCAATTGCATTGCAATGGTATAACCCGTGCTACTTAACTTGGCGCCTCGCGCCGTTATATCTACGAGTATTTATTTAAAAAAATTAAAACGGTAAAAGAAAAATAAAACACAATGAACATTGTTACAAAATACAAAAACAAATATAGGTATATTGAATTCTTTTTCAACATATACCTAACTGGAAAGCATGAAACAAAATGTACCTACAGACGGTACAACTTAAATTACAAAGTGTTAACAAACTCTTTGTGTTAGGTACTGAAAAATGTGATCCGGCCATTATTTAAATTATAACATTACGCACATTTGCCAGCGCTCTTTCCAACTGAGTTAATGGGCGACTCACCGGCACCACTGAAATTTCGAACCTCTTTACAATATTCTCTAGAATTTTTAGCGTCTAAATAGGTTTTTAAAATCGTCCTTAGCACGGGTGAGTGCATTAAAAAGGATCTTTTAGTAAGATAAAAGACAAATATATTTCGTTTTTAAAAACTATTAATCCTCTATCTCCATCCAAAATACATATAGAGAATTCAAAATTTATGGAATGTCTGTTATATTATTTTAAAGACAATAATTGCCGAAATATTTTTTTCAATTATTATACACTTGAACTTTACAAATCTCAAGAAACGTGGTCGAGATCGAGCGAAAAAGCAGATATTTACTGCAAAACGTGTACGGTTTCTTAAACAAAGATTGCGTTTAACAGTTTTAAGTCATTTACATAATGTTTTCCAAAAAGCAAACTTTCAGAAAATTTTGGACTCTTTTATGTTTAGTCTCAAACTTTAACTAAACATAAACCAATTACTTATTCCGAATAACATTAATTTTTAATTTACTTAAGTGATGTCCCGGAAAAAAATATTGTCGTAAGGAAGTCTCCGATTTTTGTCTCTGTTCCTCGAAGTTTAGGTGAATAAGCCCGCTCCATTCCTATCACTGCCGATGACAGAGAGTTGTTTTGTTCTATTGTTGTGGTATCAAAGCTGGCATTACTGATTCTTACAAATACCCACCGGAAACATCATTCAAACTCAGAGCTCTACTAATTTCGGTGTAAGTGTTGGCTAAACGAGTAAAAGCGAGCGAAGATTGATGAATACCACCTATAGCTATTAATTAACATAGCATAACGAGCCTTATTTTGTATACGAAAAGTAGAAGATGATATTTTAAGTAGATATTAATATCTACACAACAAAGGGCAATCACTTATCAAGGGGCATTATTCTCTTAATCTGTATTATTCTTCTCTGGTGAATCCATCCATACAAAAACAAATTTCCAATTCATTAACGGTTTACTTTATGAACTAATTTGCGATTTCATTTTGTATTATTACTTATATTGATTACACTTTTAAATAAAATATAAAATACTGGCTAACCGGCGAACTCCGTACCGCAACCGAATCCCTTAATACAATTCTTGTCACTATGGCAACGCCATAAATAAACATGTTTGAGTTGGGCTTGAAAAAACGTTATGGTAACATAAAATATTATCCAGAAGAATGCATTACCAGGATATGAAGTTTCTTAATATATTATTGCGTGATTGGAAAATAAACATCCAAACACCTTGAGTTTTCACATTTATAATATTAGTAGGGTTATATTGTTACAAATACAAAAATAACAGTCTATTTAGAATAGGTAAAAAAGTTATGTTAAACCATAGTGTCTGCCTATCTCTCCGAGGCACAGGTGTGAGTTCATGTATACCTATAATATTACCTAGGTGTCTATTAAAACAAAAAATAATAATTAGGACGCTTTTTCAGAGTCATGATCAAATTTTCAGGCGCTCGACAAACAATATGATTGCCAAGTTCATTTGCCATATTCGCCACTTTCTACGCTGTTACTGTACTGCAAAACTTCCAGAGAGGATAACAGACAAACAAACTCACTTTCACGATTGTAACATTAGCGCCGACGTGGATTACACGGATTTCCTGCGGTAAAAAGCTTACGCGAAATGCCCCGGGCGTCTCATTTGTTTAAATCATGTCTCGTCAGCGAAAGTGCTGTCATGTCGGGCCAAGAACCCTTGTAATGTAATGTAATGTTGTGTGTGAAGTTATCTTGAAACAATCGCCATTAGAACACGGACGAGTTGTTCAGCGTTGGTAACACAATGTACACGGTGTAACTACTACAAATAAATTACACTTAATGAATCAGATGGTCTTTTAGGATTATAATGCTGGCTTATCACTTCTTCTTCTTATTTATTTTATTTTTATTTATTGATAATAGACACACCAACAGTACACAGATAAAAATCAATTAATTCCAACAAAACAAATAATTTCGGGCCTAATCTGTGCACTACTAATAGGCATGCAACAGCATTCGCAAGGTGATTGCATAGGTACATACGAAAATATAAAGAAATATATCTTTAAAACATAAAAAACTAAAAATCAAATAACAAATTAATAATCTATTCTTCTTCTTGGTTGGTACGCAATAAATATTATGAATATGATTACGCTATTGATTTGATTAAATATTATAACGACCTTTATGGCGAAACCGTAATGCATCTACCTACAATGCGAGGTTCCGGGTTGGAATCCTGGCTGGGGACAAAAGAAAACCCAGGTCTTTGATGTTTACATGTTTGTGTTAGTGATTGTTTCTGGTTCCCACGAAACAGGTCTGGGGCCAGAAGCAATGTATGTGCCTGTGTGTAAATGTTATGTTATTGACAGAGCGGTCGCGGTCGTCATGAAGAGGCTTTGTTGTAGGCTGATGTTGCATGCCTCATCGTGTCCTGCCATTCCTCTCGATTAAATGCCGCTCTGGTGCATTCATGCAGATGTCTGCCCACAGTGGACTTAACCTGATCGGTCCATCGAATTGGTGCTCTACCGGGCTTTTCACTCAGCTATTCGTATTGGCATATTTTCCGCAAATTTATATGATTCGTAAGAAAACCAGACAGTGGTAAATGTTTGCCGTCCATCCCTCTGTCTTGGGAACGCTTGAACCATAATTAAAACCTTAATTATACTCAAGTGTACAGTTCCTTAAAGTTATAAAGATATTAAACTTCTAAGGTGACGAAAAAAAAAGACAGTCGTTAATGCCTCAAAAAAGGTATATTTCAACACTCAACGAGGGTATCAAAACTTATAAAGTACTTTCTGTATCTTCTTTACTATAAGTACAAAGAAAAATCTGAAAGCTATACATTCGTAATTAAATCATGCAAAAAACTGTCTTTGAATATCGGGAAAAGCTCAGAAAAAACTTTGTATCGTAAAAACGGTAATACATACAGGCATAAAAATTGGCGTGATCGTGAGACTTTTTATATACTTTGTGATCGCGCAAACGACACAATTCTATGTCTCAATTCAGATCTTTGTCTATCTGCACGCCGAATTTCATGTCAATGATCGTGATTAAGTAACAGACATACAAACATCGAGACATCACAAACTTTCACATGTATAATATTATCAGGATTCTAACGAAAATATTTAAAAACGGCCTCTTAATATTACATATTAACAATAAAAAGTAAAATGGTAGGAAAACTTCGGTGCGTAAGTCCGACTCGCACTTGGCCGCCTTTTGTTATTTATAATATGAATAAAGTCATAATCAAAAGAAGTCTATAAGGCAGTCTTTAGTTTTCTTATCGCAGCCGTAAAACTTGTTTTATCAGCAAAACGTTTCATCTACAACATCTTAATAGTTTCCGTGTTTGCATACAATCTTCGTGGAATTAGCCTAATACGTTTGTATGCAAAAATGCGAAACTTCACCAAAAGTAAACTAAAACACATGAGTACCCACTCTAATTGTGAAAACACTTTATTGCCCACCCGAGGGAGCCGGGGAAAGAGTGCGATGAATACAAACGATTAAGCTCTAATTACAGTTAAAGAGAGTTTAAAACAGCGCCGGTTTCATAGAATATAGTCCGATTAGGATCTTAATTTCCTGCGTGCGCGCCGGTCGCAGCGTTTAGCTCTTTATGTCAACATGCACTGATAACTTGCCAGTTAAATGTGCATCAAATGATTTCACACCCATTAGGCCTTTTATATTGGGCCTCTTGCACAAATAAAGTGTGCACTCGCCGCTCGCGGCCTACTTTAGATCTGCGCTGGCGCCTTTCAGTAATTAAGTTGGCGATAAGACTGTTACACGCGTTAAAATTAAAATTTCTTAAAATGCATGTGAGATTTGAGCAAGTAATTAAAAATGCGCTTACTTACTAAGTCTGTTGCAGTATTAATACTCTACGAGATAAGGTATGTGCCTTGCATATACAATGGGTTATTGGAATATAACGAAACTGGGACAAATATAGTTTAAAATACTATTTAGTATTAAGCCCGCCAATTGTATAATATCAACTGGGACAATACAGAATAAATAATAATAATATTGCTCCTGTAATTTCATAAATTTTTCCTCTTTTACGATGTTTATTACTATCTAAGGACGGCCAAGGGCTCAATCAACTAGGCCCTTGAAGGACATCGCAGAGCGAGCCTGATGGGCCATTTGAGTAAGACTAGTACAAGTAAACATAAGAACGGATGTGTAATTTCAAGTAATCATTCCCTCGAGTCAAATGAACTGTGAACAAATAATAAATTCGATGTGTGGGATCTACGAACTAATGCTCGTAGAAATAAACAAAATAATAAAGCCACTTGGAAATTTTAAGATGATTTGAGAAAAAAATGGTCTGAGTGGAATTTTGATTCGCTGTTGTTTTCCACACAACTGGACCCGAAGACAGCAATAACAATACTTTGGCGTTCAACAAATAGGATGTAAATTGTTTACCCCTAAATAAACTTATAATATAAGTTCACGCAATATGTTGCAAATATGTTATAGACTCGATTTAATTTTTCCTTCTCTACATGGACACCCTTAAGATCAATACACTTTTTTGAATGCGTTGATCTTTTTTGAACGAAATTAGCTATAGTTCACACAAATCCCAACGATATCGCGGAATTGTGTCGGTTAGTGAAAGTATAATTCCGTGAAATCCCGTCAATCTTTGCCAAATTTATGTGGGAAAGCCTCAGAGATATTTCCTTCCTAACAAAAAAGAATCAATGGATTCGAACAACGTAGTTTGAAATTATCGTTGATCATACATAACAAAACCAATTATATTTGAACGACTTGAGTAGTCCCTTGTTGTAATCGTTTAAAAAAGCGATCGTGGCATAGCTTTTTTAAAACTATATCCGACAATCATCCAATCACCTTACACCTTTCAAGTTTTTCTACCTCTCCATCGGAATAGCCTAGCCCTCGCTCTTCCCGATCTTCCTCTATTTACAACGGACTATAAATCAATCCACACAATCCTCCTCCTCTGGCTTACGTCCAAATCAAGTTGTATGGATGGGATCTGACGTTAATCGTAGAGACGGTGTCGGTTACAAAAACAGATGCAATTCATGGCGAATGCCGAACGTTATTACGTGTAACGGAAAAACTTGATCCTCTCGAAAGGGGCAGTCGAGTAGAAAAGTTGTATAGGAAATCATAGACTTTTTTTATGGTCTCCTATTAATTCATGTCATCATCTGAAAGTAACAGCAGTTTTTTTATCATAGAGTACCATATGATACCCGATGGCGCCCGCACTCGCATAACAAGAATTTCCATATTTTGTTTGTTCATAGTATTTTTTATATAGACTCAATTGTGTCCCACGGCTAGGTAAATGCCTTCTCTTTTGCTCTCCACTCCTTTTTGTTCATGGCCACCTCCTGCCCGTATGGCTAAAAGGTAGTAAGGTCGTCCCGCCATCCTCGCATAGGTCGGCCTCAATGCAGTTTAAGTAGTTTGTCGTTAAAATAAATGACAGCTGTTGCGTTTGTAGGTTGTTTTGTGAAAATCGATAGACGGTATCGTATTTTTTATAAACACACCTACTTTGTTACTACTGATCCAAGTACGAATACATGTTCCGACTCTAGAGCACAGCTCCACCAGTTAAGGTTCATCTGAATGGATTGCTAACTTAGACTAGCTTGGCAACTGGTTTATCTCGAGGCAACTGACCCCTCAAACTAGCTGACCAAACAGGAGTTATCCTGTCATAACTATGAATACTGAATTCTTTTTTTTCTTTCATAAGAACCTTCTCAACACAGCACAAAAGGAATTAGCGAAATTGGTCCACCTGTTCAATGATGATGCCTTGATCAACTGAAATTGAGATTCCTTTTTATTTCTAAAGATAAGACAGCTGGATAGTTTTTGTCATTGATCCATGTTGTGTTATGTGGTAAAACAACTTCGATCCCGGCATGGGTGAAATTAGGTTTTTACAACTTCAATCAACTTTTTCCATCAACTGTACACTGGCTGTTGCTGCGACTCTAGCCATTCAGGAAGAGTAACGACGGAGACGTGTAAACACTCAACGCAGCCAGCCAGCCCTGTAGTTAGGAGAAAAACAGCTGTCATGTGAAAGCGAACGAATTGCCCGTGATGCGAGTGGTATTCCACTAAGAGCCTCTATGAGACAACTCACAGTTTTTTGCTGGAAGGTCCTGTCATTTCTAGCTCTTTAATATTATTGCCATAATCATAATCAGGGGCAAGAGCAGTTTCATGTGTTTCGATTTTAATCAGTTGTTTAGTAGTTCGACAACTTCATTCCAGTACAGTAAACAAACATAAATATGTACAAGTTCTTTCGATTTTTTATTGCATCTTTTATACAGGGTGTCTCATTCAAATCGGTCAGCATGGGAAAGTCTAAAACTATAAGACATAAGAAGATCTGTTCTGAGGAACCATGTCATCGATTTTAAGAACAAGAAAAACTGCATTCATACATTTAAAAAAACATCTGTACTCTTTTCGGGAATCGAACCCGGTTGTTTTGAAAAAAAAAAACCTACACTATTTCTATTTAGATATCGATTGTGTAGGTCTTAAGCAGTAAATGTCTGTATGAAACATGATGTCTAACATAAATAAAATGCATTGTTTTCACAGACTTTAATTTATTTTAGTAGGTGCTCGAATTGACCGCCGACTTTTTCAATACAATATTCAACACGTTTAGGTAACGATCTTACGATTGCATTTTGTATGAAAACAATGCTTTTTATTCATTTTAGACATCATGTTTCATACAGAAATTTACTGCTTAAGACCTACACAATCGATATATAAATAGAAATAGTGTAGGTTTTTTTTCAAAACAACCGGGTTCGATTCCCGAACGGAGTACAGATGTTTTTTAAAATGTATGAATGCAGTTTTTCTTGTTGTTAAAATCGATGACATGGTTCCTCAGAACAGATCTTCGTATTTAAAAACCTATTTAGAGGCTAAAAATTTCACCCATGCCGGGATTCGAACCCGCAACCTCTGGCTATCCGTACCAGCGCTCTACCAATTGAGCCAATGGGCGACTCACGGCATCAGTGAAATTTCGAACCTCTTTACAATATTCTCTGTATTACGTACAGGCAGCGACATCTGACTTAAGCAAATTGCATTACTTACATAACAGCCCCGACTACCTACTTTGCAGTTAGGTTTAACATCGGAACGATATCACTGTACCCACATGATTACACTATTTTTTTTTATTTTTAATGCACTAACCCGTGCTAAGGAACAAATTTAAAAACCTATTTAGAGGCTAAAAATTTCACCCATGCCGGGATTCGAACCCGCAACCTCTGGCTGCGGGTACGGATAGAGCGCTGGTACGGATAGCCAGAGGTTGCGGGTTCGAATCCCGGCATGGGTGAAATTTTTAGCCTCTAAATAGGTTGTTAAATTTGTTCCTTAGCACGGGTTAGTGCATTAAAAATAAAAAAAAATAGTGTAATCATGTGGGTACAGTGATATCGTTCCGATGTTAAACCTAACTGCAAAGTAGGTAGTCGGGGCTGTTATGTAAGTAATGCAATTTGCTTAAGTCAGATGTCGCTGCCTGTACGTAATACAGAGAATATTGTAAAGAGGTTCGAAATTTCACTGATGCCGTGAGTCGCCCATTGGCTCAATTGGTAGAGCGCTGGTACGGATAGCCAGAGGTTGCGGGTTCGAATCCCGGCATGGGTGAAATTTTTAGCCTCTAAATAGGTTTTTAAATTTGTTCCTTAGCACGGGTTAGTGCATTAAAAATAAAAAAAAAATAGTGAGATCTTCGTATGTCTTATAGTTTCAGACTTTCCCATACTGACCGATTTGAATGAGACACCCTGTATAGTTTAAGAAGGCCTCCACAAAATTATTCGCATACCAAATAGCTTGGTTTTAATTTACAAACGACGCCTTTGGAATTTATCAATCAATCAATTAATATATTTATTTGTGAACATAGGTATGTTAGCAATAAAGGTCTTACAGTATAGTTTAGAGCGCTATGTTCTACCCAAAACAAATGTAGGTATACAAATATGTTTAAGCATGCACATGCACAATTTCGACGAATTTCGACAAAGTAATCGCGGTAAGACTCATTAAATATAACCTATATAAAAAACCTACTTATATCGTCTGCTATAAGTATTCAAAAACCCTCTAAATGTACTCCTATCTCTGACCTTAATTTTTTTTTTTCAAACTTCATATTATAATATCACAGGTGATACAGTACATTAAAACTCGCCAAATTGTTACGTTTCATAGCGAGAGACTCCTCGATTGTTACATTTGTATTTCAAACCCGGCAATCGTAACGTCGTAGACCCAGAGAGCTGGCGGGCATCCTACGCTACATCTGGCAGTTCACTGGAGCAAAGCTAGATAAATATTAAAAGGAAATAGTATAGGCTCCGTGTACAGTTAAAATTAGAGCGAGACTATCGTGTAAACACTCAACGTGCTCTAGGAATGCCACTTGCATAACTAGAGGAAGAACTGTTGCTATGCGAATTCGAACGAAGTAGCGGACGATGCTGTTTATACTTCATAACCGATGGAAGTTCCACAGTTGTAAATAAAAAAAATGTGAGCAGACATTGGCATGCACACTGCGGATTGGCAATTGAAAGTGCTGAGGTAAAACATAAAAGTATTTTAATGAAAAAATAAGATAGATGAATGAAATAATACGAATAAATAATGTACCAATGTAATGGCAATTGACAATGAAATTGTAAATAAAATTGAGATTGTAAATATTTGTATACATATCTGTAAATAATTTATATAGTTTTAGCAAAGTTGTAGTGCCCTTACAGAGTGTCATGTATAACAAGAACTATGTATTAATATTATTACTACCTGTACTATTACCATGACATGCAATAAATAAATAAATGAATATGTTTATGTTTATTTAATCACCTCAGATACTCATAATGTCTCATAACGATATATTCCTGAAGTTTACCTTCAGAGTTAGCTATTGGAATTACTACTATAAACTCACAAATATCGTATTCACGTACGTTAGAAAACTAAGTCATTGTGCATGTCGAAACTAATTGGAGCCCTTTCATCGTATTTCGAAGTAATTGTTTGTATGTCTAGGGAATTTCATCTGAAACAGAGTATCCGTAGCTACTGTTGATATTAGTTAAGTGGAGGATTCGCAGAATCGTGAGACGCACTGAAAATACAAGTTCGTGTAGGAAATACAATTAAGATGCGCAGGCTTACTTAAGGAAATAGGTTAAAGTGGGTTCACGCTTAACTCTAGACACATAACCTTCGTCGACGAATCTTCGACGAAAACGCGACAGAAAGATTGTTCTATCTTTATGGCATGATCGTCGAATCGACGAATGGCTAGGTATTATGGGGCTTATGAGAAGATTATGATTCTACCGACGATGTCTGTGTACCGTTTGAGAGGTCCCGGGTTTGAACCCCGGCTGGGGACAAACAAAAACCCCTGGTCTTGAATGTTTACATGTTTGTGATGTCGCTGTTTCTGGTTCCTACGACACAGGGTATCCTAGTGTGGGGCCAGAAGCAATGTATGTAACTGTTGTTGTTGTTATGTTGTTCTAGGGTTAAAAAGGTTCGATGATGTGATCTTTGATTCCAGGTTACTGCTTATATCACTAGGATACAGGCGTGACTTTAAGTTTGTAGTTAGTATGTATATAGATAAGTTGTTATTAATTATAAGTTATTTCATTTTGCCCGCTGCCTCCTTTTTCTTTGCAACTTTACCATCATAGAGTTGTCGGAAAAAAACGCAGCCATCCTTACTATGGATTTTTATATTACACAATACTTTCTGGTTACTATAGAACAGGGTATTCTAGTGTGAGATTGGGGCAAGTGATTGAGTGTTATTATTATTATATTTTTTAAATATTGCTTACGGTTAAATATTAATCTTCTTATATGAATTTATCTTGATATTGATATAACGTGATTAATCTTAAAAAAATATTGTTTTAAAAAGCTTTCATAAAATATCAATTGATTATTCATTTGAAATCCGTCACCGCCTTCCCTCCCCGTCATGGTTTGATTTGAGGAGACTTTATGCACTTTTTTTTTTTATTTATTTAAGGCACATAAGTGTACATAGTTAAATTAAACAAATCAAAATCGCAAAAACCTGGGAGGTTTATGCGTGATTTTCGGAGTGCACTCTATACAATACACAACAGTTTATATTATATAATATGGTAATAAACATTAAGTTCATTAACTTAATCCCGGATTCACTTACTTGCTTAAGTAAGTGAATCCGGAATCAAGCTGATAATATGTGGTGCTTAAGAAGGTAAGTTCGAACGTTATAACACAGACGCGTTTTTTCTACGATTACTCTCGCCTCTGCGCCGCCATACAAAAAATAAGGAGTTCATAAATAAAAAAGTAAACTGTCTCAAAGGGCCTTAACTCGTTAGCCTTTCCAAGCGCCGCGATCGACGCCCATCGCTGACTCGCCGAGTTACAGTTACTGACAGGTGCAAGGATGCGCGGGCGCCGATTATGGAGCGGATCAATATCTCAGAGTTGCCTGTTAGTAAAGCTAGTGGTGCCCCCAATGATGGCACAACCTTGCACTATGGCTCTCATTAGGGAAGGGCTATGTCCAGCAGTGGACTAATATAGCCTGAAGAAGAAGAAGAAAGCTAGTGGGCTCGTCATCAAAATTTTCTTTCAAAATGGGTAAATGAAATTAAATGAAAAGGTTTTACTCAAAGTAACGCAGAAACTGCGGCTAAACGAACGTTACAATTCAAACTAGGTAGGTGTCCATTTCAAAATGTAGATCATTTTGGAGAAAAAATTAGCAAAAAAACTCCATGTTAGTTCTCTAATTAGTAGTTATTGAACTTTTTTTAAAAGCGCATAATATTTATAATCAATCAATGTCCTTTACATTATGTAAGACATTTTTCCTGATGAGAAGATACTTTGCAATATAATTACAATATTATGTCCTATTTGACTATAAGCGCTAAAGTCTAAATTAAAATTAAAATTTGCACTTATTGGTCACGAGCGTAAATGATTTAAGAAACGCTGCATAAACCTCCCACAAAGCACGCAACTTCACGTTGTCCTCAGCCATCTTCATATGGCTACTGCCAACAGTCTGCCTCTCTACCAATCTGATCGTCGGTCTAGTGATAATCTGGTGTTGCAGTACAAATAAATTTGTTAAAACCTATTAGCCTCTGGCTTGGTTAGCCATAGGTCACGGGTTCAAGTCCTGGAATCGGTGGAATATTTAGCCTCTAAATAGGTTTTTAAGATAAATAAATATTCATGGACATATTACACAGATCTCGTTAGCCCTATACTAAGTACAACTAAATGACTTGTATTATAGGTGCTAGCTCGACGATAGATTACGATAAATACATAGATAACGTCCAAGACCCGAGACAAACTTGAAAAGTTCTTTTCCTAGTTTGACCCGGCCGGGGATCGAACCCGAGACCTTCGGTTTTACAGTCAGCGTGCTAAACCGCTGCGCCACCGAGGTCGTCCTTAGATTGAGATTGTCCTTAGCACGGGTTAGTGCAACAAAAATAATAGAAAATAAATTTCTGTGTACAATAAAGAATACTCTATTTCATTCTATGCTAAAACCTACAACTAAACCTTTGCACCCCTTGGCTTACTAGAGTAGTAAGAGGTTATCAAATTCAGACGCGATCAGGCTCGTTAAAGGCAGACATTGATAGCCATTAAAAAACTTGTATTTGAAGTATGTACTATAACTGCGGACAAAGTTTTATCCAATTTGCTGGGTGCTCATAATGGAAAATACGGAAGCGGGTTGTAATTTAACATCTCATGAAAACAATTTGATAAGGAGCGTTTAGACTGGACAAGCAAAGTGATTGTTAAATAAGAGTAGCCATCGATTTCTTAAAACACTCTTCAAATTCTGTTTGACTTGCTCTTTCTACTTAAGATAAAAATATTCTTATATCACACACACAACCACACACACACACACCATTACTACAAACTATTTGGGAGAGTTACGGAGGAACCGTATTTTTATCATAACAAAGTATGCTTTCTTAGGTACAGGTCCTTGCTCAGGATAAAACTATCATCTTGCTAAGTCTTATTAAAATAGGTTTTTATTAAAATGTTAAGTGCTTTAAGCTTGAAAAGGTAACATGTTACTAGTTACTTTCTAACCAGTGCTATTTGTTTATGGATATTTGAATAAATACTTTTTAACTTATATGAACTATTCTACCGTAGCCGTGATAGCTTATCTTTCGTAAGAACAAATATAAGTATAAAGTTCGATATCAACAAAATCGTCATATAATACCCGAGATTGACAATAACCGCAAATATTAGATATTGTGAGACAAAAGTGTGAGACAAGCAACCGACGACGCGAGCTCCGTCTCTGCTCACCATGATTAAGCTCTGCGAATCGGAGCGAAACCTGGTCGGACTTTTCCGATATAACAACACCCGTAAGTAAATCCGGACTAAAAGTCTACAATATTAGATATCATCGGTATTATGAAAGATACACTGAAACTCCTCTCTCTGAATCCCTTTCTGAATTTCCTGCCCAGTGCACGTTGGTTGACTTGGTCCGTCTAAACGCTCTTTATCAATGCGTTTTAATGCACAGTTAAAATCACGTCATCGCAGGCGTCTGGTTTATGCTCCCTGATCGCGCATGCCTTTACGAGTGCACGCTTGTATAGTGCTGGGAATTATGGCTTTATTACCAGAGAACATAGTTGCGACTAAGTACGAGTTAGGGTGAGAGAGTCAGTCGTCGACCATCAGGGGAAACCATATAACAGCTTCGAAAATCGTTTGGAAAAATACTTGTGGATTTATGGACAGTAGGATTTTTACTCTTAGTCATGAGATCACGTGATATTGAGGTATTGCGTTATTCATAATTTATACTACAATAAGTTGCAAGTGATTTGTCTACCTATTGTTTTTAATATACGTCTTTATTTACTAGCTGAAACTTTCATAAACTTTCACCATAAGAAATTTTCACTTTTATAATTACGTTACGTAGATTAGTGAATTCGAACTTAACTTAATAAATTACTAGACATATGTACCCTATGTGAACCTAAAATCTACAATATTATATTGTTTTATTTTCAATAACCCACTTACCTCCAATTTTGTAAGTGTTGGGGTCGGTAGTTCTCCCAGCGTAAGTCGACGGTCATTTTCCCTACCAGTAGTACTAGTGATACACAATCGGGTGATTAGTACTACCAGGCGTACTACTTGGTAGAACTAGTGACCCAGAGGGAAATAATCATATAATATCGACTACAATTGAAATTTTGTGCTAAAGATCTTAATTATTACAAAAAACGACTGTCCTTTTTAACAGACTGCGTCTAACATATAAAAACTAGCAAGCAATATGAAACAAAGAAATGTACTAACTGTTATTCCATGTCTGTGGTGTCCTTGCTTGGTTACCATAGTACAGACTATTCTAGTTTGGAGCCAGGACATGTGCTTGTATAGAAGTTGTATGTATTTTTTTAAATTCTAACATTTTTTCCAGCCAGCATCGTTAGTCTATAACATGGTCAGTGCCCTTATTCTATAACACTTGTAACAACACATCATTTCAACCCGCAGTTAGCGCTTTATAGCATGATTGCTAATTGCTAGATTGCGATATAATAACACGCGGTATATACGCTCTAAATTAGGTTTAGTTCCACTTAATAAGTAGTGAACCTAGTTTTAATGTTAGTAAGTACGTACTTAGTAAAGAAACCGTCTTTAAATTTGCTGACATGTTAATTTATGTTATTTCTGAAGGCGCATCTCCTGCTAGCAAACATTGTTTCAAACAATAATTAGCCTACCACGCGCAGAACATTTTTAGTACAATACAGTTCCTTGGAAAAACAAACTATAGACCATATTTTGGGCAATCAAAATTGATTGCTTGAATAGTTTAAAAATTGCTTGATTAGTTCCTTTGCTGCAGGGCACAGGCCTTATCTCAGAAAGATAGAGTATTATTATTATTATTAATACTTTATTGCACCATAAAATTGTACAATGTGGCGAACTTAATGCCATAAGCATTTTCTACCAGTCAACCGCAGTAGGTAGAACGAAAACTTGGCAGGCGTGCAAAAAAAAAAGGAAAAAGACAACCTTCCACATTATTATATACTTACACATATAATACACTAAACGTATATATTAAAATAATAGTATATAAATAATAATTATATATATATATATATATATATATATATATATATATATATATATACTCATCACATTACATACAAATATATATATATACATAAACATCACTATAAAATACATATGGGCTTAATTACCACGCGTGCCCACCGCTCATTGGCAATTTCAAGCGCTGAGTAGTTCAATACCTCAGACACTCAGGTTTCCTTATGATGTTTTCCTTGGTCTTCCATTTTTGTTTTGAATTTGAAGAAAATTTGCTTCAAAATTCACCAATCTATAAGTTTTTAATATTTTTTTTTGTATTGACGCAGATGACGTTTCACAGATTTAAATGGAAAGCATTCCTCGCTTCTCCGAACGTCGTCGCGTACACAAAAGTAAGTGACACGAAGCAGAAGTGTATGATCAATATTTTTCCACACTCATACTTGTTTGTAAAGGTGTACGTACAAACAATCAACGGCGACGAAATAATGTAAAATCCCCCTCTCTGGGCTAGTGTAAACAGTACTAGTGTAAAGGACTCTTAAGTACGTACTTCCAAGATCTAATACCGCTAGCTACTCGTGTACAGACGACCGCACGTCAACCTTTACCTTTTATTTGCAAAGTAATCTATATAACTGAGGATTGTTAAAACATACTTACCGCTGGAACTAATAAATCTATAAGAAGATACGTATGTACTTATAAAGATAGATAGGTAGATTCAGTACATCGTTCGTTCGTCGTAATCAACCCTTGTATGTCCCCACTGCTAGGGCACGGGTCTCTTCCTGCATCGCAGGAAGGTTAGGCCATACTCCACCACGGGGGCCAAGTCCGGGTTGGTGGAGGATTGTAAGACAGTGGCGGGCCTTACTGTCAAAAGTTATCAAGCCGCCCATAATGCCTCTGACATGGCTTAACGACTGCCATTATATGACAGCCGGCACCAACGGCTTAACGTGCCTTGCGACGCACGGAAGCGCTCGGAAAATTGTGAGAAAAGAGTGAGGTAAAAGGTCAGTTTCTGAATTGAGAATTTCGCTGAGTAAATTGTTAACTATAGTGCTGTCGATTCCGGAATTAAATTAAGATAAGATAAGAATATTCTTTATTGTACACACCAAAAAATAATTACAGAGACAACAGTTACAAAAGAAGAGGTACAATTGGTGGCCTTATTGCTGATAGCAATTTCGGAATTAAATTAAGAATGAAGTGCCTACTGAAGATTTAGTTTTCACAATAATGAACTTCTTCTTCTTCTTCAGGCTATATTAGTCCACTGCTGGACATAGCCCTCCCCTAAAGTGCGCCATAGCGCAAGGTTGTGCCATCATTAGGGGGTAATGCCTATAATCCCCACGCTGGGCATGCGGGTTGGGGATCACGCGACTTTGTATCTGCTATCTGCTTACGCGTATGAATTAACGAGAAGAGTAACTCCTTTTTGGGATTTCGATACACTCTGCTGATAAGAAACATATGAACATAATACATACTATGTATACGTATAACGAGATTTCGTTAAAGGGATTCCTTTTGAGGGGTTTAAATTACTTTAAATGGTTACGGGAAAAGATTTTTACGCTAGTATTCCACCATGTCAGTATCAGTAATTTCCAACCCAATTACTACACATCATTGACCAAGTTTGTCTTACACTCTGATATTTCCCGAGCACTGCAGCCTGGAATACCCTTCTAACAAGCTGCCTCGTTACTCAGCTTAGCCATGCTTAGCTGTGAGGCTGTACATTGCAACGAATTATAACAAGGCATCAGCAACGTCTAAAAACTTTAGTTTGGATTTTGTCATCCAGGCACTCCGCTGTGTAAAAAACAAGCTTTAATGTCTAGTTTTCAAACTTGAGAAGTATTTGTAGTATTACTTTGAATGACAGACGCAATAGTCTCATTAGAGAACGTTGTGGACTGAAAGAGGATGTAGTGACTAGAATTGAGAAAGGAATGTTGCGTTGGTTTGGACGTGTGGAGAGGATGAAGGAAGAAAGATTGACGAAACAAATATAAATTGCGAATGCGAGTGGAAGGGCTGGTAAGGGACGTCCCAGGTCCCCAGGTACATCGACCAAATAGGGGATGTATTAGCAAAAGGAAAGATAATAAGTACCCGAAACCGGCGTGCATGCATGTAACGACTTATGAACGTTGATAAAGCGAAGGTGATCTGACAGGGTCGTGGCAAGTGGCAGTCCCTGGTCTCTGTCTACCTCTCTGGGATACATGCGTGAGGTTATGTATGTATGTTCAAACTTTTCCTTAGGCTTGATATTAATGGTGAAAATCTCTTTATATTTTATTCCCCAACGAATGATGCATGTTTTCCCCGTTTCACTCATTTGACAAATTCAAAATATCCGCCGTCGTTCCGCCTCGTTATAATAAATCTAATTTAAAATTGTAATCCTTGTCGGAGTGATGAACGGCCGCCTTCCTTCCTCGAAGCGTCGGCTGGCACGGTATTTGGTTCTGCTACGAGCGTGTTATTGATAGACTACTAATAGAAAAGTGTTACATTTGAACCTCTCATACAATGGAATCGATTGCGCACTTTATACGAATTTACGCATGCGATTAATTTATTCGTTCTCATGGCTTTAGATACTACGAGTCGTGACGAGTTTGGGGCTCGAAAGAGGTAAAGTGACGCTTAAGGTACCGTGAATTTGGCAACCGTTTCAACGCCCTCATGGGCGTTTCTGAAGCAGAGGATCGCCCTTGCTGTGCTGCGCGGTAACGCTGCTAGCGTCATGGGACCGTTGTATACGATATGTCCCGGGGTGGCCTGCTTAAATGACATTTTGTTTATAATTAATAACGTAGTTACTTTTAACCAATGAAATAAAATGGACTCATATTTTTTTCGATTGTAATGGTACTTTTTCAATAAATTTCGTAGCAATGTAAGTTGTAATTTTAGAGAAATAAACGCGCTCGTGGCCTAGTCGAAACGACTGATTGAAATCAATCACTTAAGTTAAGCACCAACAGATGCGGTCAGGTACAGGATGGGTGACCGTCCCGTGGCTACCGCTAGAGTACTTTTTTCCGAGTGCTTCCGTGCTTCGCAAGGCACGTTAAGCCATTGGTGCCGGCTGTCATGTAATCGTTGATCCATGTCAGAGGCCTTATGGGCGGCTTGTTAACTTCTGACAGTAAGGCCCGCCACTGTCTTAATATCCTCCACCGACCCGGAGTTGGCCCCCGTGGTGAAGTATGGCCTAACCTTCCTGCGATGCAGGAAGAGACTCGTGCCCCAGCAGTGAGGACATACAAGGGTTGATATCGATAGGCTACTAATAATTTTGTATATTATATTAGTATCGAGGTATATACTCTATATACCGCTACAATTCCAACACAGCAAATAGGGTGAGAATGCTGTCTGCCCATCCGTCCGGTACCTCCTAGTTAATAAAAACTGCCAGACACGCGATACCCATGCGTATTATCTAATCAACATCTACGATTAGTAAATAAAAATAGTATAGCAGAGTTGTAACGTCAGTGACAAAGCAGAGAGGTGTAGTAGTTGCAACCCACATTAGATATTATCGCGCGTAGATTTTACAAATAAAACAATAAGGGGCACTATAACATTGATATATCAGTGGCAAGTGCTTATTTGTATTTGGTAAATTGGAAACAAGCTCAGTTTTACGTAATTCCTAACACACTAGCGATTGGCGAACGATTTGAAAGCGATGCGATTGCGTAGCGAGCTCGACAACGCCACGATGACGCAGCCGACGACATCGCCGCGACATTTTGTGCAATCGCCATTTTGTACAATCGCCTACGACAGTCCGCCCCATCCTAGAGTCATACCAATGATACGTGTCATCTTTAAGAGGATCAAATATTGTTATTCAAAATCGCCCATTAAATGGGATTGTAGTTTTTCTCTTCTAGTCGATCACCAGATTGTAAGCATCTGCTATCGTGTCGGGTGTCTACGAAGTAACAAAGCGAGCAGTATTGTTTGTTCAAGTCATTTTGCTACGTAATGTCCAAAACGCAGTTCGCAGGCCGTGACGACGCAGGGCTCCGTAATCGCAGCGAGCCCGCTGCACATGTCGTCGGCTTAGACGGATTTATTGCTAACTAGCTGACCCAGCGAACTTCGTACCGCCTAACAGTCGATTCTTTATTTGTTTTTTATTGTTCCCTTCGTAAGAACCATCCTTGTACTTTAAGGAATATTCTAAAAAAAGAATTAGCGAAATCTGTTCAGCCTCGAGATTTGCGCTTACCAACACATTCAGCGATTCATTTTTATATTGTAGAATATTTTTCTACGTACTATGTAAAGTTTTAAATCTCGGTAGAACACATGTTTGAGGTGTCATTTTTTTTCGTCTCATAAGCATACACTAAATTTCATAATATGAACAATGTTTAGCTTTTTAAACAGACTTAATATGGCTTTAAAAATATCATTTCTCTTGTGTATACAGTTGTCAGATAGCAATTTGATGCGTACTAGAAATAAAGGTAGATAAGTTTTTATTCCATTTATTTTGTCCAATTGAAAAATTCGAGTACTCACCTCGGCAAAAGACATAGCGATAATAAAATTATATTACTTGTCATAACTCAACAGGGAGGCGTGTGTTTAGAATAAGCATAATAAGCGCTTTCGATGACTGCGGGCGACATAGAGACAGGCTTCCGTGTTGCACTGTGCTGAATAGCTGGCCAGTCAGATGGAGCACGCGTTGAGAATTCGATAAATAAAATACGCATAAAGAATGGATTCCAAGATTATTATTGCATATGAAATGTTTGAGGAGTACTTATACGAGTTATCCTATTTTATGTCCCTGGTCAGTATTATCTACCTTGCAGGGACAACTTTCTTGCAGTTCTTGAGAAGTCCTAGTGTTGCTAGAAAACTGTCAAGAAAGATTGTCGAATTGGCAACATCTACTTGCCGCTATTTACTTTTGTCTATGTCCCTAAAAACTTAGTGACAATTGAAACTGAAACTTATAACTACCGCATTTGCCCTCAACGATTCAAAACGGATGCATTGGTCTTAACAGAGAAAAAAACGAATCAGAGCGAAGCATGTGCCAACAGATTGTACTTTAATAATACCACTCTTGTAGTCAATAAACAGCTAAGTATTAAACGCATGAACATTTAAAATCATTAAAATCTTTGACGTTACACATTAGTCTAGATGACTTCGGATCAGAGGTCACTTAATTTACACCTACATTAGAACATGTGCTAGGATTTGAATATATTATCTAGAATTATTTTGATATAATTATCTATAAGTGCGGCATTTTTTTGCCGTGTAACCGACAGATTTGTGAATCAGTCATCCTTGTGATAGAATGCTTTTCTACTTTCAATCGACTCATGTTGTAAAATGTACTATTAGAAGTATTTTTTAATCAATGTATTCACTTCTGTAAGCGGGCGCTGCAGCATCGTGTGCAGGAGCCGTCGAGCGGCTCAAGTACAGGACTCTATTATAGAGTGACGTATTTCTGGCGTTTTAACAATGATATATGGTCCGATACGACACTTGGGCCGTGGGGCCCGAGACTCGACTCACGATGTTATCTTAACGACCTCTGTGGGGCAGCGGTAGCGCGTCTGCCTAAAACACGAGAGGTCCCGGATTCGCTACCTCGGCTGTGGACGAACCAAAAAAAAACCCCAGGTCTTGTATGTTTACATGTTTCTGGTGTCGCTGTTTCTGATTCCCACGACACAGGTATCCTAGTGTGGGGTCAGAAGCAATGCATGTGTCTGTATGTAAATGTTATGTTATGCTATTCAAAGATCTAGCGTCGCACCTCATCGACACGACCAGGGACCCCAGAGCTGAACTTACTTCGGACAGAGGAGAGAATCTCGACATATAAAGACGTAATGTAGCAATTATACTGGGGGCGGCCATTCTCAGAAGCAGCGATGATACGGGAGCAGCGTTTTATATTTAGTTATTTAATGTGAATATGGAGTATGGCCTAAACGTCCTCCGATACAGGAAGAGACCCGTGCTCCACAAGTAGGGACATACAAAGGGTTGATATCTGGGCTAGGTTAGGTTAAATTACATAACTTTGCTAGTAAAGATATTATTCTTCATAAAATCATTTATTCCTTGGACTTCTGTTTAATTACAGTACTTCCCTTGTACCGACAATAGCACATCGAACTTAATGCTCATATTAATCGGAGTGGTTGAATTATGTACTCAAGATGGTTCAAATTAAAAAATCTATAGATCGAGCGGATGTATTCATTACGTGTAATGTATAATGCATTCACATGGCAACAGCAGTCACCGCTATTAAAGCGAAACTTCGAAGAAAGGCTGTAGCTACCAGCCGCTATCTCGGGCCCAAATCTAGGCATCATTATTGTAAAAAGGAAACCTGAAGTTGAATAAAATTCCAACACATCAATGCAGTCCGCTCCATTCACTTTTTTCGGGTATACGCAAGCTAATAAGTAGGTGTGCAATTTTCGGCAGTGTCATTAAATGTTATCCACACTGGGTTTTGCTTACACTTTGCAAGCAAATAATGACGCTGAGAGAAGGCGTGTCTCTTACAGTGGGACGTTTATAGGATTTTAATATATAAGATAAGGTAAGAATATTCCAGAGTACATATCAAAAAACATGTAACATTACATTACACAACCCTCGCGTCTGTCAGAGCAGTAGGCAGAGACCAGGGACTCCCACCTGCTACGATCCTGACAGATCACCATCGCTTCATCAACGTTCGTAAGTCGTTGCATGCACGCACGCCGGTTCCGGGTACTTTTTATCTTCCCCTTTGCTAATACATTCCCTATTTGGTCGATGTATGTCCGCCTGGGACGTCCCTTACCAGCCCTTCCACTCACATTCGCAAAAAAAACATGAAAAGATACAAAGTACATTTGGCATGCTTAAAATCTATGGGCCGGTTCCTGAATTGAGAATTTCACTGAGTAAATATTTAAGTAACGTTCTGTCACGCTCTTTGCTGAGAACTTCAAAGAGACAGCACTACAGTTAAGTAATTAGCGAAATTCTCAATTCAGAAACTGGCCCTAACCTAATAATTTTATCTCTATAATATAAAAATTAATCGCTGAATGTGTTGGTAAGCACAAATCTCGAGAGCAGCTGAACCGATTTCGCTAATTATTTTTTTTACAATATTCCGTGAAGTACGAGGATGGTTCTTACGGAGAGGAAAATAATAAAAAAAAAAAAAAAGAATCGACTGTTAGGCGGTACGAAGTTCGCTGGGTCAGCTAGTTCATTATAAAAACAACATGTTTATTTAATGAGAGCCAAAGCTGTTAGTTTGACAATAATTAGGTTATGGGCAAAAAAACAGGTTTAACTTACTGAAAAGAGTTTTTGACCTAAAGCTACACTTCAGTAGATACAATCGTTCTCGCTAACGATAATTTGCTGGAAGAAATCTCTTTCAGTGATAATAAGCCAGCGTTTTACATGTTATTGTATGTAATGTCCTGTTAAATGTTTCTTGTGCAATAAAGTACAATAAAAAAATATACCTTTAACTTTAACGTTAAAGGTATATTTTTAATATATATACGATAGTATATATATATGTATATATATATATATATATATATCAAATATATATATATATAACGACATCACAAACATGTAAACATCCAAGACCTGGGGTTTTTTTTTGTTCCCAGCCGGGATTCGAACCCGGGACCTCCTGCATGGCAGGTAGATGCACTACCGTTACGCCACATATATATTTGATATATATATATATATATATATATATATACACACAGGTGTGGCGTAACGGTAGTGCATCTACCTGCCATGCAGGAGGTCCCGGGTTCGAATCCCGGCTGGGAACAAAAAAAAACCCCAGGTCTTGGATGTTTACATGTTTGTGATGTCGTTGTTTCTGGTTCCCACGACACAGGGTATCCTAGTGTGGGGCCAGAAGCAATGTATGTGCCTGTATGTAAATGTTATAATGTTATGTTATATTCTTTTTTTTAACGCACCAACCCGTGCTAAGGACATTTTTTTATGAAACTATAATATTAGAGACAATTTCTTTATTGTTATAGTTTCCGTCTCAGTACAGACAGTTCAGAATTAGACGGCTGAAAATTGGCACTTACATACATGATAGGCACGCCAATAAAACAGTGGAATAAATTAATCCATGGAGTCCAAACTCACCATTATATTATAACGTACCTAATGAAAGGCAATTAAATGACAATTATTATGACGCAACGGCGCAGTTACAACGCTCCGTCTGACCGAGTAAGAAGCACTCTCTCCTTAAGCCTCTCACTTAAAGTACCATTAGCGGGATAATTGTTACTTATACCGCTATTTGGCACTTTGTTTCCTTTTTAAAAGGCGCAATTTGGACTCAAAAGCGAGCATTAACTCACGCACTAAATCAATTATCGTAAGGCTCACAAAAAGTACTCTCTAACTTTTTAAGAGTCTGACCTAGCATACCTACATAAGGCGTCAGCATACAAAGTCTGTGCCAGCGGTTCCTAAGCTTGTGAAATAACGGAATAGGTACATAAAAATCTCTTAATTTATGGAAATCTATTTTTTTATTTATTAATTAATTCTGCTACGTACGTCCCACTGTAGAGCACAGGACTTCTCTGGGAGGGAAAGCGTATGGGCTTAATCAGGACCCATGCCTACCGAAGATAAGGTAGGTTAAGAATAGTTTTTCTTCGATATCAACCCTTTTATGTCCCCACTGCAGGGGCACGGCTCTCTTCCTACATGGCAGGAAGGTTAGGCCATACTGCACCATGGGGGCCAAGTCCGGGTTGGTGAAGAGTTGTAAGACAGTGGCAGGTCTTACTGTCAGAAGTTATCAGGCCGCCGATAAGGCCTCTAACATGGCTTAACGACTGCCATTTCACGACAGCCGGGCCCAACGGCTTATCGTGCTTTGCAAAACACGTAAGCGCTCGTAAAAAATGCCACTAGAGCGGTAGTAACGGGACAACAGAAAGACTCGCACGAGTATTTAGTAGCTTTTAGGGCTAATAAAAAAAAATAACTATTACCACCCCATAAGTTAACACCAAGACGGAATTCATGGCTTGGTTGGTTACGCTTATATTCACTTTCCTTTCCTATGGGTTAGGCATACTAAGCTCACAGGATGGTATAGGTGCTGTGCAAGTAAATATTTGGTCAAGTCGTCACACCATCTCCGCCTTGGTCTGCCACGTCGAAGGTAGCCATCGCGCGGGACCCAATCAGTAAAGCAAGCAAGCTTACTCTATCTAAAAGATAATGTGGCAGGCATATAGCGTCCTAGTAATCCCTGTCATCTAGTGTGAGTGAATGTGCCACTGAACGCTGTATAAATCATCTCATTACGTTAATGCAAAGGTCACGTATGATTACACGTACAGTGTTTTAGCTTTTAGAATATACCCCGGGCTCTAGAGTTGGCTTCGGTTTTCGCCGAAACCACACGAGTGTAATACTGGTTCCTGCTCTGTATAAAACTTTTTTCTATACAGATTTCTACTTCACGAATATATCCGATAGTAGCCGAGGTATATTCTAAAAGCTAACAGACTGTAATGAGGAGTACACACAATGGTGCAGCTAGTTACACTTGACTCTTTATCGTTAAGTTTTAAAATGAAAGGAAATCATCTCGGAAACCACTGACTCACTGCAACCTCCTCTGAAACAGTTATTGCTAAAGTAAAATAAGTTCAGTAAAAAGGCTCATTAAAAATCTCAGAAAACGGAGACTTAATGGACTGGCAAATAAGCTCGTTAATTTAAAGCTAATTGACTGTGAGTTCTAACTTTGAAAATGGAGGTTTCAAAATTACTGTTGAGGTATTTATTATTAAAGGAAGTAACGTTCACTACAAAACATTAACGGCCTTATTTATAAAAACACAGTTCTACACACGGCGGTGGCAGCCCAGTGGGTAGAACAATGGACTGGGAAATGAGAGACCTAGGTTCGATTCCAGTGCGGGCACGTACGAATGACTTTGTTTTTTAATTATATTCTTTTTAACGCAACCCGTGCTAAGGACCATTTTAAAAACCTATTTAGAGGCAAAAAATTCCCCCCATGCCATGATTTGAACCCGCGACCTCTTGTTATCCGTGCCAGCGTTCTTCCAAATAAGCTAATAGGTGATTCATCGGCGTCAGTGAAATTTCGAACTTCTTTACAATATTCGCTATATTACGTACAGGCAGCGAAAGCCAGAGGTCGCGGGTTCGAATTCCGGCATGGGTGGAATTTTAGCCTCTAAATAGGTTTTTAAACTTTGTTTTCTAAGTTATGCACATTGTGAAGTTTCAGTAGCAATACCGATTGCTATCCGTGAAGGAAACTGTCGCGAGGAAACCTGCGTGTGTTTTTTCAAAAAAAGACATAAACACAGGTTCTAGGGGTGTTTTCACCAACCCACCAACCCGGGCGTGGCCCCCTTTATTTTATTATATTTATTTTATGTAAGGTGATGTTAGTACAGATAAAATTTAAAAATAAACGGATGTAAATAGACATAAAGTAGGTACTGCATCCATAGACCTTCACACTGAGAAGTAATATTATATTAATTATAAAAAAGTGACGCCAAAACAATAAATACTATAAATTAGTGTTATCTAGCCAAAGATTCCTCTACAACTTGGTGGAGTATGGGCTATACTTCTTGCGATGCAGAAAGAGGGTTGATATCGAGAGCGCGGGGTGTTTTAGTATATCACTATTAAAAGAGAGGCTATAGGTTTTTTGTGTGAAAAATATCCTGTTTCGGTACTTAATATAATTTATTTAGCCTATTTATTTTATTTTTTATTTTATTTATTCATCAAATATCCACAGCAATACAATTTAAAAAAATGGTTAATAATTGGTACATGCGGCCAATGATGGATTTTACTATGTAGTTCAGAAAAAAGTATTGTAGTCTTATTCTAAAACACTTATTTTAATTAATCTAAGTACATCAATATCATTACGGTGTCGATGCCCAACAGTGGATAATCACGGGCAAATTGATTGAGAAATAATATTTTTTTAATAAAACAGCAAAAGGCGATTGTCAACCACCGAAGTACCTACCCAGAGGTGCTATGCCCTTAAGTATGTAATACGATAACGCAGTTTTTAAGGCGCTACCGCTTAGTTTTGCGCACATCGCTTATTCAAGGCTAAACTGTCTTTAGGACAAAAGATTCTACATTGAAAATAAAAAGCGAGATCTCTAAGCTGAAGCCGACATCAAAGTATAGTCTATTAGCTTTTAGAAAATGCCTCGGCTACTATCGGATAGAATTGAATATATTCGTTTAATAGAAATATCGGAACTAATATGACACTTAATTTCGAAATCAGAACTCGATCATCAGTACGAAAGCCGGCGAAAATTGGCGAAAACCGAAGCCTCTACTCTAGAGCCCGAGGTATAATTATTTTAAAAGCTGACAGACTAATATAATACTGCATAACACTGTATTTCTTATTATGTTACTTCCAGCATACTGACATTTATGACTCTTTTTAGCACAAAAATGTAATGTCTTTGCTTGCTAAAATGAACTTGGTAAAAAATAAACCATTTCAGAATTAATCATAGCGTAAAGAGTATAATTATTTTACTTTATAACAAAACTACTATATTAAAATGCATGTAATTTTACATCGGAAGCTGCTGAGCTCTTTAATAATAATGAGTACAGTTGACAGCAGCTCGACCTTTACGTTTTATTTCAAAGTCTCCCGTAACGCAACTGATTAACAACAACTTTGGTTGACGTGATGTTGACCTTAGACGTCGATACCCTTTGGCTACATTGTCATAAACACTGCTAACATAATAAAAGAAAATGTTCTAATCTCAAAAACTAATTATATTTAAAATGATTATAAGAAGAAATTTTACACAACATAATTATTTTTCCTGGTCACAAATTAGGTGTCGTACTATCTATGAAAGGACATCACGGCCTTAGTCTAGGTATACTTTCAAATATACCTAAACTAAGGCCATGGGAGTTGAATTCGCGACTTCCGGCAGTCAAAAAGTGGTTTCATTGAAAACATTTTAAGACTCGACACATTATCTACTTACTTTAAGGTAAAGGATTACATAAAGAGCTATCACCATTATTAAGATTTATGACTAAAAAAACTTGTGATTTTTCCAAAGGTTAGGTTGGCACAGGGTAGCCCCTTAACTCATTGACAGGTTAACAAGAAAAAAATCATATTTATCCAGATATGCCCTACAACTTACAGGTCCTAGCAGTCCTTGGCATTTTGTTCAAAATGGTTGAACATTAATTTAATATATATAAAGGTACTGACTACACTAGTCTGATTCACGATTGGGTCATGAATATTCAAGTAGTATTTAATACTCGTATCGTACCATACATTTTGTGAAACAAACTACTGTTTTAAAAGTTTTCTTTGGATCGCTTTTTTTTGAAGTAAATTAATCCGGATTTAAGTCAATAACGTCTTTTGATACCCTAATGGAGAACCAAAACAAAACACAGCGTTATTCGATGTTATAATCTCCTTAAATTTTCAAATATAAGAAGGAGGAGCAAATGATAGCCCAGTGGGTAGGAAACCATGGACTCGGAAGCGTGAGAGCCAGGTTCAATTCCCAGTGCGGAAATGTACCAATGTATTTGTTTTCTATGTTCGGTACATTTGTGAAGTTATAGTAACAATATCACTCGCTAACTGTGAAGGAAAACATCGTGAGGAAACCTGAGTGTCCGAAGCGTTCAAATACCTCGGCGCTTACAATGGCTTATCCGCGATGGACACTCGTGGTAAATAAGCCATACTCTCTTTTAGACAGAAGGTCCGTGCCCTGCAGTGGGATGTTAGGCTACATAAAAAAATGTTATAACACAATTTATATGTAGTCAAAGTCAAAATTATTACAGAAGTTTGTGTAATCATTTTGACTTTGACTATACCTTAAATTCTTCTTCTTCGTCTTTAGGTTAAATTAGTCCACTGCTGGACATAGCCCTCCCCTAATGAGCGCCATAACGCCCTGTCTTCAGCTTGCCTCATCCAGCGTCTGCGTGGTACTAGGCCAACGGTCGTGTGGCATCGTTCTTAGAATGCGCTTTTCAACATACTAACCACCAATTATAATAACTTTAAAGGTATCTTTGCAGCAAAAATGTAAAGAAAGACTTGCTGTCGACCGTACATGTGTCTTATTAGCTACACTTTAGTGACTCTGCGAAAAATATACAGGCTTTCATAAAATATAGTTTGTTATCAACCCTTGTATGTCCCCACTGCTGGGGCACGGGTCTCTTCCTGCATCGCAGGAAGGTTAGGCCATACTCCACCACGGGGGCCAAGTCCGGGTTGGTGGGGGATTGTAAGACAGTGGCGGGCCTTACTGTCAGAAGTTGTCAAGCCGCCCATAAGGCCTCTGACATGGCTTAACGACTGCCATTATATGACAGCCTGCACCGACGGCTTAACGTGCCTTGCGAAGCATGGAAGCGCTCGGAAAATGCCACTAGCGGTAGTAACGGGACGCTCACCCATCCCGTACCACCGCGCCTGTTGTTTCTTAACCAAGTGATTGATTCCAATCACTCGGTTCGCGTAGGTCACGAGCGCTTCGATCTGTAAGACAATACTGCATCGCGATCTGCATAGAGCCTAACTGTGTCTACGTTGAAGGACAAACCGGGAACCATTTATTGTATTTTCTTACCCGATTGGCACTGACACTTTGCATTCGTTTTTTTTTCCTCACACCGGAGCGGATTACAATTTGCAAGGCTTAAAAACAAGTTGGTGAAAAGAATTTTAACAAGCAGCCCCAACGACTCTGTTTGGTCTTAAATGGTTCATAAACCAGCTTAAATTTGTTTAAATAGTAAATGAGTTAAAACTAGTTCAAAGAATGGCTGCAAAATGCTTTTGTGTCGCTACATTACTCTTACTTTTATTGCGCTTTAGAGTTTTACAATCCTCCACCAACCCGCACTTGGCTCCCGTGGCAGTATAGCTTAACTTTACTGCGATGCAGGAAGAGACCCGTGCCCCAGCAGTAGGGACATACAAGGGTTGACGGGGGCCAAGTCCGGGTTGGTAGAGTATTGTAAGACAGTGGATGGCATTACTGTCAGAAGCTTAACGACTGCCATTACATGACAGGATGATAGCCGACACCAACGGCCTAACGTGCCTTGCGAAGCACGGAAGCGTTCGAAAAAAATGTCACTAGCGGTTGTCACGGGATGGTCACCCACCCAGTACCTGACCGCACCTATTGTTGCTTAGTTATAGTTTCCAATCACTCGGTTTCACTAGGTGTAGATGCATAGATGTGACGACCGCTGTAGCGTAGCGGTAGCGCATTTCCCTACCGTGCAAGAGGTCCCAGGTTCGAACCCCGGCTGGAGACAAAAAAAACCCAGGTCTTGGATGTTTACATGTTTGTGATGTCGTTGTTTCTTGTCCCCACAACACAGGGTATCCTGGTGTAGGGTCTGAAGCAATGTATGTGCCTGTATGTAAATGTTATGTTATGTTAGATAAGAGTAAATTTATAAAAATGCGTTTTGAAATTTGTTTTATTAAGTAGGTTAAATTAGGTAGGTTTTTTAATACAGCCTACAAACGTCCTACCACAGGACACAGGCCTTCTCTAAGAGAGCTGTATGGACTTTCTGTATAACCCCTATATATAAGCTGCCACAGTTAAACGCCTTATGGACGCACCGCACGTACCTCGCGAGCGTTACGGATATTTTAATTTTCAGTTCACACGGCACAGTACTACTACAAAGTAGTGACACACAAATGGTTCAGTTTGACCTACATTAAATTGGTTTGATCAAAGTAGATACAATGGGTGGATTTGAGTACCTATTATTTTATCGAAGTTTGATAGTTTTCCAACAGATGGCGCCAAACGTATCTTGTATGTGTTTTACAAAAAAAAGTTAACGATTTAAACTGGTCATCCAGATACCGATAAAATCATCATGATCAACCCATTTAGTCCCCACCGAGGGGCACGGGTCTTCTCTCTGAGGAAGGTATAGGCGAGACTCCACCACGGCGGCCAAGTCCGGATTGGTGGAGGCTTGCAAGACTAGTGGCTGGTCTTACTTTCAGAAGCTTTCAAGCCGGCCTAAGGCCTCTGACTTTGCTTAACGACTGCCATCTATCAACGGCAGCCGGCACCAACTGCTTAGCGTGCCTTGCGAAGCACGGAACCGCTCGGAAATATACCACTAGCGTTAGTTATAGATGGTTTACCTATGCACTGATTGCGCCCTGTGATGCTTAACCTTCGTAATCGTTTAAAACCACTCAGGCAGCCGGGGCAACGAGCGATTCGATAAAATACATAAATGAAAACTGTTTTTATACGAATTTCACTCGTTTATTACATTTTTTACAATTTTCCGACGTTTCGACACTTCCGAGAGCACGGCACCTGGAAAAGTGTCGAAACGTCGGAAAATTGTAAAAAAATTTAATAAACGAGTGAAATTCGTATAAAAACAGTTTTATTTATGTCTAGTACTCGTGTTAACCTTAGAAAATAAAGTACATAAAACAAAATGAGAATATTCTTACATTCCACATACATAAGGAACTACCAGACCGAACAGACGTTGTCCTGAATGCAGCGCCATCTGCCGGGCTGATTTGTGAATCTAAACCATCCAGGTCGCCCCCCAAATGCATACAAAAAGTCATTCAAATTTGTCCACCCGTTAAGGAGGAGTTCAGTGACATATACACGTACAGTATATATGTCACTGTACAGTACAGTACTGTCACAGTACAGTAGAATTTATTACATAAATAAAGATAGTTTGCAAAAACGAGCCGCTTTTACCACGTGATTGTTCTATGCATTTCTACAACGTGGTGGCGAGTTATTTAAGATACAAAGCATTAATATTAATAACATAGCTCTTGACTTTGTACAAGGGAAATAACTGTGTTAACTAGAAACGCGAGTTGTAAATGGGATCACTTCTTAATAAGTTGTTAGATAGAGATTAACACGCCGAAGAACTTTCAATTCCACTCAATAGAGACCTTTCGCTCTTAAGAAATATAATATGATAAGTTTTTTATAATTTGTTTAATGCAATACCCTTGTAGAAGTTTTGTAACCCTGATTTTGATTTATTTAGAATCGAAGCAGATTTATTTGTGAAGGACACCCGTTGAAGTCTTTTGTATGAATCCAAATTCCGTACAAATATTAAGTTGAATGAATCTTCATTCTGACGAGTCAAGTGATTAGGATTAGTATAAATTTTGAGTTAAGTATAGAATCTAAGTGGTTAAGTAACTTGTTAAGGCTCACTTGCACCATTTCCTTAAATGTGACTTAAGTTATTTTCTTTACCTAAGTAAGACCGGTTGACACTGTCGCCAGTCATGGTTAAAGGTAAACGAAGGGGTGAAAGATGTTACTTGCTTACCTGTTAAATGCTACTTACCTGAAGTAGCATTTAAATAACATTCTTCATAGACCATACAATAAAAATGACCACGAAATTGATATTAGTGTCAAAATATAATAATCGGGCATACAATTGTTAGGTTAAATTCACTCCAATATAAAAATATTTATTAATCGTTTCTTAGACTACTCGTATGTCAGGATGTGGCAAGTGGCATAGTCGCAAATTTATCTATAACCCCTCTGAGGTTTTTAGGTACAGGGTGTTAGTTTATTTATTCATAGAACATTTTGTCTAGTATTCAACACGTTCATGAGTAAAAATTTTTAAGTTGAAAACTGTTAATTAAGTTATATATAACTTCTTGGAAACAATAAATGTGAATGTGTGTTTCTTTCTTACTATCTTCTCCACATAATGTACTATTTGTTAAAATTACAACTTTAAGGTAGGTACACATATTGTCTATAAAAAGTGCCAATGACACTATTAATTATTGTTACCTGGCTGAGACTAGTTTAAAATCGGCCGCGACCCGTCCAGCCACCAGTGGGTCCACGGGGAATTTCTTTTTCCCCGTGCACCCACTGCAACCTTATGCATAAGGCAGGAAAAATATATATCGATATAAATACTATTTTAAAAATTCTTTATTAAGTAATACCAACAAAACAACACATTCCTATGAGAAATAATACAAACAAAACAACACATTCCTATGGGAAATTAATTGAGGTAAATAAGTGTCCTAAACGTGTATGTTAACCAAATTTAAACTTTATTATTTCAACCAGTGTTATGTTGGTGGCAATAAAAATCTTTTTACTTCACTTACTTTACATCTATAATATAAAAATGAATCGCTGAATGTGTTGGTAAGCGCAAATCTAGCGAGAGCAGCTGAACCGATTTCTCTAATTCTTTTTTTGAAATACTCCTTGAAGTGGATGGTTCTTAAGGAGAAAAAAAACTAAGAATCGACTATTCGGCGGTACAAAGTTTGCTGGGTCAGCTAGTTTCTAATAAAAAGATTTGAATTGAATTGAATGATTATTATCAATTTTGCGTACTCACCAAAACTCTATCAAGCAAAAAACCGCCCAAGTCGTTATATATTTCACTTAAAACCAACTGTATAGTTTAGGCGCCTCAACCGAACGCAACCACATCACCAACTGGCTGCTTCTAGCAGACTCAAATTTCTATAGTGTCATCGACACTCGGTGACGGCGCCGCCAACCTATTATGCCGCGATGGGCTAACTAACCGGCAATTATGGCTAACCGTCGAACAACCATTACACCCGTACTTTATAATTAAATTAACATGCGCCAATTGGGATTGGCGGATTATGATGTGCTTGAGTCGCCTTGTTGGACGGCCTGGGTCTTGTAACCGATATTTCCTCGAAAAACGCTGCAGACCACACTTCGTTCGTTGGTGGCTACAATCAGCAGCACATCAACCTTTACATTTTAGTTACAGGCTCACCCGTAACATAACTGTTTTGAGTGCACTGGTGTTTGTTGAAATGTAAACTGAACGCTCTCTAATTAAGTGTACATAGTTTTTCCTTGAACGCATCCAAAAGTCTGTCACTCTCTGTCGGTCGTAGAACAAATGTGTTATTTTCAAGTTGGCAAATAAATCTATAGATACCAAAGTAATCCTGGTTTATTTGCTCACATTCCATCAGTGTTAAGGTCGAAGTGTTGTTTACTGTGCGTTCGATTTGGCTGGGTCACCAACCCACGTTTTAATTCTGGATATGGTCACACAGTGTAAATTAAATTTCAGCCAATCGATAGAACATATAACAAAAAAAACATCTAGGCATACCAGTTTTAGCAATTTTTTTTAGCTGACCTAAAAAGTGGGGGAGATTTTTATTACGTCTAGATGTTTTTATTGTATTTTTCGGAAAAAAGCTTTGAATAAATAAATAAAATCATTTAATTATTATTGAAAAATAAAATTTTAACAATAAAATCGTACAATGCGGTGGAGTTAACGCCATAAGCTTTTTCTACCAGTCGACTTCAGGAGGTACAATAAGTGTTGGTACGCGTGCAAAAAAAAATATAATGAAATTTAAAAACATGAAGTGTAAAAACGTGAAAAAAATAAACTTAATAACGTTTAAAAACATACTCATTAAAATTCAAATTAGATAAATTTACTCATTATTATAGACTTACACATTTACAGATTTGCTACTAATCTAGTCGTAACTTAAACCTGTCAATAGAAACGAATAATACCGCTTTTCCTGTTAGTTGTTCACGCGGTAACACCTCAGGTGGTAATTGACAATTGGTTTGACACTTAAATTGCAATTAACAGCTCACAATACAATACAATTAGTTGCGGCTTCTGTGGAGATCCTTTATTCAATGAAAGGTTATACGAAAAGCAGAAACTAAATTTAGACTAGGCTATTTTTTTTTCGAGCATTAGAGTCTTAACTAAATGTTATTTGCACTAACACTTTTAGAAACAAGTCAAAAGAATAAAGCTATCTAATTTCCTTCAGCAGCTTTCCATCGTAAGGTTGTCTTAAAGTAATCGCTTTTTGCTAAGGCTGCCAATTGTGCTATTTATTTTTTTATTGTTTTATTGCACTAACCCGTGCTAAGAACAATTTTAAAAACCTATTTAGAGGCTAAAACTTCCACCCATGCAGGAATTCGAACCCGCGACCTCTGGCTATCCGTGCCAGCGCTTTTTCCTCCTCTATTTATTTTTTGTTTCTTCCAGTGTACAATAATGAATATTCTTATCTAACCCTATCTACCATTAACAGATAGAACGTCATGCTTATCCATAGAATCATGCCAGAGCTGGTCTTCGTTGGTGCAATGGCCTTTGGAGGTTTTTGAAATATCTCTACCAAAGGCAGCCTCTCCAATCGGGCAGAGGAAACTTCGAGAAAGAGGTCGCGAAAAGGAATGAGCTGCGTTCAGAAAACTGCGCCAGGTTTTCTCCTTGGCTATTCCTTTGACAAACTAAAGACAAGGATATTCAACCAATGCGTCCTACCAGCTGTGACCTACGAAGCTGAAACCTAGACACTGACGACAGGACTAATCTACCGACTCAAAGTGCAATAGACGATTCAATACAAATAGTTTATTTCTTAAAAATAGTTTCAAATAACAATTCCACTTACTTAACTTAGCTGTAAGAACCAACCGATGACATTTTTACAATAAGCGGCAAGCTTCTGTTGCTGAACTAGGCGGAGCCGGTGTTTCAGCATACAGTGCCGCACCCCACGGGCAGGAATGGCGCAATTAATAGGGTTAGGCCTTTACAGTTTGCTATAGTATTGGAAACATAATGAACTTTACAATTAAGTTATATATATAAAAACAAATGTACCGATTAAACTAAAAAATAAATATAAAACGTGTATAGTGTGTTGGTTTGGTCCTCTTGATGTGTATAGAGTGAAAAGTGTGTGAGTCTATGTAAGAGGGTGTGTAAATGGAATGCAAAATTTGGTTTTATTTTATTCAACAACCGAAAGAATATTTTCTGTTTCTGCGTATGTTAAGTTTTGTAACCATTTGGACACTACGCGCTTGCAAATAATTTTTACAAGAGCGTAAATATTTAATATTTTATTTATTTTATTATATAGATATGGACCAAGAAATGTATAAAATTTTCTGACTAAAGAGGTGCACGGGCTTCTATTTAGCAAGAAAGCACCATGCGCGGAGTCTCTTTGATGGATCATATATAAAAAACAAAACAGTCCGCCAGAGAACGAAGGTGACTAACGTAACCTATAAGATTAGCAAGCCGAAGAGGCAGTGAACTGGTCACTTATGCCGAAGAAACGATCGACCGAACCGGTCGATGGGGTGCAAACGTTCTCGGGTGGAGACCACGGACTGACAATCGCAGCGCAGGACGCCCACCAGTTTTCTGGGCTGAAAATCTAAGCAGAATGCTGGCAG
Organism: Yponomeuta sedellus; assembly: GCA_934045075.1. NCBI lineage: Eukaryota > Metazoa > Arthropoda > Insecta > Lepidoptera > Yponomeutidae > Yponomeuta > Yponomeuta sedellus. Next base: position 16,443,688 of record OW203732.1, on the reverse strand, counting down.
GTGGCTGGATGAGGATGGCCGAGGGTGAACACAGGGGCGTCCGGGGAAGCCTACGTCCAGCAATGAACGAGCACAGGCATATATTTAAGAAGCGGTTGAAAGAGCATTATCTATCTCTGTCATAACAATGAGCTATATATTTACGTATTTATTTTTAGTTTATGTAGTTTATTTATTTTTTTTTTGATAGTTAGGTAGGTTATTCAATATTTCATCGTCAGGCTATACTAGTCCACTGCTGGACATAGCCTTCCCCTAATGAGCGCCATAGCGCCCTGTCTTCAGCTTGCCGCATCCAGCATCTGCCTGCAGTTTTTCGCAATATTTTGCAATATTTAAGTAGTATATTTTGTACATGTATATAAGCTCGCTTTTTACTGCTTTTCCGACTCTCTAAGGTTTGCTGAAATAAATCTCTTTCAGAGATAAGCTTGCCTTTGTACATGTTATTTCTTATGTAATTTCCTGTTAAATGTTTCGTGTGCAATAAAGTATAATTAACCGTAATTAACCGGCGACATTTTTTTTTTCATTCCAAAAACCATATTCCCACTGTCCGCATTATCATAGGTTGGCTGGAAGAAATACTATCTAGTATTAAGCTCGCCTTTGTACAATTTTTGTTTTAGTTCAATAAAGAATTGTTATTCATTCATTCATCCATATTTTGATACAAAAGAATCGTTAATAGCGCAAATATTAAACACTAATGTAGCAGACTATGACCACACCCACCAGACCAGCTACACATTAGATACGGAGCTGAACAGTTTATGCATAATAATTACTTAATTAAAAACTAACAAGTCGACTATTAGCCTTAACACACAATAGGCAAGTGAGAGCTCTAATGTTTATTTTTATACCTACCAACCTAACCATTTGACGCTATTCAGAACTACTCGACTTGAGTTTACGAACGATAAAAGCCAAACACTCAACTATATGAACAGGACAGGGAATACTGTTCTGAAAAATATCTTCTCTTTTTCCATCATGTTTTACTTGATACAATTTATTCGTCTTACTACAAAAAAAAAATTGACTGTGAATTTCGAAAAATCAATTTCCACGCATTTACGCCCAGACTCGGAAATCGATTAATAAATCAGACCACAATACTAATCCTATTGAAAGTAAAATTCGAACAATTTTATAATGGTATTCCAGTGTGTGTATGTAATAGCTTTTTATCGATTGCCTCTGAATTTCGCCACTCAAAGTAATGTAATTAGACAAAATTTCTAATTCTCAATGCAAATGCTACTGAATGCTGGACCCCTTTCACTGGTATTGTTGTCCAGATCCGTTTTGCAAACGATGTAGGTCTTGTTGGCTTTCAGCTGGCGACAACAATAGTCTGGATTTTTATGCAGATAAATAAAATACCTAATATGCAAGTAAAAGGCAAGTAATTATATTCTAGTACGAGTATATATAATAAATATATTAGATGCTAGCATTTGTTCTACCTGGGTACTTATTTTAATGCATAGTAATTAGTGCTTACTTAGAATTCACATACAATTTTTCAGATAGAAGAATCTAATTTGCACAATATAATTCACATCATTATTTAAAACACACGCAAAAGCAAAATAGCTGGCCCAAAAATTATTTCTAAACCCATTAGTCAGTAATAAACTTTACGATAGCTCTATTTGCACAAATTACACCCAAGAGAAGCCATGAGAAGTTACCAAAATCTCGTGAGTATTTATAGGTACTGGTGCATTTAGACCAATCGCGCCAAAATTCTAGCACTGTGCAGTTGGAGTTCCTACGTAAGGTAGGAGGGGTCATTGGGCCAATTTCAAAATTGATAATTTCCGTAAGAAAATAGTTAACTGTAGTGCTCTTCGAATTTCTCAGAAAAGAGCGCGAAAAAAAGGTTACATAATATTTAGAGGCTAAAAATTCCACCCATGCCGGGATTCGAACCCGCAACCCTGCTATCCGCGCTCTTTCCAACTGAGCTAATGGGCGACTCACCGACACCAGTGAAATTTCGAACCTCTTTACAATATTCTCTGTATTACGTACAGGCAGCGACATCTGGCCGAAGTAATTTGCATGACTTGTTTTTAAAATTGTCCTTAGCACGGGTGCACTAAAAAAGAAATATAGTTACATAAGTATTTACTCAGTGAAATTCTCAATTCCGAAACCAGCCCATTGTCTGCGAAATATAAGCAAACTGAGACACCCCTCGTCCAGTGTGAGCCGAACGCACAATTATCAGTGTAAATCACACAGCCAAAACGTATGTCCGGTCATTATAAAGTCATAACTCAGCGAAAGTTTCACTAACTTAAACAGAATGGCAAGGTTTGCGTGCTCACAGAAATTCTGACAAAACTATCTCAATTCTTATAGCGCTTATTACAACAGCAATAAATTCTACATTCGTCTGCGACTCATTTAGGAGGTTGTCATGTCTGCCGGACTGATTTCCGTGAATCATTTTCGCGAATCGCCGTCGACGTCGCGTCATGCACCGGTCTCGGAGGTTTTACTCAATTACACACTTTCATTCATTCTATTTGAGGCGTGTGATATACTAACTTACAAAGGGGGGCTACTCAAGACCAGTAGATTTGTTAATGAATGCTATCAATAAGGTACGCTACGAAATATTTGATACCAAGACGCCTAATGAGAGCTTTTCAAAGACAGCTGTCAGTTGAGTTCCACACAGGCAAAAGAAGAGGTGTTTGCCCAGCAACAGGATATGAAAAAAACTACATAAGAAGAAATTACTTTATCACCAAAGTAATCAAATTATACAAACATTTCAATTACATTCTTAAAATTAAAACTTGGGTTTCGCTAAAAAGCGAAATGCCACAGTAAAGCACAAAATTATTGTCATTAAAAGTAGGAAAGCATAATCCAATCGATCGTTTGTGTAGTGTATTTGGTTACGAATTTTTATTATTGCAAAGTCCTTACGAAATGTATTTATTCACTTAACGTATTTCATTTAAAACCAGATGATTAATAGTCCTCTTACGGTTCAGAATTCTATTAATATTTGTTTTCTTCAATTTTGGCTAATATTTTAAATTGCATTTATATTTTTTCTCTGGTTCCTTTTTTCGCACGCCTACCAATTTTTCTTCCATCTTCTGCGGTTGACTGGCAGAAAATTCTTAAAACATTAAGTCTGCCTTATTGTACATTTGGTTACGTACAATAAAAGTATTAATAATCTGTTTTATTCTTCCGTGTTTGACTGACGAATATGACTCTCGTCATGAGTTGTGAATCTTTCGATTAATGTTGATAGTAGGGCCTTAGACACAGACAGGCATTTCATGTCTTCATTTTGGCTAACTGGAGTGATACAGAATAATGTCTAGGCATTTCCGGGCAAAGTGCTTTCTATTTTTTAAGTTGGCGACCTGTTATAAGTGGAGTTTTTGTTGAGTCACGTCGATATCAACTCTTGTATGTCCCCACTGCTGGGGCACGGTTTTCTTCCCGCATAGCAGGAAGGTTAGGCTATACTCGACCACGGAGCTAAATCCGGGTTTGTGTAGGAGTGTAAGACAGTGGCGGGCCTTACTGTCAGAAGTTATCAAGCCGCCCATAAGTCCTATGACATGGCTTAACGACTGCCATTACATGACAGCCGGCACCAAGGGCTTAACGTGCCTTGCAAAGCACGGAAGCGCTCGGAAAAATGCCACTAGCGGTAGTCACGGGACGGTCACCCATCCAGCACCTGATGGCTCAAGTGATTGATTCCAATCACTCGGTTCGACTATGCCACGAGCGCTTGAGTCACAAGATACTTGATTTTAAGATTCTTGAGTATTGAAAATTACTGTACCAACCTTTGAATTGCTTTACCAACCAGGTATTGCATTACCAACCAGGTATTGAGCCATTAGTCTTGGCCAAGTAAGAGAAAAAAGCTATAAGACATCCTCGACTTATATTTCCGTAGTAACTTCCTGGATTCACCGCGTCACAGCAAAAGAAAACTTCTCAATTACAGCTCCTTCTTGCACTTCAGACTACAGGTATAAGGGTTGTTTTTCTTCACACATTTATTTTTCTAAACAAACTTGTTCTACGTTAGATGGCTAGACAGGCAATAGCCGTCCTCTTATAACTTTTCTGGTTGTCCACCCCGTAAGTTAAGTGCGTACTAAATTAGGGCTCACATGAGTATAATGGGCTTACTTTATATAGTTATGTTTCCGAGAATTGAGCGAAATTCCGAGTGCAATGATAAAAGACAAGGATACGCCGCGGCGAGCGAATGTTAATAATATTTCGTTCTTGACAAAGACTGCTTTTTGGAACCAAAATTTTTGAACTAGGTCTATTGTCCACGTAATAAATTGAATCCGAGTATAGCTTAATTGTCTATTGTTGTCATGAAATGGCGAATATTAAACCGCGATTCATTTTATATTTTTAGGTAATTTAACAAAACCTTTATGTCGACGATGCAGCAGTATTAAAAATGTAATAAACACAGGGTAGCAAAAAAACTATCCTTTATATTTAAATATACCTACCACCATCTACTGTTTCAAATTGAATTATACTAGAATAAATTTTTGTATTACCAAAAAAATACAGTACTGTACTAAATTAAAATAAAATTTTATAAAATATTATAAATTCCAGCTGAATTAAATAAATTCTGACTAAATTGCAATTATAAAAAAATCTAAATTACTTTCAAAACGAGTAAAGAGTCACTTAACGTAAAATTTGGTAGAGATTTATAAATTTTGGGACGAACTTTTCCATTTTCATTTTGATGACCACTATTAAGAAAAAACATACTCATAAAAAAAAATATAAATAAAAATATAAGAACAAATATTTTTTTTCCGTTTCAAAAACTTTACTCTCCCAACACAAAGGTACACATCTCGTCAAAAAACCTACACCCGGTAATGACATCAAGCCTTCAACATCGTGACATGTGAGCCTGACAGCATGACTGCACTTGGGGCGCGCGCCATTCATCTTCCAGAGATTTACGAGCCTACTGGGATGAGTTGCTGGTTTAAAGGCGCTAGACGCTGATTACAGTTTTACAGCCCCCAGCCGAAGGATATCCGGTCTTTACGATGCTTATGGTTAATACCACAACCTTCGTCGTAACATGAACAGCCAATATACATTGCACTTCGGGACAAACGCCTTTGAAATGAAATGAAAAGGTTTTATTCAAAGCAGCGCAGAAACTGCGGCTAAATGAACGTTACAATTCAAACTAGGTGTCCCTTTCAAAATCTAGGTCATTTTGGAGAAAAAATGGACAAACGAACTCCAAACTTAGTCTTCATAGTTTACATAACTATTATAAAACATAGAACTAATGCATTGTACTTAATTCCAGATCTCATTGTCATCTAAATAATCTTTTCTCTGAGTAAGAAAGAGTTTCGGCTTAAAGACCGCGCGTGCCCACCTGGGCCGAAATTGATATTAAAGCAGAATTCCTCGTTACCAGAGAGAGAGATGAAGATATCATTCATAACGACTGGCGTCAATAAGACATCGGAACGGCAAGTGCGCTTTTTAAACCAACTTCGTAGCCGGTTTCAAATTTACAATTACAATAACATAACATTTACATAATTGTACAAGCACATACATTGCTTCTGGCCCCACACTAGGATACCCCGTGACGTAGGAACCAGAAACACCGACCTGAAATATCCAAGAGCTGAGATTTTTTTTCTCCCCAGCCGGGATTCGAACCCGGGACTATCTCTGCGCCACAGAGGTCGTCGATAATTTTACCGATTTCAAAAAAAGGAAGAGATTCTTAGGTTATCTGTACATATATTTTTGTATGTATTTATGTTCAGCGCTAATTCGTTTCCACGGCCGATTTCATTGATTCGTTTTTGTTAGAGGAGGGATCCCTCAGAGGTCTCCATATTAGTTTGTTCACAGTAGAAGAATGGAAATCGAACCTACGACCTTTGCTTTGGTAGGCAAGCGTGTTGACCGCTAGACCAATGAGGCAGTCGCCCGCAAATCTCTCCGAAGCAATAAAATCACATCACATAAACCTCTGTGGATTCAATAAACTCGGAGCAGAGTCAATAACGCTTTAGCCTTATGTAAATCATGAAAACTATCGGCCCAGTTCACAGACGTCTTAACCTAGGGTGCTACTCTAATTACTAAAAGAAACCACTTTCTAAAATGAGGCTTAAGTAAAACTGAATCAAATTTCTCTCACAAAATTCAATGTAAATTGACCTAAAGTCGTTTTTTAGAAATGGTGTATAAAGTGGCTATTTTTGTTAAAATAATCCAGCAAACTATTCCAATAAAATAAACAAATAAAACTATTCCAATAAAAATATATATAACATTACAATTATATAATTTTTTAATGCACTAACCCGTCGACTAAAGGGCGGGTCACGCTCAGTTGGAAGAGCGCTGCCACGTATAGCCAGAGGTCACGGGTTCGAATCCCGGCATGGGTGGAATTTTTAGCCTCTAAATAAGTTATTCATAATTAAAATTAATCAGTTGGTGCCGGCTGCCATTGATAGATGGCAATCTTTAAGCCAAGTCAGAGGCCTTGGGGCGGCTAGAAAGCTTCTGAATGTAAGACCAGCCACTAGTCTTGCAAGCCTCCACCAATCCGGACTCAGCTCCCGTAGTGGAGCATGGCCTGTACCTTCCTCAGGGAAGAGACCCGTGCCCCTCGGTGGGGACATAACAGGTTGAGGATGACAAAAGTTTATTTGTACCCAACACCAAGTATTTGATAACAAAATTTATATATAAAACTAGCTGACCCAACAAACTACGTACCGCCTAGCAGTCGATTCTTTAATTTTATTTTTGTCTCTGCGTAAGAACGATCCTCGTACTTCAAGGAATATTCTAAAAAAAGAATTAGCGAAATCGGTTCAGCTGCTCCCGAGATTTGCGCTTACCAACACATTCACCGATTCATTTTTATAATTTAGAAGACTAAAATAAACACTTTCTTTTAAGCTCGATGTTATTTTATACCATGTTTTTGTTGGACGAGTCCATACAGAGGAAATGTTACTTATTTGGGTGGCTGGATTGGAAGCTGCGAGGCGAGTCAATAAAATGAAGAATAGTTCAATAGAGGCATATTATTGTTTCATTGGCAGTTCTGTAGCTAATTGCTTTATAATGGTATTATCCGTGCAACTTAACTCAGCGCCTCGCGCGATTTAATCGTCTTTGCGATAGCATTTGGAATGACATTACACTGCCACTGCTTAGGAGACTACCAAATAGAGGTAAATAACAGTTGATGTCTTGCTGTAATTCTACTTCTATAATTTTATTGAAAAACCATAGACTGTAGGGCTTGGACGCTTGCTAGCCATTAGGTTAAGATAGATAGATAGATTTAGAACAGTTTATTGCACAGCCAGAAAAAAATACAACAATGATTTCTTAAAATCTAAGAAATGTTATACACATGGCGGAGTAAAATATGGAGAGAATGTAATGAAAATTGCATAAAGTACATATATTTAAATAATAATATACATAGATACCTACAACATAAATACTTATACCTTTTTTTCTTGCCACGGAGGGACAATAATTTGTAAGAAGATTTTACTGGTTTTTTTTTACTTCATAATTGATGTTCATCTTTTCCATTGCTGTGTTATTTTTTATGTGTGTGCATTTGTGGCAATTTAAATAAATGTTTTCTTTCTTTATAAGCAAAATGCCTCCAGTCAAGGGCTTTGCTTTAGAGTAGGGGCTAGCGGTACAGTATTTAGAATTCAAAGCTAACGGGAGAATAGGCCGTATATTAGTGCCCTTGCAAATATGGACAGACAGACAGATTCCGCTGGACAGTGTGTGCACGACACCAGCTAATAGCTGGAAAGTAGACTGGCGCGTATCTTGAGCCACCTGGAGATAAAGGTGGGTATTCACTGAGATTTACCAGTGTTTCAGAGCACTGATGTGTTACATGAAAGTTTAGCGGTTTTAAGGCCGTTGTAATGGTAGTGGAAATAAAGCCTTTTATGCTGACGGGTATGTTTTCAGATAAGGGCAATCGACGTCCATGGTCCTAGTGGCCACAATTACAGCCGACCTCCGATAGTAGATGTCTTTAATGTACTTAAAAATGGAAATTACAAAGAGATTTCTTAACCTCTTAACGACAGATGGAGTACAACATTACCAGAAAAATAAATAGATAGAATAGTAGAGTATACTGTCAAATCTAATATTGCGCATTTTGATATTGGTTAAGGCAATCAGATCCGATTTTAGTAGATACGTGGTTGAATTTCTTAATGACTCGCAATGCCCCTACATAGATGCGATTAGACCCGTCTAATATTTAACTAACATTTAAATTTACATACAGGCACATACATGGCTTCTGACCCCACTCTAGGATACCGTCTTTCGTGGGTACCAGAAACAATGACAACACAAACATGTAACCATCCAAGACCTGGGGTTTTTTTTGTTCCCAGCCGGGTTTCGTACCCGGAATCTCTTTCATGGTAGGGAGATGAGCTACCGCTGCGCCACAGAGCTCGTCTTTTACTACAACTAGATATGTGGTTGTTTTAAGTGTTTACATCAACACATTTCTTTTAACTCATAGACTGCACAATTAACTTAAAAAGTAATAAATTCATAAATCTAACATTACGTAGTAAAATTTAAGATTTTCGCACTTAGCCTTGTCGTTGGGCCATTATAGTAAGTGCCCATGTATGTTAACATTTCAGATGCGAGGGTTTCCTCACGGTGTGTTCCTTCGCCGCTAGCGAGTGGTATTGCTATTACAACTTCACAAAAGTACTTAATTTAGAAAACAAAGTCATTCCTATATGCTGGGATTCAAACAAAAGCCCTCCCGATTAAGAAACCAGCGATTTACCGCTCCTTTGCTACCTACAGAAGATGCACTGGTGCTTAATTTATGATTTGAGAATTTGGTAGAATCTTTCTGATATTTTTCTGTGGCTGGTTTATCAAGAAGATGTCTACATGAGAAACGGTTTAATGATACTTAGGCAATGCATAAGTAATAGTGATTCTCAAATTCTTAATTCAGACAAAAACGGACCTCTTATCATTGCAGCGAATGCCCATAGCAAAAATCTATTCAAAAGTTAACTCTAGCCTCTAAAAGCATTGCAAGACTCAACCAGGGTATGTAACGACATGTAATTTACAACTGTTGCTATGCTAACGATGTGTTAACTAACTTAGTAAGGAGAGAAAAAAGTCACCTTCTATGTACTGATTGCGTCTAGTATAGTTCTTAATTACCCTTAGGATTGTTGGCATATGGTGGGCGACGATTTTAACGAGATTAGCGAGTTTCTCCATTTGCGTACCCAGATGACCTAGTTTAGCGTCTCCACCCATTATTGTATAGATCAAGGGTTCTACTACAAAACTTCTTCGCTATTTGGAGTCGTCCGCTTTAAGCTGCTCCAAACTGTCAAATGCATACATATTTTTTATTATTTTCACTTTTTTGTTATTAATATAACATTACTTTTCAGTGTGAAGGTCAAAGGATGCAGTAACTTACCTACTTTTATCTTTTATCAGTATAAATTTTATCTGTACTTGTATCTGTTTCTTCACCTTACACAAAAATACAATAAAATAAAATTTTGACACTCTGCATACGTCAAAATGGATGATCAAATACAGTGCACTTTACACAACAGGATGGCAAATTATTCTAGCGATTTCATCTCCCAATCTCAACTTTTGTGTCGGGTGCCCGAAGCGGTTTTTTGATTAATTGAGAATCTTAGTTTTACACTATTATCTGATCTGTGGTTTTACGTAGTTTGATGTGTCACTTTTATGAAGAATCTTTTGTGTATGTTTGGATTTTGTACTTTCTTTTTTCTATGCTCAAAATAAATATTTTATTACTGTATGCTAATAGTTGTTCACAATTTACTAATTAATAAACGCGTTTACCCCAACTTAGACTGCGACAAACTTATCTGATCCGTTGACAGCGTCACTTTTCTCATAGTAAACTTGACGTTTCCATACAAAGTTTGACACCTCCACCGGGTCAGATAACTTCGTTGCACTATAAGTAGTGCTCTATTCTCCCAAATCATTACAAAGTGTTGGTCTAATTTATAGAAGCACGATTACTCTAAACACTTCTCAAAGGCAATTTAAATTATCTGTCGTTACATCCTACCTTTTACCACATACTATTTAAACTGCACGAATGCCGGCTAGCAAAAAAAATGCTAATCAAAAAGTTTCCAACATTAACTTTCTTCCATTTCATTCCTTGGAGGTCACTTACTCCAACAACGACGTCCATAAGTCCGTAAAAGTGCGTCTCACAGGCGTACGCAAGTTACGGAGGACATAAAAACTGTCCACGACTTATTTACCCCACTCTAAAAATGGAAATATGAAAATTTAATGTGCAGACAAATGATTAAACTCACTCAGCATTGTATCGTGCGAGTCAGCACTTCTCCGCTATCAACATCACTCAAACCGGACGCAAACTGTTAAATTATTCTGCAATATGCCAACTATGTACAACGCACCGCGCGGACGGCTCCACACTTCATTATAATAGCTCCTATTGTGTTTAGCATAAAGATTTATGCGGATAATTTGCGCTCGACAGATCATACCCGGTTGAAAGTAAAGAAAACTGTAAACAAACGCAATTCAAATGTTTGCGCGCAACGCCATACTTCAAGCGCTTGATCGCTGTAATACAACTAACAAGAAGACTGTTGTAATACAACAGTCTTCGTTTTCTTAGCGTGTCGATGGCAAAACAAGTTTAATTTTAAGTTTTTATTACACGGTTGGGTCCCAGAACTTTGCGACGCTGACTGCATTGTGACTAGCAATCATTAGGTCCGATCTGAGTGCAAGTGTTAGGGCACGATGAAAGATGGTTCATCGTCTGAAAAGAACCGCACAAAGATTTCAAATTGTCCCCTATCGGGATAAGCGAACCCCCACCTGAACATTTGTGCTAATGTCCTCAACAACCATTAGTGCTATGATTATCCAATAAATATTTGAAACACTGATAAAGACATTTTTGAAAACTATACGATATCAGTAATACATGAATGTAACACCTAACTGAAAGTAGTGAGTGTGTAGTCAAAAATACTGGTGGCTTGATCATCCTACCTCAAGTTTGTTAGCTCGTACCCACTTGAGTAAAATAAAGTGAGCGTATACCATTTTTTTTCGGCACAAGTTTCAGGTTGTTCTAGCTCAACCAGTGAAAATTCATAATAATGAAAATTCGGAAGATGAAGTAGCTCAATAACGTCAGATTGGTTGCACAGATCTAATTATAATTTGACACAGAGGATTATTGTCTGGAATAGCACGTAACATTGGGCTTTGCATCCACGTAATCGAGATGATTTTTACAGGGTCCAGCGACACCTCCGCTCAAACTAGATGGGTGAAGGGACCACTCGAACGCTGCAGTGCCTGCCACATAGTTTCTTTTTAGATGGAGTAGTCTTGTCCAGCAACTATACTAGTCTGGGATAGCACATAGGCTACTTTTTATTCCCGAAAAATATGTCCCGGAAAAGTTCCACCATAGTCGCGGACTACTGCACGCATAACATAGAAGTTCATTGTCGTATCATACAAGATAATAAGATACTACAACTTTCGGAAAAATTGTAACTGAAACAATTTTTCCCTTTCCTCAAGCGCTGAAAATAGTCCAGTACTGACTAGAGACATTTCACTCAGTCAAATGCTGATGCTTTCTCAACCCGCTGTTCTGATACAACGCAATTGACACTTTCTCGCTGGTACCGAGCGCGGAGTCGATTCTGCAAAATCGATTACCAAATCGAGTTAAGACCAGGAGCGATAGAAGGTTTGCTTTGGTTGAGTTTTGTTTTTTTTGCTGCTGTTTGCTCATCAGATTATTTTGATTGATAAATCACTGTATCTCTGATAGTCAACTTGGAATCGTCAAGGACGTCTTCGTTATCAACCCTTATATGTCCCCAGTGCTGGGGCACGGGTCTCTTCCTGCATCGCAGGAAGGTTAGGCCATACTCCACCACGGGGGCCAAGTCCGGGTCGGTGGAGGATTGTGAGACAGTGGCCGGGCCTCACTGTCAGAAGTTATCAAGCCGCCCATGAGGCCTCTGGTATGGCTTAACGACTGCCATTATATGACAGCCGGCACCAACGGCTTAACGTGCCTTGCGAAGCACGGAAGCGCTCGGAAAAATGCCACTAGCGGTAGTCACGAGACGCTCACCCATCCCGTACCTGACCGTGCCTGTTGTTGCTTAACCAAGTGATTGATTCCAAGCACTCGGTTCGCCTAGGCCACGAGCGCTTCCACAAGGACGTCTGTGGACTAGTAATTATGCGCAACAAATGCTGAGCGATACCAACTGTTTAATTTCATACTAATTTGACAGTTACACACAGAAGACAAAAAAAACACACGAAATAAAACTGTAATCTTATTAAGAAGATTTTAAGCTCCCAGAGCTAGAATATTTTGGGGATTCTTTTTTTGAAATAAACAGTTTAATTTAATTTTTTTATCTAAGCAATAAGGCCGCCAATAGTACTTTGTATCTTTACATGTTTTATAATATGTGCTCTGGGTACAATAAAGAATATTCTTATCTTATCTAATTGGAATCGTTCAAGATTTGGTTCGTATAATATAGCGGCAGATCCCATTTCTGATTTCACATGTAAAACAACAGTTTTTTTCAATCGGCTGAATATGTTGTTATTAATTGCGATTCCAACCTCTTTAATCACAATTTCTCTGTCACTAAAACTTCTTAAACCTATTGCTCGTGACTTCTGTGAGTTCGTTATCAAATTTGGTAGATGAACTGGGTTTTATTAATTATTTTATTGGATTTAGCATAAAAAATCGCATTCGGCTAACGGCATAATTTTTTTGTCTCTTTGCTAATTTGGTTGCTTACCTTTAATTAAGAAGATACGTTGATTGGTTTAAGACAAAGAACGGCAATTAATTATGTATTCCTATTTGGAAAACTTCGTTGTATTGTAAATAATATAATATTCTTTATTGTATACTCGAAAAATGGTTACAGAAACAGCAGATACAGAAGATAAGATACAATTGACGGCCTTATTTGTAATAGCAACTTCTTCCAGGAAACCTCGGATAATTGAAGGCAGCGTACCTACTTATGAACCTAGAGTAACAGAGTTACATGTACAGCAAAGTAGTTGGAATACGATTATCGCTTTTTATGAATCAACCATGTCTAAGGAATTACACGGCTCTGACTGAATTTTCACACTCTGCTGAAGAATTTACTCAAGTACACAATACAAAGTGTACAATTCTTTTCTTTAGCTGCACTTGGAATGGTTTGTATAGTAATTACGGATTTGCACAGTTCCGTAAAATATATCTGTTAAATGGATTGAGATTGCGTTCCTCTTATCAAACACAGAGCTAAAATAAAACTGTGGTTGGGTGTTTAAACTGGACCACTTCTAAAAAAAGAAAAGAAACCAGATCTAAAATGCCACAAAAGTACACATAAGAAATAATATAATTACATCATTTATGAGAAAGAAATGTTTGTGTCTCTGTGGCAAGGAAAAAGGTCACAAACTCCGCAAGCATTGCTATTTAAAGTCAAGAAAAATAATCATGCACCCTATATAATCCATGACGGTGGTGGGATGGCGATCTGCGAAAAACTGCAGGCAGATGCTGGATGCGGCAAGCTGAAGACAGGGCGCTATGGCGCTCATTAGGGGAGGGCTACGTCCAGCAGTGGACTAGTATAGCATGACGGCGACGACGACGACCCTATATAATCCTACTGCAGGGTACAAGACTTATCTCAGAGGAAGTATTGCCTTAATCGCCACGCGTGCCCACGGTCGACTAGCAATTACAATGTGAACACCTCTGGCACCTCAGGTACTCAGGTCTTCTCACGATGTTTTCCTTAAAATTTGAAAAGCATTGAAATTCCACCTTTCTCTTCGTTTAACATTGAAAGGTGCAAAAGATTTCCATCTCGACTCTTCCGTTTCAGACCAGAAAGAGAATCCGATTACTTGAAGTGGACATGTCCGTTTGTCTGTCACTGCACACATCCGGCGGATTACACACGTAGGCAGCTTTGCTTGATATCGCTCAATGCGATGTTGAGATAAAATTAATTTACCTAAGTACACTATAAGTGCGGGTAAATTGTTGATTGCTTAATTAGTTTCCAGAACGGCTTACATTTTACATTGTACATTGACATTCTGCAAACAGAATGTAAATTCTTTACGTTAAAAATCGATTGATTGATTGAGTTTATTCACGGCAAAGCTCCTCCCTGCCTACCCCTCCGCGGATACAGGCTTGGGTTTATTTTAAATGTATAGGATTAGACCTTTAAGTCAGTTTAGGTGTGTCCGAATTTCTTTGATGTCTTACACTGCACCAGATCATTTAATTAAACGCTTTCCGTAGTTAGTTAGAAAAACAAATGACAAACAAACTATACTGGTACAATATAATATATTATACTAAAGATAAAAATATTTATGCAACATTATTTTAGTTCGCCTAAGTAACAATGGTAATGTAATAATATATATATATATATATTTTTTTTTTTAAAGAAGAAATTTTTATATGTTTGTAAGTTTGCGTGTAGCAGGAAATCTCCGATAATACCTACTCATCCGATTACAAAAAATTCTTTCCACAGTGTGGACATAGTCTGTAGGAAAATTCGATTAAAACGCGAACCCAGTCGCGGGCACTGATAGTTTCAATGAAATTTGTCTTAGTAGGTAAGTACAAAATTACTTCACACATAAGTAACTAATTGCCGTCAAATTAAGAAACAATAACCGTAAAACAACCTATTACCTACCCTATTACCCGCTTATCGCACGTGCACAGTTTTTCTTTTCAATATAGGAAAATATTTTTTCAAATAAGTAGATATCTGTGTTTTATATGTAGGAAATACACTCACTTTATAATATTTAAATTTAGTTTTCGATACATATTTTAAAAGTTATAATAATAAAAGTCAATAGCGTGCAAAACTGCGGGCTAATGATGTCGGTTTATTATTTTTACACTATTTTTATTTTTAATGCACTAACCCGTGCTAAGGAACAAATTTAAAAACCTATTTAGAGGCTAAACATTTCACCCATGCCGGGATTCGAACCCGCAACCTCTGGCTATCCGTACTGGTTATTATTTTTACAACCGTAACGGAGCGAAGATTTAGAGACATCTTTACAATAAACGTAGCTTAATTTGACGCCTGGTGCAGTTAAATCATTTTTACATTAATTATTTTCTTCGCAAAATTAAACATTCCGCAATAAACTGGCAAGATAACATTCCTTTTAAATCCGTTTCATCTAATGTACTAAATTTTAAAAAGAAAACACAAAAATCCTGAGTTCCTTTTAACACTATAATTTTCTTAAAACTGCCAAAAATCACGCACAAAAAATAAAAAAATAAACTCACCTGGTATAAAAAAACAGCAGAGCACACGCACCAAACTGTTAAAATTCGTCTTGGCCGGCACCAAAAACAGAAAAAGAAAAATTCTAAATTCAAACTTCCAACACAATATTTTTTCTTTCTTTTCAAGAACACTTGCACCGCGTGTGGCCACAGTCCACCAGTGTTGGCGCGCGCGCGACCAAATGCTAGGCGCGCAAATGTTCAAATGACGCGACGTACTCTAGGCACGAGGTTTATACGCGCCCGCGCAGACCGATTTGCACTTTCGCCTGAGAGCTGCGCGCCGAGGGTTGATAGGGTTGAGCTTCTGACGCCGCGTAAATCACTTGTCCCTTCGTCGAGAGTGTGTGTGACCTCGCATCCTCTCGTGCTAAAGTTATTGCTAGTAAACACATTTTCTTATGTAGCCTCCATAAGGGTGTCCCACGGCAGCGCAAAGGACCAATTTTAGATCAAAATTTTCGGTCAATTGCCACCTTCGACCACTCCGGCATGAATTTGTCGAGATCTTTCTCCCATGTTTACTTATTTTTTTTTTTTAAAAGGTAAACTTACAGGTAACAGCCACATTACACATTAAAAGATTTATTTACCTGCTCAAGCATTCGAAGTCTAGTCTTACACTAATCAAGGTACCTAGTTTGAATTGTAACGTTCATTAAATCGCAGTTTCTGCACTACTTTGAATAAAAACTTTTCATTTCATTTCAACTACTTACGCGAGACTTTACTGGGAGATGCGTATAAACACACAATTCCTTCAAACATACGGTGACTAAAATAATTTGTGTCGGAGATTTCTCACGGAAAAGACATAAACACAGATTCATTAAAACACATTGGTGTATTCTAGTAGAACCGTGTTTTTGTGTGAAATATGGAAAAAGCCTACCCTCTAATTTTCTACTTCTCTCGGAGATGGAAGAACACTCCATTTCTACTCCTGCCGTACTCCTATGTGTAATATCTGACTATGAAATCCAAAATTGGGTCAAGACCTAAAACTTCTTCTCAGCTGGTTCGGCGATGTCTCAGGCGTACAGGTAAACGTAGGTGAAATATAAAACAAAAAATATTATTAAATACCATTCAATTGGGAGTAGTACATAATCGTATAAGATTTTCTTTAATGGTTATAATAAGCAGAAGAAACATTTATTATAAAATGTTACGGACCTCATTCCTCCTGCGCCATGAACTCCTGCGCCATTTTCCTTCAAACCAGTAACTGAACTCTTAAGACGTCACTTCCGACCTTCAATATTGTCAACTCAAATAAAGAATAACACAAATCCTGAAAATCGTTCAGTAGGTACAGATACTGAAATCATAAACCAAGTTAACATTTGAAATTCTGAATTTACACCACTGAATTTTTCATAAATTGAAAGTATCAAGTTTTAGAATACTCCTTTTTTATGTAGACTATTAACGTCCCACTGCGAGGCACAGGCCTTCTCTCAGAAAAAGAGAGTAGAGGCTTAATTGCCACGCGAGCTCACCACGGAGTGACAATTTCAAGTGCTAAGGTACCTATTTGAATATCTCAAACTCTTAGGGCATTAGTACATGGCCGCATTGGGAATCAAACCTGGGTCTCCCGCTTCGAAGTCCAGTAATCTGCCCACCACATAATATTCCTTAAATTAAATCTAAACTTTCAAGAAAAAGAGAGACAGAGATTATATGGTATGAGTTTAATAAGCATGTAGACTTATCGCATCTTAGCAATTTTAAGCGCTGAAGAACTTGAAAACCATATGCACTTAGGTCCATTCAAGATGTTTTCCTCCACAGTAAACGATCGTTCAAAATGACAACTCAAATAAACTCTATGCTACGTGTCGGGATTTGAATCCACGACCCCATACATGTGAAGCAATGAGTGTATCCATTAAACTGTAGGTGATCGAAATCTCATGGAAATTGGGGAAATCAAATTCGGAGAGCACTCTTTGATATTCAGTGAAACTGGATTTAAAGTGATTGACAGTAAACAGCAGAGAAGTATCGGCATGTGCAATGATTCTATGAAGTGGGGAGCTTGCCTCAATTCTCGATTACAATGAAGTGACATTGTTTTACACCAAAGAAGACTAAGAAAAACTCCAAACAAAATCGAAAACATAGAGGAATTCACCTAAATTGTAATTTTCGCGTTTAGACTTAATACATAATTTATGGGGCACAATATTAGGTACTACACTTAGATTCTCCAAGGTATAGTAAAGTTACCTACGACGCGGCTTAAAAAAATTGTCAAGCTTACTCTGAACAAAAAAGTCTACACCTTTGTATTCTGAATAATCCTTAATGTTAGGATTAATTAGAAGAGAATGATTTGAAGAGTGTTTTGAACTTAAAGTTATAATTCATGATTTGGTCGACACTAGACACAATTAGGGGAGGGCTATGTCCAGCAGTGGACTAATATAGCCTGAAGAAGAGAAAAAGAAGAAGACACAATTATTCTAATTATTTTAATACCCGACATTAAAATAATTAGAATAATTGTGTCTTCTTCTTTTTCTCTTCTTCAGGCTATATTAGTCCACTGCTGGACATAGCCCTCCCCTAATTGTGTCTAGTGTCGACCAAATCATGAATTATAACTTTAAGTTCAAAACACTCTTAATGACATTAAAAGGTGTTTTGAAAAGAATAGTGTAAAAAAATCATAACATTATTTACACCTCTCAAAAAATGCCAGTTTTCCATTGACCTTATGCAACTCTCTCAACTGAAAATAAGTAGTTCCATCTAAAATTCCATAAGTTTATTTAACGATTTTCCTTGCCTAATCCCGATCTTGAGATTTTATTTTACAACTCAACTTTCGCGACTTGTACACATCGAGGTAAAATAGCAATAAATTACTACACGATTAAGCCCCGAAAATATTCTAACTATATCATATAACTTCACCGCTCACTCTGTTTCTCGTAGACATGGGCGTCGTTTCATTCGGCTAACATAGCTAAACATAGAATCTCCTACACGGCCAGTTCCCTAGGGAACGCGAGAACGAATCAATGCACAAAGTTACAGTCTTTACGACACTAATTCAGGATGACTTCCTATCCTAGGATGAGGTTCTTGATTCCATAATCATATAGATATGGTTATGCTCTATCTCCTTCACGCACATTTTGTGTGCACGCAGACTAAGCATGCAGCGACTAATGAATTTCGATGAAGCGAGGATTTGCCACTTGCCACGATCCTGACAAACCTCATTTGACAGGATCGTGGCAAGTGGCAAATCCTTGGGTCTCCCTATCTCTCCGCGATACTGGCGTGAGTATAAGTATGGACAGTCAACAGTCGGTCAACTTTTTTTTTGCAAACTCGACCTTAGCGTAACTATGTAGAATAAAAATATGTTATTTAACTGGTAGAGTCAATCACAGTAACAGTTACAGTAGAACTCTGCCCAAGTCACGTGTCAAGTTCACATCACGCTCAAAACATTCAACCAAATTAAAACTGTTTTAATACGGATTTCACTCATTTATTATATTTTTACAATTTTCCGACGTTTCGGCACTTTTAAAGGTGTCTAGTACTCGTGTTAACCTTAGAAAATACTATTCAACCAAATGTCATTGAACCATAAAAAAACACAAAACAATATGATTTTTTTTTTATTTCGTCCCGCAATGAACCGGCTAAGGTCGTACACAAAACAATATGAACTTAATACCAGGAGTGGAAACTAACTGAAAAACAAATGTTTTTTTTTCTTAAGCATACTTAACCTTTAATTGGACGATATTTCCATTTTGACCAGGCTTATCAAAAGGTGATCTTGATTCTAAACAGGGTGTAACTAAAGGATATTTTTCCAAGTTGGTAAGTTCTACTCGGCAATACAAACAAATTTTAGGATGGGAACGATTCCGACAAAAAATTACTACAGACGCAAAATATTTTTTTACTGCTCAGAAAATTAGACCACCTTGGCTATTCACTCCAGGCCTGCCTGGAATTTGAGTAGTAAATTTGATAGTAATATAGAGTAGTTGAGATTAAAACTACACCCCACAAATTATAACAGTACATTTAAAATCTTAAATAACAGAGAGCTAAAGTCACTTTATTAAATAAAAAAATTAAAATATTTATAGACATATTACACAGATCTCGTTTGCCCTATATACTAAGAGTAACTAAATGACTTGTGTTATAGGTGCTCGACGATAGATTTAATACAATAATAAATACAAAGATAACATCCAAGTCCCGAGACAAACTAGAAAAGTTCGTTTTCTATGTACAGGACACGATATGAATATGATATGATATATAATATATCTGCATGATGTTATGACCAATAATAGTTTCCAATAAAATTAAATGCTGAAACAGGCGAATTATTTTTATATAAAACTGAATGCACTTCTTTTTTCCTGTAAGTCGACCCAAAAAACTCTGAAATACATCTTAATTTAGAATTGTAGTCCGTCCGTACTGTAAAATAAACATAACATCACCTCATGCCTGTATCCTGTGTAAGGTGAACTGTTAGGAGTTCTGACAGATCACGTTCGCTCAGAGGTTTAGGCAGATAATAGGGACTGCCACCTTCCATGATCCTGAGTCATACCGTGGAAGGTGGCAGTCTCTGTTCTCTGCCTAACCCTCTAAGCGAACGTGATCTGTCAGCATTCCTGACAGATCACCTTCGCTTTATCAAGATTGAATGAATGAATTGTATATAATCAGGCGTTACTTTGTGGAAATCCATAATAGCATTAAAAAGTTAAAATTACTTTGCTAAATTCCGCCAAAAATCCCACAAGCACCATGCGGTTAGCTAATGCACCGCCCTCCCTCCCACTTTTTCAAGCAGAAGCAAGACACGAACACACCACCACCAACACCAATACTTGTGTGAGAAAACACGCGACGCGTTTCGCCTCTAACACGAGGCATCCTCAGGCTCTCTCTCCCTCTATGCAAGTACTTGCATTACTTGAATTTAGCAAAGTAATTTTAAGTTTTTAATGAATGAATGAATGAATGAATGAATGAATGAATGAATGAATGAATGAATGAATGAATGAATCAATCAATCAATGAATAGATGAATGGACGGACGGTCGGACGGACGGAAGGACGGGCCGACGGATGGATGGATTCTTCTCCTTCTTTGATTCGAAAATTCTTTATTGCACTAAAAACAAACTTAACAAAGGCGAGCTTAATACTAGATAGTATATTCTTCTGCCTAACCCACGTTGATGCGGAGAGTGGAAAAGGTAGTGCTAGAAAAAATATGTAGCAGTGATTTATTACGAACGCCAGTTCCGGGTACCTTTTATTTTCCCCTATGCTGACACATTCCGGTGCAAAATCTACGAATAAAATATTTTTATAGCGGTACTTACTAAATCTTTTATTCTAACAGTGCGAAAGAGACAGCCTATACCTAAGTAAGATTCTATCGTCGAATGCATCCGCATCAAGGCAGACCACGGTTTACTATCGTCTAATAGCTCCTGGCCGGATGACGGGAGTAAGCGTCAGTAAGCGTGCGAGCGAAGGCGTTGCGATAATTACTCGATCTTCTTAACACTTTACACTCATATAACTAGGGTTGCCAGCCGCAGTTTTTCCGGAACCCTCCCCACACTGATATCCTGCTTTTTGAGCCGCTCTGGCATATTTCATTCACAATTTCGTCGTCAAGCACTCATGGCCCAGTCGAACCGAAAAAGCGCTGACGACATCCACCTTCCTTTGAATTTGATTTACATAAACGTATTATTGACATAGCTCAGAGAATTAGCGAGCTGAAGTGGTAGGGGGCTGGCCATAATATCTAGCGACGAACCCACAACCGTTGGAGTAAACGTGTTCTTGAGTGGAGACCGAGACTCGGCAAGCGTAGTGTAGGACGCCCTCCAACCAGGTGGGATGACGATCTGTGAAAAATTGCAGGCAGGTGCTGGATGCGGCAAGCTGAAGACAGGGCGCTATGGCGCTCATTAAAAGAGGGCTATGTCCAGCAGTGGACTAATATAGCCTGAAGAAGAAGAAGCGTATTATTGAAGCGCTCTTGGCCTAGTAGAACTGAGTGATTGGAATCACACACATTAAACTTAAAGGATCTCCTAAAGCAAAAATCGTGACAAAAAATGTGAAAAATCACTTGAGTTAAGCAACAACAGGCGCGGTACAAGATGGGTAACCGTCCCGCTATTACTATTACCGCTAGTGGAACTTTTTCCGAACGCTTCCGTGCTTCGCAGGGCACGTTAAGCCGTTGGTGCCAGCTGTTGTCATGTAATAGCAGTCGTTGGCCATGTCGGAGGCCTTATGGGCCGCTTGGTAACTTCTGACTGTAAGGCCCATCACTGTCTTACAATCCTCCACCAGCCCGGACTTGGCCCCCGTGGTGGAGCATGGCCTAATATTCCTGCGATTCAGAAAGAGACCCGTGCCTCCACAGTGAGGATATACAAAGGTTGATATCGACTTATCGATTATATGAATACATGTTTTAAAGATACAAGTTTGTTAATATTTGTTATCACACATTATAATCATTACTGGCTAACTTAAGAAAACCTTTAGATTCATCGATGTTATGAAAAGTGGATTGATCGTAAACACTTCGTTAGGTTCGTAATGATAAGCGAAAATATTAAACGGTCTACGTTACCAAAATCCGCACGTTGGAACATATTTTTTATAACACTTTATTGCACAAATTTAGCACTTAAGACGCTTTGGCATGGTGACTAGCGCCACCTATGGAGTAAAATCATAATTTGTTTTATAATACGTTTCTTTAAAAATTAAACATCATCAATTTTCACCACTATGCCAACTATTTTTAGAGCCTACAGTAAAGTTTTGAACCTAGAATCAACAATCTAAGACTTTGACTGTTTTATAATCGAGCGCCTTATAAACGCAGTAGTGTAAAAGCTGGATCGACTTAGATTATGAGCAAAGGTTGTCTTTATTTCTTCCAGCAACCCTTGATGTTTTGAGTACTAAACAGACAACGGGAAAAGGGGAAAGCAAGCATGCCAGTTCCTTATTGATTAGCAATCACTTAAATATGATTTGTCGATCAAACGTTCAAGTATCTGTTTGCAAATCAGTAACGTGTAGCGCTTGCTAGTTCCGTCAAAAATGATAGTCAAATTAAACCCCATCCAAATTCGGAGAGACTGTATAACAAAATCAATTGATCGATTTTCGTTAATCGCTTACATAACATAAACGCTCCATCATTACCATCCGGCGTTAGCCACAACAGAAAAAAAAAACAATTTTCCACTCGCATATTTTTCAATTAATCATCTTCGATTGGAGCTAAATACCGTACCATTTATGCAAGCTCATCGATATAGAAAAAGTTCAAATACAAACCACATGCGATCTGAATTTGCACCATTCTATTTAACATATGCATGAATGGACGGCTATTGCGTAAGTTTAACTACGCTAGCATAAAAGCATCGCGGTTAAACTCAGAGTTAGATAAGTATGCGTCACATTTTGAGGCTGTTGTTTCGCCGCACAATCTAACATTATTAAATAAAATTAGTATACTCTTGACAAATGTGGTCCGAGGGTTTGATAGATAATAATATTACGGATATTATTACTATAATTCTGTTTTCCTACACATAACTTTTTTTTTAATGCACTAACCCGTGCTAAGGACTTCGAAATTTCACTGACGCCGGTTAGTCTCCCATTAGCTTAGTTGGGACTTGGGAGAGCGCAGGCGCGGTTAGCCAGAGGTCGCGGGTTCGAGTCCCGGCATGGGTGGAATTTTTAGCCTCTAAATAGGTTTCCTATTCATAGTTTTTAATAACTTTGTTGTTTTTATTTTTTCAATTTTTGATTTTAGTATAGAAAAAAACATCTTGAATATACGTAGTTTTGCTGTTTATCCAACCGTCAGACCACATTTATCACAAGCATACTCATTTTACCATACTCACTAATAATTTTAGATTGTGGGAGCGAGACAGCATGCACGGCGTAAAAATAGCCTTAATTTTTATCACATAATTTTTATCATATTCTGAATTAATTAATCAACCAGTGAATGAATGAATTTATGCTTATAGGAAGTAGTATGTATCAAGTAACATTGGTAATAACTTATGCATTTCAAATGTGAGATACATAGTTGATTCATTTACAATGCCTGTTTGACTCTATCATACTTATCACATCATCACATCACACTATCACATTACATCACACCACACTTAATATTATAAAGGCAAAAGTTTTTGAGTGTGTATGTTCGTTACTTCTTCTTCTATAATATAAAAATGAATCTCTGAATGTGTTGGTAAGCGCAAATCTCGAGAGCAGCTGAACCGATTTCGCTATTTCTTTTTTTTAGAATATTCCTTGAAGTACAAGGATGGTTCTAAAGAACAGAAATAAATAAAAAAATTAAAGAATCGATGGTAGGCGGTACGAAGTTCGCTGAGTCATCGTCATCGTCAGGCTATACTAGTCCACTGCTGGACTGCTCCCGTAATGAGCGCCATAGCGCCCTGTCTTCAGCTTGCCGCATCCAGCATCTGCCTGCAGTTTTTCGCAGATCGTCATCCCACCTAGTCGGAGGGCGTCCTACACTACGTTTGCCGAGTCGCGGTCTCCACTCAAGGACACGTTTGCTCCAACGGTTGTCGGTTCTTCGCGAGATATGGCCAGCCCACTGCCACTTCAGCTTGCTGATTCTCTGAGCTATGTCGATAACTTTGGTTCTCTGTCGGATGCATTCGTTACGAATCCTATCCTTCAGAGAAACTCCGAGCATAGCTCTCTCCATAGCTCGCTGAGCGACTTTGAACTGGTGGACCAACCCTTTCGTGAGTGTCCATGTCTCGGCTCCGTAGGTCATGACAGGTAGGATGCACTGATTAAAAACTTTTGTTTTCAAGCATTGCGGTATGGATGACGAGTGATTTTGGTTTTATCCAAATTCATGCCAAGACCGATACGTCGCGAGGCTGAAGCTAGTTCAGCTAGTTTTTAATAAAATTTGGTATGCAGTTAGCTGACACCCTGGTTTAACACATAGGCTACGTTTTGCTGCGGGAAAATCTCTTATTCCCGTGGGAAAATCGATAAGCCGCGGGTAACACCGCGGGGCGCAGCTAGTATTTAAATACTTACAAGTTTATAGGCATTTGACACAAGTGAGTCGGCTAGTCACAGTCGGCAACTCCCGAAGATCCGATGAGATAAAAAGGTTCTATAGTAAAAACCACAAACTGGCAAACGCAGAGTAGAATGCCCCACCAGGCACTAGAGTCTAATACTTACATAGTTTTTCAATAGAATTATATAAGCACGACAATGGTTGATATTTGCCTCAATATGGTAGTAAGTATAAAAAGCAATAGCGTTACAATGTCTTTTAGAGGTATAACCCGCGGAAATTAAATAGGCATCTCTCGCGAAGAAAATCGAATCGCGAGTGGGGCCGAGTTAACTAGCACGGGTTATACCGTTGCAATGCGATTGGTTACTAGACTATTGAATGAAGTGCTCACAGTTATGTTAATTTGAACTTAAACAATATTTTATGTCTGCCACTGTGCGAAACATACAACTGTGGCTTACGTAAAGAGACAATTTATACAGCGTCCAGTGGCGTTTTCTTTCATACCAGATGTGTGAAGGGACCACCCGGACGCTGCAGTGCCTGAAACATTGTTGATGATATACCATCCTGACAGTTTAGTCAGTATAGCCCCCAGGAAAGACAACTCAATACGTGCGGAGTCAACCAAGCAGCGGGTTCCCTCACGATGAAACATAAAAAGTGCAGCGTATTTGCGTAAACGCAGGCCTTCCTACAAGAAGACAGTTAAATATCTATTAAATTAATACTAGCTAATGTAATTACTCTAAAATTGCAAAAAAAACAGGTCTGTAAAAAATATTCATATGTTCATACTTGCTTTAGCGAATGAATGAATCCGCCAATATTATTCGTGATTTCGAAGTAGGAATAAAATCGAAAAAAAGTATCATTAATAGAGCATCCTACTTACTAGTAGAACTTTTTGCGTTCTTATCGGATAAAAGAACCTTTTGTTAAATTTCAAGGCCATCACCCGATGAGGTTTTACCATCCCTTTTTGCAACACTTTTTGCATAACCAATAATTCGCTATTAATCTTGTCTATTAAAAAAAATAATTAAACTGCAAGACTGGTTGGTATCCTGAATAAACAAAATTAAAATAACAGACCATATTCACGTCAAAATGACTAATTACCCACTAATACAATATTTCTTCGGTCATCAAGAAATTGAAGTCACTTTGCAAGTGCTTATGTGCGTGTTAGTTAATCCCGGATCAGAACTGCAATAGTGCAAGCAGGTACGTAATAAATGCAAATCCCGAAGACTCGGTCTCACGCTAAGCCACGCCGTTTATCAAAAGCCTTTGTTACGTGACACGACAAAGTTTCGCGAAAAATATAATTTCTTACGAAAAGGTGGCGGGCGATTTTATAAGTAAAAATAACTGTTTATTGGGTTTAGGGTTCAGTATACGTCAAAACGCGGCGGGCACGCGTGATAAGGCCTGCGCTGTGCTGAGATAAGGTTTGCGCCGTGCAGTGGGACGATTATAGGCAACATAAAAATAAAAAAATGCCCCGAAATGAGGCCGACAGCTGGTCAAGCTCAGTTTTTTTGGGGTGACTGATTAGAGTTTATTTATTAAAGTCCCTGGCTCTTACTAATAAACACCGTATAAGCCTGGTATAGTTACACAATGTTTTGTTCACGTCATTTGAATGTAATTTTCAGTTGGAAGAAAAGAGACAAAACACTGCATAGTTATACAATACTTACACCAAGTTTATTAGTAAGGCTGTATGTCTACATTCGTATTAACATTTGTAATATAAAATGAACAAACTTAAATAAGGTATGCGTTTGCAATAAGGACAACTAAAACCCAAAATGTAAAATATTTAATTTTATAATGAAAGAGTAACATAATCATTAAACTTGCAGAAGGCCAATTATAAGTATCCACTCATAGAAAAAAATTTTAGCACTTAATCTCTTAAAGCAAAAATCTTGTGACAGTTTAAAGCACTACATTAATATTTTAAAGAAAAAAAACAGTCCATAAATCGTTTTAACCAACAAAAAAATCTGCACTAAGTTAATATTGGAGATTCCTTCGCTTAACTTTGTATTACGAGTATCATCACCATCAACCCATTGTGTCCCCACTGAGTGGAACGGGTCATTGATACCATACTCCACCCACAAGGGCAAAGCCCGGATTGGTGGAGGCTTGCAAGACTAGTGACTGGTCTTACTGTCAGAAGTTTTCAAGCCGCCCTGAGGCATCTAACTTGACTTAACGATTACCATCAATCGACGGCAGCCGGCACCAACTGCTTAACGTGCCTTGCAAAGCACGGAACCTTAAACTTTGTTTACCTTCTTAATAAGTCGACAGGTTGAAGAGTCAGAAGAAGAATACGAATCTTTTTTTTTTTACTTTACACAATAATAATTTTTATTTTCATAGTACACACCAATAGTAGGAGTATGGCTACTTAATTTATATAAATTGTAAAAACTACAAAGTCTTCTAAAGTAAAAAATATATTTGGATTAGCAGCTCTAACACAAGTTTCTTGAGTCCTTGAGGGATGACGCTACGTAAGATTTTCCTCCGCATCTCCCTAAAAAAATAATGTAGTTGTTTAAGTCACAAGGTATTTATAAAACACAGCATTTTTTTTCTTAATTTATAATTTTGACGTATTTCTCGATATAAAAAAGTTCAGTTTCTTTTCAATAGGAGAGGCAGCAGGCCAGAATAATTAAGAGCTTTCATCAATACAAAATATTCATGCTAAATAATGTTGCACAGTCAAAGGCTGGTCAACCTTTACCTTTTACTTACAAAGTCACCAGTAACGCAATACAATAGAGTGCAGACAAGCAAAGGCCAACCCACCCGACTGTACACCGCAGAAATGCATCCTCACAGCAAAAGTTGTGATGCGACAGACAACTGGTTATTCTCAGCCTTCTGCCAGCAAAAAAGACCAGCTGTTTTCATTTAATTATCCCAGATAATAGCAGCTATTTGTGTTACGTTTCATTAATGAAAAGAACTGCCGTGTCATCGCCGCGCCGCCATAATACCTCGCAAAAACCGAGTTCACTTCGCGCCCCATTCATGGACCGTCACTTTCGTTCAGTCTCCATTAGCAACAATTAAAGTTAAAAAACTATTGGTATTTTATTCCTACATGCATTTCGCACATGCGGATGTGGACACAGGCACACGTTAATACATGTTCACTCCTCGATAGAGGAGTGTTATTTTATGTTCCTCCAGTTTTACGACATAATCGTAGACATTAAAGGCGTTCCAACATTGCTTCGCATGACTTTTGTCAAATGGTACTGTCTCGAGTCGGGTTCGCAAATATAAGGAATAAATTCTCCGATATTATTTGCATGTTTGAAACTGAGAAACTGAGTCAATCAAGAATTTACGTTGTCGAATGTTGTTGTACAATGTTAGCCACTCTCTTCGCGTCGAGTTTGTAGTAGAGAAAAGGGCAAAAAAAAACTCATCTCCGACCAATTTTTCTGAAATCATCTTAATTGTCAAGAAATAATTGTTGTATATTGTAGGTATGATTTTCTTAAACTGAGTGCAGGGCCGAGTTTCTGAACTGCAATTCGTGGTATATTACGACAATTCGAGGTAAATAACGTAGTTACGTAAAAGAGTCTACTAGTTAATTTGTGGGTTAATCGACTTCGCATTGTACATGGAACTGTTGTAGTGAACTATGTAGAATATAGTTCTATATAGTTCGTATGTAGTTCTATAAAACAGGCCCCAAGATGCAGGGTACAGTCGGAAGACGATCAAACTATTTGGTTTTGTAGCAAACTTTGCAATTAAATGAGTAGAGAGCACTCGAGTATAAAACGAGAGTTAAGTTTGATTTACGTGTAAAGAAACAGATAAATCCTTCGGTCAAGGTCAACGTGCTACCCACTATTTTAATTCGTCTTACTTTATTTTCATGCAAGTTAAGTAATACAAATAAAATCGTTTGCTCTTATTCAATATCAGCCTTATATATAAAGACACGATTCCCTCTAAAGGACTTAACCACAGATTAAAATAAAACAAACTGCCTTGCAGGAGAGTACAAGCACGGATGTATTTACATCCGTGAGTACAAGGAAATGAGGTTAAAAACTGAAAGCTTATTGTAGTTGGCAGCACTGTTGAGTGTTCCTAATAACCACCACATTGTATTGTTGTTTGGTCTCGAGTGTACAGCTTTGTGTAGAAATTCATCACCTGTATATGAGTTGCGTCCATAGTAATCGAAAATAGGCATCACAAGTCTTGACGAAGTAGGTACTATCCTTCCATATTTTCTACGAAGAGCTTTCTCCAACAGTTTTTTTCTCTTAGGTTCCTTGGAAAAAAAATGAATTACCGTATTTTTGCAATCAACGGATGCACAAAGATAATGATATTATTCACAAAACAATTAATTCGTTTACAAAAATACTATGGATAACTGTCAAATTAATGGTTCACACAACAGTGGTGACATCTGTAGTGAGCATTAGGTAGTTTTTAAGCCCATTTAAAAACGTAACCACAGATTAAATAGCAATAATAATCTGTGGTTACGTCTTTTAATCGTAAAATCTAAATCGACATTTATCGTGCGTTTTGAGGAGGCGTGTTTTTATAAATGAGATCGTTACTATTTTATTAAACTACTATATTCGTAAATTTTTATTTATTTATATTTGTAAATATTTCGTATTGAATTATCATGTGTAATTTCTTATGGGGCACATAACCTGAAGAATTTATCAACTATAAATTTCTTTATTCCTTTATCGTCCGTAAGGTTTATTTATGACACAGCCGGAAGAAAGTGCCTCAAGTTCCAAGCCCATGGATAGCTACAATTATAAGGAATTATCATACACCATGTGTTTTTATTTTTGCCAATATTTAAACTATTCACTGGTGCTATTAGTGTGCCTTTTATGTAGCCAAGCAGCGAATTGTTTGCGACGTTGAGATGAATGGAATTCCATCGGCTAATGATACTTTTTTAATTTAATTTAGCTGGCGATTGCCGTAGCTTATTGAGCGTGAAATATTGTAAATTCCTATGCTTCGGATCTTATGGAAATTAGCGCAATCTAATTAAAGGGAATGGAGTCACAACAACTTTTAGACAATAGCCGCTACCAAGTCTCAAATATGGAATCTGGAATCATTCCTAAAACTTTAAGGTCGAATCAACGATTAAAACAATAATTCATATGAGGCACAGCCCTGTTTTTCACTCAGTATTAGCATAATAACAATATTTTATTTTCAGAACAAGTCCAATACAAATTAATAACAATAATAAAGTCACTTAGAGATGGATAGATAAAGCATTTATTTACATAAGAAGGACATATGTACCTACAAAGTAAAGCAAATATTATTCAACATCAGGAGTTCACAGTTCCATGATAGTGCCGAAAGATCGCATGAAGAGGACTGCACATATAATGGGGTTTACAGAAGAAGCGACTGTAGCACGCGTAACGTATAATCACCTCCAAGCAACACAATGACTTATTCTGGTCCCAAACTAGGATACCCAGTGCTATGGTAACCAGGCAACAATATCACAAACTTGGAAACGCGGCCTTTTGTACATATCAAGTGAGCTGGCCTCTTGGGGGAATCTAACCCACAACGTAAGTTTCAATAGTCAAGCGTGTTAAGCACTAGAACAACGAGGCAGCTTAGACATTCTATTATTTATCTATAATATAAAAATTAATCCCCGAATGTGTTGGTAAGCGCAAATCTCGAGAGCAGCTGAACCGATTTTTGTAATTCTTTTTTTAGAATATTCCTTAAAGTGAGAGAATCGTTTTACGAAGAGAAAAAAATAAATAAAGAATTGACTGTCAGGCGATACGAAGTTCGCTGGGTCAGCTAGTTATTAATACTTTTATTGCACTTATTTTATTGGCTTTTTACAATAGCTTATAAAGAAACCGAAGAACTGTTTGTTAAGCTAATCTGAGACGGTTTGGAAGCATTTTATTAAATTTTTTGCTTGTTATTTTTTAATACTACTTAGGTGAATGTCAGCAAATTATCTACACCAAGAAAATAACAGATCAAATGTACCTTTTTAAGATTCTAGGTCTAGTCTAATCAGGTCCCCGCAAGACAGGTTGTACCTAGTGTGAGTTTACAGTATAAAGTTTGCAATGATATCCTTCATCTTAACAAATAATGCGAACTCATTTTGTCGTTCAAAAACATAAACATGACAATTTCATTTGGAATACCAAATTGTCGGTGTAAAATTCAGTGAGTTGTTCTTGAGTGATAAAAGTGTCAACAGAAAATTGTTTATTATTAAAATAATTATTACGTTCTAAAGTCATATTAAAACCCCACTGTGCTAAGTTTGAGTTTCAATAAATGCCAATCGCCAATACATGCACATTTTAAATTTTAAAATAAGCAACCTTCCTGTTCAAAGCAGTACTACTATTTATCTGAAAATAAATGTTTTTACTTTTTATACTTTTTTTTAAGCAAGTGGCGGGCACATAAGCTATACGGTGGACTAAATCACTTTCCCATAGAAGTTAAACCTTACCTACCCGTAAGTAATCACTTCACGAACATCCCAAACTTGAGCTTCGTTTCGAATATGAACCCGTAAGCGAAGACGTAGACGATGCAAATCGAGGTAACGCTACCAACGAGGCGTATGAACCAAATGCAGCTCTGATCGCAGTACACAGGTCTTGGACTCACTCGTGTCTTCGCCGCTGATGCCGGCTCAGCGTTCTCAAATGCTCTGTGAACGCAATTGCCGAAACTCGGCGGTATCCTGGAAGGCGAAATGTTAAATAAAGCTAGGCGCATGTTGAGACGCAGACGACACAGCACAGCGCAGCACAGTTCAGTACAGGGCAGGGCAGTTGGGGCAGATATGGGCCCCCTCCGCATGCTGCAACGCAACTATTTGCTCCATTCTTTGGCAACTCTCACCCATAATAACTTTCTTTCAATATCTTTTTTCAATAGTCTGGATGATTTGTATCATACAAACAGTTTCACAGCGAACTAATTCAATTAAATGTTCTGTCCTTGCAACAAAATTGTTCAACGTGCACGCGTCGCGCAGAAATCTATGCCGGCTCTACAACGAGATGCAGAGCAGGGCAGACACATGTCTGCGCCACACGTACGTAGCTCAGTGACGTTCCATACTTTACAAAATCTGCGCTGCTCTGCACTGCGCTGTGCTGCGTTGCCTGCGTCTCAGCATGCGCCCAGCCTAAAGCCTTTCACACACCTCAGAATATTTTATTTGATAGAACCGCATTTCTACCAAGCTAACTGTGTCACTATTAAATTAGGTAACTTACATCCTGCGGTTGACTGGAAGAAGATGCTTATGGCATTGTACGATTGTATTTTTAAAATGTAAGTGCAATAAAAGTATCAATAAATAAATAAGCTAGCCAGAAACACCGTTCAGAAAATGTGTAAAAAAAAGTGCAAAAAGGTGACGTCAAAGATATTTAGATGACAAAGATGTCTTGTCAAAGAAGCCTATTCTATTCAAGAATTCAAGTTTGTAAATATTTAGTATATAATAATTGATTAAACTCTCTTAGTTAAGAACCAACTAATAATAATATTGGCCTTTTTGCATTTACGTAATAAGATGATTTGATGACAGCGTCCAGTGTTATTTTCACTCACACTAGATGGGTGAAGGGACCACTACGACGCTGTAGTGCCTGGGAAATGGTTTTATAGATGGTGTAGGCTTGCCCAGCACCTATACCATCCTGACAGCTTAGTCGGCCTAGCCCACAGGAAAGACTAGTCAATACGTGCGGAGCCAACCAAGCCGCGGGTTTCCTCACGATGTTTTCCTTCACAATTAGCGTGTGGTATTGCGACTACGAATTCGCAAATGTACGTAGCTTTGAAATTAAACAAAGTCATTGGTACATGCCCGCACTCGGGATCGAACCTGGGATCGAACAATCGATCGCTTGCGAGTCCATGGTTCTACCCGCTGAGCTACCACAGCTCAAGAACCAACAAATATTTATATAAATACGATTTTCTCACTCGATAAACACCGATTAAAATAATCTATGGTGGAGATTGAATTGACGCAACCACAGATTAAATAAAATACCACTTAAGGTGCTTCGGGGTGCTAACTACCGCCACCAATGGAAAAAAGCCTAACTTGTGTTATAATACGTTTTTATTTAAAAGTGAACATGAGAAATCTTAAGAACTGTAACAACTATTTTAAGAACCTAAGTCTAGAACCTAGAATCAACAACCAAGGACTTCAATTATCACCGCCAAAAACGGCCGTTTTTTGTGGTGATAACTTTTAATCTATTGACCACGGGTCCTAGACTGAAAGTTCTAAAAATAGTTGTAACAGTTCTGGTACGGATAGCCAGAGGTTGCGGGTTCGAATCCCGGCATGGGTGAAATTTTTAGCCTCTAAATAGGTTTTTAAAAAAAAAACGTATTATAATACAAGTTATGATTTTTATTCCATTGCTGGCGCTAGTCAGCACACCGAATCACCTAAAGCTTCAATTACCAAGGACAGGGCGACATATTAATTCTTCTCGCGTCGTCAGATCGCCTCGTGGTATGGACGGCTGCTGTGTAGACTGGGGTGATTCTGTGAATATATAACTACTGCTTATACTCATATAATACGCTTGTTATCAACCCTTTGTATGCCCCCACTGCTGGGGCACAGGTCGCTAGGTTAGACCATACTCTACCAAGGGGGCCAAGTCCGGGTTGGTAGAGGATTGTAAGACAGTGGCGGGCCTTATTGTCAGAAGTTACCAAGAAGACCCCCATAAGGCCTCTGACGTGACTTAACGACTGCCATTACATGACAGCCGGCACCAACGCCATAACTTGCCTTCCGAAGCACGGAAGCGTTCCGAAAAAAATCCACCCAACCAGCACCTGACCGCGCCTGTTCTTCTTATACTTAGTGATTGATTCCAGAATCACTTGGTTCCACTAAGCTACGAGCGCTTCAATAATTCGCTTGTATAGACTAAATTAAAAGGAAGATGAATGTCGTCAGGCACTAGGCGGGGAAGAAACTGGCATGGCAAAAAAAAACTTTATGGAACAGAAGACAATTTATATTACTATATACAGTAGCACCCACACTAGGCATAACCTGTGTCGTGGGTACTAATGCTCTAAATATAGATTTACATAGGTGTCTTAGCTTTTAGTTACAATTATAAAAGATTTAGTGACTCAGTGTGTGTGAGGGTGTGTTTGTGTGTGTGAATGTGTGTGTGTTTGATTGTTTATATAAGAGTGCTTATCTTATTACTTCTAATTTAAAATTTTAAAACACAGCTCTACATTGTAATGGTCAGTAAACGTTCAAAAAAGAGTACAATTTATTTTACGTAGCCTATAAACGTTTCACTGCAGTCAGGATACCACCACTGAGTATGTAGGAGCGGGCCTGAAAAACAGTAAGTAGTCTATTCTTCATAATTATCTAAAATTAAATTTTTTGAAAGTAAGGTACCTGCAGTCCATTTATTTAGGCAATTAAATAAATGTTAATAACCTCGATTAGACTTTTTATTTAAACATACACGTTATAAATAAAATATGTACATTTTACTTGAATTTCATGAAATTACATAAAATTTCTTAGGTATCTTTAAATATATTATGTACCTACATTATATCGTAGGTAATTATAAGTAATTATATTCTCGCAGTCTTTTGCTGTTTGTTATTAATATATTTTCGATTTTATTATTTATGTACATGCACCACGTATCGACTATATTCTTCATGCAAACCACTCGATCCAAAGGTTGTCTGGAAGAGATCGCTCTTAGCGATAAGACCGCCAATTGTATAACATTACTTAGATTTAAGAATCATGGTTGTAATATTTTTCTGGTAGTTTTTATTGCAATAAAGTGTTCTTTATCTATCTAAATTTCAGATTTAATTAGTAAAGTGTAAAGATTTTGATTAAATAAGAGCGTATTTCAATAAAAAGACGTATCAAGATATACGTAGACAAATGGCCTAGACTACCAGTCAAGAACCAATTTTGTACCTGAAATACTTACAATACTATGGTAGTTTTGTTTACTGACTCGACCATGATCCGTCAAAATAGAACCTGAAATAAAATTTTATCTAATTATAACAGGTAGGTTAGGTATTACAATAATAATCCTAGTAATTTTCCACATCAAACACAAAACAAATCAAAAACACAATCGTGTTTGTGAACCTCTGAAAAAACTCTTCAGGGGCAGTTTGTTAATCTTGGTTACCTACATCTTTTCCTTGTAAAATCTATAACACAGGTTAGTGTTTAATCGGCATTTAAGAATTTATTGCTTTTATATTAGATTAGCACAAAATCAAAGTAAGCAAAAGTGCTGGTGGCATAGCCAACATATATATTATAGACTAGACACTTCTAATATTTTCAGTAAAATACTTCCGTATCTATATAAATACATCCCTCGTCGACCCGTTAACGGGACAAAATTATGGGACCCCGAGAAAACACCCGACCAATAATGGATTCAACGATATTTTAATTTCTCTTCAGAAACAAATTTAAAAAAATGGATCTGAGAGGAAATTAAATCTCGTTGGGTTGTAGAAACGATTATCACAGGTATTATTATGTATGACCAATTTACCCGGTACTGATAAATAACTTTTACTTACTATAATTCCTCTTAAACGGTTACCTATGTTTAAGCAGTGCCTTTCGATATCAACCGTTGTATGTCCCCACTGCTGGGGCACGAGTCTCTTCCTTCGTCGCAGAAAGGTTAAGCCATACTCCACCACGGGGGCCAAGTCCGGGTTGGTGGAGGATTGTAAGACAGCGGCGGACCTTACTGTCAGAAGTTATCAAGCCGCACATAAGGCCTCTGACATGGCTTAACGACTGCCATTACAAGACAGCCAGCACCAACGGCTTAACGTGCCTTGCGAAGCACGGAAGCGCTCGGAAAAATGCCACTAACGGTAGTCACGAGACGGTCACCCGCTCTGCACTCGCGCAGTGCCTAGGCACTGCTTGGGTGCATATTGATATCAGTGCATATTAAACAGGGTTTATATTGATGACGATCCCAAATTATCATACCAAAGAAAACGGGGAAGAAGCTTTTTCTCCCAGGCACGTCCCACGGTCCATTTTAAATGTGTTGAAAGCTGCCTTAAAATTATTAGCGGATGCTAAAGCAGCCAGTGCCCGGGAACGCATTAAGTAAAGTGAAATAAAACAAAATTAAATTGAAACTTGACGTACTTTCTTCGCAGGTCGAAGCGCAAGTTGTACGGAGACATATACTTTACACAGCGAAAGTACACATACGTGAAGAATATGACCAGTATCGTAACAAAAGATATGAACTCTAGGATCCAAATGGGTTTCGTGAATGGGGAGTTAAATTTCATTTCAAGTTTTGCTGTGTACTTATCAACCGAACATCACAAATTAGAAGTGTAGGTACTGAAATACAAAAATAAATAGTTATGACACTGTCAGCGTCGTCAAAATCGATCGTGAAAATTCTGAGACTTATGGTAAAATCTGTGTTACAAATAGGTCGAACGAAAAAGGATTCTCATCGAAAAGTGTAAGAAGAAGGCCGAGGTCGAGGCCGTATACCTTCACAGAAAAATAGTGGTTTGGATAAAAGAGGGCGATGGTCCGTGGATGGTCCTCTTCGAGCAGCTGATGTTTTAAGGTCGATTTACATCAAACGAACAAAAGCTAGAGCTAGAACAAGAGCATTCTCTTGATCTTTTATCTTGAACGAAAGTTCGTTTTCACCGTGTACACCAAATGTTGGGTGTCACCAAAGTTTCAACGAGCTGCGAACCAAGAACTAGAATTATTGCACAATGTTTAGAATGTTCTTTGCTCATTCGTATCAATTCTGTGGTTATTAGTTGCATCGCTATGTCTGACTCTGACAGCGATATCATAATAATGCAAGTGCTGCGTTTATTATGCTCTCGCAAATAAACAATTTATTTGTCGCAATTTATTGTGTAATATGTCCATGAATATTTATTTATTTAAATACTAAAAAATAAAAGAAGGACTCTTGTTTGGTGGGCTACTTACAAATTTAATGCTACGAAAGGGACTTGATAAAATGTAAGTGAGACAACGACGGATTTGCAAAACCAACAAGAAAGTTATCAATTCCAAAAAAAATCTACGAGTAGGTATAATGGCGCCAGAGGATTTTGACCATTTCGATATCAACCCTTGTACGTCCCCATTGCTGGGCAAGGGTCTCTTCCTGCATCGCAGGAAGGTTAGGCCATACTCCACCACAGGGGCCAAGTCCGGGTTGTACGTCACAGAAAGTTATCAAGCTGCCCATAAGGCCTCTGGCTTAGCGACTGCCATTACATGACAGCCAGCACCAACGGCCTAACGTGCCTTGCGAAGCACGGAAGCGCTCGGATAAAATGCCACTAGCGGTAGTCACGGAACGGTCACCCATCCTGCACTTGACCGCGCCTGTTGTTGCTTAACTCGAGTGATTCTAATTCCAATCACTCGGTTCGGCTAGGCCACGAGCTCTTCCTATCTCTTTTTGAACATTTACTATCTCTGATCAGTGACAAAATTCAGAAAACACTGCTTGGGGGAGCGAGCACATCCGAACACACAAGAACGCACTAAGCTACTGTTAGCACGCTCTAGCGCCGTTGAAATCGAGCGAGCGAGCATTCTTAGAGTATTTAAAACAAGAAAAATTGACGTCACTCAACCCAGCGGATAATTACATAGGTACCTACTTAATAGATCACCTGGATGGGTGTAGGAATACAGTGGAAAAGTCACGTTTACAATTTCAGACGCAGAATTCAGGCTAATTAGGTATTTATACCTATTCTTGTATGCGCAATTTAAGAATATTAGAGGTTACAGTAGGTACTACGCGCGCAGCGTTGACTGTGCCCCACCAAGATTGTAGTGACACGACCATTTTAAATTTGTACCTATAGAAAAGGAATCGATGTCGGTACCCTAAAGGCGTATAGCACCTGCAAGTATCAGGGACGTTGAGGGAGTTCATTACATTTCAACTTGCAACTAACCTATGAAGGGTGACCTGCTGTCGAAAGATGTACTGAAAGTGAAACGAAACCCAACTGAAATTGGTTAATAGCGCCACCTACCGACACTAAGGAAACTAATTATTCTTGCTATTCCTCAATAGATGTCGCTGTCATACGAGTATGTCACCTAAGCATGTGGATATTAGTTACTAGCAACACAACTTTACTCGAACTGTCATGTCAGTCATCTACCAAAGGCACGTCATTTTTCAATATTTCAATCAGCTGTAGAAAAAATGTCAAGTTAATTTGTACAATTTTATGGGGTGTTACGAAAAGAAGCCGCGTCTTTTATCAAAATGCATGATAATTTTATCAAATATTGTAGTAAACCAACGACAGTTTGTCTGATAAAACACACCAAACTTAAGTTAGTGACCATTGCGAAGTGTCAACGTAGGTTATGTTTCTTGTAACAAATATTAGATTTACTGTGCAAAAAATATACAATCTGTGAGTGTATCTTGTCATATAGCCGAAGATTAAATAAGGGTGGCGTGAACTATGAACTAACAAACGTTATGTATGAATACCACGATATAGATGATAATAAAATGAGGGGCACATTGCGAGATTGGCGCAAAGCGCTGCGGACTCCTGCTACGTACAGAGTGGGCAATGCAGTGCGGATTCAACCTCAGTTCGTGTTTCTCATCATAATGGTTGGCTGTTTACTTCTAGTCTTGTTTTACTACAACTTGTGGACTGGACAATCTGAGGCAGATTACCCTAATAAGTGGTACAACTCTGTGAGGGTGTACAACAAAACATATCCGCTCACCGCGCCGCTCAGAGCTGATGAACTAGTCACATTCCGTATTGGCCTTGTGGCCGATCTAGACACAAACTCAAAAAGTTCAGTGAACTCTCAAAACTTTAATAGTTATTTGAAGAAAGGGTTCCTGAGCTATCATACAGTGAGTCAGGAGGTGAGAGTCACATGGGACAGCGGGCCTGGTACTCAGCTGACATCTGCATTTTCTCACAAAGGACGGGGAATGGAGCTGTCGGAGTTGATTGTCTTCGATGGAAGACTGTTAACATTTGATGATAGATCAGGAATTGTGAGTATACTGATCTACTTTCAGCTGTAGAAGGATCACCCTTGTAATAAAAAATAGAATAAAGTTGTAATATTGTAAAACGCGAGATGACATTTTAAAGATGACATTGTTTTGTGTTTTCATAACATGGACATTCGTATGTTGATTCATTCATATATTCATGTTGAAAACACAGAATGTAATCTCCAATCATAAGAGTTAGTGTTTGAACAATTTACAACAAGTCCCACTCGCCTATCTAATAGATTTTTTGAGAACTAAAATGTTATAGTAAGAAAGATACACACAATGCCTACATTTTGACATAACTGAAATAGATAGATAGAGAACCATTTACAGGATAACCAGACAATAAACAAGGAAATAGCTACTTGAATTTTGGTACCTGTACTTGCATTGGGTTACTCCCCTTTTTTATCAGTTCCCCACATTCTTCTCCCCATCAGTTGCCTTCCACTCATAATCTCAGGAAATAATCGGTTCTCTCTAATATTTTCCAGGTATACGAAGTGATAAATGACAAAGTTGTTCCCTGGGTAATTCTAGTGGACGGCAATGGGCACTCAGAAAAGGGATTCAAATCTGAATGGGCCACCATAAAGGATGAGATCCTCTATGTAGGGTCCATGGGCAAGGAATGGACCACCAGTGCTGGGCAGTATGTCAGTAGCGATCCCATGTGGGTAAAGGCTATTAACATACATGGAGAGGTACGAAGGTTTCTTTTACAACTTGAAATGAAATTTCTTTTTTCATATTTTAAACTTTCGCGACTTGAACACATAGAATATTTTCGGGGTAAAATAGCAACTACTCAATTAAGTCCCGAAAATATTCTAACTATTTATTTTTTCACTTGTTCAACATTTACTTGGTACAACGATAAGCCGTAACTATTATACTTTAATGCAAGCACCCTCTCTAGTATTAACTGTATTACGGCAGGGTAGTATCACGTCTAACAAAAAGGTATAATTTCGGGCAAAAGTTGAAACCTTTTGCCCCGAAACCATCCAACGGAGGACAATGGATTACAATCAAATCAAAACAAAAAAAGGAAACTTTGTAACATTTATATTTGTGCAATTAAGACATTAATAGTCTATTCAACTCTGTTTTCAACTAGATCCTAAGTTGTTTGCTGTTGTTTCATTTGATGGTAAATGAAACAACAGCAAATAACTTGCAATTGTTTCATTTGATGGTAAATAAATTGTGTATTTTTAAACTTGAAGGGCTGTACTGTAATTTGACTTTTCATGAACAAATAAAACCCGTGTCAGCCAAGATGTTCTCTAGATTACATCTGCTATGACATTACATAACTTGAAAGCAACCAAGTTATGTAATGGCTTTTCGCGAAAAATGGATTGACAGTTTTCAATAGTAGACGTAGGTGAACTATATTTTGCTTTTATGAAATGGTTTAATGAGGAACCTCCCCCAGCCGAAAAAAGATTAATCATAGGTTGATGCCAATTTTATTTTGGTTGACAATTTTTTTCTCTTATCCAAATCTATAGTTACACTATTTTTATTTTTAATGCACTAACCCCTGCCTGTACGTAATACAGAGAATATTGTAAAGAGGTTCGAAATTTCACTGATGCCGTGAGTCGCCCATTGGCTCAATTGGTAGAGCGCTGGTACGGATAACCAGAGGTTGCGGGTTCGAATCCCGGCATGGGTGAAATTTTTAGCCTCTAAATAGGTTTTTAAATCTATAGTTTTTTATTATTATTATTTATTTTTTTATCTCTGTTTACTTGTTGACAGTGGTCAATGGCACTGCAACTAGAAACATAATACAGGGTACACGAGCGTTAACTGATTGTATAAACGTTAGTACTTTTGTAGATCATTTATTGATGATAACATGGAGGTTGGTGAGATCATGGTAAGATCAGTGAAAAGATTACAAGTGATAATACAGGCTTACATATTTACAAACAGAGTGACGTCACAACCGCGACCGAGTTATCGGCGTTTCAAATCAAAGAAATATTTTTTTAAATTAATTTCTTCGGGCACTTTGTACTTTTGTGTATTTAAATCGATAAATGTAGGTTCGTTAAACCAAGCACTGTAGGAAGTAAGTTTTTTTGACAAACTATAAAATAAAATAACAATGTTTTTGAAAATTCCAATCGCAATGGTTACACGCTAGCCTGTAAGTTTGTTTTGCAAACTATGTGACGTTATGGTAGACGTAATCTTAGAACTTCACGGTTGCTCGGCGTATTAACACAGTACAAATAAAGATATTTATGTGTTCATCGTCGTCAGGCTATCCAAGTCCACTGCTGGACATAGCCCTCCCCTAAAGAGCGCCAAGTTGTGCTATGATAGGAGGTAATGCCCATAATCCATATGCTGGGCATGCGGGTTGGGGATCGCAGTTTGGTCGAATTGTACTGCAGGGGGCGCTGCTGCCCACCCCCCCGATTTGTGTCCCTTAGTCGCCCTTTACGACACCCGAGGGAAGAATTGGGTTGGTGCTATTCTCAATGCCGACACGACACAGCTGACGAACAGCAACTTTTTATGTG
The DNA here is from genome assembly GCA_934045075.1 of Yponomeuta sedellus. Lineage (NCBI taxonomy): Eukaryota > Metazoa > Arthropoda > Insecta > Lepidoptera > Yponomeutidae > Yponomeuta > Yponomeuta sedellus. The sequence goes on along the minus strand of OW203732.1, from coordinate 16,402,276 downwards.
TTCATGAAAAGTTAAATGTCTAAACCTCTAAAATATGCAGTTTTTACCGTCTCTTGCAACAATTATTAACAACTTAGAGCCTTATTGGATTGTTACGGGATAGGCTTTTTGTCGGAAGAGTCCGACTAGGTTTCGCTCTGATACGCAGGTGGTGAGTCTTCCGACAAAAAGGCCTAGTAAGTTTTTCAGGTATACTTATATTTGAGTTTCTAACTCATTTCAGGTGCAGCACTTAAGCTGGGTAAACCAGTATAAGGCAATCCGCAGCGCCTTAGGCATCAAATGGCCCGGGTACATGATCCACGAGTCAGGTGCCTGGTCGCCGGCCACTGAGAAATGGTACTTCCTTCCTCGTCGGTGCAGTACGGAGAAATATAATGAGACAATGGACGAGTTGAAGGGATGCAACGTGCTGATCACAGCGGATAGCTTATTTAGCGATGTGCATTCGTCCGAGGTACGTTCTGCTTGTAAGATAAGACAAGAATATTCTATATTGTAGGTATACCGGAAAATTGATACAGAAACAGCAGATACAGAAGATAAGATACAATTGGCAGCCTTATTGCTAATAGCAATTTCTTCCAGGCAACCTCAAATCGGAGAATTTGCCGAAGGAGAAATATATACGGGTAGTTGGTACAAATAGGAAAATAGGAAATACTTTCTTGTAAGCTCAGTTACTCGGAAAATCACTATGACAACAGTGACTATGAGTCGAAAGTCGAAACATTCATTTAAAGCAAAGAAAAAGGCATTACAAAAACCAAGCACAGAAATCTTCTTCATAAGTAGTGGTCAAAAACAACAACAACAATGACGATCTTATTTATTTATAGAAATACATTCAATATAAAAACACGTTTTTTTCCTTAGACTGCTTTTTGTAAGTGCTTTAAATTCACAAAAAGCTGTATAAGGAAAAAAGGTTACCACAGATTTAAAAAAAATTCTCTAATGAGTGCTTTAGAGGAATTGTGTTTATTTAAGCCGCAGGTTTTCTTGATTACAATGAAAATGCAAGAATCTCCTATTTTTGGCTTTAATTAGAAAATATAATATATTGAATTAGCTCAGATGCGAGTTAAAAAACAGTTCTTTTCTCAAACGCGCTCATGTTCCGTCGTAAGTAGTTCCCATTCATGCAGGCGTTAACACTGTCTTTATGAAGAAGGCCGTAAGATTCTAAATTTATTAAAAATAAGCCCCGCCCCCTTGGGTACATACCCGATCCGAAAGTTCCCGTGACGCTAGCAGCGTTCCCCCGCTGCACCGCTAGGGTAGAATAAATACACTCGATTCGATGTTCCGAGCTATGATATTGCCGGAAATGATAGGATTTTAAAACAATTGATACTACTTTACTTAGCACTAGCTGTACCCGCGGTTTACTAGGGAAAATAAATTGTGTCGTCGTCAGGCTATACAAGTCCACTGCTGGAAATAGCCCTCCCCTAAAGAGCGCCACGTTGTGCTATCATAGGGGGTAATGCCCATTATCCCCGCGCTGGGCATGCGGGTTGGGGATCGCAGTTCGGTGGAATCGTACTGCAGGGGGCGCTGCTGCCCAACCCCCGGTTTGTGTCCTTAGTCGTCTTTTACGACATCCGCGGGAAGAATTGGGTTGGTGCTATTCTCTAGGCCGACACCACACAGCAAATCGTTAATTCAAAGTGTTAATCCAGGGTGTCAGCTAACTCCATACCAAATCTTATTAAACTCGCTCCAGCCGTTAAGAGTAAAGAAGTAACAACTTAGTGAAATTCTAAATTGAATTCTTACTGTTTCAGGTAACGAAGCTACAGCCAAAGCTTGGCTTCTCATCGTTCAAATTCGTTCCGGGAACGAGGGACGAAGTCGTAGTAGCGTTGAAAACCAGCGAATTCGGGGGCAAGACCGCTACGTACATCACAGCGTTCACAACAGATGGAAAAACGCTACTAAAAGATAGTTTTGTTGAAAACTCTAAGTATGAGGGACTAGAATTTATTTGAATTTACTAAAGCAATATTGACTATAATGTAAAAAACTAAGATTTTCTGGCCTAAATTAGACCACCATCGTCAAAGACTGCATATCAGTAAAAAACATTTTTATTTTGTTCGTTGTATAGATCTAAAAGCACAAGTAGAAAAATTCATAATAAATTATAAACAGCCTTCATTTTGATGGGAGTTCCATCAAATAATTTCGGCCAAAATAAATTGATTGATACCACCAGACAAGAATGTAAATGGTTTTCTAGTGAATCGTAAAATAATTCTTGGCCATATTTTTTTTACTGATTAATAGTGAATGAAGTGCACTAGATCCTGTGCAATTTAGGGTAGTTACAGCTGCTGAAATGTGTTCTATTTTCACTAAGTGCACTGTAATTTATGTTGAACACAGTTTTGTAAATATCGCTGTAAGTAAAGTAAACTATGTTTTGTTAACATACCTACCAAATTTTATTTTATAATTTTACTGCTCTATAGGATGCGTGCCTCCGGAACACTCCTTATACCCGACTAGGCAAAGCAAACTTCCTGGGTCATGATGATTTTGAGTCTTATCAAACAATCTCTCTACTTTTTTTAATCATCTGCTCTTTATCATCTGGGCACATTTCCCTCAAAGCTGGAAAATATAATGCTGTATGATTTTTCACACTAGACCTCTTTAACGATCACTGACATCACAAGGCGTGTGGATTACCACGTCGTCGATAAGGTCCTAAAACCAGATCTGCCCAGAGGAAGAGATAGAGAACTGATCACTTAAAGACCAAAATGCAGAATAGATCAAACGACATCTTAACCAAGGAGTAACCAGAACAGAGTGCTTAGTGCGAGTTTGACAGATCCAATCGAATAACTTTACTACCGCGTTAATCGAGCATTGATTAGTGAGTATGAGTAAGTTAACCGTTCGAACTGGCAAAACGCTGTTACAGTACAACTCGCACTCGCGTTTAATTCGTGTTTTGGCTGGTAAACGTGTTCACTTCTCAACGTAAACCATTACAACTCGCACTCAGTAATTTTAATTTCCATACTTGTCGCTAGGTGGCGCTTTCTCGATGCCATAGAAATATGAGTTTACGTTAACGCGATCGAGTAGTTAAAAAACTCGCACTAAGCACTCAGGGGAACAACTAGCGCAGATGTAGGTATAAGGATCTCCGACCCCAGCTGAACTAAACAGTTTGCAGAGAGGAAATAAAGAAATCTGATCCAACCACCATGTGGGATTAAAGCTGGCAAGAGAAAGAGGGGCACCCTAATTTTCTTATTTCGCGTCGTACTATTGTTCATTGCGACATTGCAACAAAGCATTGCAGACACCATAGAACGAATTCAAACTCAATTCGTAGGTATCTATTGCTAATTTTAAAACGGTCGCTTTATATGTACTTAGGTACTTTCAATTCTATTATTTGCTACAATTTATGGAAAGGATCTGCAGAGAGTCGATAGGTAGGGCATATGAAATGGCTCTGTTAACGCAATTTTGTAATGTATCGACTCTCGGCACGCTCACATTCACTCTGTTGGTAAGGGCTTACGACAAGTGTATACCTACTTCTCAAAAATGATAAGCTAGTCACTTCACATTCCGTATTGGTATCATTGCCAATCTATACGAGAAATCTAAGAGCTCAGAGAGCCCTCTTATCTTCATTAGCTATTTGAAGAAGGGGTTCCTAGGTTATCATACAGAGAGTCGGCAAATGGAAATCATGAGGGACTGGGAGCCAGCTACTTTGCTGACAATTGGATACTCTTATAAAGGACATGGAATGGAGCTGACGTAGCTGACCGTGTCTGATGGAGGACTGCTGACTTTTGATGACAGAACAGGAATTGTGAGTATGGGACACGGGTCTCTTAATATGCATCGCAGGAAGGTTAGGCCATACTCCACGACGGGGGCAAGGTCCAAGTTGGTGGAGGATTGTAAGGCAGCAAAGCCCGCTGTTGTCAAAGTTATCAAGCCTTAGCTTGGCTTGACGGACGATTGCCATTACATGTCAGCCCTGATAAAATGTATCCAGAGCACCTGACCCGGCCTGTTGTTTCTTAACCTTAGTGATTGATTCCAATCACTGGGTTCCACTAGGTCACAAGCGCTTCCTTAGGTACCTAAATAAAGATACTCGTTCATAGAATAAACTACAAAAGGCAGTCTTAATTATCGCAGTACCTACACAAAGCATGGTCACCCCACACCCTCTCTAAAGCTGGGTCATACATAATCCAACGAACGGGTATATACCTACTCACTTAAGCTGGGTACTGACCAACGTTCAGAGGTATAATGTAACATTCGCAGACAGCCGGGTGGAGCACTTGAACAGCTGCACACTGGCTGGTTTCTCTGTATAACTAGTAACTATTATCTAATCTGTGGTATAACTTCGTACTGATAGCATAAATAGGTATCTACCTACTCGCTGTGTAATATGTTACATTACACTTTATACGCGTTCGTTGGATTGTGATTTCTTATGAAGCAAAGGTCAGAACGTTTTTGTAAGTCGACAGCGCCGTCAACCTAAATTAGACTCTATTGACGTTTAGATAAGTAATAAGATAATAATAAGACGGCCTCGGTGTAGCGGTTTGGCACGCTGACTGTAAAACCGAAATCTTGGGTTCGATCCCCGGCCGGGTCAAACCAGGAAACGAACTTTTCTAGTTTGTCTCGGGTCTTGGATGTTATCTACGTATTTATTGTATTAAATCTATCGTCGAGTTAGCACCTATAACAGAAGTCATTTAGTTGTACTTAGTATAGGGCTAACAAGATCTGTGTAATATGTCCGTGAATATAAAAAAACGGTTGTGGTTGAGGTTGCGGGTTCGAATCCCGGCATGGGTGAAATTTTTAGCCTCTAAATAGGTTTTTAAATTTGTTCCCTAGCACGGGTTAGTGCATTAAAAATAAAAATAGTGTAATCATGTGGGTACAGTGATATCGTTCCGATGTTAAACCTAACTGCAAAGTAGGTAGTCGGGGCTGTAAGTAATGCAATTTGCTTAAGTCAGATGTCGCTGCCTGTACGTAATACAGAGAATATTGTAAAGAGGTTCGAAATTTCACTGATGCCGTGAGTCGCCCATTGGCTCAATTGGTAAAGCGCTGGTACGGATAGCCAGAGGTTGCGGGTTCGAATCCCGGCATGGGTGAAATTTTTAGCCTCTAAATAGGTTTATAAAAAACTGACAAAAATTTGCCCATAGAGACAATGGCATAACATCCTTGGGTAGATGGCATCTACGATTCAGGCTCGACCTTGTGTGGTAGTCACTGTGTAACCATTGTACAACTATTTTTTTTTTGGCAATAAACTTATTTTATTATTATTATTATATTACCTAAAATGTTTTTAAATTGTAAAGTAAAACCAAAAACATCTACCTTCTTGTATTATATCATCATTGCAAAACTGTAGGTAGATACCTTACTTGAATTCATTCTCTTATCAATATTTTAGATATTCATGTTCAGTGTATTTATATCTACCATCTAAGTAGATCAGGTCTTTAAAAACCTATTTAGAGGCTAAAAATTTCACCCATGCCGGGATTCGAACCCGCAACCTCTGGCTATCCGTGCCAGCGCTCTACCAATTGAGCACGGGTTAGTGCATTAAAAAAAAAAAAAAAAAATAGTATAGATCAGGTCTGTCAATTGGTTTCTAATCTAACCCAGATTTAGAAACTTTACAACAAATTACTCCAGTTCAAGCGAGTTGTACCTAGTCGGTACCGGCGACTCAATTGTTCTTTTTCAGGAACTCAGAATCAACCCATAAGAGCGTTGAATAGCATTTACTCCGTGGGGCAAGCAAGTCTGCTATACCTAGGTATCACAGAGCGTTTACGAGTGTCACACGACGGAAACATGCTATTGAAAGACGTTTTTAACTACGTTTTCAACTACGGACTTAACTATAAAAACACAATCTCTTAAAACATTTCCGAAAACGCTGTCTAAAAAACGCTACCACAGTTTAGGTAAATAAGTTTCCATTAACGAGTGCTCTAGAGTACTCGTGGTTTTATAAATGACACCGTAAATATTCTGGGAATCAGACGTGATGCCGCTGGACCAGTGGTTCTTAACCTTTTAGTCATGGTCCCCATCTTATCTTTCTGTCTTGTCATAATAAATATCTAAGGGATTGTTTCGTTTATTGGTGTATATATTTAATTATAATAACTTTATTAATTAAGCATGTAACTATAGTTCATATAATCATCATCATCAACCCTTTATGTTCCCACCGAGGGGCACGGGTTTTCCTCCCTGAGGAAGGTATACGCCATACCTACTCCACCACGGGGGCCAAGTCCGGATTCATATACCTATATCTGAAATAATTTGATTTGTTTGTAATACATCTACTTCCTTCTCCAATGTATTGCTCCAGTCTATCCAAAGGTTGTCTGGAAGAGATCACTTTTAGTGATAAGGCCGCCGTCTGTACGTATTCTTGGGTTAAGAAGCATCTGTGTAATTTTCTTTTTTCTATTTTTATGTACAATAAAGTGTTCTCTATTTAACTACCATCTATTTAAAATTAAAACACGCATAATTGTACGGCTTCGTCTTCAGGCTATATTAGTCCACTGCTGGACATAGTCCACTACAACACACATATAATTGTACGGCTAACACACATATAATTCTTATTTCGCAATATTGGCTTTAAAGTGCCTCTAGGGACCAGCGAACTATACTAACGAGACATTCGTTTCTGTTTCGACGAGTGGGCTAAAATTTTTCGATCGTACACTAATTTAAAGATACGAATGTTGATAAGTAGGTACTATGTTATTCTGAACTATGAACTAACGGTCGCTATGTACTCGTAATACGTACCACGATATAATTAATGATAAAAATTAGAGGCACATTGGGAGATTGGGTGCAAAGCGTGGAAAACTGCTGCCAAGTATGGACACCGACGTGGTGTTCTGATTTCAATCATCATCAACCAATTATGTCCCCACCGAGGGGCACTGGTCTCTTCCCTGAGGAAGGTATAGGCCATACTCCATTATGGGGGCCAAGTCCGGATTGGTGGAGGCTTGCAAGCCTCCACCAATTGCTGGTCTTACTGTCAGAAGTTTTCAAGCCGCCCGCGCTTGGGCTTCTGACTCGGCTTAACGACTGCCATCTATCGACGGCAGCCGGCACGAACTGCTTAACGTGCCTTGTGAAGCACGGAACCGTTCGGAAAAATGCCACCACGGGGGATCCTGCCCGAAGATGCCGACATCCTGTGCCGATGTGGAGCTGCACAAACAACAATGCATCTCTGTGTGTGCCCTGAAGCTCCACAGTGCAGTTCGCGGGATCTCATGGAGGCATCACCCGGCGCGCTCGCAGTGGCGCGGTTTTAGGAGCGAGATGTCTGAAAGGAGGGCGGCGCTTTCGACACGAAAGAAGAAGAATTTACCCAACTGCGCCAGAAGGCAGGGTGCTGACCCCAATCATCGACAACCAGCCTGGGTCATGCAGTCACGCGTTTTGTGGCGATGAAATGTCAGTATTTGGCAATTAATGTACTGAAAAGTTGCGACTTTTGACGTTTAAAGACGCGACTCGTGTCGTCCTACTACCCAGGCAGTAATCGACACTGTTTTCTTGAAATGAAAAGAATTAGGTCTGTGTTTTGATTTTAAATGATAGCCACACGTGCCCATTAGACTTCATACTTCCTGCTGTGCTGTAATTACGAGACACAATCAAAGATAGGTCATTTTGTTTTGAAATTGCGACGTAGAAGCCGAACGTGGTTGATGTTCCTAATAAAAATCCAGTTTTCTTAATGAAGGAGGTAAATTCATACTTTTAATTATTACTTCCTTAGTATCTAACACAATCATTGAAAAAACTGTTTTTGGCGCCCGCGATACAGGTTTACCTAGTGCGAGGCCCGCTGTGTAAAAATGCTAATGTAAAGACTTAATTGGCAATAAATATATTTGTATCATAATAATTATATATTATTTGATACTGCATCATTTTTGGTTGTATTTGTAGGAGTTAGTTATATCTGCGCTTTAATTACATGCAACAATAGGTAAATATTTGTTTTGGAGCCAATGTTTTTATTGGATTATGATGACTAATGAAAAATCTCCAATAATGAACACGTTAAACGATCACAAAGGTTAAGCAACACAGGGCGCGTTCAGGGCATGGATGGGCAAACCGTCTTTGACTACCGCTATTGACAATTTTCCGAGCAGTTCTGTGCTTCGCAAGGCTCGTTAAGCAGTTGGCCATCGATAGATGGCAGTCGTTAAGCCAAGCCAGAGGCCATAATGCCGCTTGAAAACAGGAAGAACAGCCACTAGTCTTGCAAGCCTCCACCCATGAGGACTTGGCCCCCGTGGTGGAGTATGGTCTATACCTTCCTCAGGGAAGAGACCCGTGCCCCTCGGTGGGGACATAATGGGTTTTTGATGACGATGATGAATGAACACGTGTCGAAACTAATGATTTTCTTTACCATTGTCGCTTCGGCACAACTATTGGTCATTTTCGAATGGTGATTTTATTCATGTTTAAAAGGGGTCGATTGATGAACTAGTACCAGTAATAGTATGCCTCTGAAACCTGGACATTAAAGACCGTATTTTGAAAAGAATAGATGTGTTTGAAATGTGGTGCTACCGGAGAATGCTTCGTACATCTTGAACGCCGCACACAAACGAGTCTATTCTAGAAGAACTTCAGATAAAGATGAGGCTATAGGCTTTCCACAGTATGTAGATACCCAACGCATCATGAAGTTCTTCGGACACATCGTCCGACGCGGGACAGATAACCTGGAATATGCTATTATCACCGGTCGCGCGAACAGGAAACGAAGCAGAGGACGAGTACCAATGCGATGGACAGACACTATAATAAAAGTTTCGGGAGGGACCCTACAAGCAGCCATACACTGGCGCATACCTAATCGGAACGAATGGAGAGCTCTGGAGGCGGAAGCTACCCATACCTGACTATGGGGTATCTCCGGACCCTCAGTCATGAGTATACGACGAAGAAGAACCAGTAAAGAAAGAAGAACAGTGTCCATGGTTGGGTATTTTAAGTGTTCATAACTGGGGTTACCTATATTATGTCCAGATATGGGACAACAGGCGTACTTACTCGTCAGGAAGTATCAAGTAATCAAAGATTTAACAATATTAGGGGAAAGTACTATTAAAAGGATTTAACACGATGATTATTTTAGTTTTATTAAAAAAAAAGGATTAGGTACTAATATTTTCAATAAAATAAAAGATTATAATACTGGTTACAGCCGTGTTTTGTTGCACTATTAGTGATCACAATGTTTATTTTCCTAGGCGAGACGTCAGATTAGATACCTTGACACTTTTTTGAGCATACTTTTTTCTAGCTTGTTCATCACAGGACTTTTTGATCACTAAAGAACGTTCATTACTAGGGGTTGATAACTGGTGCATGTTGATATCTGGAAACTCGGTGTCCATACCTGGATATTTCAGTAAATTTTTGTTATTTATTATATTTTCTAAGTGGGTTATTTGTCGATAACAAGTAACTCTAATAACTCTTGAGTATTAGAACAAAATTTATTTTAAGAATAAGAATAAAAGAATAAAAAAGGTTTATTATTTACCTACATAAGAAAATTACATTTTAGTTGAAAGTTACAAACTTCCTTACAGTGTCAATGATGGGGATCATTACCCTAAGTACAACGCGCGAACAACATTCTATTGTAAAGTTACAAACTTTAAACTAAAATTTAAATTTAAGGAGAGTGTAAGAAGAGTGAGTTCACACCCCTGGTTTACGTAAATCAGGAATAGAGTGGGACCTAAAATGCTGCTATGAGGTAGACCCCGAATAATGTTGCATACGTGACTAATAATAGACTCCATTGTTGTCGCCCGTTAAGTAATTTATCGAATCCCGATATTGTCCGTCTTTGCAAGGAGAAGGGGGATAGAGATAAATTATTTTATACCTACATTTATTTTAAGACGCCTATAATTTTTACGTATTTTTTTATGTTTTACAAGTTTTTTTTGCCTTACAAGCTGACTGTAACCATTCACTTTTGCAGATACGGCATCTAAGCTGGGTAAACGAGTTAAAGGCGATCCACAGTGTCCTGGGCATATCGAATGGCCCGGATACATGATCTACGAATCAGGTGTCTGGTCTCCGGTTACTGAGAAGTGATATTTCCTCGTCGATGCAGTACAGAAAAATATAATGAGACGACAGATGGATTGAAGGGATGCAATGTCCTGATTACCGCAGATCGCTTATTTAGTGATGTACAGTCAGTTAAGGTATATATATATATATATAAAAAACATACAGTATATATATATATATATATATATATATACTGTATGTTTTTTATCAGGTGATGTGTCGTAGTAAACCATGAATTTTAGTTCTATGAAATAGGCCGCAGGTTTTGCAGGACCTCTATCTAAGCTCGGCTGCACGGAAATAGTTTCTTCCTGCATCGCAGGAAGGTCGGCCGACATTTGGATACCGAAGAAATTTCTTGTGTTTTTTTTGTGTTTAAATTGTTTGGTATCTAATAAATAAACTGTTTCTATTCTATTCTAACAGTACCTACACAAACGCCATGACGTCAGGTTGACTAAGCCAGAAATCGGCATTAAAAATGAGCACGGGCTGAAATTCAGCGCTGCGATGATGCATGCACTCACAGAACTAACCTTTTTTATCACATAGGTATTTGTCCTTAAAGTTTTGTCATAGTATTAATACATGTTCTAGAATCTGTGTGTAATAATTTGATAAATAAACATTTTTCAATTTTAACAAATATAATATATAGGTACCTACTAACTGGTGCCCACGATTTCGTCTGCGCAAGATTAGTATTTCGAGTAGCCTATATTAGCGTGTCGTAGAAAAGAACTAACATTATAACATTAAAATCATCACTGAATATTTTTTGGGACGCATTTGAAAAATATAACAGTCACACAATATTGAGATGTTGTGACAGACGCACTATAATAACGAACAATATTGTCAACATGATTAATACGGTAACTAAGCACTGCGGAGCCCTAATCAGTATAGGAGCATACCTACTATATTTAATGTTTTTCTAAACATTTCCTGATCATACATTACATAAGTATGTGTAACGCTAGCGGTTTTCGCAGCGCATGCCAGAATAACTTACTTTACCCTTTTCGTCATATTTTGGACAATTCACGCAATATCTTTATAAATTGTAACCTGTGTTATTCTGATGTAGAAGCTATATTCTTGTAGTTTCATTAAATCCATTCAGTTTTTTTTTACAAGTAACAAACATCCATCCATCCATACTTACAAACTTTCGCGTTTATAATATTAGTCGGATCTCATAAAACGCACTCAATTCTAATTAGAAACCATTGACAAGTACGTAGGTACTTACTTTGATAGCAAAGTAGGTTCAGGGTTTTTATCATATTTATGTCTATCATGCTCAACACGATAAAGTTATAAAGTAATAAGATCTGTGAGTCCGCCTTGTCATTTAACTGAAGGATATTGATAAAGAAGGCATGAACTATGAACTTTGCTAATGTTCGTTATGCATAAATATAAAATAAAGTGGCGAGATTGGCGTCGCAGAACGTACATATCCACACAGAGTTAGCTTTGACGCCGTGCAGGTTTAACCTGACTTAATAAATTGGTTTCGCTCCAATAATAATGGTCGGTCGTATACTTTTAGTTTTGTTCTACTGCAGCTTTTGGGCAGGATACGCAGAGGCTCGCCCTAAAAAAACTGTTAAAGCGTACGACTCCACGTATCCACTTACCGCGCCGCTCAGTAACGATGAGCTAGCTACATTCCGTATTGGTATTATTGCCGATCTCGACAAGAACTCGAAGAGTTCGGCGAACCCTAATGTCTTCAATAGTTATTTGAAGAAGGGGTTTCTGGTTTACCGCAAAGGGAATCAGCAAGTGGAAATCATATGGGACAAGGAGCCGGCTACTCAGCTGACGTCTGCTTACAACTACAAAGGTCGAGGAATGGAGCTGTCGGAGCTGATCGTCTATGATGGAAGACTGTTGACTTTCGATGACCGATCGGGAATTGTGAGTACCTCAGATTCATTTTTTATTGTTAATCGAAAGCGGCGGCTGCTGTGTGGTGTCGGCTTAAAGAATAGCACTAACCCAAATTCTTCCCGCGGGTGTCGTAAAAGGTGACTAAGGGACACAAACCGGGGGGTGGGTGGCAGCGCCCCCTGCTGTTCAATTACACCAATCTGCGATCCCAACCCGCACGCCAGCGCAGCGTGGGGATTATGGGCATTACCCCCCAATGATGGCTTCTATCTACCATAAATTAAGTAACTATTAAAAGTGTTCTGTGTATCAAGTTAATTTTGTGTTAAAAACAAGTCTAACCATTAAGGCGCATTGGGGTGCTAAGTAGCGCCTGCAATGGCTTGTTTTTCAAAAAGTGAACATAAAAAATCACATTATCTGTGATAATTATTTTTAGGACATATAGCCTAGAACGTTGCCTGCCGCTTTAATCGAATTCTGCTAAAAACGGCCGTTTTCGCGGAAATCGATTAAAGTCCTTGGTTGTTGATTCTATGTTCCAGACTATAGGTTTCAGAAATAGTCATAGTTGTTAAGAATTAGGTATAATGTTTAAATTTTGAAAAAAACATGTTATATATTCTATTGTACTGGTAGCACTAGTTAGCAATTTTACAAAATTTGGTTTTTCTCACCAGATGGCGCTGCTAGTACTAAAATGTTGAATGTGAAATTAAAGAAAATCCCGAGAACCCGGATCTACCCGGTGCTATGGTTAACACCCCCCAAGGCCTATGTATTATGTTTACTTCTTGTGTAGTCCTTATGTAAAGAGTCCAATTATTGGACTCTTTACATAAGGACTACACAAGTAAGACATCAAATCAAACTGTACGCACGCGTATCATTGAAATACCACCAACAAATAGTCTTCTTACATGGCGATCCTGTTAGGTAATTCTTTTTGGCAAAATACTGTTAAGTCTTAGCTACTTGACCCTAGTTCTAGACTTTAAATTCTAAAAATAGCTATCACCATTTCTGATACCTACTCACTTTTTGCAAAAGTTTTTTTTAGCCTAAAAACCTTTGCAAAAAGTGAGCATAATTTTCAGAACTTACAGCCTAGAACCTAGGGTCAAGAAGCGAAGATATTTTTTTTGCCAAATACAATTGCCTAACCTACATTAACATTATTATTATATGGTTATGATTTTTCGATTTTATTATAATTATCTCCTTATAGAATAACGAGCTTGATTTATTTTCAATGGCGGCGCTTGGGTCTAAATTAAATTCGTACTTAGCAAGTGGGAGGACCCAAACCCAAACTCAACTTCTGACAGAATTCAACTTGTTTGTGATAGCATAGACCAACAAGGTATTGTTGGTCTATGGTGATAAGTAGGTAGGTTCGTCCCGAGACCCACAACCCACAACAAGCAGATAACTAGATATATTGTGTGACGTCCTTTGGGTTTTAGGTTCCCCATCGGTCTCGTGGTGGAATCCAGTTCATGATAAGATTTTTAAAACCGACCAAAGTCGAAGTGTCACTCCCATGACTGACTCGTCATTGGTAGAAATAGTCGTCCAAATTAGGACCGATTTGAGTTGCCATTAAAAAAACAAAAAAAACTAAGTAGATAAGAAAAACATAAATAAGCTATTTGCTTGTCAGTCGGATTGTTTTTTTATTTCAGACTTTTAGTTATTACCGACAATTATATTTTTTCAGGTATTCGAAGTGATCAAAAACAAAGTTGTGCCCTGGGTTATTCTGGCGGACGGGGACGGTCATTTAGAGAAGGGGTTCAAGGCTGAGTGGGCCACCGTAAAGGACCAGACCCTCTACGTAGGGTCAACGGGCAAGGAATGGACCACCCCAGCGGGGCAATTTGTGAGCAGTGATCCCATGTGGGTGAAGACTGTCAACATACACGGAGAGGTACAGTTTATTGCTTTTCCTTGTGATAACACTAATCAAGTATTACACCACTATTATAAAAAAAAAACCGCCTGCGGTTCACGCACTGAACAAAAACTATCTTTTGCTATTTTTAACACTAGGTGGCGCTGACGTTATTTATTCTTTATCGCTGTATGGCCATATAAAAAAATTTGGTGATTGTCTCATGGTTACGGTCAACAGATGTTTCTAATATAAAAATAGTGATTTGTTTTATACAACAATGCAAAGTTGCTTTTTAACCGTGTACTCAATTTTGATGACCGAGCAAGCGAAGGATTCAAAAATTAGAATCCTGAGCGAGGGAATCAAAAGACCACGAGGAGAAAAATCGCACCCGAGTGGAACTTCAGTGAGAAATAAAATTAAGAATGGCAAAAAAAAGTAAGAAAGGTAAAAGAAAACCGCGCAAAAAAAAGGTTACACCAAGAAGGTGCCGAGTTTGAATTTTATATAAATTAAAAAAGCTTGTATGATTTATTCGGTACGATGGAGGAAGAAGTAGGTAACTAAATAGGTCTAACGATGTTTCGAATTCATAAACATGAACAAGATGTTCTAAATTCTTGACTTTATACTCTAGCGGATAAAAACAGCATTTGCACTCAGATATCGAAGATCAAAAATACTCTTTCCGAGATGGCGGATGACAAAATAATTTTTGTTATCAGTTTGTGCTATTACCTAAGTGTCACGCTCACGCCTCATTGTAGTTACGTAGTTACACGTATTTGTAGTGCAAACATATCGATACCACAGGCCTGGATCACAGATTAGATAATGGATGACGTTTTAATGACTTTTTAATGTCAAAAGTCGACATTAAAATTGTTCATACCCATGCAAGGGGTATTATGGGAGCCAATTTTCGAACGTCTGCAGGCTTATTACAAAAACTAATACAAATCATCAATTAAAACGTTAGAATAGAACTCCCGTGTATCAAATGTGCTTAGTTAAGGAAAAAAAAAGTTGATTTCACCAAATGTTTAGGTACTTAGCTAAGAAAATTTCTGCACTGAAAACAAAAAGAAATACTAGTCAATGACTTAAGCAGGTGAAAAGTACTTTAAATGCTTCACCTAGAAGAGCTTTAACGAATCGCGCAACTTGCTTAGAAAGAGAGATATTAATTTAATTTTATTTTTGGTTTTCATTTATTTAAAAACCTATTTATTTTCATTTATTTTCTCAGTTACTCCACCAAAATGGGAAAAGTTATATAGATGAAAATGACGATCTTTTATTACTGTATCCACTATAAAAAACCCAAATACCATTCTCGTGGAGTCTAGATACTACAGCCTGTTTTAGTTATATCCGGATTTTTTGTCGTCAGGGTTGTCACGCTTTCGAATAATAAAATTATCCGGGTATGTTTTTTTACGAACGTTATTATAGATAGAGTTACAAAGTGTTTAGTACTCCGTGTAGAAGAAGATTAAAGAAGAAGAAGAGAAGATTGTATTATTTTGGTTTAATAATAATAAGATGGTTGCCAGCATGTTGCATTTCTAGAACATCAACTTTTCTATATCACTTACGGTATCAACATGAAGCTTTATAACACTAAGTATGTACTTTATTTTTTCCACATTGTATTACATAGGCTGCTACTTATGTATGCGGAATCTGGGATTCCAATAATTTTAAACGCAATGTCTGACCTCCATGGTCAAATTCATTCTTTTTTTAAATACTGGCCGCTAATATTTTTCTCTTATATACGTTAGTGTTTTGTTTTTGTTGGGTTTAAAATATCATATCGCTGAAAAAATGGAACTCACTCGTGAAAATATTCGTGCTATGATTTATTACGATTTTAGACGTGGTTTAACGCAACAACAGTGCGTAGATCAATTAACTTCGACTTTTGGTGGTGAAGCTACATCAAAAACGACTGTGTATCACTGGTTTAGTGAGTTTAATCGCAGGCGCAGTAAGCTCACGGACGAAGTTAAAGAAGGTCGCCCGAAATCGGTGGTTGTGCCACAAAATATTGAAGCTGTGCGAAAACTAATAATGCAAGACCGCCATGTTACGTATCGCGAGATAGAGGCTATTCTGGGCATATGTATGACGATCATTCATAGGATATTACATGAACATTTGTCTGTTAAAAAAAAAATTGTTCGCGTTGGATCCCGCACAACTTAACTCAGGATCAAAAAGATGCTCTCGTCGAATGGTGCAAGAAAACATTAAAAAAATTCATCGGAGGCGACTCAAAATCTGTTTATAATATCTACACAGGTGACGAATCCTGGATCTACGCGTACGACCCCGAAACTAAACAACAATCAACAGTTTGGGTGTTTCAAACTGAGCCGAACCCTACGAAAGTGGCTCGTGCAAAAAGCACTGTAAAGCAAATGGTGGCCTGCTTTTTTGGTATTAATGGCCATGTGGCTACAATACCACTGGAGAATCGCAGAACGGTTAATTCGGAGTGGTACACGACCATTTGTTTGCCGGGAGTATTTGAAGAAATACGCCAAAACAACCTTACCAGGAGACGGGCAGCAGCGTCTTCCTGAGATTTCAATTGCTTACTGCAATCGCCAACCCACCTGCCAAGCGTAGCGATTATGGCAAAACCCCCCATGGTTAGAAAACCATGAGGGAGGCCTATGTCCTGCAGTGGGTGTCAAATTGCTGATGATGATGTGATGATGATAATGGGTTGTTGGCATGGTATGTAACCCTTGGTGCGCGAGTCCGACTCGCACTTGACCGGTATTTTCATATCCGGATATTTGTGACAACCCGTATAAGAAACAAATAATTTACTCGTACTGTAACTCCTAGACTCCACGAAAGTGGGATGTGGATTTTTTATGGTGGATGGAGTGGATAAAAGATCTAAATTTTCATCTATACAACTTTTCCCGCTTTGGTGGAATAATTGAGAAAATAAATAAAAACGAAAAATTTAAAAATATTAATATCTATGGTTCTAAGCTATTTGCGACTTTCGTAAATACTGTGAAAATTAAAGCTTTTAAGGTACTTTTGAACTACTTTTGTCATTGATGTCTAATGAATAATGATGTTGCTTTTAAGCGTGAGTTTTTTTTTACTTTAACCGGACCAATTTTTCAGAAATTTCAACTATTTTTTTCCTTAACTAAGCACATTTGACCCACGGAAGTTCTACTCTAGTGTTTGTTATGGTAATTTGTATCAATTTTTGTAATAAGCCTGCAGACGTCCGAATAATGGCTCCCATAATACACTGTGCCATGCTTGTGTCGTGATTCTCAGATAATTTATTAAAACAATATTTTATTGCTGATTTATTTAACACCTCTTTTTTTGTTAAAGGATAAATATTTTACCGTTACCTAAAAACACTGCGGTGCAGTTAACTTGAACTATTATGGAAAATAAATTATTCCCTTAAGGGCTGATTTTTCAATAGTCAGATAACTTTTATCTGAGGAATAAAAATGGCGGTTTGACATAATTTTCATACATATTGTGCGTTCACATTAACTTGACGCGTGAGAGAATTGGTAGCACTGAGATGTTTACTGTTACCAAGTTAAATAAGAAATCATTCCCATTACTTGGGGAAAATAAAAGGATTGAGGGCTTGTTTAACCATCTTCCGATTAGGTCCAAAAGCTAATTCACATGTTATGTCCTTGTTATACCAATTCTCTAACGCGTCAAGTTAATGTGAACGCACTGTAAGCTGTCAAACCGCCATTTTTATTCCTCAGATAAAAGTTATCTGACAATTGAGAAATCAGCCCTTAGTTAATATAAGAGAAGATAAAAGATAAAAAAAAGTTCTCCAATAGGAGGCCTCTGTCCAGCAGTGACATACAATAGAAGCTTCATAAAAATACCGTAAAACATGCATAGAAATACAAACATAAAGCATGTAATTTTTAAAACATATGACTGTAAAAAAATATTGTTATGTAATTACTTGGTCTTGTTTATAAAAACACGATTCTGTAAAACAGTCGATGAACGCCTATTGAAATAGTTAATAGTTACCAACAGTTACAGGAAAAAAACCTAACCACAGATTCTAACTATAATTAGTAAGTAATTTTATTATAAATAATGTAATGTATCATGCTGTATGCACATGTGTTGGCGTTATGGATTGAATTGAGTGTTTTTGTCATTTCATATTTGTAATTTATGTCCGTAATACTGTTTTGTGTATCTAATAAATAAATAAAAAAAAAAGATTAAATAAACCGCCTCTCAGGTATACTATAGTCACGTGTATACTTTGTCAAAAAAGTGTAGAATCTAAAGAGTAAGGTTTCGCTCAGACTTTTTGTGTGTGTTACATTATTTCTTGCACTTAAAATCATTATAAAAATAATAAGTAGAGTCATTACATTAAAAGGATGTATTGTGCTTAATCAAAGTTAGTAAATGGTCTTAATTTTCGATAATACTAATAATAAAGTTTCTCTTCCGGTTTCTTGAATTTTTTGACAAACTGTATGCGTGACTATAGTATACCTGAGAGGTATGAGGTATACTAACATGTATGCAATTCAGTACCTTGTAAGTCAAAACATCAGACTAGAAGAGGTTAATGTGACAAGTTTCTAACATGTTTACATGTTAGTGCACGCGACTGTACCTACTTTATAGGAATCGTGTTTTTTATGGTTAATGTGACAAGGTTTAACATTTTAAAAACCTATTCTGATGCTACTACATGAATTTGCCTGTTTGATTGGATAGATTGCTTATATAACCACACCCTAAGCCACGTTTTATAAAACTACAATTTGTGTCACATAACTTTATTGTGCCAATTCCACTTTTAAAAAACCTATTTAGAGGCTAAAAATTCCACCCATGCCGGGATTCGAACCCGCGACCTCTGGCTATCCGTGCCAGCGCTCTATCCAACTGAGCTAATGGGCGACTCACCGGTATCAGTGAAATTTCGAACCTCTTTACACTATTCTCTGTATTAGCCATTATCTCAGTTGGATAGAGCGCTGGCACGGATAGCCAGAGGTCGCGGGTTCGAATCCCGGCATGGGTGGAACTTTTAGCCTCTAAATAGGTTTTTAAAATTGTCCTTAGCACGGGTTAGTGCATTAAAAATAAAAATAGTAGGTATAAGGTTCTAACATGTTTATATGTTAGTGCACGCGACTGTACCTACTTTAGAGGAATCTTGTTTTTTTTTTTATAAATAAGACCGACATTCTAGATATTATTAATTTCAGGTGCAGCACCTAAACTGGATAGACCAGTTTAAGGCGGTCCGCAACGCCATAGGCATCCACTGGCCCGGATACGTATTCCACGAGGCGGGTGTTTGGTCACCGATCACACAGAGATGGCACTTCTTGCCCCGCCGTTGCAGTAAGGAGATATATAACGCCACCACGGATGAAATGAAGGGATGCAACCTGCTCATCATCGCTGATGACTCGTTTACGGATGTTCGTTCAGTTGAGGTACCAAAACACTGTCTTTTTTAGTTAGAGGTGTTTGTGACCCACTCCTGGGCAATGTACTTCTATGTTCTTTACGTTGAAACAAAATTTGGCTATTAATGTATTTGGTTTGATGTATTACATACATCAAACTTGTGATTATAGCGCCGCCCTTGTTATCAATCAATCAGAACGTGCTCGTGTGCTACTGGACATAGGCCAGGCCATTTTCTTCTGTCCCCGGCCATCCCCATCGAGCCACAGCCAGCCGGTATCATCATCAACCCATTATGTTCCCACCGAGAGGCACGTGTCCCTTCCCTAAGGAAGTTATAAGCCATAATCCACCACGGGGACCAAGTCCGGATTGGTGGAGGCTTGCAAGACTAGTGGCTGGTCTTACTGTCAGAAGTTTTCAAGCCGCCCTAAGGCCTCTGACTTGGCTTAAAGACTGCCATCTATCGATTCTTTACATCTTTCCACCTTGGCACCTTATTCGGTACCTAGGTACCTTATTGGCACTTGGTTCTTCAGCATCTTATTGGTTATATTGGTCAGCTTAGTTCTTTGGCCAATTGTCTTATTTCGGTATTAATCTGTTTCGAAAATTCCTGTGCTGATACTTTGGGCACCCAATTTTTTGCAATGGTCTCTTGTAGGTATAGATCCTGTAGTGTGTGTTGAAACTTTGGCGTCTTCGTATTTGTTTCATAATTCAAGTCAATCAATCAAATCATCTAAGTTTAGTGCCGAGCGTTCCGAAGGCTCTTGTTTATTTGGTATTTTGCGTCTCTTTCTCAGGTCTTCCTTGTTCAGTCAGTTCCTTGTTAGTATCACAACAAATACTTACCTACTAAAATCTAGACTCAAGAGTTATGACACCTCAGTTTAAAATCTGAGGCGACACTGATGATAGAAAGATCACTGATTCTACGTCACTCAACGTGCTATGGAACAGGCAATGCTTAGAGTCTTTGATGGATCACATGGGTAAAGAGGGACCATTTATTTTAATCTATCAACTCAGTGAATAGGCTACCTTGCAAGTTACAGTTAAGAGTTTAGTAACATACGCTACTAAACATGAGGTCATGCAATGTCATGTAGCTGTTGATAATCCGTAAGATGAATCTTTATCAAAACCATTTCCAGAAACTCGATGCTCTTTATACTTCCCCCTTCACCACGTCGACCAGACTTCGCATCAGTACTTTTAGCACCACGGAATAGAGAGAGTGGTTAGCACCTTTTGTAGGCATCTATAGAGTGATTTTGTATTCGTTCGACACTTTTCAAGGGTGCTTAAAATTTTCCATATAAAAAAAATCTTGTAAATTAATAATCATCATCATACCTGCTTGCATCCGAAAATAGAAAAAAAATCAGAAGAGTAGGTAGGTAGTTTTATCACAAAAACTATATATTGTTTACGTTTATAAAACTACATTTGTGTTGTATGACAAACATTGTTTTCTGCCGCTAAGTTTGTAATCTATTGTTCGGAGGGCAAATAGGAATGTGATAGATAAGCGTATAGAAACTCGTTTAATGGGCATTGCCCTAAATATTAAAGATATGTAGGTAGTAACAGACGATATTTAAAAAACCTATTTAGAGGCAAAAAAATCCACCCATGCCCGCGATCTCGGCATGGATAGCCAGAGATCGCGGGTTCGAATCCCGGCATGGGTGGAATTTTTAGCCTCTAAATAGGTTTTTTAAAAATTGTCCTTACCACGGGTTAGTGCATTAAAAATAAAATTAGTATAGACGATATTTAATTTTAAAGGTCAGGTTACAGGTTATAAAGTCAGTAAAAATAATGCTAAAAATATTACAAATTACATAATAACATTCATTAATGTCTGTGACAAATTCAACCTTCTAACATTCGTTCACAAGTAAATGAAAGTACCTAAGTTTAATATTTTTGATTTGATTAAAATCGCCATGATATTGAGAAATCAAATCAATTTCAACGTTAAGAATTTAACGTGAAGCGCTCGTGGCCTAGTGAAACCGAGTGATTGGAATCAATCCTTGGGTTAAGCAACAAGAGGCGCGGTCAGATGCTGAAGAATGAAGTTATCAAGCCTCGGAAGCGCTTACGTGCGCCGCAAGGAACGTTAAGCTGTTGATGCCCGCTGTCATGTAATGCCGTGTCAAAGGCCTTATAGGCGGCTTGATAACTTCAAACTTCAACCAATCTGGACTTGGCCCCCGTGGTTAATTGGCCCCCAATATAAGAATCAGTCCTAACAGACCGAAGGCTCTCTTCGCCCAGCATCGCAGGAAGGTTAGGCCATACTCCACTAGGGGGTCAAGTCCGGGTTGGTGGAGGATTGCAAGAATTGTCAGAAGTTATCCAGCCACCCATATGGGCTCTGACATGGCTGAACGACTGCCATTATATGACAGCTGGCACCAACGGCTCAACGTGCCTTGCGAAGCACGGAAGCGCTCGAAAAAAACCACTAGCGGTTGTCACCCTCACCCATCCAGCTCCTGACCGCGCCTGTTGTTGTCGAACCGAGTGATTGATTCCAATCATTCGGTTCGACTAGGCCACGAGCGCTTCTACAAAATGGTTTAGTAGTCTTAGTACAATATGTTTGCGAGGTACTACCCACTTATATGATTTTTTTCAGGTTACGCAGCTTCTCCCCAAGCTCGGCTTCTCTTCGTTCAAATTCGTTCCGGGCACCAACGACGAAGTCATTGTGGCGTTGAAAACCGTCGAATTCGAGGACGAGACTTCTACTTATATTACGGCGTTCAGGATCGACGGAATGAGTCTTTTGAAAGATACTTTAGTTGAAAACGCTAAGTATGAGGGAATCGAATTCATCTAAAAGTGAAAGATGAAATTAAAATCATCAATTATACCATAGACCTCACTGAACTCCATACTAGCGCCACCAATGGATAAAAATCATAACTTGTTTTATAGGTACCTACCTAATACGTTTTTATCTAATAGTGAAGATGAGAAATCTTAACAACTGTGACAACTATTTTCAGAACCTACAGTCTAGAACCTAGGATCAATAGACCGGCCTTACTAATAATAAGTTATACACTCTGAATAACTATTTGACGTATATCAATATCGTATATCGTAATCCACTCCATCCAAAGGTTGTCTGGAAGAGATCGCTCTTAGCGATAAGACCGCCAATTGTATAACATTACTTAGATTTAAGAATCATGGTTGTAATATTTTTCTGGTTGTGCAATAAAGTGTTCTCTATCTATCTATCTATTTAAACTGGTTTAATCGTATTTGGCGTACAAATAACCAGTTTGTCAGACCTCGCGTAACGGCTGTATACACAGCTCATATCATAACCTTTATTAGTAAGGCCGCTACTTTAACCGATTTACGTACGTTAAAAACGGCCGTTTTGGCGGAAAGTTGGCGAAAAATAGGGTTATGTTTTTTTCCATTGGTAGCGCTAATTAGCATCCCAAAACGCATTAAGTAGGTACCTACCCATAAATGGAGGTCAATTACTGAACTCCAATAGGTTGTCTGTTAAATAAAAATCAGTCGTAGTTTTTATGTAAGGCATAGTACATTTCTTTATGTAGCCTCCTTATAAATAGTTACCCATAAATGCAGGTCAGTTACTGAACTCCAATAGGCTGTCTGTTAAATAAAAATCAGTCGTAGTTTGTATGTAACGCATAGTACATTTCTTTATGTACCATCCTTAAGTAAGTAGGTACCCATAAATGCAGGTCAGTTACCGAACTCCAATAGGCTGTCTGTTAAATAAAAATCAGTCATAGTTTGTATGTAAGGCATAGTACATTTCTTTATGTAGCCTCCTTAAGTAGGTACCCATAAATGCAGGTCAGTTACTGAACTCCAATAGGCTGTCTGTTAAATAAAAATCAGTCGTAGTTTGTATGTAACGCATCATCATCATCATCATCAGCCCACCGCTGCCCACTGCTGGGTATAGGCCTTTTCCCCATTATGCCAAGCCTCACGGTCTCTCGCCATCCTCATCCAAGGACCCTCCACTGACTCTGCCACATCGTCTGACCATCGGGCCGCTGGTCTGCCCACCGACCGCTTTCCCGTTCTCGGCCGCCACTCTGTGACTGCTCTGGTCCACCTGCCGTCTTCCCGCCTTGCCAAGTGCCCCGCCCACCTCCACTTTAGTCTCGAGATCCGGTCCCCTACATCGTCAACCTTCGTTTTACGTCGAATAACGATATTTGGAACCCGATCTACGAGTCTAAGGCCCAACATGGAACGCTCCATAGCTCTCTGTGCTACTTTAACTCGGTGCAACGCATAGAACATTTCTTTATGTAGCCTCCTTAAGTAGGTACCCATAAATGCAGGTCAGTTACCGAACTCCAATAGGCTGTCTGTTAAATAAAAATCAGTCGTAGTTTGTACGAATGTAAGGCTTAGTACATTTCTTTATGTAGCCTCCTTAAGTAGGTACCCATAAATGCAGGTCAGTTACTGAACTCCAATAGGCTGTCTGTTAAATAAAATCAGTCGTAGTTTGTATGTAACGCATAGTACATTTCTTTATGTAGCCTCCTTAAGTAGGTACCCATAAATGCAGGTCAGTTACTGAACTCCAATAGGCTGTCTGTTAAATAAAAATCAGTCGTAGTTTGTATGTAAGGCATAGTACATTTTCTTTATGTAGCCTCCTTAAGTAGGTACCCTAAATGCAGGTCAGTTACCGAACTCCAATAGGCTGTCTGTTAAATAAAAATCAGTCGTAGTTTGTATGTAACGCATAGTACATTTCTTTATGTAGCCTCCTGTAGGTACCCATAAATGCAGGTCAGTTACTGAACTCCAATAGGCTGTCTGTTAAATAAAAATCAGTCGTAGTTTGTACCTATGTAAGGCATAGTACATTTCTTTATGTAGCCTCCTTAAGTAGGTACCCATAAATCCAGGTCAGTTACTGAACTCCAATAGGCTGTCTGTTAAATAAAAATCAGTCGTAGTTTGTATGTAAGGCATAGTACATTTCTTTATGTAGCCTCCTTAAATAGTTACCCACACATGTTCAGTTACTGGACTCCAATAGGCTGTCTGTTAAATAAATCGCACCCTCAGAACGAAAGAGGCCTAAGTCAAAAAATAGTTTAAATACTCAAAAAAATCTCAAAAAATTTAGTACCTAACAATCGCAGAGATACATAAAAAGGTATGCTCTATCCGATGAATATTAAAACAAAGGCACTTATTGTAAAAAAAGAGCATAGCGAATCTTCCGTCCACGGCATACCTTTTTATGATTCTATGATTGTAACTCAATTTCACTATTTTTTGACTTAGGCCTCTTTAGTTCTGAGGGTGCGAAATGTTTGTATGTAAGGCATAGTGCATTTCTTTATGTAGCCTAAGTACATTTCTGTACATTGAAACATAGGTACATTTTACTTTCACAATAAACCATTTATTAAGTATATACCATCTTGTTTTTTTTCCTTTTATAAGACAAGAATATTCTTTATTGTACACTGGAAAAAAAAATACAAAATAATTACAATGTATATAGTAGGTACCATTGGCGACCTTATTGCTGAAAGCATTTTCTTCGAGACAACCTTACGATGGAAAGTTGCTGAAGGTAATTAGAAACACAGGTAGCCAGTGCAAATCTCGGGCTGTACGCTTCGGTTTTCGCCGAAAGCACACTAGTGTAATACTACTTCATGCTCTGCATAAAATTTTTCTTCATTACTTTGAAAAGTTATGTGTCACTG
Organism: Yponomeuta sedellus; assembly: GCA_934045075.1. Lineage (NCBI taxonomy): Eukaryota > Metazoa > Arthropoda > Insecta > Lepidoptera > Yponomeutidae > Yponomeuta > Yponomeuta sedellus. Next base: position 16,377,040 of record OW203732.1, on the reverse strand, counting down.
ATATTTCTATTACACGAATATATCCCATTCTATCCGATAGTAGTCGAGGTATATTCTAAAAGCTAACAGACTACATGTCGAGAGAGTCGCCCATTAGCTCAGTTGGAAAGAGCGCTGGCACGGATAGCCAGAGGTCGTGGGTTGGAATCCCGGCATGGGTGGATTTTTTATCCTCTAAATAGGTTTTTAAACTGTACATACTTATACATACTTATAAGTCAACTAACTAACCTTTTATGTTCACTATCTCAGCGCTTGAATTTGCCAAGACACGCTTGGTCATACAACGCCATAATCTCTTTCGGAAAGAAGGTCTGTGCCCTGCATTGGGACGTTTATAGGTTACAGATAAATAAGTACCTACACTACCTAATTTAGTAAGTAGGCGAGTCTTTGACGGGCTTGACGGCCTCGGTGGCGCAGCGGTTTGGCACGCTGACTGTAAAACCGAAGGTTCCGGGTTCGATCCCCGGCCGGGTCAAACTAGCAAACAAACTTTTCTAATTTGTCTCTGGTCTTGGATGTTATCTATGTATTTATTGTATTAAATCTATCGTCGAGTTAGCACCTATAACACAAGTCATTTAGTTGTACTTAGTATAGGGCTAACGAGATCTGTGTTATATGTCCATGAATACCTATTTATTTATTTGTTATTTAAAAAAATGCATAGTCTTTCAATAAAGTGATTTTAGTCCAGAACGATAGTTTATCACTATTGGTTGTCTAGTCACCAATCGCATCGCAATAATTGTATAATCCGTGCAACTTAACTCGGCGGCGTCCCGCGGGGTTGATTCGATTTTGAAAGAGGCCTTTTAATTTGCTCGGGTTGTGGGAGTTTTTCTTTTTGAGTATTAAAAAAAAAATAGTTCTCAAGAAGTGTGTAGATGGCGCTGAACTGACTACGTTACTGGCCGTGTCTTACGATTTGAGATGATTGATAAACATTGATTGACTAAATATTGTTATTTACATAATGTAAGTTTAGTTTTATGATCTCGAAAATCCAAGAGAAATAATAAAAAAGTAATGTGGTTTTCCGTACCTTGCGGTAACTTACCAAGTTCAGCGCCATCTATCCAGCGACTACGGAAGTATTTAGAAAACAATAAAAAGAAAATAGTTCTCAGATTGTCCAAATATTCAAAAAAACCGGAAGTTAAACTTTATAAGAGATAGTATCGAAAATTAAAACAATTTACTACTGTTGTAATATATTTTTAACTTTCGAGACTTCAATAAATCACTACGCGATTAAGCCCCGAAAATATTCTAACAATTACTACTGTTGATTAAGCACAGTATATCTTTTTAATGAAATGACCGCAGTTTTTATTTTTTAATGATTTCAAGTGCAAAAAATTAACTAACACAGACAAAAAGTCCGACCGACAAAAAAAGCAAATACGTTACTTACTCTTTAATTTTTACACTTTGTGGACAAAGTATACCTACAGTCCTGCTTATATTTTATTGAAAAACTACTGTGTGTGAAGGCTGTAGGGCCTGGCCTTTTGGTTTATTAATGTACAGTGTATCCGTTCTTAAATGGCAAAACGAGTAAACAAACATGGCTGACCAATAAATTGTGACATTTCGTAGTGTTGCTGAAATTACTGAATGAATGACGGATTTCATTATTGAATGAATGGAATGAATGAAGTTTAAGTCATAAAATAATCTAAATGATTATGTAATATTAATATCGCAATCCATCTGCTACACTGAACTCGACCCATATACCTACAAATTCGGACAAAAAAATTTAAGAAAATTCCGCTAATAAATGTTGGCGGTAATGCTATCTCCTCAATAAAGAGTTCTTAAGATCATTATGGGGAAAAGTAGAATCGAAAAACGTGTAGAACATTAAAGATGTTTGACCATTTAAAATGGGGGTTTGTGCTGCAAAAGATATTATTTTTAGTTTTTTTTACACTATTCTCTGTATTACGTACAGGCAGCGACATCTGGCTGAAGTAGATTGCATCACTTACAGCCCCGACTACCTACTTTGTAGTTAGGTTCTTTTTTTAACATCGGAATGATATCGCTGTACCTACATGATTATACTATTTTTATTTTTAATGCACTAACCCGTGCTAAGGACAATTTTAAAAAACCTATTTAGAGGCTAAAAATTCGTTAGTGCATTAAAAAAATAAAAATAGTATAATGACTTGGAGATATTTAGAAAATCTCATCTGGCAACCGTGGCTACAGCAACGTGAAAAAAACTTCTTGCTCGCTGGCTCGGCTGATCCACTGGCAGTTTTGTATACCGCTTTAAAACTGACAGAATTTTAAGCATGCTCGAAGAATCAACGGTATAACCCACAGAGTAAAATAAAAAAAAATCGCCGTATTTTGGGGTGATGTAGTTGCGGTCTATACCGTTGGCTCGCAGAAAATAAAAACTGCGGTAAAGAATACTGGTGGCTCGCTAATGAAACACCCGCTTAACATGCAAGGTTTTAGTAAAAAAATGAATCAAACTTTAATTCTTTATTCAATACCCACCGCAATACCTACTCTTTTTTGTCATTTTTATTATTCCGGTGCTATGTGCACTTCTTAAATAACATAAAAGCGCAATTTCGTTCATTCGTTCTTTCATTCACCTCATACAACCGCATCCCAACACTAAAAAAAATTACAAACTAATCTGTGTAGTTTTGCTAACCTGTGATCAGAAAATCAGTGTATTTAGAATTTCGGCAAAAAATCATAGTTTTAATCACAAATTCAGCCAGTTTTCGGTTAAATGATGCCCCTGTGTCTTAACTAGTGTCTACAACTAAATGTGGTAACCTACATCGAGTGATGCTTCCGGAATTCGTGTTTTGTGGTCGAGTGAGGTTTGTTTACTCGTTTTGCCATTTAAGAACGGATACACTGTAGTACTCTTTGCCTGGCTGGCCAAACATTCGCTTGCCTACTTGTGGCGCCATCTGTTGTTGGACTGAGCAACAATAAAGTTGAATGAAATGCAGCGTTGCCAGAAGGTTACTTTTGTAACCTTTTAGGTGATTTTTAACTAAGTCAGGTTACTTTGAGGTTACAAGACACAAAAGGTTACTTTTGGTTACTTTTTAGGGTTCCGTACCTCAAAAGGAAAAAACGGAACCCTTATAGGATCACTTTGTTGTCCGTCTGTCCGTCCGTCCGTCTGTCAAGACCCTTTTTCTCAGGAACGCGTGGAGGTATGAAGCTGAAATTTATATCAATTACTCAAGTCTACTGTCCCTTGAAGCTGTGAAAAAATCAAACTTCTAAGCCAACGCAATCAAAAGATACAGCCGTTTATGCCGCAAATTTTCGACACTTGCAAGGGAATCAAAACCTACAGGGTGCTTCCCGTGAACTCAGAATCTTGAAATTTGGTACGAAGCAACGTCTTATAGCATAGATAAAGGAAAAATTACGAAAACCATAAATTTTTAGTTACATCACATAATATATTTTTTTTAATAATTTTAAACTTACTACCCATTTCCTCATAAACGCGTAGAGGTATTAAATTGAAATTCATACCAAATACTCAGGTCTATAATACAGGTTTGTACGGAACCCTCGGTGCGCGAGTCTGACTCGCACTTGGCCGGTTTTTTTTGTGAAGGTTTTCTTTTACTTATTTTGAAAAACGGAACGCAAAGATCTTTTGCTTGTTGGCAGCATTGTTTCGTTTCTTCGTTTCTTCGTTCATTCATAATATTCAACTCACTCACTTACTCCCTTCCTGTCTCTCTCTCTCTCTTTGTTTTGGTCTGCTTGCTCCAGCTGATAACAATTAAAATTCTATTCTCCCGGGCACTGCAGCGTCTAGTGGTTACTTTACCCATCTATCTATTGTAGATGACAGTGCCACTAGATGCTGTATAAATCATCTAGAATAGATGCAAAGGCCTTAATTAATAAATTAGTAATCTAACAGGTTAAAGCAAGTATTGAAACTTACGGCTGAATTAAATAGTTTTATGTATGACATGACATATTATTATTTCATTCAGGTGCACTGGAAAGCAAGCGAAGCTATAGAAAAAAAATTTAAACAAAAAAAGTGAACCAACTTCTAAACCATAAAGCAGTAGAAACTCTAAAATAATTATATAGATAAAAGGTACGATAAAATACTGGAATTGGCATGTGAGTATTCACAAGTATTAGGTATGTATCCCAATTATGTTTTAGTACCCTTTTTTATTGGTGAGGTGACTTTTTACACGAAAAGGTTACTTTTTTGCGTATTTCAGGTGACTTTTCACAAGGCCAGTCTGGCAACACTTATGAAATGGTCATTGTTGTTATTTGTGGTCATTGTTCTGTCATTGATTTATGTGTTGGGCGCTACGGAGTAGTTACTACTTGCGTGCTAGCGGCACCAATGTAATAAAAATCATAAAATAAAGTAGAGAGGGAAGGAGGAAGGAAGAAAGAATGACAAAACAAATTAGTTAGAGGCATACACCCATGTACGTCTCTAACCTACGAATTCCAGTCTTATGAAACTCGGCCCAGTTTTGTTTCTGCATTCGCTAGTTATTTTTCCCTCTCTGGTTATCATCATCAGCCATTTGACGTTGACGCCAACTGGTCAGGAACACCTTCATGGTTTTACAAGCTTCCGGGTAGTTAGTTACACCTGAGATTTCCGCACTTTGCCTCATAGTTGGGCCATTGTACGTACGTAGCAAGCGCTGAGGTACGCTGACACCTCAGACACTAGGGTTTCCTTAAGATGTTTTCCTTCACCGTCAGCGAGTAGTATTGCTACATAATTTCACAAATGTAGATAACTTAGAAAACAAAGTCATTGGTACATGCCGGGGTTTGAACCCACGACCTCCCGATTGAGAACACCGCTCTTCATTCTACACCGCTCCGCTACCACCGCTCCTTCCGGGTATTGTGCCGCCCGCACCCAGCGACTCCCTGCCACCGTAACCAAGTCAGACCATCTGGTAGAGGCCTTGCCCTCGCAGCGTCGTCGCCAAGTCAGAACAGGCCAGGTCAGGCCTGAGGCTATAGCATGTATAATAATTTATACATGCTATAAATATATCATATAATGGCAGTCGTTAAGCCATGTCAGAGGCCTTATGGGCGGCTTGATAACTTCTGACAGTAAGGCCCGCCACTGTCTTACAATCCTCCACCAACCCGAACTTGGCCCCCGTGGTGGAGTATGGCCTAACCTTCCTGCGATGCAGGAAGAGACCCGTGCCGCAGCAGTGGGGACATACAAGGGTTGATAACGATAAATATATCATCTACTAATAGATAGATGATATATTCATAGCTGATATTTCGCAAGGTACAGTAATAAGTTGTGTAATATACTTTTTAGGTAAGTACCTACCTTTCTACAATCACATATAAAGATAGGTAAACAAAATTAAATAATTATAATAAATAATAAGGTTCACCTTATTAACAAATATTTTTTTGTAATAATATATTGTTAATGAATTCACTAAAGCTAGATTTGAAAATAGATTAAGTGAATTATTAATATAATTCGATTCCACAAAACACTCCTAAGACAGAGTTGACGCCGGTTTATATAACCAATGACTTCGGCTAGACAAATCAAACCACTTAATTGTTGATTATAATCAATATATTTCGGTTAAAATAATAACAAAAATATCACATCTTTATCCTATTCGCTATCATGTCACACATGAGAAAGCCCAATTACATATTCGAAATAAAACAGCATACCGAAAGGTAAATAACAACTTCCTTCTGTTAGATGTTTAACAACTATTCTCTATCTCTATTAACAATTCACAGAGCAAAAACAAGGAACCAACTATTTTCTCCGACTGGTAAAGATCTCAGGAGAAAAACTAACAACTTAAATTAATCTTGAAAACGTGTGGTATAAAAATAAGAGTGTCGACCGTACGTTTCTAAGGAGATATAGACAAATTTAAAAACCTATTTAGAGGCTAAAAATTTCACCCATGCCGGGATTCGAACCCGCAACCTCTGGCTATCCGTACCAGCGCTCTACCAATTGAGCCAATGGGCGACTCACGGCATCAGTGAAATTTCGAACCTCTTTACAATATTCTCTGTATTACGTACAAAATATATATAGATATAGACAAAACAAGATACGTATCATACAACAAAAAAAAAGGTATATGCAATACACTCGAGAGCAATGATTAGGGTTAGGGCCACTGACAAATCTGTCAACAATTCAACCATGAAGAATTCTTATAAAATAAAAAGTGTAGGTACCTAGGCAAACACCATTAATTAATTCATAGTTGAGATAAATAATTTTGTATTTCATTAAGCCAGTGTCCTTCCTTCTTTTTGAGAATAAACGATTTTAATATTACATAATCTCGAGTGTAGACTGTACCATTGTACATATTGATTATTTATTACATTGACAGAACTATTAAAATAGAGAAAAAACAAGGAACTAAATAATTGAGCATTATGTACCCAGAGTAAATTTGGAGCCTTACAAAGCGTTGCCAAGTAAATAATATTTCTCCATAATCGCACGACAGAAAAAAAAATGCCAGATCCATGAACCTATGGTAGCATTTAGTCTCCAGACCACGACCACGTCGTAGAACCTTTGGCATCAATCATGATATCCAACCTTGTAGACCCTAACAGTCTACCCATGGTACAGTGGTGTTCCAAATGGGTGTCACTTCAAGCCAATATTGCGCGTAATCTCTTCAAAGACAGTCCAAGCCATTGCAGCCATGAGTGTGCGACGCAGCATTCGCGGCACGGCGCCCTTGAAGTAGCCTTTTACTCCGTACGTCTGTTGGAAGAGGGAGAAACGTTACTTACAGGTTAAATTCAACTAAGCTCTACATAATTCAACTAGTTTTTAATCCTCCGAGACGGGGGGCACTGAGTGGGGGGCTGGGGTTGGCTTGGCGGCGAAGAGGCCTATGCCCAACATTAGGCTTCTTTTATGGGCCGTATAAATACATAGACGTGAAACAAAGATACACTGGAGCCAGTTTTCCCAACAGGCAAAGTTTAAAATCGCGATTAGAACTAAATTCAACTATGCTCTAGCTAGTTCAACTAAAGTAAAATAATCAGGGCCTTTTTTGCTTAGTAAAGTTACGGTGCAATGTTACGTTTGTGTCAATCGGTTCGGCCCACAGCAGCATTCAAGTAGGTATTCAATAATACATTATCTAAATAATGCCTAGGTTTAAGAATGCATACTGTAGAGAGTGATGAAATCTGTGATAGGGAGAGCTAACAATACTGTTCTCGTTTGATTTTTTGTGTGCCATCTCAATAATACTCAATAATAGGTCAATAGGTAGGTACAAACTTTTTCAAGCAAGATTAATTTGAAAATACGAAGTTGGATAACGTTATAGAATGTTAACGTCATTACTGCGTAATTGATTATTAACTATCTAGCATCTTGTTGGCCTAAAACATACAGTCATTATTATTTGGTGATAGTCCAATTTTATTTATACTGCTTTAGGTTCTACCAAGATTTGTAGTAAAGTAGGTATCTAATTCCATTTCCTCACCTGATGAACATAGACCGCGGCGCTGAACGCGTTCGGAAACTTGTCCGGGTACAACTGCATTTTAGTCTTCAGAACGTCCGCGGGGTTGGTTGCTAGCGAAGCCGCGATGCCAGCCATGACTCCGCATGAGAAATGGACCATACTGGCCGATGTCGGGGACTGCAGCCATTCTGAGTAAGAAAAAAGAAAACTTTATGAAAAACAAAGAATAAATAATGTGAGTAGAGAAAATGACAGGACCTTTTTGGTTTGTCTAGCTATTTGTATAAATCTGAACACTTTTGAAATTGGAACGTAGGTATGCCTGATTCAAAATGTTTCACGAAGAACATAATAGGCTATTCGACAGGTTTCTGATAACCAACTCAGATTTGTGTTTGGGTTTAATAAGTGCTCAGAAAGTGATGATTTTGAAAACCTTTGTGTATTTTTTGTAAAATAAGCAAATAATTCACTTTTAAAATAAGCTGCCAAACACTCGTGAGCAATATGGCGTCGCACAGGTGACGTAACTGGTTAGCACACACAAACTTCAAGTCGACTCTCGGGTTCTCGGACTCTATATTTATTGAGCTGTGACATTATCGTCTTTATCGATTCGACCAATCCTGTCTGTTTTCGATTAAATTGCTACAGATAAGTACCAAATTACCTACCTACCAAGATTCATTCTCTTTTTTTGCAGAAATGTTCCATTTTTTAGTTATAACGCCTTAAATTGGTTGTAAAACTCATAATTGATACAAATGTATATAAATACATACATTGTGAGCCTATTGAGTTCCAATGTATGTGAGAATACCCTTTGAAAGAAAAATAAAAAAATAACCACCAATTAAGCCAGGGAAAAAAAGAATTCTGTCTAGATTTATAAAAGTATAATTTAAAAACGATCTTGCCTGGATTTCAAATAACATAACCTTAGAATATTTTTTAATGGAAATTCTCGAAATTTCACAATTTACCTGTTCTCCTTGAAGTTGAGGTTTTAACTGAGTAACACTGATAAGCTAATTTATTTGTTGATACATTCCTTTGTCTACTTCTTATCTTTGCACGTGGCGTGACTGTGCAAAGATTATCTTGGGAAAAACAATTTTGTTTTCACACATAAAATAAGCAGCTTGTTACTTTGAACACACCTACCGGTTTTTCCGATCCCTAACCAACACCCTATCTTTTTCTATAATTTAGACTGAGCACAAATATTTTTTTCAGAAACAAGAGCAGTAAATCCAACTTCAAATGTAATGTTTTATTTTTTCGGTAAAAACCTCTGATACCAGTCTATTTTCCGGGTTTATATCTACTCGTAAGCTGCTCATTTGGAGTTCCCGTAGTGGGCCTTTGCTGAATACCTATTATATACAGACATCTCATTGGTTAATGTTTGTTGCCTCTGTGGCGTAGCGGTAGCACATCTACCATGCAAGAGGGCCCGGGTTCGAACCCCGGCTGGGGACAAAGAAAAAACCCAGGTCTTGGATGTTTACATGTTTGTGATGTCGTTGTTTCTGGTTTCCGACACAGGGTATCCTAGGGTGGAGCCAGAAGCAATGTATGTTCCTGTATGTAAATGTTATGTTACGTTTGTTATTGCGAATAGGTAACTTCTGTTTCGACGATATCCGTAACTGCGGCATAACCTAACGTTTACACTTCGGCCTTAGTCAAGGCATGAAAAAACTACCAGTTCAATGTCATCTCAGGACAGAGACCTAATACGATTTCGGTCGCTGAACCAGCGGAGTAAGTGGGTAAGTAACGCTCACCTTTCGGCACAGCCTGCTTGGCCTGGGTGTAAAACATGAGGTAGAGGCCAGAGAAAGGTGCGTCCCGGGCCAGCGTCGGGCCGAGGCCGCAGGACAAGCCTCTGAGGCCTTCACCCTTGTAGATGGCCTTCAGTGCGCCGCCGAGGCTGTCGTACTTGTAGACACCGGACTCGTATCTGCAGGCAGCGGAGAATATTTGGGTCACTTTATGTTTGTAGAGACTAGCAGCGCTGAGTCAAGGCTTTAGCAGGAGATTGTCGTTCCCACATGCTCTTTTAAACAGTATACAACATATGCTAACTCAAATGAAACTGTAGGTTATACATCAACCTTTACGTACGTGCAGTCTGCAGAGTGTTACGTGGCACGATGTTACGGGCGACTTTGCAACTAATATTTAAAGGTCGATGTGCTGTCGATTGTACTATCTTGCAATACACAATAAGAATAAATTAATATCGATGCCAATAATAAAGCAGTTGTTGTGGGTTTTCGTGTGGTAACCCCAGGAAGTTTCCTGTCCCTTACGGATGTACGCTTAGGCCCCCTTTAGAGGTAGTATAATACCATACTACCTCTATGTTTCCAGTAATGCGGAAGAGCTAGTCATTGCCTATGAACCATAGAGTAAAGACATTCTTCAGGATACCTCAGAGAATAGGCGCCTCCTCCTTAGTTATAGAGGCGAGTGCTTAACTTTATTGTAGAATTAGTATTTCCTGAGTAGACTGTTTTCACTGTATTATCAGCGACATAGGATTTTAACCTTCACAACCATCTGCAGTATATTATATTTTTTCAACTTTTAATCCGGGCGTGATCGATCAATATACTTCTTTAATCTTTAGCCACCCCATATCAAGTGTAGAGTTGACTGATTGGCAATCGCAAACCAGGCTGGTCAAGACGAAGGCAGGATGAGCTAGACATGTACAGCAGAAAGAGTGGTTACCATGCCTAATCACCGAAAATCCTGGTCCGAAGGTTTGCCTTTATAGTAGAATGTACAAAAAAAAATTGTAACAAGTGATCGTTCACGATTTCCTGAGGTATGGTGATATTTAAAGAAAAAAAAATATGGACAACGAAGAAGAACAGGTCACTAAGGCCGACTTACGCCCACACTATCTTTCAGCACTACTCATTTATTTATCCAGGGGTAAGCTTTATCCAGTTAATAATTCCAAAACATGACATTTTCCGAACTATTTATAGATTGTGTAACTGACAACTCCGTCAATCAGCTATTTAAGTATTAGGTTATCTCAGGATACGTAGTTAAGTATCTATTTTCTTACTTATCCAGTGACTTGGCAAATGCAAGAGTTTATTACAAATAAGTTTATTTGCCACATGCCCGTTCATCGATATTTTGATTACGTTACGTTATCAACCCTTGTATGTCCCCACTGTTGGGGCACGGGTCTCTTCCTGCATCGCAGGAAGGTTAGGCCTTACTCCACCACGGGGGCCAAGTCCGGGTTGGCGGAGGATTGTAAGACAGTGGCGGGCCTTACTGTCAGAAGTTATCAAGCCGCCCATAAGGCCTTTGACATGGCTTAACGACTGCCATTATATGACAGCCGGCACCAACGGCTTAGCGTGCCTTGCGAAGCACGGAAGCGCTCGGAAAAATGCCACTAGCGGTAGTTACGGGACGCTCACCCATCCTGTACCTGACCGCGCCTGTTGTTGCTGAACCAAGTGATTGATTCCAATCACTCGGTTCGCCCAGGCCAGGAGCGCTTCAATTTTGATTAGCTAAAAGTACACCGATTAATCGATAACGAAGTCGCATCCATTGTCTGGCAATGAGGTAAAAGTGTGAAAGGCTGCTGAACTCTTACAGCTGCGCAGTTAATTAATAATATGTTAAAGTTGCTAATTCATGCGGGACCTTTCACATTTTTGATTATGCATCTGGGTTTTTAAATAAGTCTTCCATTGTTACAATTAAGAGCTGCGTAGACTGCGTTGTTACAGATTACGTCACAGTACCTATACTTAAACTATGCTATACATCCGGCAAAAACCATTGAGTTCTCATAGTTCAAGTTCCTAGCGAACAGAAGGTGAAAAACACACGTTCTTCCTACAATTTCAGAGGGACTCGAAGCTAGATCCGGGGTACGAAAAATGACATTTATTATACAATGAACCTAACTTATGAGTTAGCACATAAGTAAAAAATATTCCAGGATGTTCCACCATGATTCCACCTGGAAAAAATAACATTCCCATAGGGCTCACCTGGTCTTAATGACGGTCATAGGAATCAGCGCAACGCCGCTCATGGTCCTAGCAACGACGCCCAGCAACACCGCCTCCATGGCGCCCAGGTCTTGGGTTCTTGTCTTGCCCAGTTTGCTCTTCAGCCAATGCAGCGAGGAGAAGTATAGTCCCACGCCGGGCACGCAGCGGGCAACGGAGGGGACCATGCCCCGCCATAGGCCCACGATGTGCTCTTGGCGTACGATGTTCGTGAATATTGTTATCATGCCGGGTTGGATTCGGCCACTGGAATAGGAGAAGTCAGTTAGTTTAGGCGGTACGTTCCAGTAGAAAACTATATCATCAGTGTTTGGACAGTTGTATCGACTGCCAGTTTAAGGTAGGTACGATTGTATATAGAAACTGACAAACACATGAACCCTGAAACAGATTTCTTTTTTAGGCAGTCGCCATTCGAGAATAAAAACAAAAGTTTACGCCACGCTAACAGTTTACAGAAATTTTTGGTGACACGTGGTGCATTACCAGTAGGCCTAATCTTTCAAATGAGGATTGGCTGTTACTTCTACAGCCGCCCGTTTTAACTTTATGATTACTATTGACATTGACCTAACGATGCCTTTTACGGAGTATTCCATGTCACTTTTGTGGAATAGAGGACCTCATTGAGTGGGCGATACAGAAGAGATTCTGGCTATTATCGTGGGAGAGTTCGTAAAAGCACTTTCATCCTGATTAAATAGTTAGATAACTCTTTATTGCCCACCAGTAAATAGATCGTAGAGTAGTCAAAGTGGCTCTAAATAAGCTGCTGGTTTGAAGATCCAATAGGGGACTATCCATATTTTACTGACAAAAGGGGCTTCGAGAACACAAAGGTTTTCCAGTGGAGACCACGAACTTAGCAGGATGCACGCCAGCTAGCTGGATCTACAATCAAATTTCCGGTAGCGGCTGGATGATGATGGCCGAGGACAGACAGAAGTGAGTCTTTAGGGATAAAGCATACGTCCAGCATTGGGTGAACGTGGGATGATTTAATTGATTGCAACAAAGAACTAATAGAAAGGTACTCACTTGACCGCCGCCGCCACATTATGCCCAGGGTTCTGGAGCCTCGTCTTCACCAGGTCCAGGGGCTGGAACAAGATGGTGCTGAAGGTACCGGAGAAGGAGCCCGCAAGGAACGCCTTGATGATCGGATGATACTGTAGAGAACGAACAGATGTTAGAAGAACCTTTTGAAATTTTTTTGGCGTGGAGTTTGCGATGGCCAAATGTAGAGAATTTTAGCAGGAAGAGTTGCGGTTTGAATTTAATAGAGACCGATTGTCGCCAGATTTTGTGAATACTATAGTTAACTAATTTTACTGGAAGTACTTAGTAGTCATCGAGATTAGCCCCCGGGGAAATCTTGTAGAAAGGCAACTCTTCACACGACCTCTTGATTTATTTAGAGTCTAGAATACTCTAGGAAATAGACTATCAAGGTAGTTATCTCTACCTAGAGCTCAACAAGGATAAAGGTTCTGTTTACTTAAAATAGAATTAGTAGATAATGTTCTAATTAGAAGTAATGCTTTCCCGCGACAATTGATAACAATTGACACGAGTACAATATTAACTACTTACCTACTTGGGTCGAAATGAGTAAAACCGATTAGGAGGGAGTTGACTGAACGCTTGCCCATTCACGGTCTTTATTAGCTTCTGAATAAGAGGGAGTGGGATAGTAGAGGCACAAAAGATATGAACTTACATTAGCCACAATATCCATGTTGCAGTAAAAGGTGATTTCCTTTCAGAAAGTGTACTGCAATAGTGGCCTGCGTCAGGTGATGTCTTTAGGGTAAACGCCGAATTTGTACAATTCGAAATGGTATAGCCAATGGCAGAGGGCCCTCGATCTCTTGGTGGTGAGGTTTCGATTTAAATCGTATCGGAGTAGTCGGAATAGTAGATCGGGTTCACTCGGTACATTAGGGTAATGGTCATTTTTTGCATCAGCTTGTCCGAAAATCGATGCATGTATACTCTTCCCAGTTTTAATTGTAACAAAAACTCGAAGCGGCTGGACGACACTTGCAGATCGCCTGACGATATGCGCGATAACAGTCTTTATGTACTTCTGTGTAAGTCACAAAACTAGTTGGGGGACAGGAAATCACTGTAGTTGTCGAATTTAGCCATTAGTACGAGCAAAGAGGTAAATGTAGAACACAAAATTGGAAAAAAACTCGATGAAAATATTCTTTACTTTTAGACAATAGGGACGTGCTTCCTCAGACACAGAAAAAGCGGTACTGAATATAGCAGTGGTGATAATGTTATTTTATACGTATTGTTATCAGTGGCAGACGATCGGCGGGTGATGCGGGTTGTGGGGTCGAGCTTGGTAACCTCTAGCTGATAATGCTTGTTAAGAAAATGCGAGCTAGGGGGTAATGATTGTGACACACACGCAAACACAAGAGGCACCGCTGCACACTGGTTCCACGCCCTAAGAGTAGCGGTCATAGGGTTTCGCGATAATAATGACTGTCGTTGTCATAGCTGATTATTATTATTATGGTGTTTTGTAATACTTTAAGCCATAACACAATAAAAAAAAACCAAAATAATCTTAAAAAGCTTATTTTATTTACAAAATTATGCATTTTTATTACACTTAAAAGAAGGTTTGCAACTTAATAACTATTAAACCTTACTATTTACATTTTATATTACAAATAAAGTAAATACTTAACTAACATCTAAGTACAAACACACAATTGGACAAAAAATATTATATTTACATAATAGGAGTTATGTAAAAAATAACATAAATACCTATCTTATTTTTTACATTTTTTCCTAAACCGACAACAAATTTAATACTTCTTTTGATAGAATAGACTTCTTCTTCTGTGGTAACCTTCTTAAACTAGAAATATAAGGATCCGAATTAAGGAGAAGTCTATGTATCAAGTCGGTGTTTGTGACAACCCGAGACATTTTCCTCGTGTTGTCACGCCTGAAGAGTTTGATTAATTTATTGCAAGATTCGGCGGCCTCTTCCGAAAGCTCACCTATTGACAATAATGCGTGTTCAATTACTTCCGACCCATGAATGAGGACCTTATGTACAGACGATGGCAAGTTGTACCATGGATAGGTAGCAACAAGTTTACGTGCTGTTTCTAGAGAATACTCTTTAAAAGTGGCGTTATTAATTTTGTATCCCGACGAAAGACACTGCAGCAGATTATGACATCTGTCAATAAGGATTTTATCTAATCCAGTAATTTCCGCTGAAACCGCTGAGTTAGAAAAAAACTTTCTGGCAGTGTTTCCGTCGTTAGATGTGCCACTTCCTCCACTTCGCGGTTTGTCGACTATTAGACCAAGTTTCTGCCTAAACTGTTGCTGCACATGTTGTTTTTTTTGTGCAAGAAGAGCTTTTTCGTCTGAAGAACGTACCTGCCATTTCTTTATGTCTAATCTATAAGAAACGTGAATTAAATATTCGAAGAATCGGATATACGAGTGAAGAGGAGATAGTCCAAATTGATAGGTACCACTATCTGCAGTTTTGCTCAGCGATTTATCAATGTCATTCATCTCTTTTGGAGTTGAACCACAAATATAACATCTACTACAAGATGTATCGCTCAGAGCACTGCACACTTTACCATCAACCATGGTTAATTGTAAAGAATGCTGCACTTTTATTTCATATTCACCGTGAGTGAAAGAAGTCGGTTGTAAACTATCAATTTTAGTCTTGAAATAAGCTTCTTCTTGCACAGAAAGGTCTTTGGATTCTTTGGCAAATTGGAATCGAATAGGCCTACAATACCTGGTGGAAGAAGGGCGCGGATTTTTCCAAACTATTTGATCTGGGTCGGAGGTATTGGACTTACAAACCAATTGAAGAGGACAATATGAAGTAACAAACATACTGCCATCATCATCGATACCAGAATCTCCAAAAATCTGTTTATATTCGCTGTGCCCCGTACTCCCATCGAAACCCCATTTTCCAATCAAAACAAATTCTTTATTAGGGTCAATATTATTCAAAACGGGTTTTTGGGATTCTAGTATCCGGCAAGCAGTATGATCTAACAATGATTGTAATTCTACTTCAGCAGATGATTCCGTGATAAACTCTTGCGATGGATAGCACCGCTTCTTAGCTTCTAACACTTTTTGATAAGATGGTAATGCATTAGGTGATTTTGCATTAACGAAGTCTTTCACCAAAAGATACTGATGTTTAGTCAGTTTTGTCTCATTTATAAGAGACAAGACTTCGTCAGTGCTGAAATTTAAAGATGCAGCGGCGTTAGATAGACTAGAATCGTCCAACAAAGAATTTATCGCAGAACTGTCTACTTTACTTAACTCTGCAAGCCTGCGGCGTTTTGATCTCTTGCTACATTCCTCAAAGTCCTTCCTGTGCTGGTGCTGTTGGGTGCTTGTCGAAGCTTCTGCTGCTGGCCGTTGGGTGTTGTGGCTCCCTACTGTTGCACAAGTTGGCAGAACGCAAACTTCAATTTCGTTCAGCCAGTCTCCGTACTTAGAGACCATGCGAGAATGGTTGCGCGTGACTTGCTTCCAAATTGCTACCAATCTTGTACAAACTTTAGTAACTCTTTTTTCCAAGTCATCAGCAATGTAATTCTCAACATCAGGCAGCAATTGTATTAGGTCTCGAAAAACTCGATGCCAACGCTCCAGTTCAGATTTGCTGTCTTTAATAGACAGCCAAGTATCTAGTACAAGCATTCTTTTGAAAGAACACTTAATACTAGTACCTAAAACAAAATAAAAATACGTTAAAAGCGGATCAAAATAGATACATGTTTCGTAGCAAGTGCTACGCGCCTGCTACGCGTTCAGGCGCGCGGCGTAGCACCTGGCTGCACCTTACAGACGCAGCATGACGCAGCTAAATTTGGAGAGGCCTAGTAGTAGACATTGTAACCCATATTTCTATACCAAATTGAATGGTACAAGTAGGTACAAACATAAGTAAAAGCTTCAACGTAAAAAATATACAGACATAAATACATAAAAAATGCCACGTTGGCGTAGCACTCTATTTAAAAAAAAAATGTAGAAGGAAAAGGCAAAATAGTAAAGTAAATTAATAATACATACCTGTGACTTCAAATTCCATTGTAAAATAGCAGGTCACAGACAAGTTGGAACTTAAACACACGCGTCGCGTCTTGGGCTAATTAAAGCACTTGGTGATAACAGGTTGATGACTAATTACTTGTGTTCACTTCGGATGCCGAAAAAGGAATGTTGGGAACAATAGATTGCGAAACCTTTTATACCCTCAGGTAGTATGACAATTAGTGGGTAACTGAGCCAGATATCATGGCTTAGCTCAGTCATTGCCATCCGAGTCCTATGACCTACTACGGTACCACCGTGCGCTGGGGTTGATAGATTCATCTCGAACTTTATTCTTAGGGAGCTATAACGACATGTTACTCATATCTTGGAGAGTTGGCGCTGTTATTTATAGAAACACGATTCCTTTAAAGTGCACTTGAGGAGTGTTTTTGGAATCGTGTTTTTATAAGACTGTCTAACTAAAAACACATAATTCCTTAAAACACTTCCCAGAGGCAGTCAGTGGTAAAGGCAAAGACGTAACCACAGATTATTTAAAAAATCTCAAAAAAGACCCTGAGATCTCTGAGCCGTGTTTAAGAGAAATTGTGTTTTCGTAATACCGTGAATGTTTGAACTAAAACTTTAGCAAGCAAGTAACTTAATTCCGGATTCAATTAGGTACGTGATTTTTTTTTGTCGGAACAGTCGGACGAGGTTCGCTCTGATTCACAGAGCTTAATCACGGCGACTGAATCCTGATTAAAATTAATAACACCGTGAGTGTTAAAGTAGAACCTACAAATACACCTAGTTATTTAGACCTCGTATTAGACGAGGTACAATAACGTAGTAATCAACTAGAAAATATATAAATAAAATTTATTTAACATGGCTTTACATAATTGAATTTGTTTTTGAGTTCTTGTATAGTCATCTGGTCATCCTATAGTCATCCTGGCAATGTGATAGGAAGTAAAAATATTAGACTAACCAACGACGTACGAATTACAATATGGTTGTCCGCGTCAAGGGCTCGGCCTAGTGCGGCAGCCCGCAAGTCCATAGTAGCACTGTTTTTGTTTACACCTATGACTCGCAACTGGTGTTAATATGATATTGCGTATCCTACCGTGCCTAGTGTGAGAGTTGCAATCGATCATAGCTGTATTTTTGGATTTTTATATTAAAACATTTTTAATAACCTATTTAGAGGCTAAAAATTCCACCCATGCCGGGATTCGAACCCGCGACCTCTGGCTATCCGTGCCAGCGCTCTTTCCAACTGAGCTAATGGGCGACTCACCGGCATCAGTGAAATTTTGAACCACTTTACAGTATTCTCTGTATTACGTACAGGCAGCGACATCTGGCTGAAGTAATTTGCATCACTTGCAGCCCCGAGTACCTACTTTTCAGTTAGGTTTTACATCGGAATGATATTATTAGCTCAGTTGGAAAGAGCGCTGGCACGAATAGCCAGAGGTCGCGGGTTCGAATTCCGGCAATGGGTGGCCTCTAAATAGGTTTTTAAAATTTGTCCTTAGCACGGATTAGTGCATTATAAAAAAAGAATATAATAAAACATTTTTATTTATTATTTAAACTTCTCTTGAATAAATTAAGACCTACGTATCAGACTATAGTACAACTGATACGTGGGACTTAATTTATATCATACTCATATGCTGTGACAGCCCTGTGTAGTTGCTGTTATACAAAAATCACCCTATCTGTGAATGTTCAAACAGTTGAAAGGTTGTCCACTAATTAACAATATATAATTAGATAAACGGATAAAAATGTTATCGTTGCAGTAGTTAGCCCATATATTTTGCTTGGCTTAACCATCACCAAGAGACACCTATTGTTGTTCAATACTAACACTTATTCTGCATGCATTAAGACTTGAATGTTTTATTTATTTGCATTACTTAAATTGTAGCAGACCTAATTAAAACTGCCATAAAAATGTCATGCTCTATATTATTATTAGGTAGGTATGTTTGTAAACACAGACTTTTATTACGTCTTAAAATCAAAAATGGGCCAAATGCGAGTCGGGATCTCTCACCGGAGGGTTCTGTATATTGTATAAATATCAAAGGTATAAAAGTCACTCAGCTCTGAACTCTGTCAACTTTTTTTATTTTGAGGATTCCGTAGGTACTTCAAAAAAAAGCAGAACTCTTACGAGTATCACTTTGTCGTCCGTCCGTCTGTCTGTCAAGACATCTTAGTTAGACCCGAGATTTCCGTACTTAGCCTCATAGCTGGGCCATTCTACGCAGTAAGCGCCGAGGAACGTCACTTCCGACACCAGGGTTTGCTTAAGATGTTTTCCTTCACAGTCAGCCGTGGTATTGCTACTATAATTTCACAAATGTACATAACTTAGGAAACCAAGTCATTGGTACATGCCGGGGTTCGAACCCACGACGTCCCGATTGAGAAGACGGCGTTCTACACCGCTCCGCTACCACCACTTCAACGTCAAGACATCTTGTGAACATCTATAATATAATAAGTAAATCGCTGAATGTGTTGGTAAGCGCAAATCTCGAGAGCAGCTGAACCGATTTCGATAATTCTTTTTTTTTTAATATTCCTTGTAGTACGAGGATGGTTTTTACGGAGAGAAAAAAAAGAATCGACTGTTAGGCGGAACGAAGTTCGCTGGGTTAGCTAGTGTATTATAAATTTACAATATGTATCGGTACATTTTACGATACCGTAAAAATATAAGGTGTTACTTAGATACCGTAAAATTATTGGGATTCCAATAATTTTAAACGCAATGTCTGACCTCCATGGTCAAATTCGTTCTTTCTTTAAATACTGGCCGCTAATATTTTTCTATACGTTAGTGTTTTGTTTTTGTTGGGTTTAAAATGTCATATCGCTGAAAAAATGGAACTCACTTGTGAAAATATTCGTGCTATGATTTATTACGATTTTCGACGTGGTTTAACGAAACAACAGTGCGTAGATCAATAAACTTTGACTTTTGGTGGTGAAGCTCCATCAAAGACGACTGTGTATCACTGGTTTAGTGAGTTTAATCGCGGGCACAGTAAGCTCACGGACGAAGTTAAAGAAGGTAGCCCGAAATCGGTGGTTGTGCCACAAAATATTGAAGCTGTGCGAAAACTAATAATGCAAGACCGACATGTTACGTATCGCGAGATAGAGGCATTTCTGGGCATATGTATGACGAGCATTCAGCGGATATTACATGAACATTTGTCTGAAAAAAAAAATTGTTTGCGTTGGATCCCGCACAACTTAATCCCGAAAACCTTAAAAAAATTCAACGGAGGCGACTCAAAATCTGTTTATAATATCTACACAGGTGACGATTCCTGGATCTACGCGTACGATCCCGAAACTAAACAACAATCAACAGTTTGGGGGTTTCAAAATGAGCCGAACCCTACGAAAGTGGCTCGTGCAAAAAGCACTGTAAGCAAATGGTGGCCTGCTTTTTTGGTATTAATGGCCATGTGGCTACAATACCACTGGAGAATCGCAGAACGGTTAATTCGAAGTGGTACACGACCCTTTGTTTGCCGGAAGTATTTGAAGAAATACGCCAAAACAATCAGCGACGCAGAATCATACTTCACCATGATAATGCCAGCTGTCATACATCTCAGGAAACAACTACACTTTTGGATGGTCAAAAAATAGAATTGATGGGTCATTCACCGTACAGCCCTGATTTGGCTCCCAATGATTTCTATTTATTCCCAAATGTAAAGAATAAATTACGTGGTCAACGATTTTCGACCCGTGAAGATGCCGTAAATGCGTTCAAACAGCACGTTTTGGAGATACCTCAATTAGAGTGGAAAAAGTGTTTTACAAATTGGTTTCATCGAATGCAAAAGTGCATCGATCATAGTGGAGAATACTTTGAAAACAATAAAAGCATATTTAGCCAATACATTTGTTTATTTTTTCTATTCCGCATACATAAGTAGCACCCCTCGTATCCTCGGCGGGCGAGCGCGGCTCTTGTCCGGTTTTAATTTCAACTCGATACCTCCAGGCGTTCCCGAGGCGTTGTCTTACATACAGATAGACGGTTACGACTTTTGCCTTTGAGGCACGGTACCCTAAACTAAAAAGGAGACAAAGTTGAATTTGCTTTTACGAGTATACCCCCATGTATAACTTGAGTTACTTACCTATATTAAAAACTTATTTAGAGGCTAAAAATTCCACCCATGCCGGAACAGCGCTGGCACGGATAGCCAGAGGTTGCGGGTTCGAGTCCCGGCATGGGTGGAATATTTAGCCTCTAAATAGATTTTTAAAATTGTCCTTAGCACGGGTTAGTGCATTAAAAATAAAAATAGTATAATTACTTACCTATAATGTAGTTTCTTTTACAACAATAAGAGGATGTATCAATAAACGAATTAATTAACCAACAGAGACCTAATATTTGTTGACTGTTTCATTGATCTAGCGATTAGCAGGTTTGCCTAACAAAACAGAGGTCATGGGTTCGATTCCAACTGGAGGCTCCTACAAATGGCCTCGGTCTGGGTATAAACGCATGGATATACATTAATGTGATTTCCTTGCCTGGTTACCAGGTTATAGTACAGCGTCGGACTGCCCTGTGCAAGCCCCCGAAGTGATTTTTGTACCGTATCATACCTATTGAAAGAAATCAAAATAGGATGATAATATTTTACTTTATAAATCGAGAAGACGAGTCTAATACTTACATAGTCTTTGAATAGAATGCTATAAGCATGACAAGGGTTGTTACGTGCCTCAATTTGGTAGTTTAAAAACCAATAGCACTATAATGTCATTCGCAAATGAAATAGGCATCTCACGCGAAGAAGATCGAATCGCGCGAGGCGCCGAGTTAGGTAGCACGGGTTATACTTACCATTGCAATGCGATCGGTTACCAGACTAGGTACCGATAGTGTAATGAAACGACTCTATTGAACAACTATGCATTTTAGAGACTCACCCCCCTGGTCTCGGACCGAGTCCCAACAAACCAAACTAGGATACCCTGTAAGGTACAGGGTAGTTTGGGACCAAGACAAGCGATTGTATTGTCACTTAGTTACTCTTGTTGCCAACCAAACTAGCACACAGAGTCATCATGGTTCACACTGAGATTACATTCAACTGCCTAAACTATAATGATAAGGTGGTTTTGTTACCAACTAAGAGTACGTCATGCCACTCAATTTTTATTCACATTTACAAGAAAATATTGTCTACATCAAGTACACTTCTACACTAGTTTTATATATAGATGAATAGTTTGTCAATTTGTATGTAAGGAGTAATCTCCGAAAGTGTACCTATCAGATTTCCAAAATTCTTTCACCAGTACCTATTAAGAATGGCCTTCCAGGGTGAACATAGGCTTTATAGACAGTCGCGGGAACTGCTAATTCTTAAAAAAGTAAGGCTCAGCACGCATTACCCTTTGTTCCCAGTTGGTCACACCACTGGTAGATAGCTACCAAAAAAGGTAGGTAGGTATTACTAAGTGGGAAGAAAATAACAGTGATTGGTAACAACTGGGGTTACTAAATGGGTGACCCAATTCAAGAAATCCCTTAGTCCAAAAAGTAACTTTTGAGATATTGATGTTTTTAGGTTTCAAACTTGTGCGGAAATAATACGTATCGCTTAAAAAATCTGAAAAAATTACACGCGATAGTACATATCAAATAGTTTTATTTAGTGAAACAAACAGAACATAAATGTTAGAACGAATCTCGTTACAAAAATACAAAAAAAATGGACTTATTCCTAAACCAAAGACTTAGTGATTTTTTACGGATATTTAAAGGACTTAGTAATTTTATTGCAGGACCTAAAACAGCACTCATACAAATTTTGAGTACTACTCAACTTCATCTGCAGAGTCAATTTCCTCGCTTACAGGATCCTGATAATCACGAAATAGATCCTCATTAAAATGTCTTTCAGTTTCGGAACCATGTTCAAGCAAACGCTTTACGTCTTTCACTTTTGCAGCTTTAATCGTCAAGGGTGCGTCGTAGCAATCATCAGGCGCTTCATTGATCAATCTGCTGAAAGCGACCATATATAGTGAAAAGTGATCAAAATCTTGGCTTTTCATGGACATCGCAAACATTGGTTTACCAATTTTCTTAAAAATTACTCTTCGGCACTTCGATACTTTCGATATTCCAGGTAGATTCCCTTTGATTCGTTCATCGAACAACTTTTTGTAATTTTTTACTTTCAAAAGATTATCAGAACTTTCCCTGATCAAACTTTTCTCTAAGAATACAATTTCGAATTTGTTTATGTTCTTTTTTCGTGACTAAAAAGAACATGCACATAATGCACCAAAACATAGCCGGCCTGATCAACAAATCCCATCTTCTGTCGGTTAGCCTACAAGAATTGCAAGAAAATAATAAGCACATCGATATATTATGCCTAACTGAGCATTTTATGATGTCCGGGCATGAATCTTTTCTCACAATACCGGACTTCCATATAGCTGCTTGCTACTCTCGACTAAATAGTAAAAGAGGAGGTACCTGCATCCTAGTGAGAAGACCGGACGAATGGAAAGAGCTAAAACACATAGAAAATATGTCCGCTGACTCTGTTTTTGAATGCTGTGCCATAGAGTCAACCAGTAACAACATAATAATTGTATACATATACAGAGTACCTAAAAACATGAATTTACAATCATTTTTTGATAAATTAGAACAGTTACTAAGCGTGGTTAGCAGGTGACTTCAATATTGACATCTTAAAATCTAATTCTGTGACCAATGAATTTGAATGTTTGACGGTTTGTTATTAAATTTTAATTTTAAATTAAGCATAAGGGGCCGTCCATTAATCACGTGATCTTTTTTTAGGCATTTTTAAACCCCCCCTCCCCCTTAGTGATACATGGTGAGGTTAAAGACTACCACCCCACCCCCCACCCAACATCACGTGTATTTTTCGTACCTACAAAAAATCTTAATTTTTTTAGAACTAGAATTGCCTTGCGCTCGCTAGCGCGCGTGTTGAATTTATATATTAATTTCGTATCGTATATGTCATGATATATTTTTGTGTCGTTTTACTATAATACATGTAAATTTCAGGCAATCACAAGCCTGGAAGCTTGGCTTCACATAATTATATTTGATCTCCTTTTTATGTTAGCATATTTTAGAATATTATCTAATTTCATGTATAAAGTATAATCTTATTTTATTTTGAAATTAATTATTCGGTGCGAAAAAATAACTGGCGATCAGCGTGCCGAGCGGGCGGTCGTCGGAGGCGCGTGAGAAGGTACTTCGTTCGTTGCCTAGCAATGGTGAGTCAAGGTCACACTACACGCTGCTTTTCAATTTAAAAATCACGCGAAAAAATAAATACACGTGGTATCTTTACTACACCCCCCTCCCCCCTTATGACATTTCGTGATTTTTGTCAAATCCCCTCCCCCCCTTTCAAGCCTCACGTGATTTATGGACGGCCCCTAAGGTGTTGCCATAGGACTTAAAGTCAGGAATCATAGGACTAAGTGATTTCTTCGAAAATTT
Organism: Yponomeuta sedellus; assembly: GCA_934045075.1. NCBI lineage: Eukaryota > Metazoa > Arthropoda > Insecta > Lepidoptera > Yponomeutidae > Yponomeuta > Yponomeuta sedellus. Next base: position 16,352,810 of record OW203732.1, on the reverse strand, counting down.
CCCTGGACTAAGTGATTTCTTGGACTTAGAGGTTTCATGAATTGGAAGACCGACTTTTTATTTTTTTTTTAGTTTGGAAAATTACACTTGGAGACGTTTCTACAAAAACTTAAATAGACCATTCGAAAGAGAATGAAAATATCTACAAGCTGGTGTTGCCAACTCAAAACCGTCAAAATAGGACTTAGTGATTTCTTGAATTGGCTCATCCAAATGGGATTTTTTAAAATTAAATGCCCATTTGGTGACAGTGTGACATGAAGGGTGTTACAAGGCGCATTACGAATGATATCGCCGCGGAATTTTTTTGACGGATTTTAAATCGCGTATGTACTGATTTGGTTGGGGAATTATTTCCGCACAATTTTTTTTTGGCAAGCGTGTGCACCTTAACACACTTTCCATATCGATCGATGGATATCAACCCTTGTATGTCACTGCTGGGGCACGTTCTCTTACTGCATCGCAGGAAGGTAGGCCATACTCCACCACGGGGGCAAAGTTCGGGTTGGTGGAGGATTGTAAGACTGTGGCGGGCATTAGTGTCAGAAGTTATCAAGCCGCCCATAAAGGCCTCTGACATATCTTTCCATACATCACAGAGTTTTTCTGCTAACCCTAATTTATAAATTTAAAATGACATTCCACTCTATAGGGTTAAACATTTAGACGAACTCCTAGGTTTTAAAATGTGTATGTATCAGACAGTTTGGAGCAGGCTAAACCATTCTTTTGTCCATTCCATTCGTTGGAGGACTTAGGTGATCGCAAACCAGGACACAAACTAGCTAAAACTTGAGTTATCAGGACTTAAACCTACTTAGAGGCTTGAGTCTATAGGTACCTACCAGGAAAGATCCTGTGTGAAGTATGACAGATATCCAGACCCTAGCTAAACTTGATGCATTGTTTCATGTATATACTTTTTTGTAAGTTCTTGAGTTTAACAAAATATCTAAGTATCAAGGAAACAATTATGGTTTAATAAGTGTTTGAAATTATAAATAAAAACATAAACACTAAATTAGGTAAGGTTTGTATTTGTTAGTTAGCTTTGGCCTGAGATTTTCGTATTTAGCTTCATAATTGGGTCAGTGTATGTTGTAGCTGAGGTATGTAAATACCTTAGATACAAGCGTCTCCTCACGATGTTTTCTTTCGCCGTTAGAGAGTGATATTTTTACTACAAAGTCATTGGTACACACCTGGAATCGAACCCACAACCTCCCGAATATGACTTTAGCGTTCTACCGAGCTACCATCACTAATTTAGGTAGGTTTGTATAAACATTATTTTTTAGACTTTAAATTTTGAAACCAAACTCGTGCTGTCACACAGATTATCAACCTTGTACCAAGTACAACCAAGTAAATACATTATGGCCGATTTTTCAACTATTATGTGAATGAAGGTTGAGCTACTTTTGATAGTACGTCAGTGTTTTCTTGCTCTTATCTTCTAATATTAAACAAATAGCTAAATGAGTAATGAATTCTATTCATTGCATTAAACCAACAAAGAACGTCAACATTCCTAACAAAACGGAATAACCGATAATGAATACATAAAAAAAATAATTAACTTCACAAACACTTAATAAGCATATACTGTTATGATAAAATGTGAGACTCACAGTCACACCTATGTCATGAGCGATAAGTGTTACTGGGCTGGATGCTCAATGTTGCTGAGCATACTTCAAACAACAAATAAAGTATCATGTAAAGCCCAGTAGGTACATGATGTCACAGTCAGTGTTCTTACAGTATCCTACATGAGGTGATAAGGACCATTTACATATGATTATTTGTTAAGTCTACAATCGGAATGTGCAATAAGTGGCTTAGGAATTGGAATGGGAACGCTTGTTATAATGGATTGCAAGGTCCATTATAACAAGCGCAAAATGCCATATGTAACCCTCTTTTTTGTATTTTATTTGTTACATGTTTTATAGTTTTAATTACAAAATTAGAATAACATTAATCTCGTCTGAACAAAAATCATCTACACAAAAAAAAATTTGCTCGCAAGTGGGATGGAAATTTCTGTGTAACATGGTTTTAGTAATTAAATAATTTTATTTTTATGTAGCCCTATAATATGGCCTCGATAAAAGATGTTAGATCATTTGTCACCTGTGAACACCTGTGGCAAGAAATGAACATAATTATCAAACCTATTTGTAAAACAGTTCACTAAGGCAGCACTAAGAATTAGAACTCTTTAGATGTTTGGCCAATAAGTATTAAAACAAAATTTGTTTTATGTGCATCACAAACTCATCCATGTAGCCCGATACCCTTTAGGGACAGATGAAAAATACCTTCCTATCACAAACCGCAAACCAACCTTAGTCTACCAGGAAAGTACTAAGTGCCCAGTGTATTCAACTGCAATACTGTTAATTGTGATGGACAACTCTAAGTAATTGCACCCTATTGCAATGGTTGCACCGGTCAGAGGCAGAGAGCAATGTTCAGTTCTAACTAAAAAAATATAACACCCAAACCCCACAATCACTTGTCTTGGTTCAAAACTGCACACCAATACTTTTTCCGCTGTCGATGGCTGGTAGAACAGACTTTTAGAACAGGACCGCAGATGTCCTTGCAATGTTTTCCTTAATAATTAACACAGTATTGCTACTACAAATTGTATGTAACTTTGAAAATAAACTAAATAAATTTTATTCTCAATCTTCTTCTTCTTCAGGCTATTTTATGTAGTACACTGCTGGACATAGCCCTCCTTTAATGAGCGCCATGGCGCCCTGTCTTCAGCTTGCCGCATCCAGCATCTGCCGGCAGGTTTTCGCAGATCGTCATCCCACCTGGTCGGTTGTCGGTTCTTCGCGAGATATGCCACTTTTTCTCAATACTAATAAATAAATTATACCATAGTAACCAGAACAAGGCCACACAAGACCATTATTTCAAATGAAAGTAAGGCAGCCCCCAAGAGGAATGAAAATAACGAGTTCGTAGTCAAGCCAAATTAACGAGACAGCCTAGTCAATAAATGGCCTAATGTAAATGCTCGGGACCGATAGCTACGACGACAGTCAGAGGTCGACTAGGACATCGCTATCGGAAGACAAACAACTCCGCAGGGGGGCACTTACGTCCTTATCGCTAGGGGTCAGGTCCACAGGCGCAGTTGTGTCGGTGGCCCAACCGTTCGAGAGCACTTCCAAGGACTCCGATTGCCTCATCACAGAGTTGTTTTGAATTTTACGAACACGGTTATTTTGCAAAAGTAATTGGAGCGCATGTTTGCGTCAACCATGTCGGTGGCATGAGTGGTTTTGCGCGTGACGACATTGATTCGGCTTTGTTTTTATGCGTAAATAGCTGACTTTTGAACTGAAATGCTGAAAATTGTTGAAAGAAAATTCGTGAATACAAATTAATATAATTTTTTGATTGACAGTCGGTACCTAATAAAAAAATATGAAAAGAGTTTCAGTCAGTTTTCAATTTTTCATATTCCAAGGATAGCATTGTTTCATGAAGCCAATCATATTTTTGTAATTTAACAATAGAAACCTTTTGGCCAATAGTAAATTACCAATACCGGATTTTGAAAACAGAATGAAATGAAAACAAAAAAAAACATTATTTTTATTCTGTTTAAAAATACAAAAAAAAAACCTGACTGCTCAAAATACACATTTACGGTGTGCATGAACATGTTTTACCTTCTTCTTTCGTCCTTTTATTAGGACTTTAGTAGCATCCAGTAAGTACACAGGGGCACTTCACTCTAAAATATTTTGATGGCTATTGGCAGCAACAAAATAAGCTCCTCCATGTTATGCACGCAACTAAAATAATTGGGGCCACAATAACAGGAGCATCACAACTGATGCTCCTGACAAATAATGGCTTTGGCTGTAACATAACTAACACTGATTTTTTTGAAGCTGCAATAAAATAAATATTAATAAGCTATAGGAACTAATAGAAATATATGTAACAAACTACTATCTGAAAAAAAAAATGTAAACAGCTATAAAATGAATGGTTTCAAAACAAAGCTTCAGTTTACTAATGTGAAACGCAAAACAAGGAGCAAAACAACCGAATTAGAATCTTGATACAAATGCCAAATTTGTGTCAAGATATTCCAACTATACAATTTTAAGTAAATAAAAGATTTTTTCAGGTCAATAGTTCTAATAATAATTCTAAACGTGAATAAAATGAATTATATTATCGAATGTAGTTAAAATTATAAAACAAAGTTAACTCTACGAGTAATAATATAATATAACATTATATTTTAACTATAGATGAGATAAAATATTACCATAATACTACTTACGTCCATCATGATCCTTGTCCTAATAACATTTTGATACCATTTTAGTGAAGTCAAACATGCTGATTGACTTGACTATTTTATTTATTTATCGTATGGCATTTAAAATCGCATTATAAATATAATGTGACCTATTTGTATATGAGAGCTAAAATTATTTGCAGATTATCAAAGACGTTAACGACTCACCACCAGTGAGGTTCTTGAAGTCTTCTTCTAGCCCAATTGGACGTGACTAACTTCTGGTGGCACTGTCATTACTATATTATTCATTGCATTTTTTGATAGGGAAATCTTATTTTTGGATAAATTTGCGCTTGGCGGCAATCTCAGGCTTTAACTTCCCGCTATTACTAAGTAAGCTGTATCTAAGTTATTGTTGATTTTTTTGCTTCTTATTTTGAATTATCAAGAAAAACGTCTAGGTATAGTTCAGATTTTGCAGAGCGGAAAACTATTGTCAAATCACACAAACTTCCGAAATCCCAAAATCATAATCCCTTTTCGTTTGCTTCCGCAATCGGTTAAGAAGAAACAAAGAACGAAACGTGCATACGTACCGAAACCGGAGAGAACGAAACGTTATCTTAACAGTCAAAAAATATACTCTGGTCAAAAAGTTCAAAAAGTTGTTAGGTACTGAATTTGTGAGTTGTTAACCTATTACCTAATTGTTACAGCACATTGGCACATTGTTTGTAAACATCATCCTAAATAGGTGTTCTGTGACCCTAAAATACAGCCACAAAACCTCAGAACAATACACAAAACAACTAAGTAAAGCTAAGTTATAGAGCTATAGTTGTTACCACAAAAGCTCCAGTTTCTGCATCTGCTTCAGTTTCGGTGAGTAAAAGTTATTATTAAAAGTCGACAGTGAATCAACCTTTAATCGTTCCAAAGGGTAACTTACTCACCGTCAGATTTTCAGTTCTCTTAAGAATGCTGATGATAAAATTATTAATTTCCTTTCATTTACAAAAATCCAATGAAAGTGGCGTGTTCAATGCAAAATTAAAACTATAGAGATGTGTTGTTTGTATCAGTAGGTATCTAATAAATGTACATGTCCCGTTTTTTCTTTCTTTAAATGGTTCATCAGCATTCTTTCAATAACTCTAGTGATTGCAAGTTAAGTATGTAAAACACTAACCCTCCTGCATGTGTTTTTCAAGCATCGCTCCATATTTTCAACCTTGGTATTTGTAGTAGAAACTTTAAATTTTTTGCACTGATAATTCTGGCTATTCATTCCACACATTTTGCTTCAAGTCTGTTTGTGCTAAACAGCTTTTAGAACTTGTGTCAAAGACCCGCGGTTGATAAACTTTTATATTTGACAATACTTACTCTATGAAGTAGGTAGTGTACACAGTAAACTGTCTGGCCATGTACTCGGTGTTGTACCTACTTTTTATTACCTAAACACAACTAAACCAATCGGATTCAAATTCCTTTAAAGAGTTATTAAGTAGTGACAAGTCAGTCATGGAATTTTCAAAAATATATTAAGAAAACTGAAAGTAACTAACACTCTAACTTTACGATGAAATACCACAAATATTGTTTAGTCACTAAGTAGTTTTCCTAAATATTAAATTCATTAATAATGGATGGGGACGTAATGGTTTGACAATTATTTCATCATTGTCAACCCATTATGTCTCCACTGAGGGGCATGGGTCTCTTCCCTGAGAAAGGTAAATTAATATTAAATAAATAGATAGCTAAACCTCTGGAATCAAACATGCAATCTCCATAATAGTTGCTACTACATAGCTAACAAGTTACCAAATTATGACTAGGCCAAAATGTCAGCCAAATATTTGCTTGAAGTTTGAGTGGAAATACACTTTGATAGCATAGGTTATCTCAGGGTTTATAACTGTCTCAGGGCGTGATAGTGGAACCATTGGGGGCAATGATTGTGTTCTCTGTTATTATTGATTTTACTTGAGTAAGTTAAAGTAAGTAACCTCAATGTATCATCAACTTGTCATCAGCTCACTGTTCATTGTTCATTATTATGTAGTTACTTACCTCTTGAAGGGACTCATGTAAAATGTAAGGCCAATTAAAAATTAGATATGTGATGCTACTTTGAACAGAGAAAAAAATTACAATGCCTTATAATAATACAATACACACAAACCCCTTTACTAAAAATTATAAATAAATTTCTGTTGCTATAATTTTTTATTTCTCTGTGCTATAATGTAATAAAAACAAACCCCCTAATAATCAGCTATGAAATAAATAATCGGGCTTAAAGTAGTACACAAGAGACGGTGACCTTAAAATGTGTGGTTTGATTTCACTGAAATCTTAAAAGCTGTTTCTGAAATGAGAATTTCTTAATTCATAGCATAGTATAAGAATTATTAAAACGTTTTGTGACACTCTTGTGAGAAATACATAGAGACAGTACAGGTAACTATTTACTTAGTGACATTCTCAATTCGTGGCCTAGGCGAAAGCGCTCGTGGCCTAAGCGAACCGAGTGATTGGAATCAATCACTTGGTTAAGCAACAACAGGCTCAGTCAGGTACAGTATGGGTGAGCGTCCCTTGACTACCGCTAGTGGCATTTTTCCGAGCGCTTCCGTGCTTCGCAAGGCACGTTAAGCCGTTAGTGCCGGCTGTCATAGTATAATGGCAGTCGTTAAGCCATGTCAGAAGCCTTATGGGCGGCTTGATAACTTCAGACAGTAAGGCCCGCCACTGTCTTACAATCATCCACCAACCCGGACTTGGCCCCCGTGGTGGAGTATGGCCTAACCTACCTGCGATGCAGGAAGAGACCCGTGCCCCAGCAGTGGGGATAACAAGGGTTGATAACGAAATTCTCAATTCAGAAACTGGCCCTAAGTCATGAATTTTTGATAGCTCAGTAGTATTGTTTCAAGATCTATGTAAAAACATAAGCTATAGCCAGAAACCTTTATTTTAAATTAGTTCACAAAATGGCAAAGCTGGTTAATAGAGGAAAAAACAGGTTACTCGGAGACCTAGGTATGTCAAAAGCGTGCACGCTTTCCATAAAAACTGAAATTTTATTAAAACATTCATAGTTGTAGGGATAGTAAGACAAAAATATTGCTCGAAAGGAAAAATGTTAAAACCTAATTTCAAAAAATTCTATCGCCAGTGTATGGAACAATAATGAAAATATACCAATAATAGCATTAACAGGTTTTACAGTCGACAGCACATTAACCGTTACATTACCTACAGTAACGGAACTGAGTAAAATGCACGAGTGTTACATGCCATATCGAAAGCTTATCAAGGTTTACGTTTCTTTGCTAAGTCGTTTGTAAGTTAACTACGTAGATTGCATGCACGGTCGATTATGTTAATAAAAGCTGCTTGATGTGCCTGAAACTAATCTATGCCTTCCTCGGTCAGCCTTTTTGTTGGCTCTTTTTTACTTACCATACCACTACCATACAAGAACATTGTTTAAAACATCCTTGCTCTCATGATGTCTTCCCTTCTTCATATTCTACTAAAAACTTTCTAAAATTTTTACTTACGCAGAGTCATAATTGACCACAGAAAAAGAAGACAATGGCTCAACGTATTCGATGTGGATGGTTATCCGACGACCCCCAATACATCAAATATCATGACGAAGAATGGGGTAGACCAATTCGTGACAGTGTAAAACTCTTCGAGATGATATGTCTAGAAGGCCAACAGGCTGGCCTATCCTGGAGAACTATTTTACATAAACGGGAGAACTACAGAAGAGAGTTTCACGATTTTAACCCTTACGACATTATGATCATGACTGATGATGACATAGAAGAACTAAGCAAAAACAACGGAATTGTACGACACAAAGCTAAAATTAAAGCGATAATAAATAATTCAAAAGCATACGTAAAATTAAAAGAAGACGGGGTGGAATTTAGTCAATTTATTTGGTCATTCGTAGACAACACGCCAATAGTAAATAACTGGAAGAGTAGTAATGAAATACCGACAGAAACTGCAGTATCGGTTGAGATGGCAAAAGAACTGAAGAGGAAAAAGTTTAGCTACGTTGGCTCGACTATTTGCTACGCTTTTATGCAAGCATGTGGTTTAGTTAACGACCATATCATTGATTGTTGTGCTCGTTTCGTTTAGGAAAATAAATAATAATACAATACCATTTCTATCTTTGTTGTTTCGTTAAGAGTTGAAGTTCTTTCGGAAACTCTATTATTGTCTTTTAGAGGGAGAGAGGCATGATGGTTTTGCCTTTATTTAATAAAAAGAGCAACTATTTTACAACTATTTAGGTATTCAAAGTGTGAAACCTGGATAATAATAATAAGGTAAACGGTAGAGACTCTGACGTAATTTAAAATCAACCGAAAACATGTCATAGACACAAATACGTAGTGGCCATGCACTCACCAATTCCATGAATGCTTTAGCTTGTTTTCTAGTTTTCTTAGACTGGCTGTAGTCCATTATTATCTCATTCAACAAGTTCGTTGTATGTGTTCGGCTTCTTAATAAAGCTTCACCAGTAATGCTCACAGAAAAAATTGAGAGCATACCATTTATCGCCCATGCCAGTACTGTCGCCAAAGTACCAGAAATGTCATTTGTCATCTTCCAGTAGTATATTGTAGTCCAAATTGTCAATAACATGTAGGAGAACGTGCACAATATTATCATTAGAAAATGGGAGTTGAAAACTTTGTTGATAGAGATGCAAGTTTCACCAATCATTCTGTACACCGATGCTAGATCCGGTAGGTTCACATTTTTTATAAATAAAAGCTCGTCTGTGTCAAATATTGTGAAAACTTTAAAAATTTTCTTGCATTTATCCTTGATAAATCTGTTCAGATGAAGGTTTATCAAGTCCACCCTGTACTTGATCATAAAGAGATCATGAAGGACCCCTCCTGCCCAGGCCAGAGCGTGCTTCCCCATGCCTTCAGGATTTTTTAAAAATTGTACTATGTCATACCCGAAATTATACAGGAAAACGAAAATTACAAGTCTTATTGTGTTTTTTTCTTGATTTTGCGTAGTAATTATTTATTTGGATGCGCAAAATGTTATCAATTTGGTTGAGTGATGAAAATATACGAATGTTTATCTCACTGAGAAAGAATGAAGTTAAGTTTGTGAATGTCGCGTATCCTATAAGAAACAAAACTTGAGGCACTTCATCTATGACTTTGATAAAACTTTCAATGCTTCTAACCGACGATGGAAAGTCGATGAATATGAAGAACGCAATTGTGTAGATCATCGTAAATACGACTCCAAGAGTTTTTGTTTTTACGTCAGCAGGCTCAAGCTTGTTACCGACTATCCGGAATCTATAGACAGCGAAACTTTTTTCGATGTTAATAATTGGCCTAATACTGCCGATCAAGTCTGAGAGATTTTCCATAGCATGATTCAAGCTTTTATTTTCAGTATCTTTATGTTTCTGTTTCTGTTCCTGTGACATTACGACTTTTCAGTCGACTGGTATCTCTTAACTTACTACAGCGCGTGATGATGGTTAGTAGACACCTAAACCTATTTCTTGTGCAAATGGAGGGCTCGTTAACGATATTTGTGTAGAACAGTCCATTAGTCTTATTCGATTAACATATTCTATGACTGTCGCTTCCATCTATAAACAGTTAATTTCAATTATTTGAAGTGGTTCTTCTACGCCACAAGGCAAACATAAAACACGATGTTATAATACTTAGACGTATAATTCTAGGTACTTCTTTATAGCTATAAACTTTATGCAACTTACTCGCTAACCAAAGTAATTGGTTGCCAAACGTGTCTATAAGTAGGTAAGTAATAAGAAAATATAGGTGTGTAATTTTATAAAATCATTAATTAATCACAGTATTCTAAATAACTAAGTATTCAATAAAGATAATGAATGAAATTACTAATTTGAAAATATCAATATCAAAAATAAAAGCAATTTATCAGAAGTAAAAGTTATGAATTAAGTGGACAACAGTATAAAAAAATAACTGTTTTATAGCTCAAGGCTGAAGGCACATTTTCGTCAAGTAAAAATCAATAATTATGTCTAAATCATATTTGTACTGTTATCAATATTTCGAAACGAAGTAGGAAGCAATTTTTGAGTACTTGGCACTTACGAAATAAAACAATCTAAGAACATGTAGTACGTTTCCATACAATAATATAACAAAGACGTTAATTTAACTTACTGGATCATTAGAGCTACGCTTATAAATATTAAAAAAATCCACCAAGGAATGCTTATGGAATGGTCATGTATACAAAAGTGCTTACAATAAATTATGACTGTGCTATTAGTTAAAATAAGATCTGCATTTTTATATAGAGATTCAAAATTCGAATGTATTATGTTTTGTTTTGGTCACATTTCATTTTAATCTACGTATTTGTCACAAATCGTCAATATAATGGTTATTTTGCCGAATGTTTAGACCGTTACGATTCTAAACTTTACAGGCGTTGTAATTTAATTTGCTTGTACACAAAGATACTACATCTACGATAGAAAATCTTTCAATTGCCTGTTATTAGTCTTCACAGTCTTCCTTTATGTTTGACACTTTACTAATACCCAAAAGTCATGCTGAGTACCTAATCATAGCATAAGGTAAAAAATTACGCTTATGCAGTGGTTAGTGTGCTTGTATTTTACATGATTTTGCTATGGTCGAATTATAAGAGGTCAATAACGTGTCTTCTAGATCTTAATTAACAAATTACATATGCCTCGTGTTGCCAAAGTTGATACCGCTTTGGTTAGCACCCTTGTTGGACCCGTATTGGAGTGATATCACACCCTGACCAGCTCTTAGTTGTTCTTCCGAGAAGTTCCGCACATTTTTCTCGGCCTCTTTCGGGCCTATTGAAGGCTTTCCGTAGTTGCCAGCCTGCAATTAAAAGAAAGAGAAACATTGGCACACTAATCTACAATCTACAATGCATTGCATCACTATAACAGAGCTGATATGAGTTTCAAGGGAAAATTGGGTATTGCAAAGCGGTTGTTTCATAAAATATCTTGCGAAGAAACCTATATCGGCCTTCAGAAAGATTTGGTTACGAATCAAACAAACAGAAATTTCAATGTAAAAATATTATTTTTTTAACGTCCAAATACAAGGCAAATAACCGTAAAGTGAAGGTAGTCTGTAGTGAAGAAGAGTACAAAGAAACTCACAATTTCTTTGTCGATGGCGACTAGATAAGGATAGCAAAGAGCATAGGAGTAGCGTATCTTGAGGGAGGTAGTTAACTGTTCAGAAAATCTATCATATTTATGTTATGTTGATTTGTTTGTGTTGTCAAATTTTTACTTGATAGACGCCTGGTTTTTCGAACACTAACCCCCAGTTTCTCGTACCTACACTAACAATCTGTTAATCTACTGTTAGCGGCTGTAAATATTTTTTTGTATGCACTTAAGTCAACTGACATCTGTTAACAGTAGATTAACGGCTTGTTGGTGTACCAGAAACCGGGGATAACAATCTTTAAATCTACTGTTAACACCTGTCAGTTGGTAAAAGTGCATACAAAAGAACAACTGACAACTTTTAACGTATATTAACAGATTCGAGAAACCGTGGGTGAGTCTTACCTTTCTCCCAAGCGACTGAAGACAGATGACGACTGAGTTCAGGTTCTGCCGCTCCCACAGATCAACGGTCTGGAACGTTTCCTGAGCCGGTACGCCCAGTTGCCGTGCCGCCTCCAAGAACGCGTTAATGTTCTCCATACACTTGAAGGCCATTTTGGACTCGTTTACCTTCTTCACCATGCCTGGCTGGATGTTGTTTACTAATCTGAAACAGGTTGAGTATTATTTGAGTAAGATTTCCGAACATATTCCCGTCCCGTTAGGAACGTGATGATTATGTTTTGGTGAGTATAGGACTTTTTGATTTGGGACTTTAACTTTTTTTATAGCCGGTCCTTTCTCAATATATTGGGACGATCAGGCCTTGCGTGCCTTTACAATCAAATGTTTTTTTTTACGTTTTAGATTTTATATAGTTAGAAGAATCCTTTAAATTGTGATGCTTACTTGCAAAGTAGAGTCCCATCCTTCAGGACCTCGTAAAAGTTGTCCATATCGCCGGAGGTGTTGTCGGGTTCTCCAATGATCTCTCGGATCCATTCCAGAGACTCTTGCGCAAGCTCCTCGCTGTATTTGCTGTTAATCTGTAAATTAAGAAATTTGGCTTCAGTCTGTGGCCTTGGATCTGAGGTCGCTACCTGTGGGATAGTCTTTTAATAATCCGTTCAAATGAGAGTTGTATTCTTTTAGATTTTTTATTTAAATGAATGCATTCGAAAGCTTCGCTTCACAATTATATAGCTGGTAGCGAACCGACAGCGTCACAGCGCCCTCTTTTGACTTTGTGTGGCCAACCTCAATACTTTAAGTAAATACATTGTAATTCACATAGATGGCAGTGCAAGACCTATAAAGGTCTTATTGCGCCCATCGTTGAATATATTATTTCTGAGATTTGTGCCGTAGGATTTGATTTCAAGTAGAAAAGACTTCAGTAAATCTATGGTTAATAAACACACATTTGCTTTGTACAAGTGCGAGGTCAAAGCAGGGTACAGTCGAATGGCGCTGCATAGAAAAATCAGCCAGTGATAGCTTTTTGTCAACAGTGGTTTTCTTCCTCGTCTCGCAGTCTATGTACTTAGGTAGGTACTCTATTTTCATAACAAACTCTAGGTAAATGTTTTTCGTTTCTGCCATTCGACATCAGCCCTTAATGTTATTAAGATACAGTAAGAGATCGTTCGGAGCGTTTTCCTGTTATTTCATTAACACCACATCGTTAGTTACAGAGACTAAACTGAAGGTCGTAGTGATAACGCTTTGTATTAGTTGTGATGTGTGAGTGTATTTCTGCACTAATTTGGGAATGAATACCTAAAATGTATATTCTGACAAATACCCGTGAGTGAGCCAGTTACCGTAAATGAGTGATCTAATGATAATTATTAAACTATTGATTTGAAATAAACATTGTTGCCTTTTAGTACAAAGACATTAGCTAACACTTTGGTACTACAATAGCTAGTTGTGTTTAGTCTTACGCAAATGAAACTGTTTTGTCTTAGAAGTATTTGGTCACGCAATTATAGCTTGTTAGTTTAGTGATTTGGAATTAGGTATAATAATCCTATTCCTAATATTATACTAACGTAATAAACATATCTACATAGTACACTAGTAAATAGGTCTAATGAAATATATGATCTAATGCTGTGAAAGGACTTGTGAGAGATGATACGTCGACCAAACGGGGCAAAGGGGAGGATATGTATGTGTGTATGTTGCGGCAGCATCAAACCTATTTTTATGCAATACCTAAAAAGATCACCATTAAAATTCGTTATTGTCTGTTCATAACGATGAGCAACACTTGAAGAAAAACGACGGAATATTAATTAAGAAGAGGGGCTTCTAACAAAACTTGAGTTTGTACTGTGACTTAAGCGGATTGGATGGATGATGGCATCATCGAATGTGACATTCAAGAGCTGGTAGGTATGTAGCTAATAAGTCTAGTCTAGGGCCTACATGATAGTCGATCGTATCCGCAGTGAAAAGGTATTAAGATTTAAGAGTTATTTATTGATAGAAATAATGCTTATAAGCTAAAAACGTTTCATCATATTTGTAGTTTGGGTCTTTCAAAATCGCCTTTTAATTAATATCTTGGGACTATAATTGCCATGTTCTCAAAGGGTCATCTTCCCAAAAAGATCCCTCGTATCAACTATTACTTGCTAAGTGCACGACTTGTATGAGTTGTGGATGATAGAAAGACTGTTAAAGGAAGTTTAGGTACCTGGGAGGCATGATGGGGAGTGTGGATATCTTCAGGAAATTGGGGAAGGAGGTTAGTTAGACCTAAGATTTCCGCACTAAGCCTCGTAGTTGGACCATTGTACGTAACATGCACTGAGGTACGTTAACACTTCAAGCACTAGGGCTTCCTCACGATATCTTCTTCACGGTTCCCTAGTGTTATTGGTACTATCACTTCACAAATGTAGGTACATAAGTTAGAAAAGCCATTTGTACATGCCGGGATTCGGACCCACACGGCCTGCCGATTGATAAACCGGCGTTCGACCGCTCCGTACCACCACGTTCTTTGGGAAGGAGGTATTGTGGACAAGTTGGGGCAGTGGGAGGGGGGAGAATAAGGTGTTAAAAAGAAACAAATTTTAACCACGAGGAGCAGCATTCATATTGTACGTCACATAGCTAAGTTGGAGAATCATCCTACAGCTACAAGCCAAGGCGAGACGGGTATTCCTTTCCCGGATACGGATAATCTTTGGTCACGTACGCAAATGCTCCCAAATGGACGCAATCATCTTATGCTGATGAAATATTTTTGCTTAGCCTACCCAATATTTTGGCGGATTTATGTAGGGATTTATCTCATCTTTATGTTGCCCGAAAGCTCCACAGTGCAGCTTGCAGGATCTCATGGTGGCATCACTCAGCGCAATAGCAGTTGCGCAATTTTAGGACATTTTTTTTCCTTTTCGAGCGAGCCTTTTCTGACATTCCGATTAATGTGATTTTGCTCTAGCGCCACGCCATCTAATGAACAATCTAAAATACATGCTGTTCCTGTTTTGAACTTTTGAATTTTGTGTGGTTATCGCACCCACACACATGAAACGTTATATTATAAGTCGGGTCGACAATTAGTAGTAAGTTTAGTTTGAAATTCTAAGTTTGCCAGTTCCAAACAAGTAAAGGTAGGTAATAAAATTGTGTTAAAATATCCATTATGCACCATTCGCTCCTTTGTCCAAACTTTTCCCAACATCCCAAATACCAACTTTTGATTTCCCGAAAAGGATGCGGGCACGCAAGAGCATGACTTGTATACAAATGTACTAAACTTGTCACTTGTAGCCAGACCATACACGTAATAGTGATAGTATACCCCGTGACGAATACGCGTTTTACTTTCAGGAAAGCCCGATTGAAAGGTCGACTTGACTTGACGAAAGGACTACTTTAAAAAATATATACCACTCCTTTTTTCCCACCAAGTTGACAACTTCCACATGGGTACCATATAGAGCTATTGTTGTAGTAAGCCCTAACAATAAGAACATAAAAAGTACGAAACATGATATAGTATCAAATTGTATCCTGTCCTGTTTCATGCGAGGTTCGCCAAAAAGCGACGCGGGCGCTGCTGATGACGCCATCGGTCAAGGATGCGTGACTCAGAATTTTTAGGCTTGCTAACATGAGATTTCTGTTAAACCTCTAACCGAAATATCGAAGAAACGATTCATCACTAAGCTGACTGTAACTTAGTCACTGAGATATATTTAAAAACTTCGTAATATGTGTTCGTTCAAAGGTTTTGGGAGTCAAAAGAACGTTCTCGAGTTTCTACGAGTATCTGCTTTTGTACTTTCGAAAGCTATACTATTGTTTAGGTTTGGATTCAAATTGTATCTGTGGTCAAAATGCTAGATCCCGCATCGATCTCGCCTAAAAACTCCCGCATTGCCTGTTTTAAAAATTGTCACGTTCCGGCCCAGTAATTTTTGTACGCCCCTCCTTAGATCGCCCATACTGATATGTATGTATGACCAACAAACTCCTACAATTTGTTGCTAAGCAAAGGCATCCAATCAAATAATTATTATTCCAAGGAGTTATCTAATTTGTGTTCGAAGACAAAGGAAGTGAGTCTTGTAAGCGATGTCCTGTTTATTTAAATTCAGAATTAGAACCACCTGCTTAATACCACTGGCTGCATAAACAGTGCTGTATGTACAAATATTATGTAATGTTTTCTTGGTATACTCCAATCTCTCTTACTCCCGTTGGCAAACGGAGTAAAGAATCCATAAAAAGATAATGCATGTGTTCGGATCAAACTTGATATTTTTCGATAAGAACACCGAGTTTCGATTCTCTGTTAATAACATACCTTCCAAAATAAGTGTTTTGTAGCAATGTTACTGGTACAAAAACAAGTAAGCTGCTATAAATGTCAGTTAATTAGTGCAAATTACGGTCATATACTAATGGATTTTCTACCATAATGTATCACAGTTGTCATAAAACCGGCAAAGAAATACAGTACATCATAGTGGTTAGAGCAGCCTCTAAAGGAAAACCTAACATCTGCTAAATCATGACCATGTTTGTGGACGTTGCGAATATCAATAGCAGATTAATGTTATTAAGCCTCATTCAATGCCTGATCACACGCTGGCAAGAGCGGCAAGGCAATCGCTCGGCCGTCCATGCGCCAAAAGTAATCCCCATTTGTTGCGTCCATAACAGCTAGCATTCACTGCTAGCAACGTCCAATTCCAATAAAATGTTGCCTTTTTCGATGACACGTGGAATTTTACGTTTGAATAGTAATTGTCATGAAAGACGAGCGTTCGAACGTTGATTTTGGCTTTGGGTTTTGAAAATCAAACCCAGCTGTACAAAAACTTTCCTCTAAAAAGCGGTCAGCCTTGCGGGTCAGGCTGCAACTGCGCCCAGTATGGTAGTCGGAATGAGGTCACACAAGGCGAGGCCGCTATACCACGGTCAATGTAATGCAAGGAGTAAAACGCTGAGCAAAATAGGGATAAAAACGAGGTAATTAAGTGTGTGAACATTTTGTATTTGATGTTAGTGTCATTCCGGATTGTGGTAATCTTTACAAATTTCATGGGTTTCCTCCATTGTTACTGTGATTTAGACGGAGTAATTTAATTTTGAACTGGAAAGTTTTAAGATGGAACAATACCTAAATATTGAAATATTTGTTTATGTAGCCTTCCTTTAAACGGCCCACTTCAGGGTACAGGCCTTCTCTTAGAGACATAATATTTGCTTAATTACCACGCGTGCCCACCGCGGATAGGAAATTTCAAGCGCTGAGGTATTTGAACACCTCGGATACTCAGGTATCCTTCACTTCTCCTAGTGACGTTGGTTATAGAAGTAATACCACTCGCTAACGGAGATATTAATATTTAAAAGAGAGTAGGTATTACTTTATAGGTATTACTTTGTATTCGAAGCGCTCGTGGCCTAGGCGAACTGAGTGATTGGAATCAATCACTTGGTTAAGCAACAACAGGCGCGGTCAGGTACGGGATGGGTGAGCGTCCCGTGACTACCGCTAGTGGTATTTTTCCGAGCGCTTCCGTGCTTCGCAAGGCACGCTAAGCCGTTGGTGCCGGCTGTCATATAATGGCAGTCGTCAAGCCATGTCAGAGGCCTTATGGGCGGCTTGATAACTTCTGACAGTAAGGCCCGCCACTGTCTTACAATCCTCCACCAACCCGGACTTGGCCCCCGTGGTGGAGTATGGCCTAACCTTCCTGCGATGCAGGAAGAGACCCGTGCCCCAGCAGTGGGGACATACAAGGGTTGATAACGAGGTATTACTTTTGAGTCTCTGTGTCAGAGTTTTGAAAGCGACCTGCAGGGCCTGCAAATAAAGTTATATCGGCAAGGGTAATATTTAAAAGAGGTATTACTTTTGAGTCTCTGTGTCAGAGTTTTGAAAGCGACCTGCAGGGCCTGCACATAAAGTTATATCGGCAAGGGCCAGTCCTTATATGGTTATGTTCGGTATGTTGTAATGTAAGTGAACCGTGCCATATAAACGGTACATGTGAGTCATCTTGGCAAATTCGTGTAAAATAAATTCCTACGTGCTAATTGAACATCTGTTTCCATTTTACTTGCGTATTTTAATTGCTAATTGAACTCAGTGATTACGTCTATAATAATATAATGAGCAATAACTTAATATACTTTGGTGCATAGTCAGACATCATTTGTACGATCATGTTTCAATGTTGGAGTATCAAGAGTGTGTGATTCTCTCACTATTTCATCAGTTTCGATATCGATATCAACCCTTGTATCTCCCCACTGCTGGGGCACGGGTCTCTTCCTGCATCGCAGGAAGGTTAGGCCATACTCCACCACGGGGGCCAAGTCCGGGTTGGTGGAGGATTGCAAGACAGTGGCGGGCCTTACTGTCAGAAGTTATCAAGCCGCCCATAAGGCCTCCGACATGGCTTAACGACTGCCATTACATGACAGGCCGCACCAACGGCTTAACGTGCCTTGCGAAGCACGGAGGCGCTCGGAAAAATGCCACTACCGGTAGTCACGGGACGGTCACCCATCCTGCATCTAACCGCGCCTGTTGTTGCTTAACTCAAGTGATTGATTCCAATCACCCGGTTCGACGAGGCCACGAGCATCAGTTTACGTGATTCATTGGCCTTAGAGCTAACCTATTAGAGTATGTTTTAAATTATTTGCTAGGCACCATAAGTTTATTTTTATGTAGTCTATTAACGTCTCACTGCAGGGCACAGGCCGTCTCTCAGAGAGATAGCATGGATATGAGTATGGCTTATCGCTGGAAGAACGATGAGAAGCAAGCTGATATTTTTGACGCAATTTGAAAGTTGGACTCAATTGTTTTTTACCTAACCCACAAACGTCCCATTGCAAGGTACAGGCCTTCTCTCAGAGAGAGTACGGGCTAAATTACCACGCGTGCCCACCGCGGATTTGCAATTTCAAGCACTGAGGTATTTGAAGCCTTTCTCACGATGTTTTCCTTCACCGTTAGCGAGAGGTATTGCCACTACAACTTCACAAATGTGAATCACATAACTTAGAAAACAAAGTGATCGGTACATGCTTGCACTGGGAATCAAACTTGGGTCTTTCGCTTCCTAAACCATTGTTTTACCCACTGGGCTACCACCGCTCTTATTCAGGCAGCAGAACTTAATACAGTTTTATCCATCGTCAAGAGGAGTTTTATCAAGAAGGTAAAAATTCTTAATTCTCAATACAATGGCCTGGTCATGTGTTCGAGATTATTTTAATTTATTTAACCCTAGCTGCCCAGTCATTTGCTGATAAAGCACATAGTGTCACGTTATTCCTCACGTAGTCTACTAAGTATTCTTAGAATAATACAAAACAATGAAACTGTTTTATATAATGTATTAATAATTCTACAAAAATTCTTAACGGCACTTGACAGGTTTTTAAGTTTTAAAACTATGGGCCGGTTTCCGAATTGAGAATTTCACTAAGTAAATACCTAAAAAAAGTTCTGTCACGCTCTTTTCTGCGAAATTAGAAGAGAGAGCACTTCAGTTTATTTACTTAGCGTAATTCTCAATTCAGAAATAAGCCCTGTATGTTTTGAGTTTATTTAGTTGGTTGTTATGTGTTATGACTTGAGTAGAGTCAGTTGAGTTAAATATGTCTTTAATCAGCTACTTCATCAGTATACCTACATTTTTTTTTGCATTGGCCATAACATCTAGGCATATCTCCTGCAGGCCGATCTACATTCAACAACAGGTCAACCTGGAGATTATTTTTGGAAAGTCACCAGTAACACCACTGAATATATTTCACGTAGGTATGTAAAGGTTATACTATGTACCTAACTGTTGGGTATTTATTGTTTTCTTCCATTATTTCTTATTTCGTTCTTTGTCATTTGTTTCGTTCTTTGTTAATTTATTATTTTTGATTGAGCCGTCCGTAGACACGTATTTATAGGTATATTTTAAATATTAAGTGTGTCGTTTTCATGTTGACGGTGTTGCATTATAACTTTATAAGTAAGTGTGTATTTAAGTAGGTAAATAAGTCAATTTTTCTAATATTTCTCAGTAGGTAAGTAAAATTCTTCTAGCACAACCAGACGAAATGTTCTGAAAGACCCTCCGCAAACAATATTGTCAAATCAAATTTTCGGACATCGAAGTGCATAAAAGAAACATCATACCTACCTTGTTTGTAAGTATACAAAACAGTGAGGTATATTTCCAAAATCCACGCTCGTATTATACTAGTAGTCCGTGCGTCCATAAAAATTGGAACCGGTTGTAAAAGTGGACTGGACTATCGACTCATTCTCCTTGACCTACTTACTTGGTCATGTTATGAGACGTCTAGGGAACCATCCTTGTTTACTATATTAAGGAAGGCCTCCGGAGTGTTTAATGATTCAAGGAATATTTTGAACTAGCTCTGCCCGCCATTTCGTTCGCGTGTGAATCGAAACATTATTATCCATTTTGTTGGATACTCATCTCTTTAGATTATGTCCATGTTTCACGATAGACAAAAAAATGTAAGCAGCAGTTTGCAAAAATCTCTTTTTGTTGATGAAGAGACTGGACACTAATGAAGAGATTAAATACTAACCCGAGTCTAAATTAGATCAAACTTTACATTTTTGTTGCTAAGTTCATCGTAACTGAGTAGAGTGTACCCGTATAAAGGTTGATATGTTGTTGAATGTTGTGTACTTACTTTTATCTCCTAGGTAAGTACTCTAGGAATCCAGCTCAGTCATGAATTTAAATTGTCTAATTGTGGATACCTGGATATTAAGTAGATATTTCGTTTTCTATGTCTTCTTTATCTAACTGTATCTTTTAAAAAGACTAAGTAAAATAGAATGAATCTACAAAGCATTTGAGTTTATATGGTGCAGTTAGTTCTTTAGAATAAAATTATATCACCAAGCTTGGTTGACAGAGCGTACCCCTCATGTCAATGACCGTGCTATATTGTTGGAAAACTTCTTCTAAGTAAAAAATATCAGCTGGTTTTAAAAAGGCGCTAAATTTCGTTTAACAACACTCATAGTCATAACGTTTAGGTACCAGGTATGATTATAAATATGTAACAAACGTTGACCTATAACGATGATCATTTAATTACTCGTTAGATTTAACTTAACATAACCATATGTGGCACTGCAGGGCATAGATCATCTCTGTGAGATAGAGAAAAAGAATATAGAATCTAGCACGTGCTGTCCACGGATAGACAGTTTATTGCGCAGGTTTGCTTGACCACAAACCTCCTTTTCTAATTACCAGTTAGGTATATTATTAGGGATTTATTGTTCTCTATCTATCTGCCGGGTTGGTGGAGTATTGTAAGGCAGTGGCGGCCTTACTGTCAGAAGTTATCAAGCCGCCCATAAGGCCTCTGACATGGCTTAACGACTGTCATTACAGCCGGCACCAACGACTTAACGTGCCTTGCGAACCACGGAAGCGCTCGGAAAAATGCCACTAGCGGTAGTCACGGGACGGTCACCCATCCTGCACCTGACCGGGCCAGTTGTTGCTTAAGTCAAGTGATTGATTCCAATCACTCGTGGTGGAGTGTGGCTTAAACTTCCTGTGATCCAGGAAGAGACCCGTGCCCCAGAAGTGGGGGCATAGAAGGGTTGATATCGATATCTATTATGTAATAACGACACAAATAAGAGATTCCTACACATAGAAGAAGGGTATTCTGTATTGCAGAGTCAAAAACATTCCATCAGGGCCAAGTTAGACAATTCAATGTTGGTAGGTACCTACATGGTGCAACAGCGTCCCTACTTGTTAATCTGTGGGTTAATCGACTTTGCATTGTACATCAAACTGTCACTGTAAACCATGAATTGTAGATAGATAGAGAACACTTTATTGCACAATCAGAAAAAAGAATACAACCATGATTCTATGACACAGGCCCCTGACCTAACTTATATGCTTAGTCACTAGACGTAGAGGTTTGCAACGGGCGAATCGCCTAGTCTTCCTTCGTGCAACGACGGGTTTTCTAACGACTTTTTTTTAAATGGACATAATTGCCTGACGCATGACTGAACTAAATGAGTGATTGCGCAACGACATCTTTCGGGTCTCCTTGTCGGGGAATGCAGAATGTGTCTTGGAATGGATTCGATAAAAACTAAATCTAATAAGTTTTTATAGTCAGACTAATTTCATTGTTCGCGGTTTAATGATCATAAAATAACCGTAAAAATATATTGTTTTATTTTTCCATATCGATATCAACCCTTGTATGTCCCCAATGCTGGGGCATGGGTCTCTTCCTGCATCGCAGGAAGTTTAGGTTCCATACTCCACCACGGGGTCAAGTCCGGCTTGGTAAAGGATTGTAAGACAGTGGCGGGCCTTACTGTCAGAAGTTATCAAACCGCCCACAAGGCCTCTGACATGGCTTAGCGACTGCCATTTTTTTGCCATTTGAATTTTATTTTTCGATTTTTCCAAATTTTTACCTTCTATGCTAGAAAAGCAAAGTCACTAGGTATAATCTACGCCAGAAGTAAGTTCCCGACCCTTCGGACTTTAGGTCAGTGAAATTAACACATTATTTTAAAAGAAACGCTCAATAGGTGTTCATCGCAATAACTGCACGATATTTGATAAAGTTTTATGCCAAAACATCGATGATAGTACTTTCGGCTGTGAAACCACTGAAATGTCCCCTTGTAAGCCTGTAGTAAGAAAGGTGGTAAGATTATGTACAATATTTGGCTCGGGGGAAGCCTTCTAAGGATTCAATTGATCGATCTTTCAGGACTTACTCGTACTTTATTATCATCTACGCAATAAATCTGTTAGACTGCACTTTCTTGTAGTGGTCACTTATTAAAAATAAATTAGGTAGGTATATTGCTTTAAAATGTCACTGAGCTACACCATGAGTTCCATCTTTGTCAGAGAAGTAAAATCAAGTATACCTAATGCCACCTCACGGAGTTATGCGAGTATTTTGCAAATTCAGAGCCACTCCCCTTTGGTAAGATGTGGAGGCCTCCACATCTTACCAAAGGGGAGTGGCTCTGAATTTGCAAAATATATACCCTCCTTCCCCTAACAACTAAAATAAGATCTCCACTTTTTTGATGAAGAACGGAATTATGAAGTGGCCAAGGACCTGCGTGAGCTCTGGGCGGGCGCCTGGCAAGATATCGTGGTGGGGGAGAGAAACAAGTGGCGACTTCTTGTGTCGGAGGCCAAGACCCACTTCGGGTCGCTTGAGCCAGCGGAGTAAGTTGATGTGTTCGATGGTGCTTTACTCCAAATTTCAAGGGCTAATTTCAACCTCTGGGTGTCAATGAAGAAAAAAGCCTAGCACTAGAAAACACTACAATATTACGGTATAATTGTGTACTCCGATTGTTACCTTTTACACAAAATAAAATATGATCATGAGAATATTTTAGTAGGTACCGTAATGGGAACTCCCGGAGTGACATATTTAAGGAATCAGGTTAAAAATATTACAATATTAATGTGATATTTATACACACGCTCTGAATCATAAAGTTGACATGAGACTTTGAAAAAATCCCCTTTGCCTAGTGACAAATGCCTAATATTTTGCCCATTTTAGTACCACCGGTTTTCAATGTACTAAAATCGCTTAAACTACTCTGTTAACAGATGTCAGTTTTTTTTTGTATGCACTTCGGCTAATTGACAGCCGTTAAAAGTGGATTAAGAGAATGGACATACATCGACCAAATAGGGGATGTATCAGCAAAGAGGAAG
The DNA here is from genome assembly GCA_934045075.1 of Yponomeuta sedellus. Classification (NCBI taxonomy): domain Eukaryota; kingdom Metazoa; phylum Arthropoda; class Insecta; order Lepidoptera; family Yponomeutidae; genus Yponomeuta; species Yponomeuta sedellus. The sequence continues at coordinate 16,329,067 of OW203732.1, read as the reverse complement.
ATAAAAATAAAAAGGAACCGGCGTGCGTACATGTCAGGATCGTGGCAAGTGGCAGTCCCTGGTCTCTGCCTACCCCTCGAGGTACAGGGCGTGAGGAAATGTACGTATGTAAGAGATTTTAATGTACGAGAAACAGGTGGTGAGCACCTGTGTGCCTAGGTTTCACATTCGAAGTTAAATAACGTTTTATTTCGACTATACTTACGAATAGTGGACAGTGCATCTTACTAAATATTTTTGTATTTTTGTACTTTATATGATCAATTGATCACACCCTATAAAGGTGCCATACGAGGCACCTAGCAACAAAAAACCGCTTCTGACTGTGCTTTCATTGGAATATCTATTATTCATGGTTATTTATGTATGTAGACTGTAACTTGGTCATCCGTCTTACGTTTACACGTGGATGATTGTACAAATATCGGTTAGTCATCTATTATTGTGAATCGAGTTAGGTAAAAATTGTCGATTATCCAATAAGGTGATCAACGTTTGAGTGTCATAATCAGTGACTGCCAGCTATTGTATTTTCCTCATGTAATGTACATAAAAGTTTACAACGTACATTTTCTATACTAAGTCTAGGTTACTTATTAACATACCAAGTGACGATATATGTTTACTCGTCAATATATTTTTAGTAATGGGTTATTATTATTAGTAATGGATTGTAATTTAATTGTCATTGAAACGCAGATTTGTGGTTGGATAATTCTTCTTCTACTTCAATCTATTCAATCAATCAAATCAATTTATTTCAACGCAAAGAATTTACATTCGGCCACGACTCCGCCGTCAATATTAGGCTCCACCAGGTCCAAAGCAAGTAAGGGCAGGTGTTCTTTTCTAGTTAGATTCCCCCTTTTGCCTCATTCATGTCTGGGAAAGTCTTCCAGGAGCTCGTGAACATCGGTAGGCTTTCATTCGTGATCTTTGCTGGAATGCTACTCTTGGAATGTGGTGTGTTGGACGTAAAGAATTTGGCCTCTCTATTCTTTTCTGCGACAGGACTTACCCTGGTGATTTTCCAGAGCTTGGGAGTAGTGATGGTGTTAGGCTAATGTCTAGAGCGTTATGTTATGAGTATGACAGAGACTAACGGCCTTATTTATAAAAAAAAACCCACTAAAACTTTTTCCGTGTAAAATCTCCACCACAGACTATTTCAGTGAGTGAATTTGGAGTGTTTTAAGGGATTGTGTTCTTATAGATAAGGCCGTTAGATTTTGTGCTACACTGCCTTCTTTACTGTCGATATTACACCGTAGAGGCGGATGCTTTCAGTGTTGTTTTCGGAAGGTGGAAATGAACGAGTACTTACTTATAGTGAGAGTAATGTTTTTGTGTACCTACGTTTATGATAAAAACATGGTACGTGCAGTACCTGCAAGCTTGCGATCTACTGATAGTTATTGATAGGTAGGTACTGTCCGCAACTACCTTGATCCGAGGGGGTGAGATATTTTTTTCCATTCGGACGTTACTTTGCTTCTATAAGACGCTCTATTTATTCTTCTATCGTTCATAATACTTACGGGTGCGACACCGAGATTTTAGATGTAAAAGCATCATACATAACAATTAACTCAACAAAGTAGTTACCATACAAAAAATCCACAGACAGAAATAAACAAAAATTATTATTACACTATTTTTATTTTTAATGCACTAACCCGTGCGTAATACAGAGAATATTGTAAAGAGGTTCGAAATTTCACTGATGCCGTGAGTCGCCCATTGGCTCAATTGGTGGAGCGCTGGTACGGATGGCCAGAGGTTGCGGGTTCGAATCCCGGCATGGGTGAGACTTTTAGCCTCTAAATAGGTTTTTAAAAAATATTATTTTTTGCCTTAATTTTGGGGTTTTGCATTTACTTTTAGGTACCTAGTAATTTAAGCTTAAGTGGAATTGGGCCATCACGCGAGTCGTAGGGGCCGAGACAGGTGGGCAAAAATTGCCACTGGGTTACATGTGCCGGGCATCGGAAACGCGGACTACCCAAGCGGAGATGACAGGACGACCTTATTACCTTGTACCGGGTGGCCAGAAGGTGGCTACGAACACGGAGGAGTGGAGACTAAAGGGTGTGACACACGGCGAAGATACGATAATATTTTTTCTTAGAATACATACCGCGCTGTAAAATTTCCGAAACTATGATAGTGTAGTACATATCTTTTTTGTCTGATGGTCATTGAATTGTATGGAAAAATATATTGTATCTTTAAATGGTATCGTGTGCAACGCCCTTAGAGGAGAGGCTGTTGTTCAGCGGTGGGACACAATAAATTGATGTAACTTAAAAAAATACTCGTTTTTGTGCAAATTCAATGTGTACATTTAAACTATATATACCTAGGTACCATCGTATAATGCTAAGGTAAATTGGAAACGAGCATTCCAACTGTCACTGGTATAATAATTATGGCTTCTACCATAATTCTTCTAACCTTAAATATTATTACAATAATTGGCATTGTACCTGCCTAAAGTGTCACCTTATCGAGTACCTACCTACCTATTACATATCGATGTTTCTGCAGATACCCTCCTACCTGCTTCATCAACTTTTTTGGATGTAGAAACCTGTTTCATGTTATCAACCTTGTTTGAGTTGAGAAACGTTTAGGACAATATAAGGTCTGTAAAACTGGAAACTGATAGGGGTGTAGTGTAGGTAATACACGAATCTTACACTAACCTACTTATTACGAAATAATGTGGTTTTGGTTACCTATCGATATCGGTAAGATGTCGCTTTATTTGGATAGATTACTAGGTTGCTAACAAAAACCACATACTCAACACCTAACATACGCTTTAGTGTAATGTAACTAATAACACTTTAAAAAAGTGTAAGTATTATATTTCAGTACGAAATATGTACCTACTTATTTTTTTTTTACATCCATCACTCGGCTATTAAAATACTAGCAAGCATCTGCGATTTTTATGATTCCAATTAGAATCAAAGCTATAAAGGCACATGTGGCTTACTGCTGATAGCAACATGTTCCGTATACGGCCATCTGTATCAAAACTAGGTCAGGGCTGCGATCTAGTAGCACAATTTCAGTCTGGAAGCGGCACAGCATCCCGAATCAATACTCCGGTACCTCTATACCTACTAGCAAATTAAAAGAACCCATATCTGAAGGAGATCTAACCACCGTCAATACCTATGAAACTTAGCCGCTTTATAAAAGGCTCTACTGGGCACATAACTTGTATAAAATGCAACTTCGAAATCCAACTCACCTTTCTCTGAGCTTCAGCGGCAAATCCACACTTGGCAGCACGGTTGTTGGCCATTTTGTGCAATAAAAACTATGTTTTTTATTTTAAAAAATAAATAATATTTCTTATTAAAATCACAGAGAGGCACGAGGTGCGTGAAGTCACCGGTTAGAATGTCGTGGTGTGTAAACAAGCGCCTGTCTCAGAGCGTCGCTGTTCAATGTATGGGTGTGTGTACATGAATGACATCATGCGGCGGCCGGCCGGCGGCGTGCAGCCTCTAGGGTTGGGGTCTTTGTCGATGTCGAGCGATTTGAAGTCTGTATTTAATCATCAATCTTTACACGCTTAGTTGCGGCATCGGCGTGGGTGACTTTGTATAAAAAATGCAAAAGCTGTGCATCTGTCGACTGTTTAATCGTTAGCATATTCCACTTGCCATATTTAAGGAAATGCTCTTAGAGAATGCCTAAAATTCGTTACAAATCGTGAAAAACGCACGTATGATTCAGTGCGCAATCAAATCTGTCACCAATTATCGACTTATATTATTTCACTGTTTTATCTGTTTTTTTCACTTCTGACAGTAAGGCCCGCCACTGTCTTACAATCCTCCACCAACCCGGACTTGGCTCCCGTGGTGGAGTATGGCCTAACCTTTCTGCGATGCAGGAAGACACCCGTGCCCCAACAGTGGGGACATCTAAGGGTTGATATCAAATGGAAACTGTTTATCTTTAAAAGTGTATTATTATTACTTAAATAGTACTAAGTATTATTTTAACTAATACTTTATAGATAAACATGGGCGTGTCACCGTTTTTAATGTATAAGATTCCGGATTATAAACTCGCTAAACCTAATTCACTTGTTGGCTACGCCTAGTTTAAGGGTTATTGCACACCAGTAGTAACAAACGGTTAATAAGGGTTAGAACTCACTGCTGGAAATAAAAAAAGTCCACTGCTGGAAATAAGGCTTATCCAAGGATTTAAAATAGACCTGTCATGAACTTTCACTCTGCTCTGTGTGTTATCTAACGTATGTGTACTGTAAGTACTTGTTGTTTTGTTATTTTTTTTACAGTAAAACATACATATTTAATTAATATTTTATAAGATGACACAATAGTGCGTGCAATATTGAAACTAATCCATTTCTTTTGTCAATATTATATTATTATTATTAAAATTCCATATTGCATACAAATTTAGCACATGGCGAGCTTAATGCTGTTTATCGGTTCAAATTTTACAAAACTGCTGTATCGATACGAAAAATCTCCATGAGTTATGCAACAACACATCACTAGAACCCGAAATGTAAAACGAAAACCAAGTACGGAATACAATGAGAGTGAGCGGTATAGCTAAACGTTGCCTCTCACTCTACAGTCTGGACTGGCGGTAAACTCAAGTCAAGGGCCATAGGGGTACACAAACACAATGAGGGCGACCAAATATCAGACAGAGAAAAAGTCGAGGAGAAGTAATAATTATGTTCAAGAAGTAATTTTCAACATTATCGAGTATGACATAATGTAACTACATTTCCATAATAATAGATTGCTAAACATAATAAAGTTACAGCAATCAGTTTCCTTGCTATATAATTTCGGAAAGGAAGGTTGTTATTTGTAGTCATAAGGAAAGTGGTAGAAGGTAACCGGAATGAAACAAACAAACGTAAAATGTAAAACTATTACCTGCCAACCGCCATCTGTTAACTGATATTGGATCTAATAAGATACATACATAGGTACTTTTTCTGTTTTCCTCTGTGCTTTAGATGACTAAAGCTTTTTCAATACGCAGTAGACTTCGTGGTGCACGAATTCTCTAATAGATGGCGCGATCTATTAGTTAAGAACCTTGTCATACTATCGAAATGACTGAAGTTACCTAGCCTCAACGGAGGTTACAAACCAATCCATGGAGGTCCGTGAGTTGCATGCATGCAACTACAGATTAAAGAAAAGTGTTTTAATTAATCTGGATTAACCTTTTCCGTTTTCTGACTGTCAGTAAACGTATTGAAAGCTGTCAACTTTCAATCCTCGCAACAAAATTTCACCCGTATAGGAATCGTGCAAAATTAGCAGCGGCTATGTGAACTGAGGCACACTTTCTTCTAAGTGCAGTGGGCAATACCTAAATACACGTTCGGTATTTGAAAAATTTAACGTGGACATGGAAACCACTCAGTGTAGAACCAGACGCCGCACTGATAGGGGCCAGTTTATGATCCCGCAACTCCTAACATCGACTTTTAACAGCCAAGGTTGGATAGACTGCTGCTTCAATTATCTCTTGCTGGCCGGAGTGATCGCCGCCATTTACTTTATACTAGAGTTCCACTGCACTCATTGTGGCACCAGATACGATTTGAACAACGTCACCATGGCTTTAGAATATATTTCGGTAAATTTACTTTGCCCATTTAATCAATATTATAACGATTGTATTATGTACCTACAACTAGCTGTGTCATAAGGCCTCTGACATGGTTTAACGACTGCCATTGCATGACAGCCGGCACCAACGGCTTAACGTGCAAATGCAGTGATAATAATAATAATATACGTGCAAAGTGTGATAAAGTGTTCTCCATCTAGGGATCTATCTACATCACCCATCATCAATGCACGTTGCTAACCACTGTAGGGCATCGTGCACTTTACAGTCGATTATCCCAATCACATCTCTTTGCCCGACTAATCATCACACTTCACACTATATGTAATATTATACAGGCGAAAGTTTCTGAGTGTGTATGTTTGTAACTTCTTCACATCTAAACGGCTGGAGCGATTTTAATAAAATTTGGTATGGAGTTAGCTGACACCCTGGATTAACACACAGGCTATGTTTTACTGCGGGATAATATCTTATTCCTTAATAAAACCGAGGGACATAGCTGGTATTATTATATGCAGCAATCTCGCCGACGAACCAATGACGATCTCTGTGGCGCAGCGGTAGCATATCTGTGTACCATGCAAAAGGTCCCGGATACGAGCCCCATTCGAACAACGACATCACAACGAAAACGTTTGTGATGTCGTTGTTTCTGGTTCCCACGACACAGGGTAACCTAGTGTGGAGCGAGAAGCAATGGTATGTGACTGTATGTAAATGTTATGTTATGTTCTCTTCTTAATGTGTCTCTCCATTGGCAGTCAGCAGTCAGCTCTTTGCAACGGTCTCTGTTCAGTGCAACTCTGAACAGCTCACTGAATTATTGATTTTAACAATAGCAAACTAATTTATTTACAGAACAATCTTACGTTGATGAAATCAAACTACCAAGACTTGGAAAACCAAGTCATCAGGTTCTCCCGCGAATTGCCGAAAATGGAAGGCCAGATAGAGGTTCTGGAGACACTGGCGTCGACCATGGAAAACGGAGACTACGTTTGGGACCCGAAGCGGAAAGCGGGCTTGCCGTACATAGAGATAATAAAGCAACAACAGCAGTATAACAAAAAAAGAGAAATGCACAAACTTAAACAAGGAAGGGCATAAAATGAGTATCGTTTTAGGCCTGCGCAGACGAGGGACTTTTGTCCCCGAGGGACAAAAGTCCCTGAATCGTAAAAAATGTCCTACGACTTATTTGTCGCGGACTCAACGCCTACGGTGTGCGGTTATTTTGTTCCCCGGAAATTGTGTGAAGCGTACGCTATGGAAGCAAATATTCTGAGATTACATTGTGTTGTTATTTATACATGAAGTTGAAAAAGAAAAAGCGTTAAAGAGAACACCGAACTTTTGTCCACTCCGGTCTCTTGATGTCGTCGGTAAGTTGAGGGACTTTTTGTACGGGGTACTTTTAGTCCTTCGTGTGCGTTACTCGATACAATTTATAAGAGATCTATATCGACGGACAAAAAAGTACCCGGGGGACAGTTCCTCGTCTGCGCAGGCCTTTTAGGTGATCAATGCGATGATCAGTCAATTTTCGTTTCTGTTTTATTGTCTAGATGTTGTCAAAGTATCTATTGTTGTTCACTTAGCTATCTAAACGCATACGAATACCCACAAATTTAATGTAAATAAAAAAAGCTTATCGTATAATTTTTCATATTATTCAATACCTACATGTTATTTACCTACAGATAGTAAGTTTTTTTAAGGTGCTTGGGGTTGCTGAATAGAGCCGCCAATGGAAAAAAAATCAAAACTTGTGTTATATACGTTTTTATTTAAAAGTAAACAAGAGAAACCTTAACAACAGTGACAAATATTTTTAGAACCTACAGTCTAGGGCCTAGAATCAACAATCAAGGATTCCAATGTTGAAATAAAATTATTGTTATCTAAAAAATATACCTAATGCCTAACCTTCCTGCGATACAGGAAGAGACCCGTGCCCTAGCAGTGGAGACACAGAAGGGTTGATATAGATATCGAATCTAACAAGGCTTGTTATGACTGGGAATTTCCTCTGCTTCACGTGATTATTACGTTACGACGTTTATCCATGAACTTTGTCGAGTCTTTATCAATGCTATGATGTTTCGGATGTTGGTCAAGCGTCTTCGGACTGTGACTCTCAGTAAATTGCGTCAAATCTTCCAATTCCTGGAACAAGCTATCGTAAGCTTGTCCGATATGCCTTATCTTTTGCTGTGAATAAAATATGCGTACAGTCTATTTATTTTTACTTGTCCAATTTAATAAACAAGATTCTACCCTTAAACTGTGACTTTTTATTCCAAAACTGCCATATTTCCATAAATGAAGTAACCTGGAATACTCTTTTAGATAACACGCTGCCAATTTTATAAACATAGTTCATGATAGTTCATATTCAATTTGCGAGAAAATGATTCGTTTAGGCATCTAATCTCAATTTTAAGATTAGAATCTTGTTTACTAAATTGGACAAGTAAGAATAAATAGACTGTATGTCTATAGGTAACAATTTATGTCGCACCCAAACAAACTTAATATAGCATTGACCTTAACCTGAAGTTAAAATTTTATTCCACTGTCTGTTCAGTCCGGCAACCGATCGCAATTATTACGATCGGATGCTGGAATGAGCAGACAAACAACAACTAGGAAGTTTAATTGTACCAATCGACTAGTATGAATTGAAGTTCTGTGAAACGCGACCCTGGTCAATTCAGAACTGGCTATTACGAGCAATCACTGAAAAAGTTTATATACAGAAGGTGTTATATAGTACACAGTAAAGTTATAGTACCTACAGTCTATTTATCCTTACTTGTTCATTAGTAAACAAGATTCTTACCTCAAAATTAATGCCACAACTAGATATTTTCTCGCAAGGTCATGATAATAGTGTCCCAGATTACCTACTTCATTTCCGGCAATATGATAGTTATCGGCTAAAAGGTCTACTTTACCGGTAGAATCTTGTTTACTATGGACAAGCAAGGATAAACAATCTCTCTGAAAGAAGGCCTGTGCCCTGCAGACTGCACTGTGTGTGGACTTTTATTAGCTGCATAAAAAAAATTCAAAGTTGTGTCATGCGTGAGTTTGTGACAAAAATGCAACATGCAATGTTAACTTGCTGTGAATTGTTACATGCCCTTCCCAGGTCTTGGTTCATTTCATCTAGGCTGGGTGTAAAATATTTTTTGAAATAAATTCGTAGTATTTCCACCATGGAACAAGTCAGTGGATCTAATGCGAGTAAAGGGAAATAAAATGGTTTGATATTTTTTGGATTAGTGCGATGAATGACAAACGCTTCATGAGCGTTAAACAAATTTAGTAACGGATTGCTATGCTATCGGTATTTTTACCATTGTTATGAGCAGAAAAATGCTTCTTTTTAATCAGTCCTAAAACTATGAGCAGGTGGCCATAGTGGCATGCCTAATCAGTCCTAAAACTATGAGCAGGTATCCGTAGTGACATGCAGAGTATGATCTTTGAACGGAAATCCTTGCTCAGTATTAAAGGCTTTACCTACTCAGGTACAAAGGCCAACTACTCAGGCCTATTCTTATAAGAAGTAATAGTAGACAAAAGCAGATTAAAATAAATAACTCTGCTCGATGTACGATATTTTGTTGCATGTTTGAGATGAAAATATCAGCACTTAACCTTCCATATCGAAAATTCCCATACAAAAATGTGGTAGGTACGTAAAACTCACTTTTAAGGCACTAAGGTTTTCCTTCATCAATGATAGTTTCTTGTGAATCGCTTGCTTTTCCCAAATGTTTATTGTCATGTGCCCGATCATTGTGAACAGAGTGACAAATACAAGAACTTCTAAGGCTACGATTTTGTGTGAAAATGTTTGTCGACTTGATCGTGACGGAGGCATGTTTTATAGCGTTTACTTTTAGTATTTCATGTTTAACTTTAACATTGTTTATTGTTGATATTTCATTTTCATGTACAAGAATTTTTAGATTATATCCTCAGTAGGAGAAAGTTATTTCTTGATAATTTAGATGTTTTCGATGTATTCCGTTTGTTAGTGATGACACATGATAGTATCTTTCTGTAGTCTGTGCACATGATCATTTCAAAATGTCAATAAAGCATAGATTAAACAAGGCTACAAAATTAAATTTTGAATACAATCTTGATTTTTTTAAAAACCTATTTAGAGGCTAAAAATTTCACCCATGCCGGGATTCTAACCCGCAACCTCTGGCTATCCGTACCAGCGCTCTACCAATTGAGCCAATGGGCGACTCACGGCATCAGTGAAATTTCGAACCTCTTTACAATATTCTCTGTATTACGTACTGGCAGCGACATCTGACTTAAGCAAATTGCATTACTTACAGCCCCGACTACCTACTTTGCAGTTAGGTTTAACATCGGAACGATATCACTGTACCCACATGATTACACTATTTTTATTTGTTTTAAAATTTGTTCCTTAGCACGGGTTAGTGCATTAAAAATAAAAATAGTGTAACAATCTTGATTGTTTGATAAAAATCGTTTTGGGTGCGTGCATGGTATGAGCCGATTTCAGCACAAATTCACAAAGCACTTCATAGATGACATACAAGAACAGACACATATCTGTCAAATTTTGCTTGGAACAGATTAATTTTGGCAGCCGTATTCCAGTTCTACTAGAAAAAAAAAGTAGGTACATTCAATCACCATTCAATTGTATGGCCACGCCTGAATGCCATCTATGAATGTGCTATGAATTGCTTTGTGAATGTATTGTGTGCTGAAGACGGATCATAACTAATGATTATTGATGAGGAGGCGAAAGAGATTTGTCGGAATCTTTGCAAGTGGCAAACCCCAGTGGTCTCTGCCTACCCATCCGCGATACAGGCGTGGGTTTATGTAATGTAACGTTCGTCCACTTTTGACTACCCAGCCCACGGATAAACGGGTGAACCCGTAAACATTTTTGTTTGTAAATACTTAGTACTGTTAAAGTCATGGAATTGATAATCAGGCTTGATATTTCTTGTACAGTGAGATGTAACGCATGACCTAGAATGAGCAAACAAACCTGCCATTTGAGTAGCAGCCATTTAAGATTTTTTTCCTAAAATTTTAGCTTTTTTTATCAATGGTTAGCTAATTGGTAATTTTGATACCATGGAAAATTTAATAAATTTATTATTTTGATATTAAGGACCAAGTATCCCGAAAGGGTTTGTTAATATGGAGACCAAAGCTGAAAGAAATAAGTCGTATTTTTCTAAATTCCCATCAATATAATATTATAATATAATATAACATTGCGAATCGAAAATAACCAGTTAGAACCTTAGTAGGGATCCAAAAAGCGAAAATAATACCACCGAACATGTTGATTAGTTATGTATTTTTTACCTCAACCTACTTAGTTACTATTGTCTTACTATTTAAATGTTATTGCTTTCATGGAATCCAAATTCTAATTCTGATGTCACACTCGGAAGATCTACTGAATCGTTATCACTTCGTCGGTTACCGGTGAACGAGTTGCTATAAACAAAAGACATCAGGGCTATCTCTTTTCGTGACGTAGACTTCTTTGCAGGGAATGACATCCTGCGGAAGAGTATTCCTTCTTTTTCTTCGTCCTCCTTGTGAATTTTCAAAAGTAACTGCGACGACCTTGTGCAAATTGGTGGCATCTTCGTGTTCGATAAATCCTGAAAACCAAAGTAATTTTGCTTACTTTCAGTTGTTACGCGGACTAATTAGGGTGGGCTTACTAAAAATGAAATCGGCCACAATGATTTGGGTAGAAATAATAATGCTGTGTAGTGTCGGCCTAGAGAATAGTACCAACCCAAATTCTTCCCGCGGGTGTCGTAAAAGGCGACTAAGGGACACAAACCGGGGGGTGGGCAGCAACGCCCCCTGCAGTACAATTCCCCAACCCGCATGCCCAGCGTGGGGATTATGGGCATTACCCCCCAATGATGGCACAACCTTGCGCTATGACGCTCATTAGGGGAGGGCTATGTCCAGCAGTGGACTAATATAGCCTGAAGAAGAAGAGTAATCATAATGTGCCAACGACACTGGTACCGTGACTAGAAGTCAAAGCAATAACGGTATCTCATCAAAGGTGATAATAAGGCTCTTAATAAGAATTGTAACTTACTTCTTCCCCAGAAGCAGCGGTCTGCACATGATATTGCAAGTGACAAACGTTGTCTGCTACTGACAAAAAGTCACTCTCAGCATTTTTTACTTTCTCCTAGAAATTTACAGAAGGAACCTTAACATCTGTGTAATTTCCTTTTATATAGAATTAAGTGTTCTCTCTATATATACATTTTTTTGTAATGAGATTTTCTAATACACGAATATTAATTATTATTATTTTATGTATTAATATTCTAAAACAGCAACACTTGTTAACACTTTACTTATCCAGTGTCATCAGGACAAAACTATCTCTTCAGCTGTATCTAAAACTTAGGCCATAATTTAGAGACGTGATCGCAAAGGCACATGCAGTTGTAAGTTTCAGGGTTTTCTAAAACCATTTATTTTTTAAAACCGGTTTTTATAGGTTGGTAAGATAGATAGAATTCAATAAGATTGCTTCCTAGGAATCTTAAGAAAGCGCCTCACGAAGCCATTTCCATACAAACGCAGATAGATTTTAATTTACCGGCGACATGGTGGATCGCAATGAAACTTTACAAATATGTTTAGAAGGCGCTATAAAATGATTAATAAAGAAATTAGAGCCTCATAAGTATTCTCATAGAAAAATATTAAAACGTTGTAATTTCTTTCTAATCATTTTATTCTCAATTTTAAACCCAGTCAGACGAAACTTAAAATTAGGTTGTGTTCACTCAAATGACAAAGTTTCATTGCAATCCAGCGGGTTGTTTCAGGATCAAAACCAAACTACGTTTGTATGAGAACCGCCTCGAAAGGAGCTCTTTTAAGGCTCCTCAAGAAACAATTCCCATATAAATTGCCAATGCCTTTAGAGAGCACAAATCAAGGTTTGGTCGTAATTAGAATTGAATAAAAATTATCAAAAAGAAATAATAACCTTTTGAATAATTACTATGTAGTTTTACGAGGCTATAATATTTTTTTTCTCCCGTCAAGCACGATTAAACTATGATATGTGTCCTCTAAACGTATTGGCAAAGTTTGATTGCGATCCGGTTGGTATGTCGTTTGTATGGGAATTGCTCTTTGGGGGAGACGCTCAATATCTCACCGTGAGCAAGTCAATAATTTTGTGCATTTCATTCACCTCTCTCGGCCCCCTGAATACTTTGGACAAGTCGGGGATAAGGAAGCTCAGCAATACGATGCAGACCACCATTGCTACTGTTATATAGTTTAGGTTCACCTCCTTGCCCAAGTAACGATGCGCTATTAGAACCGCCCATGTGAAAAGTACTTTCGCTTTGCACTGTATAAATCTTCCGACTGTGAACATGCATAATTTGTGGTTTATTAAAGACAGTTCAACTCATAAAAACACTGCGTGCATTTTTTTTTAATATTAGGTACGGATGGCCAGAAGTTGCGGGTTCGAATCCCGGCATGGGTGAAATTTTTAGCCTCTAAATAGGTTTTTAAATTAGGTACCTTCCTATTCCTCCTTTCCCGTGGTACATCTGCGTAGTCCACCCGGGTGGACCACGGGCAAAAAAATCCCAACTTTACCCACCAACCAATAACTCCGTGGTCCACCCGGGTGGACTTCACAAGTGTACCACGGGAAATGAGGGCTTCCTATTAACCACGCTGGAACAACGAAAGTAAGACAAAACAAGAGAATCTTGGTACCTGTATGAACATGATATGAAAAGGGAGTAGTTTGCAAGGGACCTTCCATCACAATTTCTTGTTGATGTTTCCAATGAGATCTTTTTTTGCTTATTACATTTCGTATTAATTTAGTTCATGGTTTGGTATTATGTTCTGTTTCTCACAGAAAATTTTGACTTTGTTGACATGACTCCAAAATAAAATTGACGGCTGTAAATGACCGTCACACTGAGGTCACAGTCATCATCATTCATAGAGAAAATCTTGTGGATTTTTGTGACATAGTCTACCTCAGACTTTTTGCATTTTGTGTTACCTACAACTACAGAAAAACAAAAAAAAAAATAACAATATCCCAGGCACTGCCCCGTCCGGGTGGTCCCTTCACCCATCTAGTGTGAGTGAAGCTGGCGTTACTAGACGCTGTCTAACATCTCATCTCTCAATCCACTGCTCTCTAAAAACTCCTTCAGCTCATAATATATGAGGTATGTATATATATATTTATATATTTAGGTATATCATTATAATGTGTATTCTAAGTATTTATGTTATCCATTCGGTATATTGATAAGTATTTTTTTTTGTTTTAACTTATATGATGCGATTTTATATGATAATTTATTTACTATAACTCTCTCCGGGCACTACCCGCACTACTATCCATATAACCCAAGGTTAGCTGGAAGAAAATACTCATTAGTATTAAGCTCGCCTTTGTACAAATATGCTTATTGTGCAATAAAGAATTTTCTAATCTAATCTAATAATATGTTATGTGCTAGTCCGCCAGATCTATGAAATAAAATAAAATGAAATTAAAAGGTTTTATTCAAAGTAGCACAGAAACTGCGGCTTAATGAACGTTACAATTCAAACTAGGTGTCCATTTCAAAATCTAGATAATTATGGAGAAAAAATGGACAAGAAAACTCCAAAGTTAGTCTTTTCAAAGTCCTTAATTAACATAGTTTACATAGGTAATTATTATGAAACATAGAACTCATACCGTAGAGGGAGTAAAACTATATCTACGACTCATACATTGTACTGTCTTTAATTCCAGACGTCATTGTCATCTAAATAATCCTTTATGGTATAGTAGCCCTTTTGGCACAAAGTGTGCTAACATATTTTCTAAAGTCATAAAATAAAATCGGCTAAGTACGTGTCGGGCAACGCGCTGTGTTTGGTTCCGCAGAAAGTGGGGCTTTTATTTGCTTTATAGAACTAAGAACTTGTGTTACTATTTAAAGGATAAAAATTGCACCCATGCCGGGACTCGAATAGGTTTTTAAAATTGCCCTTAGCACGCGTTAGTGCAACAAAAATAATATAATCATGTGGGTGCGGCGATATCATCCCGATGTAAAACCTATCTGCAAAGTAGGTACATACTCGGGGCTGCAAGTGATGCAAATTACTTCAGCCAGATGTCGCTGCCTGTAAGTAATACAGAAAGGATTGTAAAGAGGTTCAAAATTTCACTGATGCCGGTACTTGCACATTAGTTCAGTTGGGAGAGCGCTGGCACGGTTAGCCAGAGGTCGCAGGTTCGAGTCCCGGCATGGGCGGAATTTTTAGCCTCTAAATAGGTTTTTATAAATACGCTTACCATACCTTTTGGGATGAGGCGCTGTTTACTATAATACAGGAAATAAGCCTAGCTCAGTAGCAGATACTGTATATTTTTGTGCTATTGAATGTATCAGTCCTATCTAACTTAGCCCTATTTTGTATTCTTTGGTCAATAAAAATATTTTTATTCTTAGATATTGTATGGAATCAGGCGTTTCTTTGCGGAAATCTATAATAGCATTAAAATGTGAAAATTACTTTGCTTAATTCCGCCAAAAATCCCACAAGCACCATGCGCTTAGTTAATGCACCGCCCTCCCTCAGGTTGACAAAGTGTCACTTGCACTTGTGAGCCTGAGGATGCCTCGTGTTAGAGGCGAAACGCGTCGCGTATTTTCTCAAACAAGTATTGGTGTCGGTGGTAGTGTATTCGTGTCTTTCTTCTGCTTGAAAAAGTGGGAGGGAGAGCGGTGCATTAACTAACCGCATGGTGCTTGTAGGATTTTTGGCGGAATTTAGCACAGTAATTTTCACATTTTAATGTTCTTATTCCTATTCTAGGTAGTCTCTAGTCACCCTGAGTAGGGACTACCTAGCGCTTGATGATCATCGATCGCTCTAAACAGTGTCCGAAAATAAAAGAGGATGCTAAGGTATTAAAATTATATTAAAATTAATTAATACCTAAGTTTAGAATAAGTATTTTGACACTACACAAATGACTACAAGAATTTTAATTCGGACTGACAACAACTAACTAAATAACATGCTATGCGCTTTAAATTGTTACTCGTAGGTTACTTTTCTTGTTCACTTGAAAAAGGTGCAGTCTTTTTTGCTGCAATACTTCGGTTTCATCGAACCGCATGACGGTTTTGGGGATCTCAATGCGTGACAAGACTGTTTTGGAGATTTCACCGCGTGACATGATCGCTTTGGCATTATTAGATCCATGAAGCAACGCTTTGGAGTCTTCATTTTACAAGATGAATGTCTCTGCAGTTCACAACTCGAGGTAGTTTTCGCTATAGGAGCTGAAATGAAATAATTTTGGTTGAATAACTTAATTGGACTATATCGTTGGATCAGCAGACGTTCGTGGGTGGGACGAGAGAGATTATGTACTCGTACCATTGAATTTACTTTCAATTCAATGCTCGTACCTAACATGGAAAAGGCCTCAAAGGGTATGGTCTAATCTTTCTCTTTTATAATTGGGGATTTTTTTATTGTGGCTTTTTTAGGTTTACCTTATAAATAATCACGATTAGACTCGTTTATCATACAAGACGTCTCACGGCTATGCCATGGAAGGAAATTACCTAGAATATTGTAAATGGAAAGCGGTTGGGAAACATTGGACGAGACTAGCAAAGGACCGGATATGTTGGCGTGAAAGAGAAGAGGCCTATGCCCAACAGTGGGCTCTGTTTATGGGATGATTAGATAGATAGATTGTAGATGGAACATTTTACTGAAAGAAAACATTATTTTAATCTAAAAAAATCTTTTTATCTTAATGCTACAGGATAATATTTTTTCTCGTGTTGCGGGTTCGATTCTCGATTTATCCATGTAATTTAACATAACAATTTACATACAGGCAAATATATTTTTCTGGCCCCACGCTAGGATACCCTGTGTCGTGGGAACCAGAAACAACAACATCAGAAACATGTAAACATCCAAGACCAGGGGTTTTTCCAAGCTGGTGTACGAACCAGTTTAATTGAGAATTTACAGGTTAAATTGTTTTGCAGGATAATGTTTAAAAGAGTAAGATTATTTTTTTAGCATTAACTGAGCGATTACCCGGACTTGGCCCCCGTGGTGGAGTACGGCCTACCCTTCCTGCGATGCAGGAAGAGACCCGTGCCCCGGGTTGATATCGAGCGATTATAGTCTGTTAGCTTTTAGAATATACCTCGGACTCTAGAGTAGGCTTCGGTTTTCGCCGGTTTTCGTACTGATGATCGAGTTCTGATTTCGAAATTAAGTGTCATATTAGTTCCGATATTTCTATAACACGAATATATCCGATTCTATCCGATAGTAGCCGAGGTATATTCTAAAAGCTATCAGACTATACAACGATTGAGCATAATAATATCACGTCTTGTTAAAAAGTTAGTAACAATAATACTTTGCTTTTTAAAGCTTTTGCGATTCTATAACATTACATGTGTATTACACACTCTAATGTAAACAGCTATTTTAATGATTTTGGTTTTGACGCCTAGGAGATAACCGACCATATTAATTTTTTACTAGGCATCCAATTTATAGGCATATATATATAGGCATCCAATTTAAAAGAACGCTTTAGGAATCAAATTTAAGCAGTAAGTGTTCCTTATGCGTCTCTTATAACTATCAGGTAATAACACATTACATCCGACAATTAATACCTGTTCTACCGCAAGATGAAATTCCAGGAGTGTACCTGAAAAATAAATTTGAATAAAATGCAAATGAAAATAAAATATATCTAGCTAGAAATCTGATTTTCTACAATAAGGAAGTATCTCTACATCCTACGTACCCGGGCGGCTTTTCATGAAACGGCAGTTTTTAGTTTATAATTATAGGTACCAATCAATCTGATTTGCATTGTATACGTAAATAGACAAAATATTCTTTAACAGAAATTATATAAAAGTGTAGTCTAATTGGCGGCCTTAACACTAAAAGCAATTCTCTTCCAGACAACTTTAGACTGAGACGAGAAAGAAATTAGAGACGGGTTGAGTTGGTGCAATTGGTCATGCTAATTTTTTTTATATGAACGGAAATCTCTAAACCATTTCGAGAATTTTGCTTTCTGTACAATTTCTATTTATCAGATTTGTCTATATTGTTTAAGATATTCAATAAAAGGTTTTGACCTTATATGACTTTTGTATGACGTCAGCAAATGCAGTTTACCTAAGTACTTTGTCTATTTTTAGCCTCTACATAGGTTTTTAAAATTGTCCTTAGCACGGGTTAGTGCATCAAAAAGAATATAGTCCAATGACTCTGTCGAGTTATGTATCTTATCTTATTTTTAAGCCTTCGAATATTTTGCGTCTACGCTTTCAATCCGTATGGGTGAGAATCGGCTGACTGTTCAGATTCAAAGCTGGGTATGTACCTACTTACGTAGATTTTCTCACGTAAGTATTGCGTATACCTACCTACATGAGATTAAAACAATTATAGGTAATTACCTCAATTTAGTAAGTGACGACGCGGGCGTTAACATCTTAATGGGCATGCGCGTCTGCGAAAATAAATTAAATATAAGCAGAAGATTATTCGCGATTAGAACTTTTATTTATTACTTTTAGCAGCGGTTTGCCACGCTGACTGTAAAACCGAAGGTCTCGGGTTCGATCCCCGGCCGGGTCAAACTAGGAAACGAACTTTTCTAGTTTGTCTCGGGTCTTGGGTGTTATCTATGTATTTATTGTATTAAATCTATCGTCGAGTTAGCACCTATAACACAAGTCATTTAGTTTTACTTAGTATAGCGCTAACGAGATCTGTGTAATATGGCAATGAATATTTTATTTAGTATTTGGAAATTCTTATATTTTCTAGTTTATAGAATATCTTCTCCGTTCATGAAGTCGGTTAAAAATAGTATGACGTTCTTTTTTCTGTGTATTTTTTATGCGATGCTGTATTGACCAAGACTATTTTCCTTCAATATAAATAAACCTTCCGTACATATAAATTAATTATCCATTCTTTAGTCCTAAGGAGTCGGCTTATCGCCAAAGCGATCGTGGCCTAGTCGAATCGAGTGATTGGAATCAATCACTTCAAGTGCAGGTTGGATGACCGTTCCGTGACTACAGCTAGTGGAATTTCATCCGAGCGCTTCCGTGCTTCGCAAGGTACGCTAAGCCGCTGGTGCAGGCTGTCATGTAATCGCAGTCGTTGAGCCATGTCAGAGACCTTATGGGCGGCTTGATATCTTCTGAAATTAAGGCCCGCCACTGTCTTACAATCCTCCGCCAACCCGGACTAGGCTCCCGAGGTGGTGTATGACCTTGACCTTCCTGCGATACGGGAAGAGACCGTGCTCAAGCAGTGGGGACATGCAAAGGTTGATATCGAAGGCGCCGTTGAGGCAGTCATTGAAAGCCACAAATACAATGCAGTAATATCAAAATGAAACTCTTTCCTTACCCGTGAGCATTTAGCGTCCACGTACGTGTCTTGTCTTAGCTCCCTCTCCTGGCCATAATCTATTTCTTGCTGCTTAGAACGCTGGACTGTTGATCTAGCCGGTGTGGAAATTAGATTAACTGGCCTTGAAAAATCAACAGACATGTCCGTTTCGCTCAGGCTGCACGATAGACTGTTTCTTCTGGATTGCGATGGACGTCTAGAGCACTGGTCTCCGTGAAGTGCCTTTACTATATACAATAGCATGCCAAGAACAATGCTAATTGCCACGACTAAGATCATTAAAGCCTTCTTGATGAAATCCTCAAGACTGTCAACGACGTCCTCCATGTAGTCTTCCAGGCATCGTATGGCAAATGCTGACATGTTTTTGACCGCGATAACGGCTTAGAAGGTGTAGTAAATGTACCTGAAAGATAATGTACATTATCCGGATATTCTAAATACTTGTAATTCAGTTTCAAATGTTTTGTCCAGTTCGTAGGTATGGTTTCACCCATCTTTCTTCTTCTTCTTCAGGCTATATTAGTCCCCTGCTGGACATAGCCCTCCCCTAATGAGCGCTATAGCGCAAGGTTGTGCCATCATTGGGGGGTAATGCCCATAATCCCCACGCTGGGCATGCGGGTTGGGGATCGTAGTTTGGTGGAATTGTACTGCAGGGGGCGCTCTTGCCCAACCCCCGGTTTGTGCCCCTTAGTCGCCTTTTACGGCACCCGCGGGAAGAATTTGGGTTAGTTCTGTTCTCTAAGCCAACACCACACAGCACAACCATCCCACTAATCATAATATTATAAATGTGATGGTTTGTGAAGATGTTTGAATGTTTGTTACTCAATCACGCAATAACGGCTGAACGGATTCACATTAAACTTGGTACACAGATAGACGAAGATCTGAATTAAGACATAGGACACTTGATATCCCGGTATGCGTTCCCTTGGAATAATTTATAACGCGGGCGCAGCCGCGGGTTAAAGCTATTGTGAAATAAATCTGTAATCACCAGGCAATCCGTTTAACATTTTTAAAATACTGGGGGTAGTACTTCTTGCTTACAAAAGGAGAGCGCATAGTATGTTATTTTTGTCTATTTTGGTGAATACTTAATCATACAGCCCCTTTGATTACTCTTGCATGTCAAATCAAAGCTCGATGCCAACTGTCATCAATATTTCTCTGTGACTGACCGACTCTTTGCTCTATGCACGGATTGACAGCGGTGGCTCTATGTTCCTAGATTACGCATAATAACTCGACGAACCTCCCAGAGTTTAGCAGGTACCTGGAGGTATGTAGAATTAGTTTGCTTTAAGTCTTTCGTGTGGATATCTGTAGCTTTTAGATTCACCATTTACTACCGATAAAACTGAGAAACTGACACGTGGGGGCAAATCTCTACATGAACTCAGTCAGTATACACACATCATAAATAAAAATAAAATAAATTAAAATATCATCACCATTCTTTTCTGTATGGTTTTGCAATAAGGTGTTCTCCATTTATCTAAATCAAAGCGTTCCCACTGATCACTTCACTATTTACCAGTAGGCATGAATGCTTGTTTGTATTTATATAATACCTACTCCTTAATATGTTAGATAATTGAATAATTACTTACATCGGACGAGTTTGGTTAGTCGGCGGTGCTTCGATTGAATTCATCATCATCATCATTTATTGCATAGCAAAATTTTTCATAATATTGACAGTTCATTTACACATCTATATAGCTTTTCTCACATAAATAACAACTGTTAAGAGATAAAGAAACATAGAATTTACGTGTCTTCCAGGAATTCTTGTACACTATAATAGCATTTTTGAATTACTTTTACTATGTAATCATAGACGAAAATTGTAAAACTGATTGCTACTGCAAGAAGTATGAGTGCGTTCTTTAATGTGTTAAAATCAATGAACAGACAACCATATCATCCATGTGCATTTCTATGTACATGGATGATATGGGTGTCTGTGTTTGTGGACATGAAACGTCTATGCATTACTCAGAGTAATATATTTTTATAATTCTTTTTTTTAATGCACTAACCCATGCTGAGGACTACTTTAAAAACCTATTTAGAGGCTAAAAATTGCACTTCTTTCTAGGTAAGTTGATGCCATTACAAGGTATCTAAAAATTTAAAATTTTGCGGTGTTTGTGGACATGAAACGTGTATGCATTACTCAGAGTAATATATTTTATAATTCTTTTTTTTAATGCACTAACCCGTGCTGAGGACAACTTTAAAAACCTATTTAAAGGCTAAAAATTCCACCCTTGCCGGGACTCAAACCTTTGAGTCGCCCATTAGCCAAGCATCCATTAGCTCAGTTGGGAGAGCGTTGGCACGGTTGAACCCACGATCAGAGGTCGCGGGTTCGAGTCCCGGCATGGGTGGAATTTTTAGCCGCTAAATAGGTTTTTTGTAATATATTTTGTTCAATATTGTTTTTCTCCTAAATTGTACCAACATATTTTAGAGCTCATATTTTTTCTCCTTCTGGCCGATTTTACATCCTAACCCTCGGAGGTAAAATTTACGCCGGAATCTTCTAAAACATCAATAAATCATCAATAAAATATTACTAAGACGGAACGTTTTCTATAAATTCAGAAAGTTATACAAGGTAGGATACCTATATTCTAGTGTAGGTCTTAGTGATTTAAAAATTTTCAGTGATTGTAATGACATTAGTATATTTTGATTATGTAATCTGAAGGTAATTTATTTATACGCACATTAAAGACACGTTTTTCCTATCCTATACCTAGTTTACGGTTGAGAAAATTTGATTCCAAAATTAATACAGCAACAGCAGATCTAGAAGAGGCCGTTAGGGTCTGGTTGGTGAATACGTGCAAGATGAAGCTCAGAGCTGTCTACAATGAAGAAATAGTGGCGAAAGAAATAGGCCGTTGGGACACTAAATTGCCAATGTAATAAATTCGCAATATTTTTGCGGCCGGTCGTCAGCAGGCACGGAGATGATGGATGCGGTCGCAAATCCGTCCTTCGCGTTAAATGTGATTTATTTCCCGGCCACTAAGCTATGGAGGCTAAGAGACCCATGCCTACTAGAGTAGCCGGTAAGATTGCCTGAAGCTTCCTGACGATTATCAGTTGACGAAACTTCCTGGATTAAAGATTTGATTCCAGAGTCTCAAATTATTATGTATTTATTTGACAGTTCTGAGTAGGTTAAACCAGACAACTCCATACAGTGGAGGACTTAGGTAGCAGCGGCCCTGCTGTTCGTCAACACGAACCAAAGACAAACAAAAGCCTGCAAATTGTCAAAGTTTCAATTTGACAGTTTTTCTAGATTTCCCCTATTGCCAGTCTGCCGTGTAGAAAATGCCGTGTCTGGTAAGCGATTTACATTTATAAGTTCACCAAGTTTGCGTTTAGGAGGTTAAACATTTATTGTATGAAACGAACTGAATAAAGTATTGTTTTCAATCTCATCAGGGCCTCGATTCTGGAAGTGCATAATAAAATGATAAATTAATTATAATAAAATTATAATACACGGGTCACGTGACGTGTTGTTTCATAACACCTTGCACCGATGCCTAGAAGGTTTGATACGTGTGCGCAAAATGTAATCGGCACGTTTTGATGCAGTGGTGCACAATAAATTATCAGAATTTAGGTCCTTGCAATTTCGTGGCGTTTCGTCTAGTCACTGAACTCGCAGTCACAACTTATACCTCATATACTGTTCGCCCATGTAATGCTTCGGGCGGGACATATTTGTTTTTAGTTACTGTATTGCGGGCTTACTAGAAAAGGAGACAGTATAAAAACAACAAAACAATATCATGCGCACTCTGCACAGTTTCATTACGGGCTACTTAAGAAGCATTTGGTTGTATTCTCTTCTTTTCTCTATCTATCGCTACTTTTGATCAGATCGATCAGCAGTTGACTGTATTTAAATATTTCTCCTTCTTCTTCTTCTTCAGGCTATATTACGTAGTCCACTGTTAGACATAGCCCTCCCCTAAGGAATGGCGCCCTGTATTCAGCTTGCCGCATTCAGCATCTGCCTACAGTTTTTCGCAGATCGTGATTCCACCTGGTCGGAGGGTGTCCTACACTACGTTTGCCGAGTCGCGGTCTCCACTCAAGAACACGTTTACTCCAACAACGGTTGTCGGTTCTTAGCGAGATATGGCCAGCCCACTGCCACTTCTTATCCACTAATTCTCTGAGCTATGTCGATAAATTTGGTTCTCTGTGGGATGCATTCTTTACGAATCCTATCCTTCAAAGAAACTCCGAGCTCTCTCCATAGCTCGCTGAGCGACTTTGAACTGGTGGACCAGCCCTTTCGTGACTGTCCATGTCTCCGCTCCGTAGGTCATCACTGGTAGGACCCACTGATTGAAAATTTTCGTTTTCAAACACTGCGATATGGATGACGAGAAGACTCAAAAGAACGAGGAGATTCAAATATTTAAGGACTTTTCAATGTCATTTATTATAAGCAATTGAAAAAAAAAACATAACATTGCGAAACTAATCGTAAACGTGCGAAAATCGCGTAAGTAGGCACTCTCCCACCTTTGATTTCTTTTTATTAGCTACAGACCGAATGCAGCCATAAGACGATATTGTCCCAAAAGATGGATAGGGCGGTACTAATGATGACAGAAAGATGGATGGTTGTCATTTGATCTTGCGTGTGTTTATGTACCTATATTATGTAAGTTTTTCAAGATATTGCGTGGCTTGAAACTAGGCGTGTACCAATGACGCTGTTTCGTAAGCTTTAGATATACTGAGAATAAACTCGACCTTAAAACATAAGTTGTTGCAGGACACTAAGTATCTTAATAGAGTTTTTCAGGAATTGCGCATTTTAGAAATAACTGCTTGGCCGTTTATATACTAAACGGGTCTAATCGCGATTATTTATTACGTAAAACGCAATTACCTACGTAAGACCCGTTTAATGTAATAACTGTATGAGTATTACGAATCAGTAAGAGATATTAGGTACTTGGCCTGATGTTAATTCAGCGACGTTCCAATCGTAAAGTGGTCTTTCCAACCCGGAGGAGGTCGGTACGGATACCGACTGCTGCTAATATCCGGTTTTACGTCGGACCATAACCGTAACGACACAACTTCATCGAAGTAGCCTTAGGCTGACATTCAGAGACGAAAACTAAGCAAAGACTGGTCTTACGATTGTCCAAATCACGTACATTTTGACATTTCTGAGACCGGTCTTAGCTTCAGTTTTCGTCTCTGAATGTCAGCCTTAGAGTCTAACACACACATAGTTTTTCAGTAGAGTGATATAGGTAAGCATGACGATAGAGCTAATGGTTTATCAGGCTGCAAATCAATAATGTGTAGTTTACGAAAGTTTTACATCAATAGTTAAAAACCTATTTAGAGGCTTAAAATTCCACCCATGCCTGGATTCGAACCCGCGACCTCTGGCTATCCGTGCCAGCACTCTTTCCAACTGAGCTAATGGGCGACTCACCGGCATCAGTGAAATTTCGAACCTCTTTACAATATTCTCTGTATTACGTACAGAGAATAGTTGTTATTTGGTTCTATTTAGTAGTCTACAAAGCAGTAGCAGTTCGCGAATTTCACAAATCAATATTTCTCAATTAGAAAAAAAAGGGATCAAATGGTGTTTCATCCCGTGTTTTAAAAACCTATTTTAGAGGCTAAAAATTCCACCCATGCCGGGACTCGAACCCGCGACCTATGGCTAACCTTGCCAGCGCTCTCCCAACTGAGCTACTGGGCAACTACCGGCATCAATGAAATTTCGAACCTTTTTACAATACCTACTCTCTGTATTACTTACAGGCAGTGACATTTTTAGCCTCTAAAATAGGTTTTTAAAATTGTCCTTAGCACGGGTTAGTGCAATAAAAAGAATATATTCATACCGTGTGTTAACAGATTTTATGTTTAATTAATAAAACATAAAGAAGCGAAGCGCTCGTGGCCTAGGCGAACAGAGTGATTAGACTCAATCACTTAAGTTAAGCAACAACATGCGCGGTCAGGTGCAGGATGGGTGACCGTGCCGTGACTACCGCTAGTTGCATTTTTCCGAGCGCTTCCGTGCTTCCCAAGGCGCGTTAAGCCGTTGGTGCCGGCTGTCATGTAATGACAGTCGTTATGCCATGTCAGAGACCATAAGGGCGGCTTGATAATTTCTGACAGTAAGGCTGCCACTGTCTTGCAATCCTCCACCAACCCGGACTTGGCCCCCGTGGTGAATTATGGCCTAACCGTTCTGCGATGCAGGAAGAGGCCCGTACCTCAACAGTAGGGACATACAAGGGTTGATAACACGAGACTCAGGTTCCAGAGCCATCACATAGTGGGGGCCCAGAACAGGAAGACGGTTACTGGCCAGACCATCGCGCTGCAGCAGCCCGATGCTCGGACGATGTTTTTGAGTCGGTGTAGAGTCCGTGGATGGGACTTGCAAGAGATCATGAGAAATGGCTGCCCACTGCTGGGTTTAGGGAAAAGCCTACACCCAGGCAGTGGGCAGTGGTGGGCTGAAAATTAATAAATAATAAATAAATAAATATTCATGGACATATTACACAGATCTCGTTAGCCCTATACTAAATGTACTTAGTATCCAACTAAATGACTTGTGTTACAGGTGCTAACTCGACCATAGATTTAATACAATAAATACATAGATAACATCCAAGTCCCGAGACAAACTAGAAAAGTTCGTTTCCTAGCTTGACCCGGCCGGGGATTGAACTCGAGACCTTCGGTTTTCCAGTCAGCGTGCCAAACCGCTGCGCTACCGAGGCCGTCACTGAATGATGAATACCTAAACCTGGCTTTCAGCTAAACTCCGATTTCAGCGTGTACATACATATCGAGCCGAACAAGTGTTGTTAGTTTTCTAAGCGATAATCCTATTCAGTGGTCTATGGGCAAATAGTTGCGAAGGTTTTGAGGATTCGGTTGTTTGCGGTACAAAGGGCCAATTTGCGCTATTTCGTTCGTGGAAAACCTGCGATAATGTAAGCCAAAGGTTTGATTTCTGTGTGTGTTCTGACATGTTTAGCATATTTTCATTTTAGGTAGGTATATTAAATTATTACAGTATGTCCAAAGATACAAGAAACCGGATGTTTAACTTTATTATGGTATTACCGTAAATTCAGAACGTTTACCACCTTTTATAAAGCACAATAGATATTTTTTTAATATGTATTGTGAAATAAACTATAGTTACTGTAGTTTTCAATTTTTATTCCAGACAAAAAGTCTGAGCAAAATCTTACTCTTTAATTTCTACTTTTTTTGGACAAAATATACGTGGAAGTCGTGGAAGTTATAGATGGTTCTGAACCAAACTACCGATAAAACCGAGTTCTGCACTTACCTATATCTTTACCTATATTAAATGCGGGAGTTCGTGGGTTTGAATCCCGGCATGTGACCATAGTCTAGTAGAACCATTGAATTTAATTAAATTCAATGGTAGAACCTAGAATCAAAAACCAAGGACTTAATCACTTTCCGCTAAAACGGCCGTTTTTGTACTGTAGATTCTAAAAATACTTGTCACAGCTGTTAAAATTTCTCATGTTCACTTTTAGATAAAAACGTATTATAAAATAAATTATGATTTTTTTCCCTTAGTAGCGCTAGTTAGCATTCCGAGGCACATAAGTCCGTTTGCCAAATTTCGTTATTAAAATTTATTTCAGTTATTGTACTTTATATAATATTAATTTGTTGGCAATAAAGACAATTTCACTTTCACTTTCGTAACTGTGTTTAAGCATCGCGAATCATTAAAAATACTTTTTTTTTTATTTATTTTACAAAAACAAAAAAACCTTATCCAATTACACAATTACGCCAAACTGCAAAGCAGTTAGTTGGCGAAGCGCTCTATCTCTGTATATAGCTAACTTATTTTATACGTATATTATTTGTATACCTACATAAACAACATAATACATATTAATGATTCTTCTCAAGTACATCATTATGTTTTCTATGTGTTTTCCTGGCACAATAAAGAATATTCTTATCTTATCTTATCTTACATAGGTGTAGTTTTATTTTATCATTAGTTCTTTAAGTTAATTATACAAATTCACAAATGTTTAGTCGACAGCACATGAACTTGCACACCAGTGAACTAAGTTACATTACGGGCGACTTTGTAACTAAAATGTTCAGGTTGACGTGCTGTCAACTGTACGTAACTAACACCCCGGTCTCCCGTACACTAACATTCTTACGGTTTTATTTATTAGAACACGATTCCGCTTAAGCAATCTTAGATGCGTTCTATTTAATCTGTGGTTACGCCTTTTCCTTCTAAAATCTCCACAACAGACTACTTTAGTCACCGCTTTTAGATTATTATGCGCGTTTTTACAAATAAGGCCGTTAGTCTACTCTGTTAACAGCTGTCACTTTTTAAAAACCCATTTAGAGGCTAAAAATTCCACCTATGCCGGGATTCGAAACCGCGACCTCTGGCTATCCGTGCCAGCGCTCTTTCCAACTGAGCTAATGGGCGACTCACCGGTATCAGTGAAATTTCGAAACTCTTTACAATATTCTCTGTATTACGTACACAGCTGTCACTTGTTTATGTTTTCACCAACTGACAGTTGTCAGAAGATTTACATATTGTTAGTGTACAGCCGACTGCACATCAACCTTTACATACATGAAACCAAATCAGCTACGTTAAGGGTAAGTTTGCAACAAAAATTTAAAGGTTGTCCAGCCAGGGTAGTACAGTTAGTGCAAGTCATACGTTTTGTGAAAATATCAGTATTCGACAATTATCTAACTATAATCAGCCCACATCAACCCACTGCTGGGCATAGGCCTCCTTTTTATTGCGCCATTCCTCACGTTCCTATGCCTCACGATGTCGTCTGACCATCGTGTCGGTGGTCTGCCTACCAACCTCCTTCCCTCCCTTGGCAACCACTCCGATACTGCCCTGGTCCACCGGCCGTCTTCCCTTCCAGGCAAGTGTCCCGCCCGTCTCCACTTTTACTCTGTGATCCGCTTACCAACGTCTTCGACCTTGGTTCTTCGACGAATTTGTTTGGTACGCGGTCGACAAGCGATATGCCCAGCATGGCATGCTCCATCGCTCTTTGTGCAACTTTTATTTTGTGCATATTTTGCTTGGTGAGCGTCCATGTTTCCGCATCGTAAGTAAGTATGGGCCGTAAGTAAGTATTTATAAATAAACATATTTATTTAGAACAGAAAAGTAGGCCACCATACGGTGCTTAAATAACACTGTATCTATCTATAATATAAAAATTTATTAAAAAATTAAGCGCAAATTTTATCTCTAGAGCAGCTGAACCGATTTCGCTACTATTTTTTTTTATATTCCTTGAAGTACGAGGATGGTTCTTGCGGAGGGGAAAATAAAAAAAAATTAAGAATCTACTGTTAGGCGGTACGAATTCGCTGGGTCAACTACAAAAAATTGTACAAAAAATTTAAATTACACAGATATGTTTTAAGCTAAGAGTACAGACGGCGGCGGCCGTATCACTAAAAACGATCTCTTCGAGACAACCAAAGACAAGTTAAGTGAAAGTATGCAATTTCAGTCATTAGCAGGAGCTGAGACTCGAACCCGCGACCTCACTCACCTGAACAGACGCATTTATTCAGCGACCATCCACCTCTCTCCAGTAACATAATCTACTAAAAGCCACCCGGACAAATAAGCCGAACAATAGCGTGAATTGTGAGCGAACTTCGCATCGGATCCGCTGAATAAATAATGACTGAATACAATAGGGCCTGGGAACGAGGATAAGCCGGCCCTTACTGCTCCCGAGAAAAGAGCCTTACTCCGAGAGATTCACGCCGAAAGGTCTCGTATAGTCTATTAATCCTTACCTTTTAATACCAATTTTGCAACCAAGATTCCTCAAAAGTGACATTTGATGCCAAAATTACATATTTCCAAGCAAATTCATGAACTTTGTTTATAACATTGGAGGCGTGTTATTTAAAATAGTGTCCCAGGTAAAAATAATATAACCATGTGGGTACAGCGATATCATTCCGATGTAAAAATCTAACTGCAAAGTAGGTACTCGGGGCTGCAAGTGATGCAAATTACTTCAGCCAGATGTCGGCTGTACGTAATACAGAGAATTTTGTAAAGAAGTTTGAATTTTCACTGGTGCCGGTGAGTCGCCATTAACTCAGTTGGAAGAGCGCTGGCACGGATAGCCAGAGGTCAGGGGTTCGAATCCCGGCATGGGTTGAATTTTTAGTCTCTAAATAGGTTTTTTAAAAATTGTACCAGGTAACTTTTTCATTTCATTTATGACAACTTTCGACTTAAATATTATACTTTAAAGGTAGAACCTTGTTTACTAGAATTTATTTATTTATTTATTTATTTATTTATTTATTTATTTATTTATTTTTAGAATGGGCAAGTAAGGATAAATAGACGTTAAATGAGCCGTTTTTAGCACAAGTTCACAAAGCACTCCATAGATGGCGCTTATAGGCGTGCACATAAAAGAAGACGGACACGTCCGTTAACTTTAAAACTTTAGGTAGTCAACACAATGTAGGTAAATACTAGAAATAAACATAAAACTTTGTTCTCATTATTTAGGCTGGCAAAGGTTAATACATCCTTCATGGGGCATTGTATACGCTTCTATAATAAAATCCCTGAAGATATATTAGGCTTGCCTGAATCGCGGTTCAAAAAATATGTTAGCACACTTTGTGCCAAAAGGGCTACTATAACATAAAGGATTATTTAGATGACAATGTGGTCTGGAATTAAAGCCAGTACAATGTATGAGTTCTATGTTTTATAATAATTATGTAAACTATGTTAATTAAGGACCTTTGAAAAGACTAAGTTTGGAGTTTTTTTGTCTATTTTTTCTCCTAAATGATCTAGATTTTAAAATGGACATTTAGTTTGAATTGTAACGTTCATTAAGCCGCAGTTTTAGTGCTACTTTGAATAAAACCTTTTCATTTCATTTCAATTTGGATTATCACAAATTATTTTTGACAGCCGCACTTCGGTTCTTCTATGGCCACGCCTTTAAGAGGGATCTATGAATGATTTGGAAATTTGTGCTGAGAACGGCTCATTCACTTAGCAATACATAGATGGCGCTTACAGGCGTGGCCATAGAAGAACCGGAATACAACTGTCAGAATTAATCTGTGTTAAGGAAAATTTGCGGCTTATGGGCGGCCAGCCTTCCTATTACGTAGCACTTCACTCTATCGAGTGAAGCATTTAGACGACTCCTAAGTGTCAAAAAATGTATGCATTTGACAGCCGGAGTAGCTTAAAAAAAGTAAAAATCAACGTCATGAAACTCAGTGGATACTTACGTAATAATGCCCCTGATAACTTCTGACTGTAAGGCCCGCCACTGTCATACAAACCTCCACCAACCCGGACTCGGCCCCCGTGGTGGAGTATGGCCTAACCTTCCTGCAATGCAGGCAGAGAGCCGTGCCCCAGCAGTGGGGACATACAGGGTTGCAATCATCATCATCATCAAGGAAAATTTGACAGACGTGTACCGGTTCTTGTATCATGACCATCATCAGCCATTTAACGCCCACTGCAGGACATAAGCCTCCCTCATGGGTTTCCAAGCTTCACGGTCTTGTGCCGCCCGCATCCAGTGACTCCCCGCCACAGTAACCAGGTCATCAGACCAGTCGAGGGCCTGCCCACGCTGCGTCGTCCTGTCCGCGGTCTCCAGAGGCATTATTATGTAAGTAGCCACTGAGTTGAGTGACGTTGATTTTTACTTTTTTTAAGCTACTCCGGCTGTCAAATGCATACATTTTTTGACACTTAGGAGTTGTCTAAATAGTTCACTCGATAGAGTGGAATGCTAGGTAATAGGAGGACAGGTCAGAACTTTTTCGCCCCAACGGTCATCAGTTCTTCGAGCTATTTGCCCCACTGCCACTTCGACTGAGCAATTCTTCGAGCTATACCAGTAACTCGGATTCTTCTGCGGATCTCTTCGTTTCTGATTTTTGTATGTGCGTGCCTATAAGCGCCATCTATGGAGTGCTTTGTGAATTTGAGCCGAAAACGGCTCATTGACTATAACCGTAACTGCAGGATATCGTTGAACAGCCCTCCTATTACGTAGCATTCCATTCTATCGAGTGAAGCATTTAGACAACTCCTAAGTGTCAAAAAATGTATGCAATTTGACAGCCGGAGTAGCTTAAAAAAAGTAAAAATCAACTCAGTGGATACTTACATAATAATGCCTCTGGGGTGCATGGGGATCGGTAGTAGCGGAGCGGTAGAATAGAATGCACGGATTCTTAATCGAGAGGTCGTGAGTTCGACGGCATGTACCTACTAATGACATTATTTTCTACCTTGTGTAGATTTGTGAACTTAAACTGGCAATACCACTCGCTAAATTTGAAGGAATATGGTGAGGAAACTTGAGTGTATGAGGTGTTCACATACCTCAGCACTTTAAAAATTCTAATACACACGTAATAGTAGACACGCGTGGTAATTGGGCCTATACTCTCTCTCTCTCTGATACAAGGCTTGTGCCTTGCAGTGGGACGTGTAGGTATAGGCGACGTAAGAAAAAAATATTACGTAATAATACGTAATTGAAAGTTATATATTACGTTAAATATTACGTAATTAAAAGAAGTAATTAATTCGCACATTTATTCGAAATTACTTGAACAACGAAATTTCAAATTAAAGATTCATCCCACAAAAACCGAATTCGCCCACCGTTTTCGCACATTTACTTTCCCATTTATTTACAATAAATGTGTCCAACACTGCGATATAAAATACAACTCAATTCGTGAAGCAAAAATAAAAGTTTATCAATGGCTTTTAAGCATGGACTATTATGAAACAGAGGCTGTTCTCGAAATAACTTGTTAAACTCCACCAGCTCACAATTTACATTCTTATGAAAATTATAAATTAAATTTAGATGTCTGTATATATTATGTGTATGTGTGTGTGTATGTAAATATGTATATATGCGTGTCTATGTATATATTATGTATGTATGTGTGTATATATGCATATAGTTATGTATAGATTTATAATATTTTTTGCAATTTTTGCTATACGAATATATTACACATATATTTATGTATATTTTATTACACAATCACTGAAAAAACTGTTTTGGGCGCCTGCGATACAGGTTTACCTAGTGCGAGGCCCGCTGTGTAAAAATGCTAATGTAAAAACTTATTTGGCAATAAATATTTTTGTATTTTGTATTTGTATTTGTATAATACCTAACATACCTAATCGCGATTAGACTCCTTATTAATGAGAATAGAACCTATGAGAATCGAGAATCGTAAAAAATCGTATCGTTGAACTAAATACTTCTTACTAGTTCAACTAGTACCTTATATCCATGTATTGTCATCAGAATAAATGTCAATGTTTACAGAAAATTGTTCAGTGTACAAAACTGTAAACGTAATGTACTGTCAACTCTATCCAGTAAAAACAACGAAGATCCTTATGGGCCTTTCTCCTAATAAATTTATATTGTAATTACATACTTTTTTTAATAATTTACTAAATTTACTTCGGCACAGATCGAACCTATATTACCTACGCTGAGTTAACCTTCCAGCTATTTATGGCGAGGTACCTATTGTAGAACTTTCAGGGTAATCTCCGGCCTTTTACCACACCTAAAGATTAAGATCAAACAGCGTCATTCGGGCTCACATTATTAGAGTCTATTGATAAAATGTGTTCCTGGAAATCGTAAGGTCCCGTTTCCTTTTACTGTTTAGGGGATTAATCCTGTCACACTAGCGGTCGCGACTTTTAATGTACCTATGCCCGGCACTTTTCCTATTACGGACACATTGAAAATATTGCCTAAAAGGATACCTAATCCTCCTTAGGCAATGTACACGATTCTACAACAAGATGTCTTAAGTAATATTAGACTTTTTTTTATTTAGAGGATAATAATTCCACCAATAAACATGTATGTACAATAGAACTTAAAAAATATATAATTATAGAATAACTCGTTATCAACCCTTGTATGTCTCCACTGCTGGGGCACGGGTCTCTTCCTGCATCGCAGGAAGGTTAGGCCATACTCTACCACGGGGGCCAAGTAAGGGTTGGTGGAGGATTGTAAGACAGTGGCGGGCCTTACTGTCAGAAGTTATCAAGCCATTACATGACAGCCGGCACCAACGGCTTAAAGCGTAATTGCTTAAACTTAACCAAGTAATTGATTCCAATCACTCGGTTCGCCTAGGCCAAGCGCTTCAGAGTGACTCGCTAGAGTAACTCGCCTACACTTAAATTAGAGATGGGTATTAGCTAGGACGTTAAAAAATATTGTGGGAATTGGAAACTTTTTTTATTCTGGGATTCATTTGTCATATACTAAAATTTTGTTAGGGTAGAGCGTGCTGTTCTAGAAAAAACGTTGCTTGTGGAAGCGTGTAAAAATCAAGGCAGCAAGTTAATTATAATTAAGTTAAAAGTAAAACTATCACAACTAAGTAGGCCTTACCAATCCAGGAGTAATACAGTTTATTTAAAATAAGTAAAGTAAAATAAAATTCTAATATCAATACAAAAATACAGAACCATACATTGCGCGTCCTCTCCATTGTGTCCTGACACACACTTGGCCGTTTTTGTATACATTTTAGTGAAGTGAAAGCTGTTAACAGCTAATTAGCGTTAGCACTATACTTCCTTCTAACCGTCGTCGGGGATATACAGGGTGATCGTGATACAGAGGTAGACCTGAACGGCAATGGGCCAGGACGTGCCCGACGCGACACACTTGCCATGCAAATTGGACGCTCTCGCGTGAATGCCATCCCCGTAGAGCGAAGTAAGGTATTTTCCTGCAGAATTTGAGAACTATTTGTTGGTCTGTTGGGATTGTTAATGTGTTTACAAACTTCTTCTAGTTCGTCAACAGCGAAGAAATTATTCTAAACTTAAATTGAAAGGTAGTTTTCGTACACCACTTTGAAACAATATAGGTAAGGTATATACAAAGGTTTGTAATTCCCTTATAATTATTTACAAAATTCGCTTCAATTAAGTCTAACCAAACGTTTACGAATAATTTTTTTTTAACATACATTTAAACATATAAATTACAACTAATCATTTAGAATCTTCTCAGACAAACATAAAAATTATCTGATATGACCTAAGTATTCGAATCGAATTCGAAGTATGAAATTTAAAACTTTTTTACCTGGGTACCTACTACTTTCAGCCACTCTTCTTTAACTTACTTTTTTCAGCCAGTGCTCTTTTTAGCTGATTATAACGTATATGGCCTATAACAAAAACTTTGGCAAATTAAGAAGTTTGACATTTGTACCGAAATAAACGGAAAAAGTTTTTCGCGATTTCTGACATTTTTAGTGCACACACCTCAGTCAGTCCAGTAGAGACTTTTGATCTTTGTAATAAGAAACAGGATCGATTTGCATGAAATAAAGTGTGTAAAATTAACATTTACTTTCTGAATATAATTTTTTTCTAAAATCTATAAATGTATTTCAAAAGTTTATGGATAGTCTCCTAAAAACAGTTTCCTGTAACTATAACGATAAGGATAACTGCCTTTACTGAACCGTCACAAAAAATCACTCTGTATACTGTTACATTTTGTAATTTAGCTTGTTACAATTTGCAACCTTTTTGTACTTGTGAAATTGTTGAATGAGACTGGCTGATTTTTACGAAAATAATAGTAAAAAATGAACTTAGCATTGACTATGAAATAAAATTAGTTTTTTCTTTAGGCTAATGGCATTACGCGATGTTTTGTGTCCAGTGGCTAGTACATAAACGTATGTACAGTCGACAGCACGTCAATCTTCACATTTTAGTTGCAAAGTCGCCCGTAACGCAACGGAGTA
Source organism: Yponomeuta sedellus (assembly GCA_934045075.1). Classification (NCBI taxonomy): domain Eukaryota; kingdom Metazoa; phylum Arthropoda; class Insecta; order Lepidoptera; family Yponomeutidae; genus Yponomeuta; species Yponomeuta sedellus. Next base: position 16,293,895 of record OW203732.1, on the reverse strand, counting down.
GAGTGCATGGGTGTATACCATGATGTGCTGTCCACTGTACCATTGTACCTATGTTATATAAGTATATTATTATTTAAAAATATATTGGTTCGTTTATTTATTATAGTTCACAAGTTTACCTTTTTGTTAAATTATCCCTTTTATCTATGTTTTTGAATGCTGTGGCAGTATCCTTTATTTGTCTGTGGTGGTAACCTGTAACTGAATCGTCACCTAGGATTGTGCCCTTGTGCAAAGAAGATATTAGCATAATTATGATCACAATTTTAATGCATGTACCAGTGAAGTATTTGTTGGTCGCCCTAATAATATTATTGTCGCCATAATAATCTATAATTATAAACAAAAATAAACTATTTTGACACTTTGGAGTCTTTTAAATCCTTAACCAAGTGGAACGAGGACAAGGACAGAACCGGAAAAATACAATCAAAAAGAGTTTAATAAGATTTTTTTATTCTTAACCGATTCTCTTAAGTACCTACTTGATCGGACAGTTGGTCGGGCTCTTCCGACAAAAATTAAATAACTGAATTAATTATACTATTTTTATTTTTAATGCACTAACCCGTGCTAAGGACAATTTTAAAAAACCTATTTAGAGGCTAAAAATTCCTCCCATGCCGGGATTCGAACCCGCGACCTCTGGCTATCCGTGCCGGCGCTCTTCCAATTGAGCTAATGAGCGACTCACCGGCATCAGTGAAAACCTATTTAGAGGCTAAAAATTGTTATTTTTTTAAAATTGTCCTTAGCACAGGTTAGTGTATTAAAAATAAAAATAGTATAATCATGTGGGTACAGTGATATCATTCCGATGTAAAAACCTAACTGCAAAGTAGGTAGTCGGGGCTGTAAGTGATGCAATTTACTTAAGCTAGATGTCGCTGCCTGTACGTAATACAGAGAATAGTGTAAAGAGGTTCGAAATTTCACTGATGCCGGTGAGTCGCCCATTAGCTCAATTGGAAGAGCGCTGGCACGGATAGCCAGAGGTCGCGGGTTCGAATCCCGGCATGGGTGGAATTTTTAGCCTCTAAATAGGTTTTTTAAAATTGTCCTTAGCACGGGTTAGTGCATTAAAAATAAAAATATTTAAATCATGTGGGTACAGTGATATCATTCCGATGTCAAAACCTAACTGCAAAGTAGATAGTCGGGGCTGTAAGTGATGCAATTTACTTAAGCTAGATGTCGCTGCCTGTACGTAATACAGAGAATAGTGTAAAGAGTTTCGAAATTTCACTGATGCCGGTGAGTCGCTCATTAGCTCAATTGGAAGAGCGCTGGCACGGATAGTCAGAGGTCGCGGGTTCGAATCCCGGCATGGGGGGAATTTTTAGCCTCTAAATAGGTTTTTTATAACTGAATTAAGTTAATAATGTGCGCAGTGATTACGAAAGTGTCATCAAATCCCGCCCATTCCTTCCGTCATTCTTGGAAGATATAACCTTGCAGCATTCCACCATGGGATGCCATGTTATCGTCCCGGGCACAGGTGCAGCAGGGTGATTCCATCAGCATTGACTGGTTTGCTTAATAGTTAGATATTAATTTCATTCGTGTTAATTAATTTACATTTAATACTATCGAAGTCAAGAAATTGTTAAACGGGTTTTATATTTGAGAATTCGATAGACTATGCTTTTCATATTTTATGTGGCAATTTGTACAACACTGCATGTCCCTTTATCTAGAAATGTTAAATAAAAAAATGTATTTTGTGTAAGCTGATCTTCAAACACATTTAAAGATTCCCTAAAAAAAATATAACATAACATTTACATACAGGCACATACATTGCTTCTGGCCCCACACTAGGTACCCTATATCGTGCGAACCAGAAAAAGCGACATCACAAACGTGTGAACGTCCAAAGCCTGGGGTTTTTTCGTCCCCAGCCGGGATTGGAACCGGGACCTTTTGCATGGTAGGTAGAAGTGCTGCCGGTACGCCTTCGCCACTGAGGTCGTCTGCTATATACATATGTATATGCCCATATTGTAAATATTTTTTTCTGTATTATGTGCAAAAAAATGCTGGTTTGAACATTTATTTAAACCATAATATTTTATATAATTTATTAGTACAAGTAAATCTACTCCTTAGTTCTTCTTCCTAAAAATGGAAATCTGAGTGTCTAGAATATTTACATAGCTACGTCACCCAGAATTTCATATTGACAAACTTCGCGTGTACACAAGATGTTTAATGTTTAACTGCCAAAAATGTATGAACCTATTTAGAGGCTAAAAATTCCACCCATGCCGGGATTCGAACCCGCGACCTCTGGCTTTCCGTGCCAGCGCTCTTTCCAACTGAGCTACATTGGAATGTAAAAACCTAACTGCAAAGTAGGTAGTCGGGGCTGTGGGTAATGCAATTTACTTAAGCCAGATGTCACTGCCTGTACGTAATACCATTGAATTAATTCAATGGTAATACAGAGAATAGTGTAAAGAGGTTCGGAATTTCACTGATGCCGGTGAGACGCCCATTAGCTCAGTTGGAAAGAGCGCTGGCACGGATAGCCAGAGGTCGCGGGTTCGAATCCCGGCATGGGTGGAATTTTCAGCCTCTATATAGGTTTTTAAAATTGTCCTTAGCACGGTTTAGTGCATTAAAAATAAAAAAATAGTATAAAAATTTATGAGTTATGCAAAACGCAATCACTCGTCCTGGTCCCAAACTAGTTTGATAAGTATGGTCACTAGGCAAGTACACCAGAAACGTGGAAATACACCCAGACTGAGGCAATTTGTACAAATGTACGTCGGCCCCCTGGGGGGATCGAACCCAACTTCGGCCTGAGAATCAGACGTGATAACATCACTGAGTCATTTGAAGACCGTACTTTCTCTTTTCGAGAAAAAACCTTGCAGTGAGACATACAAAGGCTGCTTAGGTGTGCTGAAAGTGAGTTTGAATCCCAATCTTCAGCGCTTAAAGCGGTTAGCACACATTGCGTACGTAATACGGTGGCACGTAAAGCCTGAATTATTATTTTTATGTTAAAAGATTTATCGATGTTTTGACTGTACCTCCACAGGGTGAGGAAATGCTTCGACGAGAAGTGCGGACGTGAGCGACGTCTAACAACGTCTAAATGCACTGTAAGGCTACGTGACCGACTCTACAAGAGGTCCTTATTCTGGAACAGGAGTATCTTGCATACCAGCGAACATCCCAGTCGAGTCAGACTAATACATTATTGTACGCAAAGAAAGAAATATTTGCACAGATAAGTTAGCATAAACTTGTAAGTAGGCCAGCTTGTTTCTGCAGAAATTTCTTCTAGTCATTCGTGGTGAAACGATGATTGTAAAGAGATCGATAAGTGTGTGCTGCACATGAATGAAATTTAAACATAAATAAAATTAATAATAAAATTCAATGATAATACTTATCTGATAAAATTAAGCACATACTCTCTTTATCTGAGAGGACTGTGCTCTGCAGTGGGACGTATATTATAATAATAATAATATTGGCCACTCCGACGCTGTAGTGCCTGGGACATGGTTTTATAGATGGTGTAGGCTTGCCCAGCACCTATACCATCCTGACAGCTTAGTCCGCCTAGCCCACAGGAAAGACTAGTCAATACGTGCGGAGCTAACTGAGCCGCGGGTTTCCTCACGATGTTTTCCTTCACAGTTAGCGTGTGGTATTGCGACTACAAATTCGCAAATGTACGTAACTTTGAAATTAAACAAAGTCATTGGTACATGCCCGCACTCGGGATCGAACCTGGGGCTCCCGCTTGCCAGTCCATGGTTCTACCCACTGAGCTACCACCGCTTCAAGTGGGACGTATATAGGCTACATAAATATCACATAAAATAAGCGCCTACAAATTTAAATGCTAACGGTTTTATTTATACAATTACAAAGGTTGTCTGGAAGAGATCACTTTTAGTGATAAGGCCTCCGTCTTTACTCTTAGGTTAAGAAATATCTGTGTAGTATCATTATTACGTACAATGATGTGTTCTCTATCTTTATCTATGTATCTATTTCTTAAAACTGACTAATCAGAGTCAGTTTAAATAGTATGTGGTAGAGTCAAAGGCGTAACCACATATTATTTGAACAGTCCCTCGGGAGTCTTTTGAGGATAATGTTTTTATAAACAAGATTGTTAATCCAACACGACCTCGTATCTTTTATTATGGTATGAATAGACTTTCTTAGGCCGGCTGTACACACTCGCCCGAGAGCCAGCGAATCCATCTTAGGTAAATTACGAGCTTCACAGGACGATCCCATAGTGCCGATTGTGTAAAATCCGCAGCGAATGACGAACTTTCGGGCTCTAGGGCGAGCGTATACTGCTGCCTGTAAACATTTCCCCAAATTTTAGACCTCGTTCATTAATATTATAATCGTTAGAAAAAAAGGACTTCACAAGATGACGTCATGCTTAAAATAAAATTTATGACAAATTACACCAGTTACATCGTTGCTTCTGAAAAAAAATAAACATCGTTCGCCTTGACTGCCAGAGCTATTATATTAACTTTGCCTGCATCGCTTGTCGCCAAATAGAAAGCTTTTCCTTGATGTAAACCGCAGGCTCTCAAAACGCAATAGGAAAAAAAAAATTAAGTACTCCTATCTCTATCCCCTTATTTTTACTTACCTATTTATAAGAAATCTGCCCCGATAACTGATATCATGTGAAATTTTCTTGACTATTTGTTAGATTAACAGACAGAAAACTATCGCACCTACCCTGTTTGCTTCGAAGACGAAGAAGAAAAAAACATTTATTATAGCCACAGTACACACGCCACAATAACAAAGCAAACTTAAAACACATTACTAAATAACAACAAAATAAAAAAATAAAAGAACACTTAAGATTACGGCATGTCACTGTCGCTATAAACGCCAACTGACACAGCATAATTATGCTGATGGGCAAGCCTTCAGCGCTGATTTTCAGCCAGTGCCAGGTGCTCCGCGAGCGTTACAGACTGCGGTGTAGTGCAAGCATGGGAAATACCATACTGAATAGAATACTTATATATAATATAGAATGCTGTGTGGTGCCGGCTTAAAGAATAGCACCAACCCAAATTCTTCTCGCGGGTGTCGTAAAATGCGACTAAGGGACACAAACCGGGGGGTGGGCAGCAGCGCCCCCTGCACTACAATGCCACCAATCTGCGATCCCCAACCCGCATGCCCAGCGTGGGGATTATGGGCACTAACCCCCAATGATGGTATAAGACAGGGCGCTATGGCCAACATTAGGGGAGGGCTATGTCCAGCAGTGGACTACATAATATAGCCTGAAGAAGAAGAATATAGAATACTTTGTTCTGGTACGGAAATCTAAAATGCGATAAATGCTTTTTATGGAGCCCTGATTAAGGCCTACTGGTGGGGAAATACTCTCTTTTAGCTGTCCGCTCCTTTGTCTTCATGGCCACATCTTGTCAACCCGGTAAACAGGGCGTGAGATAGATAGATAGAGAACACTATATTGTACATAAAAATGGAAATTACACAGATATTGCTTAACCTAAGAGTGCAGATGGCGGCCTTATCAATAAATGTGATCTCTTCCAGACAAACTTTGGATGAACTGGACTACTACATTAGAGAAGGAAGCAGATGTACAACAAAAAACATAGAAAACGATAATTTCAGAGGTATATGAATACATCCCTAAATTACAGTTTGAATAAATAAAATTATCAACAGATACATACAAATAATTTACATAAACAAAAATAAAAAAATAATATTATATATAAATACATAAATAAAATATACACATTCAAAGGACATAAGTAGAACACAACAACAGCAGGACAATATTACAAAATTAAATAATAACAAAATGACAGTGTAGCAGTGGGATAGAACTCCTTTACCATAGCCTTAAAAATGGGAAGGGATTTGGCTCTCCGTACCTCCACCGGTAAGGCATTCCATAATAAGACTGCTTGCACGGTGAAGGAACAACCGTAGATAGTGGTGTGATGGGATGGGATTTTTAGGAGAAGGTTTTGGGAAGAGCGAAGAGTAAGGACATGAGAGGAGTAAAGAAACTCGAAGCGCTCTTTTAGATAGGAAGGAGTAGCTGGATTAGGTGAGTAAGATGGCTTTATTCATTGCCTATATTTTTATTTCATTAATTTATAGTCTGTTAGCTTTTAAAATATACCTCGGCTACTATCGAATGGAATCGGATATATTCCTGTAATAGAAATATCGGAACTAATATGGCACCTAATTTTACATCGTTATCGTTATCAACCCTTGTATGTCCCCACTGTTGGGGCACGGGTCTCTCCTGCACCGCAGGAAGGTTAGGCCATACTACACCACGGGGGCCAAGTCCGGGTTGGTGGAGGATTGTAAGACAGTGGCGGGCCTTACTGTCAGAAGTTATCAAGCAGCCCATAAGGCCTCTGACATGGCTTAACGACTTCATTTTACATAAATTTTCAAAGTAGTGAAGATTTTTTTTTTATATAGAGCAGGAAGTAGTATTACACTCGTGTGCTTTCGGCGAAAATCGAAGCCTACTCTAGAGCCCGAGGTATATTCTAAAAGCTAACAGACTGAACTATCTTTCATTGCTGACACATCAAGGCTTTCGTTTGTGTCCACTTTTAAATTGCTCTCGAGTGTAGGTTGATGGGGTAAGGCTTTAGCCTCCTCAACATTTCATTAATTAACAAGATTGGTTTGTTTGTAGCAAGTTGCGTAAGCGTACTGAATTTTTCATAAAGTTTGTTCGGGATTATTGTATCACAAAACAATATTTAATCATTATATCATACTTTGCATAACAGATGAACGGACAGACAGTTGGACGGGCAGCGTAGGCATCATAATCCCGGTGCCCCGGTAGATCCCGTCCTAAGGATGCCAATCCGCTGAATATTATTATTATTAAAGCCATTTGTTTTCCTAAAAAAAATTACATCAATTTTACTTTTGCTTGAAGTTACGTTGAATATTAAAAATTACTAGATTACAATTAAAATACATGCATTAATAAAGTAATAGATTAGAATTAGGTAACAAGTTTAATCATATTATAGATTTTATAATTATAGTTTTGTTGATATACTTTTTACGCCCATTGATGAGTGTAAACCTTCTCCATGGCGTTCCAAAAATTTTTGCTTAGGGCATTCCTGGTCCAGGTGTGACCTGCAAGTTGTTGTATGTCGTCGCGCCACCGCCTGCGCGCCTCTCTCAGATGCCAGTGCAGTATGATAAGATTGATTGTGCTGTATCCTCTGGATATAATGCAGTCCATATACGACTCAATGCAGGGCCTCTCAGAGAGAATGGATTTAATCATCACGCGTGCCTATCATTCGGGTACAGAACCCATAGTTTAGGGTATAGTTTTTTTTATATACTTTTTACACCCATTGATGTGTGTAGACCTGCTCCCCAAACATCTTTGCTTAGGGCATTCCTGGTCCAGGTGTGACCTGCAAGTTGCTGTACGTCGTCGCGCCACCGCCTGCGCGCCTCTCTCAGATGCCAGCTGTATGATAGGATTCATTGTGCTGTATCTTCTGGATATAATGCAGTCCATATACGACTCAATTCAGGGCCTCTCAGAGAGAATGGGTTTAATCATCACGCGTGCCCATCATTTTGGTACGGAACCCATAGTTTACGGTATAGATTTTAAAAAAACTTTTTACACCCATTGATGTGTGTAGACCTGCTCCTTGGCGTTCCAAAAATCTTTGCTTAGGGCAGTCCTGGTCCAGGTGTGACCTGCAAGCTGCTGTATGTCGTCGCGCCACCGCCTGCGCGTCTCTCTCAGATGCCAGCTGTATGATAGGATTGATTGTGCTGTATCCTCTGTATATAATGCAGTCCATATACGACTCAATTCAGGGACTCACAAAGAGAATGGGTTTAGTCACCACGCGTGACCATAATTTGGGTATGGAACCCCAAAAAGAGCGGAACAACCTGCCAGAGGTCTTTATCTGTTGATGTTTTCAAATCATTTGGCCCTGTCGGCAGATAATTCCGGCTGTCGGCTGGGCTTAATAAATGGCTCCTGATTATGACGAAGGTTTTGCGATGAACTGGGGCTTTTTATAATTTAACTTTCACAGGATTAGTATTACAACATTTGCGGCGATTGGGGATTATGACGACGGCCTGGAGAGAGATAATTTTATGTGCCTTTGTTCTTGTAGCCGACGACCGGTCAGTGGAGAAATTGCGCTTAAATTATTACGAGAATGTAGGTATAACATAGGTACTCGAACGATCATAAAATTAGTCTGTTAGCTTTTAGAATATACCTCGGCTACTATCGGATGAAGTGCTCGTGGCCTAGTAGAACCGAGTGATTGGAATCAATCACTCGAGTTAAGCAACAACAGGCGCGGTCAGGTGCTGGATGGGTGACCGTCCCGTTTTACTACCGCTAGTGGCATTTTTCCGAGCGCTTCCGTGCTTCGCAAGGCACCTTAATTCGTGGTTGCAGGCTGTCATGTAATGGCAGTCGTTAAGCCATGTCAGAGGCCTTATGGGGCGGCTTGATAACTTCTGACAGTAAGGCCCGCGACTGTCTTACAAACCTCCCGGACTTGGCCCCCGTGGTGGAGTGTGGCCTGGCCTTTCTGCAATGCAGGAGGAGACCCGTGCCCCAGCACTGGGGACATACAGGGTTGCAATCGCACTATCGTATAGAATCGGATATATTCGTGTAGAAATATCGGAACTAATATGACGCTTAATTTCGAAATCAGAACTCGATCATCAGTACGAAAACCGGCGAAAATTGGCGAAAACCGAAGCCTACTCTAGAGCCCGAGGTATATTCTAAAAGCTATCAGACTATACCTGTAAAAGTGAGTTAGCTGAATGAAAACGCTGTCTAGTACAAGTTTGTCTTTAGTACAATAAAGATTTATTTTTTTACTCTTCTTCTTCTTCAGGCTATACTTATTAGTCCTCTGCTGGACAAGCCCTCGCCTTATGAGCGCCACAGCGCCCTGTTTTATTCACTCATTCAAAATTATTATGAGAACATTTCAACTATAAAAAGAATATTTGTTTCAGAATAGAACATGGCATTTCATAAAGTCACACATGTAAAGTCCCCAGGTTTTGCGTTATTTCAATAACACTCAGTAGGTATACGGCCTCCCATTGGGTTCGATACAGGAATAGTGCTACGGGGACTTAGTACTTCTAATTTACAAAGCAGGTTCTCGTTATGTAAAATACTGCCTCGCCCTAAGAAGTTCTCCGCAAGAAATGTATCGAATTGCCAATATAGAGTATAGTGTACAACTAAGTCTACAAATGCTGTGTATACCTTTAATTGGCATAATCGCTAGCCCTGAGTCACCTTTAGTATAAGCTTTATTATGTTTGCGTGCTTGCTGTTGGTGTACCCAATGAATAAAATGAAATAAAAAATAAAATATAGTATTCAGGGTCGGGGACTTGAGACAGGGCAACAGGCGTCAGACCTGGGGGGTGAGTTTCTAAAATGCATAGTTGTTCAATAGAGTTATATTAGTCCGGTAATGGTCGTTTCATTCACACTATCGGTAGTCTAGTAACCAATCGCATTGCAATGGTATATCCCGTGCTAATTAACTCGGCGCCTTGCGCGATTCGATTTTCTTCGAGAGAGATGCTTATTTAATTTGCGCGGGTTATGTATACCCCTGGGATGACATTGTACTGCTATTGCTTTGTAAACTACCAAATTGAGGCTAATAACAACCATTGTCGTGATTATATCATTGAAAAACGATTTTAGTATTAGACTCTAGGGCCAGAGTTAAATTTTCCAGTGGTCTTGTAGGTACAATATTCAATTTAACAGTGTAACAGTGGTAACGCAAAGGGCGAACCGATCTTACATGTTTGAGAAGCCCATTATCGAAATTAGATACTCATAGACTTGATATTTCCGCACTTAGCCTCATAGTTAGGCCATTGTTTGTAGCAAACGCTGAGGTATATTATCACTTCAGACCCTAGGGTTTCTTCACGATGTTTTTCTTTACATTGAGCGAGAGGTATTACTATAACTAAACAAATGTACATAACTTAGGAAGCAAAGTCCTTGGTAGGTACCTACTTGCCGAGATTCTAACCCACGACCTTCCAATTGTAAAGCAGGCAGTATACCATTTCGCTACTACTGCTCACGAGCAAGAGCAATTCCGACATATTAAGTATTATTTATTAATACACAATGAGATTGAAGCTGATGCTTGTAGGTATACTATTTTCGTGCACTTGCTTATCAAGTGTTTTTAAATGAGTTCACTTACTACCAGTGTGTCTGGTAATTTATTGCACGCAATCTGTACACGGTTTAACAAGATATACCTATTACAAAGTACTAAGTATATATTCGGCGAGACATATTTAGTAAAGTAACTAGTGAAAGCACCATGTCCGCTTGCAACTTAGTTTATTTCTTGATTGTATCGAAAATTAATGCATACGTAGTTTGTTAGTTTATTTCACACAATACGTAATAAGTATGAGGAGAAGTCGAATCCTGCATTAGATGGAGAAGAGAGAGAAATGAGATAGGAGTTATTAACATAACAACATAAAATTTTCTCACAGGCACATACATTGCTTCTGGCCCCACACTGGGATACCCTGTGTCGTGGGAACCAGAAACGACGACATCACAAACATGTAAACATCCGAGACCTGGGATGTTTCTTGTCCCCAGTCGTTGGCAAATGCGCTACTGCTGCGGCACAGAGGCCGTATTGAACCGCTTACTGCAGAAAGGAAACATGTGCGCACAGCAGCGAGATTGAGTTTCTGCCAAAAATGTGTTTTAAGAGGGTAATTACATCGTTTACTGTAAAAAAGGAACAACTGTCGCTAAAATTAATAGTGTGACGTCATGCTAAGAGTTTTGTTTACTGCAAAAAGGCAACATGTCCTTTTTCAGTGCACAGTTTTTTGTTTCTCCTAAAAAGTTTTGTTTTGGCTACATGTTTCCTTTCTGCAGTTAGCGGTTAAGTACTTCATCGTCGGTACACTAAATACCTATTTATAATTCCGTTTTAGATTTGAATGAGGGCAAATATTGAGAGGACCAATTCGAGCAATCTTAAAATGTCAGGCGGAACGGAACCAAGTTTGTTTTCTTTATTACTGCAAAATACTTCATCTATTCATCATTCCGTGTTCCGCTCTAGAGCCGTTTCAATAAACTTGAACAATGGACCTTTGTTTTCACTTTGTGTAGCTTTTCATTATTTTAGTACTTTAGTTCAGTTACTTGTGCCCGTTCTGAATTTTATGATGTAAACTTCAGCTGTTTCTTCCGATGATTTAGGTAGGTATTACGTAGGAGAAGGCACCTAAGTTCTTTGCCGCAAGAGTCAAGATATTTTCGAAAATTGCCATATAATTTTAAGAATTTACGGACTTCAATGTTCTTAAGAGTACAAGTTAAAAAAGTGTGATACTAAACATGTTACCTATTCCTGTCGTTTTAGTGTTTGCCAGTTTTTATTGCTGTTTAACTTAACAAGTATATAACCATCTATATAACCATGTCCCAGGCACTACAGCGTCCAAGTGGTCCCTTCAACTATCTAGTGTGATTGAAGATGCCACTGGACGCTGTATAAATCATCTCATTACGTAGATACAAAAGGCCAATACTTTATTTTTTAACTTAACAAGTAGTTTTTAAAGCACATAACTCAATGATTCTTAGGGTTCTGTACCCGGAGAGTGCCAAACGGGACCCTATTACTCTGCCTCCGCTGTCTGTGTCCGTCCGTCCATCCGATTTTAAATTGCACTATCTTTAGAACCATAATAGTCACTTAGTTAAATTTTTTACACAATATGTTTTCTTATGACGGATTACGTAACAAATAATACAATTTTAAATAATATATCATAAGGGGGGGCTCTATACAGACAAAGCAACAGACGTGTTTATGCGCCGTTTTTTTGATCTATTGTGAAAACGGTAATACATCGATATCAATCCTTCGTATGCCCCCGTGCTAGGTGACGGGTCTCTTCCCGCATCGGAGGAATGTTAGGCCATACTCCACCGCGGAGGCCAAGTCCGGGTCGGCCGAGAATTGTTAGACAGTGGCGAGTCTTACTGTCTATCAAGATTCCCATAAGGCCTTTGCTATGGCTTAACGACTGTCATTACATGACACCCGACACCAACGGCTTTACGTGCTTTGCGAATCATGGAAGCGCTTGGGAAAAATACCACTAGATGTAGACTCGGGACGTTCACCCATTCTGCACCTGACCGCGCCTGTTGTTGCTTAACTCAAGTGATTGATTCCAATACAAGTGAGCGCTTCACTATGTCACGAGCGCTTCGGTGAGAATGGTAATACATAAAGGCATCAAACTTGGCGTGATTCGATATCAACCACTGTCTATCAAGATTCCCATAAAGCCTTTGCCATGGCTTAGCGACTGTCATTACATGACACCTGGCACCAACGGCTTAACTTACTTTGCGAATCACGAAAGCGCTTGGGGAAAATACCACTAGAGGTAGTCTCGGGACGTTCACCCATTCTGCACCTGACCGCGCCTGTTGTTGCTTAACTCAAGTGATTGATTCCAATCACTCGGTTTGAAGCGCTCGTGGCCTAGGCGAATCGAGTGATTGGAATCAATCACGTGGTACGGGATGGGTGAGCGTCCCGTGTCTACCGCTAGTGGCATTTTTCCGAGCGCTTCCGTGCTTCGCAAGGCACGTTAAGCCGTTGGTGCCGGCTGTCATATAATGGCATTCGTTAAGCCATGTCAGAGGCCATAAGGGCGGCTTGATAACTTCTGACAGTAAGGCCCGCCACTGTCTTACAATCCTCCACCAACCCGGACTTGGCCCCCGTGGTGGAGTATGGCCTAACCTTCCTGCAATGTAGGAAGAGACCCGTGCCCCAGCAGTGGGGACATATAAGGGTTGATAACGTAACTCGGTTTGACTAGGCAACGAGCGCTTCATTGTTCAAACTTGGCGTGAGCGTGATTGTTATTATATCACAGACAACAGCCAAGTGTGAGTCGGACACACTAAATATTTTACATATTTACAAAAAAGTGAGGTGGTACGGAACCCTTGGTGGGCAAGTCTGACTCCCACTTGGCCGGTTTTATGATTCAGGTTCAGTTCCGACACATAAAACACTTCGGTTACTTAATTAGAATGCCTCCTCTAGTATATCACAGTAAATAATAGTTCGTGGGTTTCTTCTTCGAGATATTTGGATATTTGGCGCTGAAAATGAATGGTGGTATTTGTTAACTTTGAGCCCGTTGGGTGCAAAAATTGTTTAGACAAGAAAATTACTTAAAGCATACAAAATATATTTGTGTTATGTATATTTGTGAAGTTATAGTAGCAATACCACTCGCTTACCATGAAGGAAAATACCGTGAGGAAACCTGAGTATGTGGGGTGTTAATACCTATACCTCAGCGCTTGAAGTGGCCGATCCGCGATGGGTACGCGTGGTAATTAAGCCCATACTCACTCTCAGAGAGAAGGCCTGTGCCCTGCAGTGGGACGTTTATAGGCTTCATAAAAACATATTTGTACAAAGGCGAGCTTAAAATCGATATCGTGTTAATTATCTTGCAACACGACCTTAGCAATGAGACATTACATTTTTTGTCAAGTACTCCATAAGATACTACATATTATGAAACAAAAGCTTGTGGAGTTGTAGAACATTTTATAAACAATAAACTCAACGACTTTAACTCTATGTTTTATTTATAATGATAAACAGAAAAAACTTGATAGAAAAACAGAATAGTCCGGTCTAGTTGAAACGTAAAGTAGTGAGTCCGGACTTGTGGTCCCAGTGTGATAATCAGGATTTTTTGCTTGATTGTCACACCGCCAATAATACAACACCTTTTATCACATCATAATGAGTGAGGTGATACCATACCATACCTCATGTCTATCGATATTAAAACTTCATGATAAATTTAAATTTATGCAAAGAGTTTGTTTACCCGTGTAGTCTTTTTTGTTTATTTCTATCTTCTATCACTGGCGACCTATGATGCCGAAATGTAAAGGAAATCTCAAAAATGGGTGACGTAATTTTAAATTTCGAAAATGAATTAAAAAAAATGTGTAAAGAGGTTTGCACTGTTACAAGCTTTCCACTCATCAAGTTACATCGTATGACGTCATCAGTCCACGACAATCCATCAGTTCGCAGTAATCAACGTCCCATCGGCGACGGATGGCCTGCTAATAGGCAAACATCGCCAGGGAAATGAACCAATAATAGCCTGACAGACAATCGGAACACACTCGTTCGATACCGGATGCAAGCAAATGCACTCAATCATAGATGGCGGTGTAAGCTGTTCTTACGTAGAGCTTGCTATCTCGCTCGCACAATTTCACATATTTTTATTGTCAAAAAATGTGTGAACTTTTGATAATGTCGTTTGAAGATTTGATGCATAATTAGATTACGAACATTTCAAATATATATTTTAGTTTTCCTATAGGTAGTTTTTAGCAAAGAAAAGTTGTATCCAAAATTATTAATTTTAGAATCAAGTTTTCTCAATCAAAAACTAGATATGCACAGTAGGTAAATATAAAATAAATATGTCTTGGATGTCCGAAATTTTATTATAATATATCAAACCTTCAGACATTTATCAAAAAGATACTTATATTTTTGAACTAAAACTTTCGTGAGCACAACACATTGTAGACTTTTAGTTCGGATCTACTTACGGGGGTTGTTATATCGGAAAAATCACGGAGCAGAGACGGAGCTCGCGTCGTCGCGTCGGTTGCTCGTCTCACACGTCTCTGCTCACCATGATTAAGCTCTGCGAATCGGAGCGAAACCTGGTCGGACTTTTCCGATATAACAACACCCGTAAGTAGATCCGGACTAAAAGTCTACGATACTTATATTATTATAATGATTAAAAATATTCGATTGTACGAGCGAGATAGCATGAAAAACGCCACAGCTGCCTTAAGGTGATGCACAAGCACAACTGCCGATTTACATCCTCTGATTTACACTTTCTCAATTGAGAATTTCGCTAAGTAAATACTTAACTGTAGTGCTGTCTCTACGAATAAATCAGAAAAGAGCGGGACAGAACGTTACTTAAGTATTTACTTAGCAAAATTCTCAATTCAGAAACCGGCCCTATGTTTTTGACATGCATAATATTTTTTTCGCTACAGGTTGCTTTTTTCCTTTACATTAATAACCAGAATTTACATTAATAACCAAATTTTGTTTCAATGTAAAGAATTAAAATTCTGTTACTTTTATTATTATATTTTTTTTAAACTACCTATGTCCAAGCTACATTGTCACTCTCTGCGGAAGTCTGGTTACCCATAATACAGAGTATTCTAGTTTGGGGACCAGGCACTATTTTTGTACACTTTTATAATAATAAAGTTTTTTTTATTTTTATTTTCTATTTTTTTTCCAAATAGACAAATATTTCATTATTTACAGATACATAATAGTAATAGACTGATATGTCCTACTGCAGGGGGTAAGGCCCTGCAGTAGGACGCCTTCTCTCAGAGAGAGAGGGAGAGTATGGGCTTAATTACCCCGCGGTCTCACCGGGTACTGGCAGTTTCAAGCCTTCTGGGGTACTTGACCGCTACAAAAACACATTATTAGAAACATTAATCTTACATAGGTAATTTACACCGCGTCTGGTGGGAAGTTTGCGGTTCCTTCTTACAATAAGATCGTGATAGTTAAACGAAAATTAAACGGACACAAACTGGGGGGTGGGCAGCAGAGCCACCTGCAGTACAATTCCACCGAACTGCGGTCCCCAACCCGCATGCCCAGCGTCGGGATTATGGGCATTACCCCTATGATAGCACAACGTGGCTCTCTTTAGGGGAGGGCTATGTCCAGCAGTGGACTAGTATAGACTGACGACGAAACGAAAATTGTTTTTTAACAAGTTTTTGCAAATTCACTACGCCCGTTACGTTGTTGTATGACATATTTTATCCTACCGACTCAAGAACTTAGCGTTCTTATAGTTGGTAAAAAACTCTGACATATGCTGTCATTGCTGTCACAAATTCAATTTAAGGTGAAGAATTTATTTTCTCTTTTCGATTGTTCATGTTATATTAGCATGTTAGCAGCTAACAAACTATATATCTATATAATTCACGCATGTACTTACCCTATTGTCAGACAAAGCGTCTTGAAATCCACCAGGGGCGATACCGAGCAGAGTGGCGTACGTATCTATAGCCTTCCCTGGGGTAAAAGCCTCTACTATGTAAATCGGGATTCCCGGTTTGGGAAACATTATATTATGACACTATTCCTCAGACATTACGTAGTACACTCAGGCTGATATGAACAAAAGGCTACACCTGATAAATAAATAAAATATTTGATTCGACCCAAAGCCATATTACATGCTTTACATGACCATATTACATGACCCAAAGCCATATTACATCACCTTTGCCACATAAAGATGTTATTCAAAATGTTATTCTGATTTACCAGGATAAAATTTTGGCAGTCATACTGTCTCGACATGTCTTCCTTGTTTGTCTGGCGGTTAAAGCATTCAGCTACTATAAGATAGGTTTGCTGGAAGAAATCTCTTTCAGAGATAATCTCGCCTGTGTACATGTTATTTCTTATGTAATGTCCTATTTAATGTTTCATGTGCAATAAAGTATAACAATAATTATAGTAGATGGTAGTTTCGATTTCAATTGGAGACCTCTTCACGTACTTGATTTGTTCAATTGGCCTAACTCTGGTTACCATATTTTACATAAACTATTTAAGAAAAGTGTCAAAGTAGATATAGAGTAGAGAGTGCTCAGTAGAATAGAGTAGAGAGCGCACATCTTTATTTTTGCTACCCATTCGAAGTGCCCACTTTCGTCCCATAAGGACCTAGCCCTCTTGAGCCCTTCTATTACATCTTGCCTGACAGATTGACATAGTTAGATAGTATATTAAATGAAATAAAAGTGCCGCCTCACAACGCGAAAACGGCCTTGTTGTCCCAGGATAGCCTCATCGCTTCTGAACTTCAGTGCTTTACCTGAAAATTGTGTTTTACCAATGCTTTCTTCCGAGCCTCTGGATATCCTGGAATTGATAGATAGATAGGTAGGCAGGCAGGCAGGCAGGCAGGCAGGCAGGCAGGCAGGCAGGCAGGCAGGCAGGCAGGCAGGCAGGCAGGCAGGCAGGCAGACAGGCAGGCAGGCAGGCAGGCAGGCAGGCAGGCAGGCAGGCAGGCAGGCAGGCAGGCAGGCAGGCAGGCAGGCAGGCAGGCAGGCAGGCAGGCAGGCAGGCAGGCAGGCAGGCAGGCAGGCAGGCAGGCAGGCAGGCAGGCAGGCAGGCAGGCAGGCAGGCAGGCAGGCAGGCAGGCAGGCAGGCAGGCAGGCAGGCAGGCAGGCAGGCAGGCAGGCAGGCAGGCAGGCAGGCAGGCAGGCAGGCAGGCAGGCAGGCAGGCAGGCGAGGCAGGCAGGCAGGCAGGCAGGCAGGCAGGCAGGCAGGCAGGCAGGCAGGCAGGCAGGCAGGCAGGCAGGCAGGCAGGCAGGCAGGCAGGCAGGCAGGCAGGCAGGCAGGCAGGCAGGCAGGCAGGCAGGCAGGCAGGCAGGCAGTTTTATTTGTTAATTACTCTTACGGATACATATACTTATAATAACTTATTTTAAGCAACTCCACAACATCAAACGCAGGCAAAGAAATAAAAAGATCCGATTTCAAGTAATAAAAAATAATATATTATGTACGTATCTACTAAGTATTCAGAAGTCGGAAGGAAAACTCTAACATAAACATTGAATAGGTTATAAACTATACTATAAACAACAACCTACTATGTTAAACGTTTTATGACGTCTTACGATGCTATTTAGAAGAAGTTGATTCCACAACAACACAATTAGAAGCAGGTTTACAACAGAAATTCCTCTCATAAACCGGCTTTACTTAACTCTGTGTTAAGAATGTCTTAGTAGAATCTACTTTTTATAAAAAAAGTATTATTTATAAAAAGTCGAAAAAAGGTCTTATTCAGGCTTTTAGTTGTTAAAACCTTTCTATCCATACATTTTCAGAATAACAAAAACCAGGTTTGTTAAGGGTTATTATCGGTAACAAACTGTAAAATAATACAGGTAATTAATATTTCCAATAGACTAAATGCTTTCGTTTTTATGAGATTTTTGTCTGTTTTAATTTCAAGTGCACAGCCCGGTACAAAAACAAAACTAATAGAAATTGTAAACTATTAAGGGCAGGTTTCTGCGTTGACAATATTACAAAGAAAATACTTAAGTAACGTTCTGTCACGCTCTTTTCTGAGAAATTCGAAGAGACAGCATTACAGTTAACTATTTACACTATTTTTATTTTTAATGCACTAACCCGTGCTAAGGAACAAATTTAAAAACCTATTTAGAGGCTAAAAGAGGTTGCGGGTTCGAATCCCGGCATGGGTGAAATTTTTAGCCTCTAAATAGGTTTTTAAAGAACATTTTCATCTTTTACTACCATAACCTCCGAAAAATAGCCCTACAGGCGATATAGGACATCATTATCTGTGTAAGAGTCCAGCTTTATTGGCATCGCTCAGTTTCTAGTCACGGGCAGTATGTTCGGTCACGTATAGTATCCCACATGAAACACAATTGCA
Organism: Yponomeuta sedellus; assembly: GCA_934045075.1. NCBI lineage: Eukaryota > Metazoa > Arthropoda > Insecta > Lepidoptera > Yponomeutidae > Yponomeuta > Yponomeuta sedellus. The sequence goes on along the minus strand of OW203732.1, from coordinate 16,275,199 downwards.
TGTAAACACGGCCTCAGTGAATTGCAAATGGTCTATTAACGACGGCCCAACTTAATCGTCAGTGATAGATGCATTACCATGGCGGGTCCAAATACTCCTCGTATTTAGATAGAGCTGGGTAGATATCTAGCCCATGAATAGAGCTCGCTGGGCATAGGTGTCTTTTCTGTCACGCCAACCTCAACAATATTGTACGTACCTACACTGGAAGACAATTTTCATAGCAATGTTTGTCTAGTTATCTTTGAACACACAGTCACAGACATGAGTCAGTTAGATAGTTAAAACCTATCATGTTTTAGACTACGCATTAAACTGGTTCCATTTTTACCTAATCGGGATAGATAACATTTCGTGCGATTATATTCTTATCGCCTCTATAGAACAAGAGCTAGTTTAGACCTGGTGAACAGAGACCAAACATTCCTGGAGATGAAAAGTCATTTGAATTTGGAATGTGAATATTTCTAATGAAAATTCCAATCACCAAAGACATCTCTCAGGAACATTGTTTGGACAAGCAACTAACTGGCTGGTGATAATAAATGCGCGCGAATAAAATAAAAAAAATGTAAAAAAATAATAGAGGCGCGATCGCGATTGTTCCACATTAGATTTTAAATGTTTACATGATCAAATTCGGGATTTAATAAATTCTTATAACTAATTAGCTGACCCAGCGAACTTCATGCTGACTAACAGTCGATTCCTTATTTTTTTAGTTTTCTCTCCGTAAGAACCATCCTCGTACTTCAAGGAATATTATAAAAAATAGAATTAGCGTAAGTAATAGGTTCAGCTGCTCTCGAGATTTGCGCTTACCAACACATTTAGCGATTCATTTTTATATTATAGACCAGTTCATTTTTATATTATAGACCAGATGACCCAGCGAACCTCGTACCGCCTAACAGTCGATTCTCTATTTTTTTTATTTTTTCTCTCCGTAAGAACCATCCTCGTACTTTAAGGAATATTCTAAAAAAAGATTTAACGAAATCGGTTAAGCTACTCTTAAGATTTGCGCTTACCAACACACTCAGCGATTCATTTTTATATTATAGGTAAAGTGGGTTTTCAAGTTGTGAGAATGTAAGTATTCTACTAACTCCAGAGAACCTTCAGAGAGCACAAGGGTATTGGCGAAAACTTTAGAACAAATAAAAAAACGTTCTATTCTTATTCATAAGTATTTATAAGTTGCTTTTAATTATTTTATCATACAAGGCGACAAAAAGTTGATTGTTCTCCTCAAGAGCTACACAATTTTAAGCTCAAGTGATGTACTTTGCATCTCCCACTCCGATTTTGATTCAAAGAAACCACTCTCGCCTTAAAAATAGTGCTTTGCTCCAAGTACTTTGTGTGCCCAAGCACACAAAGTACTATTTTAATATCAATTTACTTAATACTCATGTTGATATATATTGCTGTACATAATAACTACCGGCCATGAAATTGATGTTATTGCGCTACAGTTATGGCTGCCTGTAAGTCACGTTAAGAAACTTTGCCGTAGTATTTACCAAATCGTAAAGATTATCTGAAGACGCGCTCGTGACCTAGTCGAACCGAGTGATTGGAATCAATTACATGAGTTAAGCAACAGCAGGCGCAGTCAGGTGCAGAATGGGTGACCGTACTGAGACTACCGCATTTTCGGCAAATGGCATTTTTTCCGAGCGCTTCCATGCTTCGCGAGGCACCTTGTGCCGTTGGTGCCGGCTGTCATGTAATGGCAGTCGCTAAGCCATGTCAGAGGCCTTATGGGCGGCTTGATAACTTCTGACAGTAAGGCCCGCTCTTGTCTTACAATCCTCCACCAACCCGGACTTGGCCCCATGGTGGAGCGTGGCCTGACCTTCCTGCAATGTAGGATTCTTCCAATGTAGGATTGGCCCGTGCCCCAACAGTAGACATACAACGGTTGATATCGAGAAAGACATACAAGGGTTGATATCGAGATATCAAGAAAGATTTTAGTGTAGTGTAAGAATATAGTGTATATTTACTTACTTATATATTATATGTACCTACTTATAGAGTACTTGTCAGCTTATCTAGTTTTAACTAAGTATCTCTTCCGTTTTGTTTCGAATGCCTAGCATTTAATCTCTTGCACCATCTGTGGTTGACTGGTAGAAAATGCTTATAGCATTAAGTCCGCCACATTGCCATTGTATTTTTTTACTTATGTGCAATAAACGTATTAATAATAATAATAATAATTTTCTAGCAAGCGTTCCCCATCCACCACTTCTTAAAGTCTTTGTACACTGTATTTTTTTCCAACAACTCTTTGTTATTCAGCATCGCGCAGAAATTGCAGTAGTCATTCGTCTCTACACTCTGCATTCGCCTATAGAAGGAATAATGTTTCTTCCATCGGAAGTACTCCGCGTAATCCCCTGGATTGTTGATGAGATTGTTCATTTTCTTCGCAAGTTCTTTGACGCCGAGCTCTTTTGCGTTTAGGTATATCCCATCTGGCATAAACCTGGAAGAAGGTGAATTATTTATTTAGTAAGAAAATCAGCGCTTTTCAAACCACTTATTTTCTGCGTAGATATTCATACTAATTACCCCGACAAATCGGTAGGGTAAAATTTTAAAAAAAGTTGTAGGGCACCTCTAACACCTAAATTAGTAACTCAATTTTTTTTCATGCCAAGATCAACACAGCGTTGATCTTGCATTATACCTTTTTTTAACCCAGGAAGAACCCCATTATGGGTACCACCGGCTCGGGGGAGCGCGGCGGTTATGTCGGACTCCCCGCCCGTAAAAGGGCGGTATACCGATTAAAACTCTTGGGTTGTTCCTTCGCACTCGCAAGGGACGGGGCCACGAGAACGCTTGCGCACACTACCGCGACCGCGTCTGATCTTACATTAAACCTACTCTAACCCGAAAATCGGATGTAGCTCAGCTTCGAGTATTATTACGCTATCTAAGAAACTATACTCGTAGATAGCGCTTGTTTTTAGCTACCGCCTCTTTTATAGAACATTTGAACGCTACATTTGAAATAGTTTTATACCAACGAGATGCGTTGTTTAGTTGACGACCTCGGTGGCGCAGCGGTTTAGCACACTGTCTGTAAAACCGAAAGTCTCGGGTTCGATCCCCGGCTGGATCAAACTAGGAAATTAACTTTTCTAGTTTGTGTCGGGTCTTGGATGTAGTTATGTATTTATTGTATTAAATCAGCATCGAGTTAGCAGCTATAATATAACACAAGTAATTTAATTTTACTTAGTATATGGCTAACGAGATCTGTGTAATATATCCATGAATATTTATTATTATAAGTTACCTAATTAGTGGCACATGAGGAAGTTACAGTGAATGCGTTATTAACTCATTAACCGACTGCGCCAGAAGGAGGCTTATGTTTATCGGGTGCATGTATGTTTGTCGTCGTCGTCGTCGTCAGGCTATACTAGTCCACTGCTGGATATAGCCCTATACTAGTCCACTGCTGGATATAGCCCATGTACTCGTATGTTTGTACCCATATTAAATTTCTTTGGCGCGCTCGAAATCGTTAAAATCCAAACGGGTTGGATTTTAACCTGGGAGGTGTCGTTAGGTTTGTCTTAACTGTGAGAGTGATACTGGGTATATGAAAATTATTAAAAATGAAAATGGCTGATTTTTGGCGCCATATTTTCTTAATTTTCGCTCAAAACCTATCGAGTAGGTTAACAAAATAAATAGCTTTATAAATGTTTTATACACGTAAACACTTGTTTACGTGTATAAAACATTTATAAAGCTGTTTGTAATATGTTCTAATATGTTTGAATGTAATTTGTACTGTGAAATGTTAAAAAAATAAATAAAAAGAATTATTGCAGTTATGTGAAAAAGAGGCAAAGCAATGTAGTCCTGCTTAAAATAAATTCTTTCACCATGAAAATAAAAAAAAGTTCAATAAAACAAATATCCGACTGCAGTGATAAATAAACTGAAAAGAAAAAAAATATGCATTAAAATGACAACCTCGACTCAGAAGTGATGGTTCTTTTTCACTCGAGTGAGCAAATAATATACTTTATAACTTCGTATAAAATATGTGGCATTTATAACTTCGTATACAATATGGCAGTCGGAACCCATTAGGCGATAAACTAATAGTAATGGGTCCCGATTGCCATATACTATACGAAAAACTTAATTATCCTGATTCGAGGTTGTCATTTTAATATAAAATATCTTGTTTTTTCTCTTTAGTTTATTTATTACTGCGTTCGGGTTTTTTTAATACTTTTATTTAATTTGTGAACGTGTTAGGTACATGATTCAGGGTGTACTTTAGATTAGAACTCTTTATCAGCACTCGACTGTTGAATTGATTTGTATTTCGTAAGATATTTTGATATGATTTTTTACGAAAATTATACTTTTGTGTTCGTGAAACCATACCCGTAGGAAATACCCGTCAGCAAGCAGCGGTAGGCTCATAATGATTAAACCATATGCAACAAGGATCATTTAAAAACCTATTTAGAGGCTAAAAATTTCACCCATGCCGGGATTCGAACCCGGAACCTCTGGCTATCCGTACCAGCGCTCTACCAATTGAGCCAATGGGCGACTCACGGCATCAGTGAAATTTCGAACCTCTTTACAATATTCTCTGTATTACGTACAGGCAGCGACATCTGACTTAAGCAAATTGCATTACTTACAGCCCCGACTACCTACTTTGCAGTTAGGTTTAACATCGGAACGATATCACTGTACCCACATGATTACACTATTTTTATTTTTAATGCACTAACCCGTGCTAAGGAACAAATTTAAAAACCTATTTAGAGGCTAAAAATTTCACCCATGCCGGGATTCGAACCCGCAACCTCTGGCTATCCGTACCAGCGCTCTACCAATTGAGCCAATGGGCGACTCACGGCATCAGTGAAATTTCGAACCTCTTTACAATATTCTCTGTATTACGTACAAGCAGCGACATCTGACTTAAGCAAATTGCATTACTTACAGCCCCGACTACCTACTTTGCAGTTAGGTTCACTGATGCCGTGAGTCGCCCATTGGCTCAATTGGTAGAGCGCTGGTACGGATAGCCAGAGGTTGCGGGTTCGAATCCCGGCATGGGTGAAATTTTTAGCCTCTAAATAGGTTTTTAAATTTGTTCCTTAGCACGGGTTAGTGCATTAAAAATAAAAATAGTGTAATAAGGATCATCTCTAAAGAGTCAGTCGGTGTCCAAAATATCATCCGTCAACTGTTTTCAGATCTTGGTTTAGGTTAGGTTACTGTTAATACGAGCTGATCGATGAAATTCAAAAACCTTACCTGTTTTTGAATTTCATCGATCAGCTCGTATTTATGATTAGGTAGGTACTACTCGGGCGTGATCATATAAAATATTTGAGTAGCATTTTATGTAGGTACTTATATGAGTTTTATGTGGTATTCGTGACACGCCTCGATATCCACGGGAGCTTAGCTACCTTAGATATTTGGTTTTAAAGTGAAACTAAAACAGTGTCTTGTCAGGAAAACAGTTTATAGTTATGATGGCTGGCTTAGTTAGCTCTACTGATTATTAAGTATAAAATAATTGGTGGAGCTAATAAAGAAAACCTGCTTTAAATACAAGTACCTTAGTGTCACAACCACTATGTTCTAATATCTGGGATAAAGTTTTTTTTTTAAATTAATATGAGATTGTTTTAAATAATAACCAAGCGCTATATTAATAATTATTATATTCTTTTTTTAATGCACTAACCCATGCTAAGGACAATTTAAAAAAAAAACCTATTTAGAGGCCAAAAAATCCACCCATGCCGGGATTATTAACCCGAAATTAAATATTAACCCACGGGAACGCATCACCAGGACGTCAAGTACCGTTTGTCTCAATTTAGATCTTATTCTATCCATATGCCAAGTTCATTTAACGCCGGTTAGCCGTTATTTCGTGATTGAATATCAGACATCCAAACATCTTCACAAACTTGTACGTACAATAATATTAAGATAATACATTTAATACATTTAGATAAAATTAATTAATACATACGTATTTGTGGCGTATTTAACTACTGTATAATGTTTATAATGTGCAAATTTGTGAGACTGAATGATCCCGAGAGATCAATCTATTGTGCTTATATAAAATAAAAACCAAAAAAACTACTGTGTTGTGCTACTTTTTTTTTTTATTTATTTTTTAATTGATTTTAACATGACTGTGTTGTACTTAAGGTAAGCATAAAGGTAATTTAATTAGATCTAAGAAATCTGCAATTATGCTCATTGTACATGCAACTACGAAAGTGCCTGGCTACCCATAGCACAGGGTATCCTAGTTTGGGAGCCAGGACAAATACTGTAACTTTTAGTACATAATAAACATTTTTCATTTAATTTTTCATTTCATTTCACATACATTTATAATAATATTAAGTAGGACGTGTAAAATTTATCTAAGACTTACGTTTCCTCGGTTGATATAGTGCCACGTGTTTCGGCAATAAACCTTAAGCGTAAAATCAATTTTACTTCGCTGCGTTATCAAATCGATATAATCTCAGGAAGTACTCGTAGTATATTGTAGTTGCAGGCGTTTTGTTTTCTCGTATGCCCGTACTCGGATAAAAGTATAAAGAATGAGTCGTTGGCTCAGTTGGGAGAGCGCTGGCACGGTTAGCCAGAGGTTGCGGGTTCGGGTCCCGGCATGGGTGGAATTTTTAGCCTCTAAATAGGTTTTTAAAATTGTCCTTAGCACGGGTTAGTGCATTAAAAATAATATAATCATGTGGGTACAGCGATATCATTGCGATGTAAAAAACCTAACTGCAAAGTCGAGTACTCAGGGCTGCAAGTGATGCTAATTGCTTCGGCCTTAGGTTGCTGCCTGTGCGTAATACAGAAAGTGTTGTAAAGAGGATCGAAATTTCACTGATGCCGGTGAGTCGCCCATTGGCTCAGTTGGGAGAGCGCTGGCACGGTTAGCCAGAGGTCACGGCTTCCGGTCCCGGCATGGGTGGAATTTTTAGCCTCTAAATAGGTATATAAAAAATGTAGATCACAAATCCAGATGCACCTGGAGTACCAGTCCACTCAATGACTCACAAACTGGACAAAAATAGAACATAAGCCCTACAGATTTAGATAGGAGTTGGTAACCTTTATTGCTGCGCATATCACGTCGTCTATTTTATTTTCGTGTGTTTGTTATACGTTTCATAGTTTTAAATTGACAAAGAGGTTTTTAGGGCTTGGGCGCCGGCAGCGGGGTCCAAAAGGAAATAAAATAGATATTTTTTATTAAATAATGATGCTAATAATCACCTTCGCTTCGTTGATGAAGGTGATCTGTCAGGATCGTGGCAAGTGGCAGTCCCTAGTCTCTGCCTACCCCTCTGGGATACAGGCGTGAGATTATGTATGTATGTTTTTATTACGATTTATGTAGGTAAAGTTACTGTTTAAATAAAACTGCCCTACATCATACCTTGTCAATACATTCAGTATCCTCCTCTAATCTTTTTCAGTACCTAACCAGGATTCTCCAGCATTCACAACTTTTTTTAAATATATTTAACGAATATACTGGCACATTACGACGCAACTTACCTACTAGTTATAGGTAATATATTATATTACGTAACATAACATTACGAAAGTAATCCTGGCGGCGCTCATGGTTTTTACTGTCACACAAGGTCAAATAATTAAATTGGTTACATTTACTCACTATGCCGCAAGGTCAAGTGTGAACTGTAGCAGCCATACAGGCAGGCATACTGAAAGTGCTTCATTTGTTTCTGATCACTTAAAAATATGTTGTTATTAATTATCTCGGGACAAAAGGAGGCACAATAAGGAAGAAGGTTGTCGATCAGCTCGTATTTATGATTAGGTAGGTACTACTCGGGCGTGATCATATAAAATATTTGAGTAGCATTTTATGTAGGTACTTATATGAGTTTTATGTGGTATTCGTGACACGCCTCGATATCCACGGGAGCTTAGCTACCTTAGATATTTGGTTTTAAAGTGAAACTAAAACAGTGTCTTGTCAGGAAAACAGTTTATAGTTATGATGGCTGGCTTAGTTAGCTCTACTGATTATTAAGTATAAAATAATTGGTGGAGCTAATAAAGAAAACCTGCTTTAAATACAAGTACCTTAGTGTCACAACCACTATGTTCTAATATCTGGGATAAAGTTTTTTTTTTAAATTAATATGAGATTGTTTTAAATAATAACCAAGCGCTATATTAATAATTATTATATTCTTTTTTTAATGCACTAACCCATGCTAAGGACAATTTAAAAAAAAAACCTATTTAGAGGCCAAAAAATCCACCCATGCCGGGATTATTAACCCGAAATTAAATATTAACCCACGGGAACGCATCACCAGGACGTCAAGTACCGTTTGTCTCAATTTAGATCTTATTCTATCCATATGCCAAGTTCATTTAACGCCGGTTAGCCGTTATTTCGTGATTGAATATCAGACATCCAAACATCTTCACAAACTTGTACGTACAATAATATTAAGATAATACATTTAATACATTTAGATAAAATTAATTAATACATACGTATTTGTGGCGTATTTAACTACTGTATAATGTTTATAATGTGCAAATTTGTGAGACTGAATGATCCCGAGAGATCAATCTATTGTGCTTATATAAAATAAAAACCAAAAAAACTACTGTGTTGTGCTACTTTTTTTTTTATTTATTTTTTAATTGATTTTAACATGACTGTGTTGTACTTAAGGTAAGCATAAAGGTAATTTAATTAGATCTAAGAAATCTGCAATTATGCTCATTGTACATGCAACTACGAAAGTGCCTGGCTACCCATAGCACAGGGTATCCTAGTTTGGGAGCCAGGACAAATACTGTAACTTTTAGTACATAATAAACATTTTTCATTTAATTTTTCATTTCATTTCACATACATTTATAATAATATTAAGTAGGACGTGTAAAATTTATCTAAGACTTACGTTTCCTCGGTTGATATAGTGCCACGTGTTTCGGCAATAAACCTTAAGCGTAAAATCAATTTTACTTCGCTGCGTTATCAAATCGATATAATCTCAGGAAGTACTCGTAGTATATTGTAGTTGCAGGCGTTTTGTTTTCTCGTATGCCCGTACTCGGATAAAAGTATAAAGAATGAGTCGTTGGCTCAGTTGGGAGAGCGCTGGCACGGTTAGCCAGAGGTTGCGGGTTCGGGTCCCGGCATGGGTGGAATTTTTAGCCTCTAAATAGGTTTTTAAAATTGTCCTTAGCACGGGTTAGTGCATTAAAAATAATATAATCATGTGGGTACAGCGATATCATTGCGATGTAAAAAACCTAACTGCAAAGTCGAGTACTCAGGGCTGCAAGTGATGCTAATTGCTTCGGCCTTAGGTTGCTGCCTGTGCGTAATACAGAAAGTGTTGTAAAGAGGATCGAAATTTCACTGATGCCGGTGAGTCGCCCATTGGCTCAGTTGGGAGAGCGCTGGCACAGTTAGCCAGAGGTCACGGCTTCCGGTCCCGGCATGGGTGGAATTTTTAGCCTCTAAATAGGTATATAAAAAATGTAGATCACAAATCCAGATGCACCTGGAGTACCAGTCCACTCAATGACTCACAAACTGGACAAAAATAGAACATAAGCCCTACAGATTTAGATAGGAGTTGGTAACCTTTATTGCTGCGCATATCACGTCGTCTATTTTATTTTCGTGTGTTTGTTATACGTTTCATAGTTTTAAATTGACAAAGAGGTTTTTAGGGCTTGGGCGCCGGCAGCGGGGTCCAAAAGGAAATAAAATAGATATTTTTTATTAAATAATGATGCTAATAATCACCTTCGCTTCGTTGATGAAGGTGATCTGTCAGGATCGTGGCAAGTGGCAGTCCCTAGTCTCTGCCTACCCCTCTGGGATACAGGCGTGAGATTATGTATGTATGTTTTTATTACGATTTATATAGGTAAAGTTACTGTTTAAATAAAACTGCCCTACATCATACCTTGTCAATACATTCAGTATCCTCCTCTAATCTTTTTCAGTAAACAGGATTCTCCAGCATTCACAACTTTTTTTAAATATATTTAACGAATGTACTGGCACATTACGACGCAACTTACCTACTAGTTATAGGTAATATAATATTATATTACGTAACATAACATTACGAAAGTAATCCTGGCGGCGCTCATGGTTTTTACTGTCACACAAGGTCAAATAATTAAATTGGTTACATTTACTCACTATGCCGCAAGGTCAAGTGTGAACTGTAGCAGCCATACAGGCAGGCATACTGAAAGTGCTTCATTTGTTTCTGATCACTTAAAAATATGTTGTTATTAATTATCTCGGGACAAAAGGAGGCATAATAAGGAAGAAGGTTGTCGATGTAAGTTACCTAGAGTAGTTAGCTCCACCGTAGACGATAGGCACTGCATCATTCTGCAGTGCGTGCAGCAACTTTTCTGTCACATAATCCTCAGCGAAAGAGTTCTCAAAGGAAAAATAAAAATAATAATTCTTCTTCAACATCTCTGAGCATCCATTTTCTTTATTTCTGTCACATTTCAGGTTGCCGCATTTGCCGTAAATGTCAACAGTTAAGTTATATGACTGCAGTTCAATTTTCAGGTCTGCAACAAACTTTTCTCTTCTACTCTTCGTGCGACAGTTCGATACAAACCAAGCTGCAGCTTTCGTCTTGTTCTTCAGCTGATTTTTCAACTCCTCGCTCACTGGATCCATGTCTTTATGTTTGATCCAGTGCATCTCTACGTTTGGACCTATAATTTTTTGTTCCCTGTCTCTTATCGCCACGTAGCCCCATCTTTCATCAGAACTTAGTTTGTACGTCCAAGTCCAGTTAAAGAATCCATCGAATTTGTTACTGCATAACCTGTAGTTTTCCGCAGACTCTATGGTAGCGAATACGTACTTCTGGTGTGGAGACCTGTCTTTTGGCAGCATGCTATTTGTTAAGTGTATAAGTTGAGGCCCATTGAACGCTACGAGATCAAATTTTGTAATGTCGCCCAGAAAATTGCGATCGCCAGTGGAGTAACAATTTGTGTAAGGACATCCGTTGTCGATGAATCCTTTCTGCCCTTCTCCCATGTAAACGAATGGTACTGACCGAGGGTCAGTCCACAGTAAAATGTACTTTAAGTCGCTAGCGATTTTATTTTTATGCGTTGATATAAAAGTTGAGCCGTTATTGCCGTCTTTGATTTCTTGAATTTTGTGTTCTAATACTTGTAACTGTTGTTGAATGACGTGCCTTTCTTGAGCAAGTCTCTCTTGTGCATTGTTCAAGTCTCTTCTGGACACGTAGAGCAAAAACAATATTGACGTTATTGCTAACAAGAATAACACTTTTATACTAGGCACGGTTTTCATTTTAGGGCACTTTCATCTTATCTAGGCACGGTTGCGATAATATTATGATCATGATAAAACGACGCGCTCAAATGACGACCGATATGTTTCGGCCTACACCCACTGACTGTAAGGTATCTTGATTGTGTTACCTACTAGCAATGGGTAATTTTAACACATTCAGTGCAGTGGCCAATTTAATTATATACCTAGTTACCGTGCGACGTGAATACGATTACTCTCGCTTCGTATCTACTCTGTCGAAGTTTTAATATACGAGTAAGTACCAGTTTTTAAATAAATATTTAGTACAAAACTCGATATCTACGAAATCGTAGTACCTATATGCGTCGGTCCGTACATCCATACGTATGTCTATCCATCGGTCTGTATGACCCGTAAAAATTTTTTTACATAGCATGTGGCGGAGTTTTACGTATGATGGTGAATTTCCCAAAAAAAATTAAAAATATGAAAGTAACAAATAGTAAATAAAGTGTTTCGTTTGATACCCATACGTTGCTTTTGCTCTTGCGGAAAATTTTGACGGAAAAAAATGTAGCGAAATAACAAAAAATAATAAACTCCTGCCTCTAGGCTGGAGTTTATTTGTCGAACTTCCATTAAAGTTCCCTTCCTCTCCATTGTTGAGGTTACTGACTCCAGAAACCCTCGATACCTATTTGCTTTTTTATCTATGTTCAACTATCAAACTTAGTTTTAACAAGCCGTAGAGATTTTATCACTTTCTTTAGTTTGAATACCAATCTTATGCGATTGCGAATGTTCAGGCATTTAATAATATTCTACCAAGGGCCAGTAAAGAACAAGGTATTGTGGGTAAATTCCTTTCTTTTTCGGATCAAAGTTAATTTCTGAATTAATTATGCGCGTCAATCTAGCAAATAAAATCAGACAAAACAAAGATTAATACTACTTATTATATATATAATAGGCTTAGTATATGTATTTTATTAAATATATATGAATATTAGTTGTAAGTCAGTTTAAGTACATATTCTTCCTATATACTTCATGTACACCTATCTACCTACTCTCTTCATCTTTCAGTTCTATCCATCCCAAGGTTGTCTGGAAGAGATCTTTTTATTTATTTTGTTTTCTGGTGCTTACAATAAAGAGTTCCAATCTAATTAACAAAATTTGTATTTTTCCTATTGAATCTTATCTTTCGAGGCCTAGTCTTCACCTTCCTTGGTACCAGACAGGTTTCGGTCTCATATTAGTAATATAATATATTAGGTCTTATATTAGTCTCTAACTCGGCCGATATCATATCCACCGTGCTGTCATATCACCCAGTTGACAAGTCTCGGTCGACACCATCAGGGTGCGGTCGTCATGTTAGCGTCAAGACATTTCGGGCTTGACAAAGAAATTGTCATTTTTGTATAGAGAAGGGCATTTCTGGAGCGTGGCATGTTAAACTAACGTGGCGATAAAACGTCAGAATTTTACAGCGAATGTACTGGAAAGTAGCGACTGGTGATATTTAAAACGCGTGACTAGCGTCTGCGTACTACCCAGGCTGATACACTAAAAGTGTTAAGATACGACATAACTCAAGTCCAAGACATAAGGTGACATTATGTGTGAGCTAAGTTCAAAATAAAGACGGCGCACGGGCGGGTTAGGAATCGCACTTTGCTTCAAATCATCTTTCTCACAATCACGGTGTTATTTATAAAAACACGATCCCTTATAATAACACTCTATAAGCGCCAGTATAAATAGTTTTTCATTTCGAAAGTCTCTACCACTGACTATTTATATGGCATTTATCAAGTGTATTAAGGTGTTTCACGGCGGAAATCGATTTGATTTATTAAGAAACAGTACAATTTAGTAGTATTGGAAGTGCGAGGGGATACCATAAAAACCCCTGAAAACAATAGAGAAAATTTGCAGCTTCAGCGACCGTAATCAGAAGACTGTTTTTTTTGTGACCTGTATTCGTCCGATGTAATAAGGTAATGGTAGCCAAGAAAGGGTCGAGGTTACAATTCGTAGTTTATTAGTTATAAGAATTTGAGGTACATTGCGTGGTAGAGTCTACTCATTAATCTGTGGGTTAGTCGACTTTGGACATCAAATTGTCGTAGTAAACCATGAATTGGTCATGCTACATTTTTTAATTTGAACGGAAATCTCAAAACCATTTCGAGAATTTTGCTTTTCGTACAATTTGTATTTCCGACTAAATCAACGTTTAACTCTCTCGAGAGCTGAACCGATTTCGCTAATTCTTTTTTTAGAATATTTACGGAGAGAAAAATAAAAAAAATAAAGAATCGACTGTTAGGCGGTACGAAGTTCGCTGTGTCAGCTAGTCTATAATATACAAATGAATGAAAAATAATATTTGCCAAACATGCAGGCCACGAGACGCCGGCATAAAGAGTTGTGTCGAGATATTAACACATATAGTTATTATATTCTTTTTAATGCAAGGACAACCGTGCTAAGGACAATTTCTAAAAACCTATTTAGAGGCTAAAAATTCCATCCATGCCGGGATTATAAGATAGTTATGTTGTTTAAAAAATGCGATCTCTAGTCTAGACACAAAGGCCGGTATTACAGAACGATGCTCAAGCACAGATTGATCTCAGATCGCCCTATCATTACTTGAGGGCTGAATCGATGCTCAAGCACTCCCTTTATTTTCAAACAGTTCTTGAGTAGAGATCAGCCAATCACTGTTTAAGTAAAGATTCAGAACTGCAATCAGATTGTCTATGATCAAAGTTTGTTTTCTATGACATGAAAAATACAAGTGTAGATTTTTATTCCGTTTTACGCATGTTACAAAAACGTGACGATGAAACTTAGTAAATTATGTCAAATATACAGAGGAAACTAAAATAATGTTTATGTATTCGTAAATAAAATGTTCAAAGTTTCTTTATTTAGTTATTAGTTTGTAATGAACCGTATATTTAAAGGAAGCAAAACGTTCACGCTTCTTGTTTATTTATTCGCTTTGAGTACAGAACGGAACGTAAGAAATGTCGTTATACTAATTCTCTTGACGTCTGTCTATTTATTTATGTTTACTAAATACATAGTCGGTGTGGTTTAATTTGAACATTAATCGCTGTTTTGAAACGAGATGTGAAAAAATGAGAACAAGGAACTTCACCATATTGGAAAGAATCCTCCTTGTGGAACATAAAACTTCAACTTCACCGCAGTGAAGAGGAACCTGCTCATTGAACATAATAAAAAGTCAACTTCACTGCAGTGGAGAGGGTCCTCCACGTAGAAGACAAAAACTCAACTTCATCGCGGTGGAGAGGAACCTGCTCATGGAACATAAAACTTCAACTTCACCGCAGTGCAGAGGAACCTGCTCGTTGGACATAAAACTTCAACTTCACCGCAGCGGAGAGGAACCTGTTTGTTAAACATAAAACTTTAACTTCACTGCAGTGAAGAGGAACCTGCTCGTTGGACATACAACTTCAACTTCACCGCAGCGGAGAGGAACCTGCTTGTTGAACATAAAACTTCAACTTCACCACAGTGGAGAGGAACCTGCTCATTGAACATAATAAAAAGTCAACTTCATTGCAGTGGAGAGGGTCCTCCACGTAGAAGACAAAAACTCAACTTCATCGCGGTGGAGAGGAACCTGCTCATGGAACATAAAACTTCAACTTCACCGCAGTGCAGAGGAACCTGCTCGTTGGACATAAAACTTCAACTTCACCGCAGTGCAGAGGAACCTGCTCGTTGGACATAAAACTTCAACTTCACCGCAGTGCAGAGGAACCTGCTCGTTGGACATAAAACTTCAACTTCACTGCAGTGAAGAGGAACCTGCTCATTGAACATATTATTTTAACAACAACTGATTATTTTATTTATTCCTTTTGTGACTGTCATGTTGTCCTAGCCGCTAAGGCATTGGTTACCAAGACCGAGCTTGTGGGTTCGATTCCCATTGTGGGCCTATATATTTGTACAAGTGGCCACAGTCTCGGTGTACTTTCATGTTTGTGATGTCCTTGCCTGGTTATCATAGTAGGTATAGGATATGGGTCTTGCGTGAAACTTATTCAATGAAACCACCCCAGTATTAATGTAATTGTTTTTGCACATAAACACTTATTAGAATCCATGCAGTAGGGGTCTTGAGCGTCCCTTAAATGCCTAAGGGGCTGCTGCTATCATTAACTATTTCATCATAGTAATCAAGGTTTTCGAATATATGAATTTTGCAATGCACATTCCAAATTGACAACTATAATAACTGGCCGATCGACTCTCAAGCGTGGTTCCGACCACACTTGAGTAAATACAGATTTGATCTTTACTTAAGTAGAGATTGCTACCCAAGTATCGTTCTCGAATTAGCTATTACTCAGTTGAGTCGCGCTTGATGAATCTCGACTCAAGTAACGTTCTAAAATTAAATCCATACTCAAAACTAGTTTTAAGTAGAGATTGGCGCTTGAGTACGCTTCTGTAATACTGGCCTATGAGTAACAATTTAAAATTCAATAGCGCAGGGAAACGTACGCATCTCCCCTGTTTTATATTCATAAAAGAGCCATTGCAAGACTAAAGAGAAAAGCAAACGAAGCGTGCCCGTGACGTAGGTCGTGTTACAGTTATACTCCCGCCCAGACAGGATTTCCCTGGATGAAAACACATCGTTGATAAAAATCGGTAAGTACGTAAAGATATGCCCATTTAAGGAGGGCAATACTGGCAATTTTCTTCTTCTTCTTCTTCAGGCTATATTAGTCCACTGCTGGACATAGCCCTCCCCTAATGAGCGCCATAGTGCAAGGTTGTGCCATCATTGGCGGGTAATGCTCATAATCCCCACGCTGGGCATGCGGGTTGGGGATCGCAGTTTGGTGAAATTGTACTGCAGGTGGCGCTGCTGCCCACCCCCTGGTTTGTGTCCCTTAGTCGCCTTTTGCGACACCCGTGGGAAGAATTTGGGCTGGTGCTATTCTCTAAGCCGACACCACAGAGCGACACCATACTGGCAATACTGGTAGCAATACAATAATCGTAACTTCTTCACTATATAACGATGTAACCATATTTACACCTAGGTACACATAATTTAAGTATCCTCATCTGAGACTGTCTAGCTAGCCTTAGTTGAGAATGCTTAAACGATTTTAGCACGCCGATTACTGCACTTAGCTAGTCGTGGCTTCGGACTTACTCTCAAGGCGGAATGCAAATATGTATTTGAATTCGCAGAACGTCAAAAAAATACAGAAAAAGAAGAGTAAAAAAACGCCTGAAATAAAAATCAGAGGTTCATATACGAAAGTGAGTGATTGGCGTTGTATTCACTGCTCAGAAAAATCATTCATTCACCATCAGAGAATTGGATTCAGTGCCATGTATATGAAGAGAGTGCCAGGAAAAATATGCTGACTTGGAAGGAAAAAAAGGTCCACTCGCATATGTGATTTTGATTTCAACCCTGTATGACCCCACTGCTGGGGCACGGGTCTCTTTCGGCATTGAAGTAGATGCAGAAATGTTAGGCCATACTCCACCACGGGGGCCAAGCCCGGGTTGGTGGAGGTTTGTAAGACAGCGGCGGGCCTTACTATGTGATTTATTTAAATATGTGATTTATTTATTAATAATGTGATTTATGGGCTAATAATTAATATTGATCTCATTATTCATTTTTATACTATTGTGATGCTTATAGGGTTAAAGAAAATTCGCACTGTACATTAGGGCCATTCAGATATATGTGTCTTTACAGATTTAATGTTTGCATAACGTTTAGTACATTACTGCAGCGGCCAGCAAATGAAGCAGTGATGGACGAACGTGTAAAGGTAGGCCGAAACGAAGCCGAGGCAAACATACGTAAGACCAATCGATGCCTAGTTGTGGAAATTTGAACCATAGTTTTGTATTAATTCGTTATATAGTTTTATTTTTGCATTCGCCACACTTGTCTGGGTGTGTTTCTATATTGATGATGTCCTAGTTATCAACCCTTGTATGTCCCCACTGCTGGGGCACGGGTCTCTTCCTGCATCGCAGGAAGGTTAGGCCATACTCCACCACGAGGGCCAAGTCCGGGTTGGTGGAGAATTGTAAGACAGTGGCGGGCCTTACTGTCAGAAGTTATCAAGCCGCCCATAAGGCCTCTGACATGGCTTAACGACTGCCATCATATGACAGCGGGCACCAACGGCTTAACGTGCCTTGCGAAGCACGGAAGCGCTCGGAAAAATGCCACTAGCGGTAGTCACGGGACGCTCACTCATCCCGTACCTGACCGCGCTTGTTGTTGCTTAACCAAGTGATTGATTCCAATCACTCGGTTCGCCTAGGCTACGAGCGCTTCAAGCTCTTATAATTATTATTATGCTATTATATTATGTATGAGTGCTTTTGAACCATAGTTTTGTATTAATTCGTTATATAGGTACCTACTTTTATTTTTGTTTCACCACACTTGCCTGGGGATTTTTCCATATTTGTGATGTCCTAGCCTGGTTGGCGTAGCACAAGGGATACTAGGTAAGAACCTGGACCACTGATTGTGATGTATGGAAGTTCGTTTCCTGTTTGTAACTTTTCGAGCTGATTTTGTTTTTTTTTATAAATCTTGCCCCGTTCCAACTCTCTTTAAAATGCTGCTTACGATTTTAATGTCATTCTGTAGTTATTGCTGACTCTATAATAGGTCTCAATTTTCAAATGTTGTATAAAATTTCTTGACTAGTCATTTAAAAAAACGGTTCGTTTACGGTTAGAGAAAGCTGACGTTTTGCGTAGTATAGGTTATTTTGCTATGCACTATTGCGCAACAAAAATAACTTTGTCCGACATCGGTTCTTAAAAAGTACCACTTTGTCCACGTTGAACTTTTTTTATAGAGTTGTTCTTCGTACATGTGGCCAGATACAATTATCGTTGAAGTAAAGAGACCGTGCATAAAACATATAAAAAAATACGGAAATCACTGAACAACGTGGTGTTTCTGAAAGGTTCTACTTAACATTACAAATATCTGTTATTATGACACGATTCTGGCAAGTCTACATGAGTTATATGAAATTTCATTCTATTCAATCAACTAGCTGTGTTCCGCGGTGTTACCTGCGGTTTATCGATTTTCCCATGGGAATAACATATTTTCCGCCCGTAAAACGTAGCCAATGAGTTAAGCCAGAGTGTTTTGTAACTCCATACTAAATGTAATTAAAATCGCTCCAGCCATTAAGACGCGAAGAAGTAAAAACATACACAGTCAAAAACTTTCGCCTGTATAATTTAGTGTGATGTGATGTCATTTGATATGATAATGTGATAAATCAGCTTGTTCTCGTCCACTGCCGGACATTGGCGTCCATAAAGGCATGCCACTTTTTTCTGCCGTCCGCCATCCTTATCCAACCCCTGGGAGCAATTTGCCTCAGAGTGCTTAGTGCGAGTTTGACAGATCTAATCGAATAACTTTACTACCGCGTTAATCGAGCATTGAGCAGTAAGTTAACCGTTCGAACTGGCAAAACGCTGTCACAGTACAACTCGCACTCGCGTTTATTCGTGTTTTGGCTGGTAAACGTGTTCACTTGTCAACGTAAACCATTACAAATCGCACTCAGCAATTTTAATTTCCATACTTGTCGCTAGGTGGCGCTTCCTCGATGCCATAGAAATATGCGTTTACGTTAAAAAACTAAAAGTTAAAAAACTCGCACTAAGCACTCTGATCAACGGTCCAGCGAGCTGGTGTGACCTACGCTGCGTTGGTCTTTAAATGATAATTATTAAGAATTACAAGAGTAAAGGCCAATGTGTAAAGGCTTTACAAGAGTAAAAGGCCAGTGACTGACTGTAATGCTGTCTCTTCGTATATCACAGCAAAGAGCGTGACAGAACGTTACCTACTTAATTCTTTACTTAGTGAAACTCTCCATTCAGAAACTAGCCATAAGTAAGCTAAGAATAAGGCTTCTGTCTCTATTGAGAATTTCAGTAAGTGGATAGATGAGTATCTCTCTCCTTTGTAATTTTTTGAGAAATCTGTTGCGCTGATAAGTTGTAGATAAGAAGAGCCGAGTTGACAAATCATTTGAGCTAAACATATTACCCTTCTTTTCGGCTCCTCCACAATCAGGCAATTAGAACAATACTTATTCTCATAAATCAATATTCAATTCAGAAAACGCATTCTTCGTTGGAACTGAGATTTGTTCTAGTCCCAAACGAAGGTATGGTCCCAAAACGGGATACCCTGCGACCAAATGTAATACAACCATGTAAGTGCATTGCAAACAAAGAAAAACACTCAAACATAAAATAAAATAAATTTTTTTTTTCGCTTCTTACCTACAGACCCTGGCGATTTTGTTAGGTACAGTCAACAGCACGTCAACCTGAACATACGTGCACTCTAATCAGATGTAACAATAATTCGATCGATTCGATATCAACCCTTGTATGTCCCAGTACTAAAAAGTTTAAATTTTGTTACGGCCTTTATCGAAGAAGTCTGAAAGCGTAATACGCTTTCACGCTCCGCTGAGCAACAACGTCTTCAACTTTAATTGACTGAAAGTAAGGGAAAACACAATAAAAACACATATTTGTTTATTCAAAAGGAACGTTGCATATTTATGAACACTTTATATTTATGAAGGATCATCTTATTAAGTGTCATATTTATTTAATGCCGTGGGTTACCCTAGCAGTACGTTCATGAATTTTTACTACAATTTAATGTTCGCTAGATTCTAAATTAAGAGTTTCACAAACCAAATAAGTATAAGTAGTAAGTGGTCTCTATCTAAATACGTATTAACTCCAGCATATGTGCGTGCTTCTGAAGAAGAAGAAGAAATACATTTATTTATCGCCACACAGACATATACAAATCTTAAAATAGAGAAAAAATATAAAAAAAAGTAATAAAAACATACAAATACGACAGAACACAGCAAGCGAATACGGGCCATGTCCATGCGGCGGTAAAACGGCCTCAGGCTCAGTACTTGCTGCAGGTTTTTTGCCCACAGCACTGATTTTCAGCAAGGGCCTGGTGACAGTGACTCACGGAAAGTCGCATCGAGACCCACGACGTACGATACAATACAATGCAATGCAATGCAATACAGCATAGTAATATTATACAACACAATATAATGAAGCGATCTCGAGTTATATAATGGAAGGATCGACAAGGAGTAGCATCTTAAGCTGGAAAAGAAATTTCGAAAGAAACTTCTCTGTCGTCGTTGTCATCGTCAGGCTATATTAGTCGACTGCTGGACACAGCCCTCCCCTAATGAGCGCCACAGCGCCCTGTCTTCAGCTTGCCTAATCCAGCATCTGCAGGCAGTTTTTGGTAATGACAGATTCTCAAAAGGGCTGACGCTATGGTGCTCATTAGGGGAGGGCTATGTCCAGCAGTGGACTACATAATATAGCCTGAAGAAGAAGAAGAAGAAATAATGTGTAATTTCAAGAATCTGGCATTTAGGAAAAAAAGGGAACACAAGGCCTATAGTTTGCTGGTCAAACTATATAACAGCCACTCGATCTACTGTTTGTCGAGCTAGAGCTTCATTGCCAAGCTAACGATAGACAATTACAACCGTTCGAACATTGATTCGGCTGGTAAAAAAAACACTGCATGTTAGCTTGACGAACGATAGATCGCCAGAATGGGTATCGAAGGCACATGTCTCGCGTTTGTGGCAATAAAATGTCAAAATTTGACGATTAATGTACCTACTACAAAGTCGTGACTTTTGGCACTTAAAAAGCGCAACTAGCGTCACGGTTATATCCAGGCTAGATGTTTCTGCGATAAGCAAAATCACATCACACTAATAATAATGAAGGCGAAAGTTTGTGAGTGTGTATGTTTGCTACTTCTTCACGACTAAACGGCTGGAACGATTTTAATAAAATTTGGTGTGAAGTCATCTGACACCCTGGATTAACACATGGCTACGTTTTACTGCGGGAAAATATCTTATTCCCTTGGGAAAATCGAAAAACTGTCGGTTACATTGCAGGGCTCAGCTAGTATTGACTAAATGCTAGCTTTATCTTGCCCTTTGCAATAGGGCAAGATAAATGCAATACAAAGCAATGGGCGAGATAAAACTATATTATTTTTAATGCACTAACCCGTGCTAAGGACAATTCAAAAACCTATTTAGAGGCTAACAATTCCACCCATGCCCTTTAGCTCAGTTGGAAAGAGCACTGGCACGGATAGGTTCGAATCCCGGCATGGGTGGAATTTTTAGCCTCTAAATAGGTTTTTGAGATAAAACTAGTTTTTAATACCCGAAACCGGCGTGCGTGCATGCAAAGACTAATGAATGTTGATAAAGCTATGCTGATCGGTCAGGATTGTGGCAATTGGAAGTCCCTGGTCTATATCTTCTCTTCTGGGATACACAGGCGTGAGGTTATGTTGTTGCTGTACCTCTAGAATAGGTAGGGGCTTAATTACTAATCCGAAGCGTACTACTAATCCTATTAAAATCCTGACGTTTGCAATGAGTACAGAATTTATCAGTTAGATGATTGGTACGAGTATCGTTTAAGGTTTGGTGCGCGTAACATCTATAAAGGCTGATCACATCAATATTATTAGATTGGCAAACCAAATATCGCTACTCAACTGACAAAGTTAGTTGAGTAGCGAAAGACTGACCGAACGTTAGCTTAACAAATAAATGATAGATCGACTTAAAGTAAGTAATTATTGATTTTTTTAAATTTCAGTTCACTTATTTTACCAAATAAATTAACATAAACTTTAAATCAGATTGGAATTATAATACCTACAAAATTGATGAATAATTGCTTCATTCAAATTACATGCCTCAGTAAACTAATAACTAGATTAGATTAATAAATAAATAAAGTAACATGCAAGATTAGTATCAACCCTTTGAATGTGGAATGTCCCCACTGCTGGGGCACGGATCTCTTTCCGCATCGCAGGAAGGTAAGTTTCACAGACTAAATAAAACTATGGTAAGTACCTATCTGTGGCAAAGCGGTGTGCCTTGGATGTTTACATATTTGTGATGTCGTTGTTTCTGGTTCCCACGACACAAGGTATCCTAGTGTGAGGTCAGAAGCAATGTATGTGCATGTATGTAAATCTTATGTTATATTCACAGAACATTTTTTATGTTCTGTGGTTATATTATATTATTCCAAATTCTAGTGACAACGTCATTCAACTACAGTCTTTTTCTTCTTCTTTGGTCCCTTTATTCCTCCGTGGAGTCTAGGGCTGACACAAGGGCTTTCCGAACAGAGATAGTTCATGGCAGAATGTGGTGATCGAGTCTTCGAAAGTTTGTGTCCCAGCCAACGCCATTTGCGTTACCTGGTGTCTTGAGCTAAGAATTTTTGTACCAATTTCAGTACTTCTTACATAATTTTGTAAATCTAATTAAACCTTAGCTTGATTAAAGCCCGTTTACGTCGGGCTCCCGTCACTCCCAACTTTAGTAAGATCGATTTGAAACACGGCCATTCAGCTGAAATTCGTCCATTACCAAAACATACGATACAGATAATACCATTGTGGAGCCTATCGCGATGACGCCTCTCACACACACTAGTTGACGTGCCATTATTGTGTCAGTCAGACTCGATGTCACAATCAGTAATAAGTGACAGAAATTTACTTAACAGAAGAACAAACCTATTTAGATGTACTAGCCATGTATACGACTAACGCTAGTAATATTTTTCCGAGTGGTTCCGTGCTTCGCAAGGCACGCTAAGCAGTTGGTGTCGGCTGCCGTCGATAGATAGTAGTCGTTAAGCCAAGTGAGAGGCCTTAGGTTGGATTGAAAACTTCTGACAGTAAGACCAGCCCTAGTCTTGCAAGCCTCCACTAAACTTGGCCCCCGTGGTGGGGTATGGCCTATACCTAACATTAGGGAAGAGACCCGTGCCCCTCGATGGGGACATAATGGGTTGATCATAATGAGTATTGAGGATCATTGAATTTTAACTCCTAGTATTTTTTTATTTGGCTTATTACGTCTCACTGCACTGCACATGCCTTCTTTCAGTAAGAGAGAGTAAAGCTTCATTACCACGCGTGCCCAACGCGGATTGGCTAATTCAAGTGCTGTGAACACCTCAGACACCTTAAGAATACGAGTATAATATAGGAACTCAGGGTTCCTCATGACGTTGCAAGTGGTAGTCTGTTAAATCATTAAAGCCAGCATAGTAGACGTTTTCGGAGTATTATCCCGAAGCAGAAAGCTCAAGCAGAAAGAAATATAAAGAGTGAAACCCATTCTCCATAGCTACACGTGTCGTCTGAAAAGAAAGGTCATTGCTCGTCAATAAAAACTCCGGAATAGCAAAAACATAAATTTCATCGCTGCAACAGTTTCATCCTTTGGCCACGGCCACACAGAAAGTTTATTAAGGAGCGAGAGAAGTGTATCGCTGGCAACCAACAGGACTTCAGGAGGTCCTTGTATTTTAATAATGTCGTCCTCGGTTGCGTTTCCCAGTTCAACTCTCGGAAATAAGTCTGCTTAGGCGTCAGCTACATAGAAAGAACGTGGGACGAGTGCGCGAAAAAACGTGTCATCTTTCCCATTCCCTTTCATATAAAATGTACTGAAGTAACGGGCACAAGCCCATAAAGAAAGGACGAGGCGAGGGCGCGCTTTCTATACTAAGTCCTTCGCGTGTACCCCCAGGCCTTTAATTAGGTACCACCTATCACATTTCGCGAAGATGCTTTGCATTGACTAGTAGAAACACACATTTTAGATTTTTTTACAACCTAGGTACTTCTCTTCGTATTATTTAGGTATATGTTTCGTTCGTGTCCTATGTTTTTTTTAAAGGTTTAGGTATATTTATTTCATATTTATGTACCGTCTATGTATGTGTATCAACCATAAAAGTATCTTGTCTAATATTGTTTAGTTGCGCAGACTATCCGACTTTCAATTTCCGTTTCTTCTTTTCCATCAATGGTTGTCTGGAAGAAATTACTTCTAGTAATAAGGCCGCCACTTGTACTGTACTGTTAGTGTTTAAGTCGCTTATGTAATTCCTGTTGTACATGCAATAAAGAATATCCGATCTATGTCTTTGGTTCTTCTTTTTTTGTTTTGTAACTGCGTTTGTTTGCAGATTTAAACATTCAGGCTAATTGCGCCTGTGTTTTGGCAAAATGGCGGGTCTTAACGTGATACGCACACGTTTTAGACCAATATAGTTTGTTTTCCCTAAGTAAACATATTCTATGTACTTATCTACCGATATGACCTATGAAATATATACATATGTGGAGTTTCTTTGTTAGCTTCTTCTCTACATAATGTATTAATGAGCTGTACCCTAAATAATTAAAAGTTATATTATGTCTTATGTTGATTTTTATAAGGATTAGTAAACGTGTTGTTTTACAGTCTAAGATACTGAACAACAATATGTGAATTATTAAAAAAACAACTTATCTTAATTGTGAAACTAACAGCTTTGACGTTAATTAACTGAATACTTTGTTTTCAAAGTAAATATTTGTTTGATTAGGACTTTGGCTTTGAAGTGAGGTCTCATTCCTAGCAGGATAAAATAGGATAGCATCCAAACCGGCGAATCGTGAAGTAATCTATAACATAGAAATGAATCGCTGAATGTGTTGGCAAGCCCAAATTTCGAGAGCAGCTGAACCGATTTCGCTAATTCTTTTTTTAGAATACTCCTTGGAGTACGAAAATGGTTCTTGCGGAAAGAAAAATACAAAAAAAATTAAGAATCGACTGTTAGGGGTACGCAGTTCGCTGGGTCAGCTAGTCCTTAAATAACATCAAATAAAGTTCCAAAGTGACAGTTACAAACTGTCACGATACTAAAAAATGTCCATTGATTCATTGTCTGCCTCCTTGGTCTAGCGGTATCACGTCTAATTACCATGCCGGAGGTCGTGAGTTTGATTATCACTGAAGGCTGTTGAGTAAAGGACCCACCTAAACACTTATACTTAAAACTAATGAAAACAAGGCACTTACAAAGTCTGTCTTCGTCGACGCCTCTCGACTTGGCAGCCGGCGCCGTTCGGGATAGGTGCACAGGAAGGTCTGGGGATCGCTAGACTTCTCCGTCTATCCCAAGAGCTCTTTCCCCAGAAAACTACCTACAATGCACCTTCGCGGCACGACAGATGTCCACTATTTTGGGCGATCCGTCGCCCGACAACAAAACTCTGGGATCCGTCCCTGAGCTTACTTTGCACTTCACGCGAAGAGAATAAGCCCGACAATCTAATTGCCACACAATTTTGGGAAATCACACGTTTAACAAGCAAGAAACGAGAGAGAAATTTTCAGCTCATCTGACAGATTACAAGTAGTCCCCCCGTCATGGGTGCGTTCAGAAATCAAACTTCTATTCTAAACAAAGGCCGCCGTACATTTTCACTAATGTCCTCATTATGGGTTTTTAGTTAGTTAGACCTGATATTTCCGCACCTTCTAGTTGGACCATTATACGTAGCAAGCGCTGAGGTATGTTAATACTTCCGACACAAGGGTTAGCTAGCCCTCCTTTCTCGTGGTACACCTGCGTAGTCCACCCGGGTGGACCACGGGGTTATTTTTTTCCCCGTGGTCCACCTTTGAAATGATTTTAATAATTCTAAAATAATGTATTCCCCGTAGTCCACCTGGTAAATGTATATAATAAATGAAAATATATATTTTTTCTTTTTTTTATAGTGAAAAAGCATTTTTTTTTATTTATAGTGATTATCATGCTAATTGTGTATCTATGAGTATATAATCACAGTCAAAAACATGTCAGAATAAAAGGTGGACCACGGGAAAAAATATCCCCGTGGGCCACCCATCTAGGTACTATAACTTGTCCACCTAGATGGACCACGAGCAAAAAATAACCCCGTGGTCCACCCGGGTACTACGCGGGTATACCACAGGAAAGGAGGGTTAGCGAGTGGTATTGCTACTACAACTTCACAAAATTACTTAACTTAGAAAACAAAGTACTTATACTGAGCATGAGGCATTTTTTCCGCTTCATCGACATGCAGTGTACAACTACCTGGAACCTTGGAATTTGTTCTCGTTTCTCTTTTCTTCTGCTTTTGTTTTATTCCTGCTTTCTTTTCTGTATTTTCCTTTACCTACTTGTACAATTTGGTATGTCTACGTGGCGTTAAATAAATGTTCTCTACAGCTTCGCTACCACCGCTTTCATTCTGGGTGTATTTCCATGTTTGTGAGGTTTTTGCCTGGTTACCATAAGACAGGTAAGTTCGGGACTAGGACAAGTTATTGTGTTTATTAGGTATTATTAATAAATTCTTTATTGTACCTGTAAAGGCCTGCGCAGACGAGGGACTTTTGTCCCCGAAGGATAAAGGTCCCTGAATCGTAAAACATGTCCTCCAAGTACTTGTCGCGGACTCAACGCCTACGGTGTGCGGTCATTTTGTTCCCCGGAGAATTGAGTGAAGCGTACGCTATGGAAGCAAATATTCTGAGAATATATTGTGTTCTAATTTACATAAAATTGAAAAAGAAAAGGCGTTTTAAAAGAAAACACCGAACTTTTGTCCAGTCCGGTTTCTTGATGTCCTCGGTAACTTGAGGGACCTTTTGTACGGGGTACTTTTAGTCCTTCGTGTGCGTTATTCGATACAATTTGTAAGAGATCTATATCGACGGACAAAAAAGTACCCGGGGGATAGTCCCTCGTCTGCGCAGGCCTTAAATATTGTACAATTATAGGCGGGTTCAATAGTAAATAGTGTTTTATTCTAGCCAACCAACAGGTTACGTGGTGAAAGTGGGGGAGTATCAAACAGTGAGGTGATATTTTATTAAACTATGTATTAATATGTACACTATTTATAAAGATTACATGTATGTTTATAATTAGTGTACATATTAATACATAGTACAAAGATAATAATGAAGCACATTTACAAAGATAAATTTGTACATACATATGTATATGCATATAAATAGACTTAATAATATATATTTACATCCTTACGGATAGAATTACACATTATTGTTATGAATATGTAGATAGTGTTCCTGAACTCTACTCTTAAAGACGCCGACTGACGGTGAGTGACAAATGTATAGCGGAAGCTGTTATTTTTTGTGTTTAGTGGAAGCTAGTATTTTTTTACTTATTACCATTTCATTTCGGGTACTTTTCTAAGTTGCTTTTCGTTAATAGGTACCCTGCTCAGGGTAAACTGGATTACACTACAACTGGGGTACATACTTACCCCACTTCACTTCTAAGATTAGGTACTCGCTGCGGGGCGATTTATTTTACAAAAAACTGTCTAGCCCTCCGAATTTAGAATATTGTTCAAACGTAAACATAATGCTGTCAGACTGTTCTCATTCAATATTCACGAACCAGTTTTCACAATACCATTGAACTGAAACAGTCTTGTTCACTTCGGTGACATTTCAAGGCTATTCTTGTTGAAATTTACTA
Organism: Yponomeuta sedellus; assembly: GCA_934045075.1. Lineage (NCBI taxonomy): Eukaryota > Metazoa > Arthropoda > Insecta > Lepidoptera > Yponomeutidae > Yponomeuta > Yponomeuta sedellus. Next base: position 16,247,280 of record OW203732.1, on the reverse strand, counting down.
GGATTTATAGCAACGGAAATTATATTGTAGTTAAATGTTCTAATATGATAGAGTGCGTAGCATTACCGTAAGATTAGATTAGAACTCTACAAGGTGTGCAAACACACCAGAAAATAAAAAAACATTAAAATTGTAGACTTTTAGTCCGGATTTACTTACGGGTGTTGTTATATCGGAAAAGTAAGTAAATCCGGACTAAAAGTCTACAGTGTGTTGTGCTTACGAAAGTTTTAGTTCAAAAACATTAAAATTGTTTATAAAGGAAATACTTTATCTATTTTTAAAGCAAATTAAAACCGGCATATTGAGAGTAATTTACACGTTTAAAAGTACCTAAAGGTGTTGCGATAAAATTTACTAAAATGTCAATAAAAATAACAGAAATAATGTGCCGAACAAAAATACTATCTGGAAAATATGCAATTTGGGAAAGAGCTAAGTATATACAATCATAATAATTATATTAGGTATATTGTTTATGCCTCATAAAGGTTCCCTAGATGTAAACACATGTTTTGTATTCTTGCGTAACTTTGTCATATCTTAACCGAATTCGATAAAAAAAAATTGTTTGAATAGATATAACGTCCTATTGGGCACATTTTACTTTGGTGAAAATCTGATGAAGACTTTCTGATATGGAGAACGGAACTCTTCAATGGTCTGCAGCAGACATAATTGAGGGCCCATCGTGGCAAGTGGCAGTCCCTGGTCCTTATCTACACCTCTAGGATACAGCGTGAGGTTATGTTATGTTATTTTTTTTTACTTACAGAGATAAGGTACTTCAACGCTGGTAATGTACATTAATACACATTAGACATTTTCATAATTGCAAGCCTCCACCAATCCGGACTTAGCCCCCGTGGAGGAGTATGGCCTATACCTTCCTTAGGGAAGAGACCCGTGCCCCTCGTTGGGCACATAGTGGGTAGATGATGATTTCCATCATTATGTTTCCTACTTTCGTCAATGACTTGCTTAGTGTATTTTTAATTAGCACCGAACATGGGTGCCTCATCGATTCAGACCCTTTCAACCGAGCCGCTATTAAGGCCCGGCCATAAGAGCTAATCTATCGCTCCACTCTAATATTGACGCTAAGCTTTATCCTAATGTACCTACCTAACGCTTGTGGCTCCGAGAGTTCCGTTAGAGGCCTTATTCATTCTACAAGTGAGAGGATCCACGATATCGCACGTTTTACAGTTTCGTAGCCTAAAAAAAACGGGATCCATATTATTATTATTTTTTCTTTAGGAATTCAATTTAAAAATTCTTTATAGCACTAAAATATTTTTAAACCACATGTATGAAAAGAATATTCTTAATTCAGCAACAATTTTTATGGACGTCCGCTATAATTATTTAATAAGGTTGCCTGCTTTTATTTAATCGTTTTTGTTAGAAAGAGGGTAGTAATAATAAAACGCCAATTAATAATTTATTATCACTATTATTGTCCCTTGTGAGTCCTTCGTGTACATCTGTGGATTACCCATTCTTAATCGTCATTGTCTTCCTTTCACCACGCTAACCGCTAAGAGGTTGGAATTATCATAATTAACTATGAATCACAATTGTATAAAATAGGTTCTGTGGTGGTCTCATGCTGGTCTAGATCTGTTAATGAGACAATAATAAATTTATTCGTCACCGGAAAAGTAGGATTGTTTGACAAGTCGCCTCCTAGAATTTAGTAGTGTAATACCGCCCTTAGCTGATGTCGGAATGTAGGAGTATCTACCTAAGTATTCACCATTACCTCTGACAGCAGCTACAAATTCGGGTTGTGTATAGCTATATCTGAAGTGACACTAGACCCAAGTTAGATTGAACAGATAGCTAATCAATATTTAACTTTTCGTTGCAAAACGGCGATATACCGGCAAAATGGATTTGCATGAAATTTTGTGCATGCCAACATGGCCTGGTAATGGTCTGATGAAACTGGTCTATTTGCGTCTTTAAACCATATTCTTAATATAATTTTTTCTCGGATCTCATGGTACAAAGTCCCAGGTTTCGCTAGAATTTATTTCAAGAATAACTTTGAAATCAACGTTTTATATCCTCACTGCTGGGGCACAGATCTTCTCCTGCATCGCAGGAAGGTTAGGCCATACTCCACCACGGGAGCGAAGTGCGGGTTGGTGGAGGATTGTAAAACAGTGGCGGGACTTACTGTCAGAAGTCACCTAGCTGCCCACATGTCACTCTGACATGCCTTAGCGATTGCCATTGCATTGTATGAAAGCCGGCACCAAAGGCGAACCCCGAAAGCGATCGGGAAAATGCCACTAGCGGTGGTCACGGGATGGTCACCCTTCCAGCACCTGATCGCCCCTGTGGATGCTTAAGTCGCACGAGCGCTTATACTTACTCGTAATTTAAAAACGATATGTACCTAATTAAGTGTATTATAAATGTGCATTGATACAATTGTTGTAATATGGTTTCCATAAAATTGTGACGTGAGCAAACCCGAGCCTTTAATAAACTTTTCTAATTGAGATTGTTTTTGCCTAGATTAAATTTACACTAGATTTTAAGCATTTTAAAAATATTTATGCTAAATAAAGAAAAAAGTCTATCCAAAATTAGCGTTTCACGGCGCATCTCAGTTTGTATAAGCCCTCACAATGAAACTAAGTTTATTAGTGAAGCGTAGCTCTCAGAATAATTAAAATAGTTCCGCTAACTTGTATACCTACTAATCATGATCAATGTCGGCTTTGAGCATTCTAGCCAATTCATTTGTCTCTATACCTGCTCTCGGGACATATTGGCAAAGTTTCCATTGTTTCAGGAAACTTTTTTGCTAATGAACATTTATTAGGAAAGTTGTCACGAAAAAGCATCGAAAAGAATCCTTGAGAACAATTCTCAGAAAATTAATTGGGCTAATACAGTGGACAACCTATACTATGAACCAAACAAAAGTTCATTAAATATAAACTATCTCACCAGCTTCCGTGCCTTGCAAGGCACTTTAAGCCGTTGGTGCCGGCTGTCATGTAATGGCAGTCGTTAAGCCATGTCACAAGCCTTACGGGCGGCTTGGAAACTTCTGACAGTAAGGCCCGCCACTGCCTTACAATCCTCCACCAACCCGGACTTGACCGCCGTGGTGGAGTATAGCCTAACCTTCTTGCAGGTTATGCCATACTCCACTTCGATGCAGGAAAAGACTTGTGCCCCAGCAGTGGGGACATACAAGGTTAGATATCAAACCAATGCGATGAACCGACCAAGTTCATGCAGACGTCTGTCCACTGAGGGCAGAAGTCTGTATGAATGCACCAGAGCAGCGTCTAACCGAAAGGAGAGGCAACACATCGTGACCCATGCAACATCAGCCTACAATGAAGCATCTTCATGAGGATCAGGACCGCTCTGTCAGGAGGTTACCGTTTTAAAAACCTATTTAGAGGCTAAAAATATCACCCATGCCGGGATTCGATCCCGCGACCTCTGGCTATCCGTGCCTCTAAATAGGTTTTTAAAATTGTCCTTAGCACGGGTTAGTGCCTTAAAAATAATACAATCAGGAGGGTACCGACCAAGTAGAAGAAGATCCCTTTAGAAGAAAGGACCGGACGACGCATTGTGGGTAGGTCCTCCACCAGATGGTCTGGTGACCTGGTAACGGTGGCGGGGAGTTAATGGATGCGGGCGGCATAAGACCGAGAACCTTGGAAAACCATAACGGAGGCCGGTTCCTGCAAATGGCTGATGATAATGGTGATGATGAGAAGTAACAAAAGCGAACCGGATGCAGAATTTGTGAAATAATCAGTTGAGTGTGAGCAGTTCTGTGATGTTCGAAATCTATCCTTCAACAAAAAATACATAAATTACGTCGCTATTATTAAATTAACTGCTCAAATAAATAGGTTCTACTTCGTATAAAATAAAAATACAATGTTTAATCGCACTTTGTAAATTGTAAAAAGAGAGAGTGTCCTTAAAGTTTTGCTTAGTATCACGGAAGTGGAGAAAGTGCCTTTAAAGTGTTTGTGTAATTTTGCCGTAGTGAAGAAAGTGCCTTTAAAGTGTTAGCTTTCACCTAAGTAGAGAAAATACGTGTTTTTGAGTGGAGACCGCGACTCGGCAATCGTAATGTAGGACGCCCTCCGACCAGGTGGGATGACGATCTGCGAAAAACTGCAGGCAGATGCTAGATGCGACAAGCTGAAGACAGGGCGCTATGGCGTTCATTAAGGGAGGGCTATGTTCACCAGTAGACTATATAATATAGCCTGAAGAAGAAGAAGAAGTAGAAGAGAAAGTACCCTGAAAGTGTTTGCTTAATTTCATCGAAGTGGAGAAAGTGCCCTTAAAGTGTTTGCTTGATTTCACCGAAGTGGAGAAAGTGCCCTTAAAGTGTTTGCGTAATTTCACCGAAGTGGAAAAAGTGCCCTCAGAGTGTTTGCTTGATTCCGCCGAAATGTAACGTCTTGATACGAGTAGCGCAGTATTCGCGCAGATCCGGTACCGATCCGGTTTTACTCAATTTAAAGTTATATATCGTACATAGTTATGTATCGGACGGGTCTAATCGCTATTATTTATTAGGTAAAACGTATCTCAATACCTCCATTCCTGGCATTCCGGCAGAGCTGCAGTTGCCGTGGTCACGTTTACGTAATTAATAATCGCGATTAGAACCGTTTAATATATATTTATGTAAGAGCATCGCGAATCATTAAGAAGTGTTAAAGTTCATGAAAATTTTTGCAGCAGTGGTGGTGCAGCGGTAGAACACATTCAGGAGGTCGTAGGTTCGAAACTCGGCCAGTGAAAATCAAAGTGCCGTACCTACATTTGTGAAGCTGTAGTAGCTTTACCATTCGCTAACTGTGAAGGAAAACATCATTAGGAAACCTGAGTGTATTAGATGCTTACATACATCAGCGCTCGAGCTTTCCAATCTGGGGTGGCCACGCGAGATAATTAAGCCCATACACTATCTTTAAGATAAAGCCTGTACCTTGCAGTAGGACCTAAATAGGATACATAAAAAAGAGTTTTAAATTGTTTTTAGTTACTAACCGGTAAATGACAGAGTTGGAGATCATCGCTCGGTGGAGCGATGATCTTCGCAGGGCGGCTGGCAAGAGCTGGATGAGAGTAGCCGAGGACCGTGCTCAGTGGCGTGCAATGGGAGAGGCCTATGTCCAGCAGTGGACAATCGTAGGCCGATGATGGCGATGATGATGATGAAATGACAGAGTTAACCATTGATTAAACTATAAACCATTTATTATAAAGACCATAATTAGAAACCACTATTTTAAAGTACATTTAAACACACCGCAATACATTTGTGAGCTTACCTTTCACTGTTATTACGATAGCGCCAATACAAATAAAACGCGGATGGGGCTGTGTCCGGTTACGCGACCGTTGGTTAAACGGGAAACGTCTATAAGAGTGAATATTTAGCTCGAATGGCGCCATTTGCCGCGTGGCATTGGCGCCATTAAGCAACACGAGACACAGTATTTAAGTAATGGCTACTTTGCTCTACTCAACAACATCTAAATGAACTGCACACGAGGCGACATGTTTTCGTTGCATGCGGTAATACCAAGTGGCCGCAACTATCGAACTGAAAGATGTTTCAAATTAAAAAAAAAAACACGATCCTTTTAATACGCCCCTTAAGGTGCTAACTAGCGCCACCAATAGAATAAAAATCATAACGTACTCGTAACATAACATAACCTCACGCCTGTATCTCAGAGGGAGGGGGGGGGGGGGGCGGAGACCAGTGACCGCCACTTGCCTCGATATGACATATCTATCACCTTGTTTTGTCAAAAATCATAACATGTTTTATAACATATTTGCTCGTAAAGTGGTTGTAATTACACCAATTTCAATATCGTAATGTATCTCATTACGTACTTGTGCGATAATGTAATGTAAAAGGCACGTGTATTTTTTTTAATAAAGTTTTAAGATACTCCGTCTAAAAATGAACGATACTTTTAAAAATCTTAGCAAAGAGGTTTTATGGCAAGAAAGTGGTCAATTTTTATGAATAAAATTAACTTTGGGAAATAAAATATGACAAATAAACATTTAATTCCTTAATTTAATTAATTTTGACAATAAATTACAACCATTTATCTGTAACAAAAACACAAAAATATTAAATTACTTTTTTAGTAATACTGGCTGTTTTTGTACCTGTTGAAGCATTGTGGAATAGACCATTGTCAATCTAGGCGCCATCTATCAGCATCGCAATGAACCACCAATTTTATCACGGCATCGTCGACCAATAGATATCCTCGAATTTCAACAATCGCAATATTTTTCATCCCGCAAGTGGTCGTATTATTTTTAAAAACCCAGAAAATTCAAAGTCTAGGTAGAAAAACTAAACCCCTAAGTAGCAAGGGCACACAAACTGCTCCAGTACCTTTGCCTAAAAAAAAAAGTTGATGCGCGCGCATCGCTTATTTGTGGACAAGTAAAAATAAATCCGCGCGCTTTTTCTTTTCGATGTATTATACTATTTTTATTTTTAATGCACTAACCCGTGCTAAGGACAAATTTAAAAACCTATTTAGAGGCAAAAAATTTCACCCATGCCGGGATTCGAACCCGCAACCTCTGGCTATCCGTGCCAGCGCTCTACCAATTGAATTGAATCCCGGCATGGGTGAAATTTTTAGCCTCTAAATACGTTTTTAAATTTCGATGTATTGTTTTTATTTGAAAATGTCGTCAAGTAGTGATGATAACAAAGTCAGAGTTTTATTAATTTCCTCGTAAATATGTTATAAAACGTCGTATGACATACGTGCGCTTTGAAAATTACAGCCTCTGCTTCCTTATAGCCCTCGCCGATGGCTCGGGCTAGTAATATCGCCTCGGCTGTAATTTTCAACTTACCGCACTTATATCATAATGTACTATTACAATACTTTTTTATCTGAAAGCGAACATGAGAAATCGTAACAAATGGAAATCTATTTTTAGAATGTAACAAGTTATGTTTTTTTCCATTGTTGGCGCTAGTTAGCAACCCGAAGCGCCTTAAATGTATAACCCAATTTGTGAAAAACATAGTAAAAGCGGCTGAAAAACATTGTACGAGACTAGCAAAGGATCGGATGGGTTGGATGAAATCGGTGGGCTCTGTATATGGGCTCATTAGATCACAGATTCAATTACAATATGCACCTTTTTATAATGTCAACAATGATCAAAGTCAAATGACAATGATGAAATTAAGGTTGACATTTTGTAGTAACGCTACTCTACACTAGATGGAACTAGCGCCGTGTCGGACCGAAAAGAACTTTTACCTACTAAGACATAAAGGTCAAAATTGAGAAACAAGTACATTCTCAGTTTGGGATGGGACAATGCGAGTTCTAGATTGTCGATAGGGAGAACCTATCGACAAATTATACCCGTACAAATAGTTTAACACATTAATGGCCGAATACGAATACTGGTACTTAGAAGAATTTTTAGCTATTTCTTTTTTGCCTGCGGGTTGACTGGTAGAAAATGCATCTTTTTAACATTATCTTTTTGTGCAATAAAGATTCAACACTAATAGGGTAAATAGATGCACAAAGAAAACAATGTGGTAGATTTAATATTTTAAAATGTTCTCTTATTTAAAACTACCTTTAACCCGCTGCTTCGCGGGCGTTAGAAAATATAACACGGAAAATATCATGTATTCTACGACTCAATTCAGATCTTTGTCTATCTGTACGCCATGTTTCATACGTTATACTAATTTTATTGATGAACGTACTAATATATTTCAATTATACGCAAGAGTCTAACCTGGAAGTGAAGCACATTTTTTTCTGGTATTGCTGCATAAGTGCCACCTTCCGCCTTTTTTAGTTATTATGAAGTGTTCATGAAAATGCTCTGAATATATTGTGCTCATCGTCGTTTTGAACCAATTTTGCCTTCCTATCGCTGCCATCCATTTTACTTTCGTATTCGGTTTCTTAGGAAAACTAAACGAAAACTCACTTCCAAATTGTTTGGATTCCGAGAGGGTTGTTATATCATTGCCACGTTTTTTTGTTGTATTTGATTAAAAGTACTTTGATAGTTTCTTAGATATTTCATTCACTGATAAACTGGTGAAGAAAAACTATATCGCGATCTAGCTGTGCTCCAATGACAGTTTTCACATGCACAACAACCAGCCGGCGACAAGAGCTCATACATTACTACTTTACCCGGCCCGGCGACCGGAAGCATTTGAAAAGGCACTTAGGAAGTAGGTATAAAATAACAATAATTATTTTATGCCACACCTGGCAATAAAGTGGCTTTTTCCGCACGCTGCGCGTACGGAACAAGCCGCTTTCTGGCCAAGTGTGGACATAAAAAGATGTACACAACACGGGAGGTAATAAAGAAAGCTCTCGATCGCATATTTACGACCCTCGCTTACAGCTCGGGCCGCAAACTTCTGCGATCTCGGCCTTTCTTTGTATTACCACCCTAGTTGTGTAATGTACTATTACCTACTTAGACGAATTGGAATTTACAATACCTAAGTATCGTTAAGTATGTATGACTACTACGTCAGACAATAAATTATCGATAGATTTTTATCATGTGTGCCCCCATCCGTAATTGAGTAGAATTCAAATTTTGACAGAAACTTCTAGAGAATGTACACTTTCTTCGATGAAAATTTAACTTTATTAACCAGTAAATAAAGGTGGTTTCACTTTCTCATTTTCGGATTGGTTTCCGTGTTCATGTCATTACAAATTTAATTAAAAATACAATGAAATACATCTTACAGATGAAATGTTATGGCATGATCGGTATATTTTGGTCCCCAACTTTTATTTTTGCTCTCTAACACAGCATAACAAGGCATTTTAATCAAGTTTTCACCATTTTTTCTTTACTAGAAGCGCACGGCAACTGAAGTCAACAAAACTGTCACCGACTACGCATAGGCAATACATTGCTAATGTGAGGCACGCGGGCACCACCCACTTACGACTTCTACATTAGATAGATAGACAGAATTATGGGAAAATTGTCTTACCATCCGGACTTGGCCCCCGTGGTGGAGTATGGCCTAACCTTCCTGCGCTGCAGAAAAAGACCCGTGCCCCAGCAGTAGGGACATACAAGGGTTGATATCGATGGGAAAATTTCAAGTGTTTGTCAATTAGAACAAAGTATATACCGCCCATTAAACTACTGACGAACAGATAGACAGTCGAAACTTTTAAAAGTATTACAGTCACGATAGCCTTGCGTTGTTTTTATTAGGGGTTTTTTAATCACTAGGTTCATAATTACGCCTGGAAGGGCCCATCAAACGGACCTTATCACAACAAACACGATTCCAACCCAGATTTCAAAAGGTCTCGGTTTTATTTCCGACGACAATTAAACCGTTTACGATCACCTGAACAAACGCGGCCTAACCGCAGAGAAACGTAACGAGTAAAACTAAGTAAAATACTCACGTGAGTAACAACTTCTCGGGAAACGACGATGAAAATTTTGTACAAACATTAACAGGTCGTGTTAAGTGAAATGTCAAGACAAAATCCCAGACTCTGAGGTCCTTGAGCGTATCAAAATATCAGGCATTATGGACTGTCTCCTCCTGAAAGGCTAACCTCGGTGGTATAGATGTTACAGTGAAAACACTTAAACGGTCAAAACTAGTTTTGACTGAAGAAAATCAAGCAAAATTCTAATATGTATCCAACAATGTCGAGTTGGTTTTCGGTCCTACATGTTCAACCTAGCACGCTCCTTCGCGCTCCGCTACACTACGCGCTTCGTAGCACCTATATTTTTGTGAGTGATGCATCGTTTTAGGTGTTTTAACCATTTGATATTTCATTAATGTAAGCTTTAGACAAAAGTACTTTTGACTGATTTTAGACTAGTAGGTATTGACCGTTTAAAAGTTTTGACTGTGACATAGACACCATACCGGATCGGCGATTTCGGTCAGCCTAGACGCACACAAAAAGGATGTGAGACGACAAAGAAAAGACGCGATTAAAATTCGCCCCCAGCCTCGTCCCATTCTCTGTGGGTTTCGTCCCGTCCCCTTCGGTAAATTTTGTATGAAAGTTTCGTCTTTCCTAGACGACGTGTCTTTTCCGCGCTCCCGCCCTACGTTCTTTCCGTGTACCCGACGCATAAGAAGACTTTTTCCGAGATTTGAACTCATGAACGTAACCTTGGAGGTCAATATTTAAAATACAAGGACGTCCTGATTGCCTGTTAGTTGCGAGCGATACCCCACTGTCGCTGATTTGTGTGAAAGTTGCAGAAAATGTAAGAGTGAGGAAATTAAGGAACTTCCTAAACGAGATTTTTTAATTACTTCAATTAAATCGATAGTTAATTGTTGTTGTTTGCCCGTCAATATGGCTAATTTTGCGTCAGCACAATTTGCGGATAATCGCCTTGAATACAATGTATTAAATTTACAAAAATATATAATTTAAAACAGTGTACTTTTACCACAAAACGCATCCAAAGAGATTCCAAAACAATCGTAAATGACAGAAATATATAACTTCATATTAGTATGTTTATATTTTTATTTATTTAGGTTTATATATAGATAGATAAAACATGTACCTATGTCGCATAAGCATCGTTAATAAAAAACTAAGCAGCTTTGTTAAAAAAAACTTCAGCTGTTGTTTTAGTAAACTGCTGTTTTAGTCAACATTTCTCAGGGCCATAAGCGAAAGTCGAACATAAATTTCTCTCGTCCAATTACATTTTCTCGTTTAAATAAAGGAGCGCTTTACTTTGACGTCCAATAGGTGTGACTCAGTCTAGGGTTGCTAAAAACACTTGATTACAATGATTTATGATTTTATTTCAGTAAGATATAGTCTGAATATGACAATATTTTATGAAGACCCTATTTCCCTGATATTGTGTTTCTATCTGCCTTCACAATTTCTCAAGTTTTTTCAGGTATATAAATAAAAATGATAGATAGCCAATCTAGATCTTTTCGAGATTTTTCGGACACTTACTACGAGTACTTATGAGTGATTCTACTAAATATACAATATTTCAGCAACTGTTATTGTATAACTCATATCCTACTATATAATATTATAAATGTGACAGTTTGTTAAGATGTTTGGACGTTTGTTACTCAATTACGCAATAACGTCTGAAGCGATTTACATGAAACTTGACTTACCCATAGATAAAGGCTTGAATCGAGACAATATTCTTGTTAATGCGTTCCCGTGGATGAAGCCGCGGGTTACAGCTAGTAGTGAACAAATTGTGTCCTTATTTTTTCGGATGCCGGCCTTTTCACTAAATCCTACTTTAGTTTAAAAGCATAACATAACATATTCTCTCGCCTGTATCCCAGAGGGGTAGGCAGAGATCAGGGGCTGCCACTTGTCACGATCCTGACAGATCACCTTCGCTTCATCAACGTTCATAAGTCGTTGCATGCACGCACGCCAGTTCCGGGTACTTTTTATATTCCCGTTCGCTATAAAAAGTACTTAGATGATAAGTGGGATATCAACCCTTTGTATGTTCCCACTGCTGGAGCACGGCCTCATCCTGCATAGCCGGTAGGTTAGGCCATAATCCACCACGGGGGCCAAGTCCGGGTTGGTAGAGGAGAGAAGATGATAGATATTCAATTTAAAAAAAATCAGGATTTAAGTTGCCGGCAACCCTAGCTCGGACCCTTGTCAAAGAACCACAAGCTGGGCTGGTGCCTATGCGGAGGTGAACAAAACACATCGTTAGTAGTAGCGTTTTTATCCGCCCCGGCTGAGCGGGGTTTCTTCTAAGCAAATAACAGACGTTACCAAAACCGTGACTTCGACTCTAAAGTACGTGGGACACTCAGAAAGTTTTGAGGAACTAAAAAACTAACTTCTATGAAAAAAATATCTTTATTAAATCTTTTCAAAAAACTCTCCACCAGCCTCTATACAAAGTTTTATGCGTCTGAACCAATTTTCAAAACATTTTTTCCAGTCCTTCGCAGACACCTCTTCCACGGCCCTCTCAAACGCTGCTAGCGCGTCTTCCGGCGATGAAAACTGTATCCCTTTGAGCTGATTTTTTATTTTAGGGAATAAAAAGAAATCACACGGAGCCAAATCAGGACTGTAAGGAGGGTGTCTCAAGAGTCCAGGAAGTCCCTCGTTTTGATCGCAGAGTGCGCGGGCGCGTTGTCGTGGTGAAGAAGGACCCCGCGGAGCCCGGTGTTCGGTCGCTTGTTGCTCAATTCTTTGGTTTTAAAACCTTATATTGGTTGAAAAGTGTCGGTGTCCTTTTTTCTGTATAATAAAGTGCTCTCTGTCTATTTTTTTAACCAATGAATTGTTAATGGGTTGTCGGGAGGCAAGAAATATTTGTCATAAAGGTAAAAAGTGAAAGTTAGTTTTTTTCTAAAAACAAGTCACTACAACGGATAAGGAAGTTTCTACCGTACAATTATTTCTAAAGTATTCAATTATTTTATTCGTCTAATCGTTAAACAAAACTTAATTAAGCTACGTAGGTACTACTTTTAGCTTCATTCAAAGTTAATGCTTAATACTTTGTTTCACACGAAACATTAAACTGGACATTACATAAGGAATAACTTTCCTACAATTTGAATGATTCAAGAGCGAGTGGGTGCCAAAAAGGACTCGAATCGGTTCGTGTAAACATTATGTAAGCACAGTCCGGGCATGCCGCGAAGTTGGCTTTGCAAACTCTGTACGCCTCAGATTTTACATTATGAAATAAATTATTTATCCATCAACGTTAAGCCGTCTAAGCTTCTGAAAAACAAACTTAACTTTTCATTCATGACCAGTCAACTTAGACCTTATTTCTGCCACGGTAAAGTCCACAATTGCAGGTACCTATAATTATGTGGGATTAATTTTGCCCGAGCTCGCTTTACTTATGCATGATAGTATCTAGCTTCGTCTAAACTTCACTGTCTCATGTTTGTCTATGAATGTACGCAATACGCCTATACATACACTAATCTACAAATTATGAGAAGATTTGGAGTAAGATAAAGTTATGTTTTCGGAAGTAGTGACAGTGACATCAGAGAGGAAAAATGATATTGATAAATATCTAGTCTCTATGCACTTAAAAGAGCGAATGATGTTAGTGTCTAGCAAGGTAAGTCCAAACGTCACTATGTCGTGTTTGTCAATGAATGTACTCAATATGCAAAAATACATTATGTAATGTTACACTAATCTGCAATTTTAACGTTAAGATGAAGCTAAGTTTTCGAAGGTAATATCCAGTTTGGGTGGACGGAAGAAATTCATATTTAAGTCGAAAATAAAAATAAATATTTTTTATGACTAAGCAAATAAAAAAAAAAACAATTAAAAATATAATTATGTTTCTTTTATATCTCACTATTTTAATCAATTTTCTATATTTGGTTGGGAAATTTATCTTAAATCAACGCACATTCTATGGGAATTTCAACCAGATACCTTTTACGGTTCAAGAGAAAGAAGCCCTTTTTTAATAGGTCAGGCAGACAGACAATTAAGTGACGGATGAATGGACAGACAAACGGACAGACAGACATACATTGTATTTTGTCATTATATTGGCTTTAATTAACGTCAATCAATTTTATACACCTTTAATTTATATCATCATCATCATCGGGGGCCAAGTCCGGATTGGCGGAGGCTTGCAAGACTAGTGGCTGGTTTTACTGTCAGAAGTTTTCAAGCCGCCCTAAGGCCTCTGACTTGGCTTAGTGACTGGCATAATATCGACGGCAGCCGGCACCAACTGCTTAACGTGCCTTGCAAAGCACGGAACCGCTCGGAAAAATGCCACTAGCGTTAGCCATAGACTATTTACCCATCCATGCACTAACGCGCCCTGTGTGGCTTAACCTTCGTGATCGTTTAAGATCACCCAGGCAGCCGGGGCTGCGAGCGATTCATATTACGAGTATTTTATATATAAACCTATTTAGAGGCTAAAAATTCCACCCATGCCGGGACTCGAACCCGCGACCTCCGGCCAACCGTGCCAGTGCTCTCCCAACTGAGCTAATGGGCGACTCACCGACATCAGCGAAATGCCGTACCTCTTTACAATAGGTACTCTATGTATTACGTACAGGCAGAGACAGCCCATTAGCTCAGTTGGGAGGGCGCTGGCACGGTTGGCCGGAGGTTGCGGTTTCGAGTCCTGGCATGGGTGGAATTTTTAGCCTCTAAATAGGTTTTTAAAATTGTCCTTAGCACGGGTTAGTGCATTAAAAAGAATATAATTTATATATATTTCTTTAATCTCATCATCATCATCATTTCAGCCTATTGCAGTCTACTGCTGGACATAAGCCTCCCCCAGGGTGCGCCACAAGACCCGATCTCCCGTTTTCGCCATCCAGTCACCACCAATTTATTGACACAGTTAAATTATTTTTTCAAATTCAATTTCAATCTAATAGCTAATTTTTTTTTTAAATTGTACTTAGCACGGGTGGCATTTTTCCGAGCGCTTCCGTGCTTCGCAAGGCACGTTAAGCCGTTGGTGCCGGCTGTCATATAATGGCAGTCGTTAAGCCATGTCAGAGGCCTTATGGGCGGCTTGATAACTTCTGACAGTAAGGCCCGCCACCACTGTCTTACAATCCTCCACCAACCCGGACTTGGCCCCCGTGGTGGAGTATGGCCTAACCTTCCTGCGATGTAGGAAGAGACCCGTGCCCCAGCAGTGGGGACATACAAGGGTTGATAACGATAACTTAGCACGGGTTAGTGCATTAAAAAATAGAATATAAGCTAACATGAAATTAATTCTGTCGCTCGATGTAATTTACGCTGTCAATCGCAAGCAGTATTACGATGTAATAATACTGCATGCTGTTTGGAAATTGCTGTTCCTTAAGTGATTTTCCTTAAGTCATGTATGAGACAAACCCTAAATGTAACATCTATAGGTACAACTCGTCGTCGCAATAAAGTTATGAATTATGAATTATATCGTAGATACTATGGGTGGGTTGCGTTTAACATGCTTCGGGCACATACTACTTAATACTAAATGTCAACTTTAGCTAATGCTTACTCCATAATTCTAGTATTGTAGTTGAGATAGGTAGCTCAGTTGCTGTTCTAGCTAGCAGATTATCGATTAGGCTTTCATATCAATCACATATGGCTATTGTTAACGATTTAATAATAATGGTATCAATTTGGAACGTCACCGTTTGATTACCGACATATTCATCAATCTCAATGCCTTAGGAAACTGAATGTATAACGTGTATGCTAACCCTTTTAACAGATAGTAAGATAAGATAATATTGTAATTATCTAAGCGAGAAGTATATATTATTTAATGTTTACAAAATAGTGAATCTTTTAACTTCCTGAGTCTTGACTTAGAAAATAACAAAGGTTTACAATAGTTATTTTCTATTATTTTCAAGGTCAGAACTTACGACGATAATTACATTTTACAAGGTCTGTAGATGCCTTCGAAAGACTGGTCGAATCGCTGACACGAAAAGAAGAAGATAGATAAGATAATATTTTAATTTATCTAAGCGAGAAGTATATATTATTTAATGTTTACAAAATAGTGAATCTTTTAACTTCCTGAGTCCTGACTTAGAAAATAACAAAGGTTTACAATTGTTATTTTCTATTATTTTCAAGCTCAGGACTTACGACGATAATATAATTCATATGATTGACGCCTACAGTGTTCGATATATGTCCGCGTAGACTTGAAGTAGCAACGAAATTAAATCGCCATGTTTAGAACGCATTAACAGATTCTGAGAGATAAAAGATAAAATATGAGAGATAAAAACAAGATCCCTAAAACACTCTTCGTAGTCTATGTAATTAGCTAACACTTAAGTGGGCAAGAGCAAAATAGTTCCAACGTTAAATTGAACTTTATCACCTTGATATAGAGTCCAAAACCAATAAAAAAATCATACTACCCATGCCTTATTAAGGGTTAAGGTAAAGGGAGAGTCACAGATTATTTAAACTGCCTCCAAAGACAATTTTAGAGGAATCGAGTTTTTATAGATAGAGAGATACAAAGATAGAATATTCTTTATTGTACACAGAAATGACAGTTTATGACTATCAGTATACCCAGGTACTTACCTAATGTTGTTGTGCAAGTGGACATAAATTTAGTTAACATTGTAAGTTCTATAATCTATATATCTATAATCAGCCCACATCAACCCACTGCTGGGCATAGTCCTCCTTTTTATTGCGCCATTTTTTATCGACTAAAAACCTTTTTATGGATTGCGCCAATTGTAAGTTATCTAGTGTTAATAAAACAAGAAAAAGTATACCTAATAACGGTATTGAATTATTTATGTATTTTATCTTCTGATGTGTATAATAAAAAGTAATTTCGTATGTGTGCGTGTCTAATATAATAGGTTATAATTGTTATAGTACACTACGTGTTATAGGTACTCTGTACCTACTCGACAAATCAGATAATTTTTACATATAGGTACCTACGGTAGGTAGGTATGAAGAAAACTATGGATTACTATCCGTAGAAAGTAAATAAAAACCAGAATCATTACATAGCTCACCCTATAATTTTCAAAAGTTCAACGACATCTTTGTCTTGGCACCTGTTTGGTGGCGACCACCACTTTCCAAAGTCTTTGTGCACCGTTGTCCGTCTCACCAATGCTTCGTCGTTCAACATCGCACAGAATCTGACGATATATACATGTTGAGGTCATATCGTAGAATTGCTCACTTCATGAAATGCTCGATAATTTTAAGGAATGGTCGTCTTTCTTGATGTGGGCAACTCCATTTGACCAGATCATGCTCAGTTTTTTGCAAGCCTCGTGAACTCGAGATTGTTTTCATCCTAAACTCTTTTGCTATCACTTTATTATTTAGCTTATAAGAGAAACCATATTCTCGTCAGCAGCCGCCATGTTGTTCCTACACTAAAAAAGCTCTTGCAGTGCCTCCACCGGTAATTAATGTTACTATTTTACGATGTGATCAAAAAATCATGAATATTTGATAAAGTAGCCGCACGGAATGCGACCATTTCAAGAAGTTCTGAGGCATTTCATGATGCGGGCAAATCTATTCCCACGACATACTTAGATCACCGTACAGTTGAAAACTCGACCTTAACATTTTTATTGCAAGTACCTCCGTATTGGAACTGATTAGAGTGCATGGATGTTAAAAGTCGTTGTGATGTCGACTGTACTATGTACTGAAGGAGTATGTATCTTATGATTTATCCCAGGGGAACACTTTATCAAGATAACAAGTACCAGATGCCAATTCTGAATTCAGATCTTTGTCTATCTGTAGGCCGCCAATTTTACTATGTATCTTTGTAAATATTTTGTATTTGTTGTTTTTTCCAGTGAACCATGAAGAATAGTTATTCTTATCTTATTTTAAGCCAAGTTTCATGTGAATCCGTTCAGCATAACAGCTTTTAAGTTTTTAATATTAATGGAGTAGCATTAACAGACAGACAAACCTGCAATAGTCGTTGGTCTCTACACTGTCACGCCTTAGGTGAAAAGAATAGTGATTCCTCCATCTAAAGAACTGTTCATAGTTCTTTGGGTGCTTGATCAATTGCGTCATTTTTTCCGCTAGTCCTTCCACTCCAAGCTTTTTTGCGTTCAAATAACTTCCGTCTGGCATAAATCTGCAAATACTTATTTATCAGGCAAAAAAACCTGACCTAGCCAAGAAGAAACATAAAATATGTGGGATTTCCCATATAAGGTAAAAATACTATGCCAATAAGAGACTAAGCAAATCAAAGTAAACCAGAAAAAAATCCTTTAAAAGTTACCTTGAATAATTAGCGCCCCCGTAGACTACAGGTACAGCGTTATTTTGAAAAGCTGTCAAGACCTTTTCAGTAACATAATCTTCGCTAAATGTCTTCTCAAACGCTAGGTAGAAGTAGTAGTTTTCCTTGATGGTTTTCAGTGGAGCCCGTTCAACGGGATACTGTTTGCCACTGCACTTTCCGTAGACGTCGAGACCCATGTCGTATTGCGAGTCCAATTTTGATGCAAGAGCCTTTGCAAAGTCTTCCCGGTGACTCATAGTGTCACAGTGCGATACGATCCAAATGGCAGCATCTGTCTTACTCATCAGGGCATCTTTAAATTTTTCATCCACTGGATCCATAGCCTTTTGTCTCATCCAGTGTATCTCGATATCAGGACCTATGACTTGACCCTCGTGCCTTACCACTAAATGCCCTAATTTAATGTCAGAATCCAGTCTATATGTCCAAGTCCAATTGAAGAAGTTGTTATACTTCCCAACGCATATAGGATACTCGTAAGCTGGCTCAAAGCTTACAAACACGTATTTCTGATGAGGTGACCTCATCACCGGTAGCTCCTTTTTCAGGTAAAAGAATATTTCTGGGCCGTTGAAGATGAGTGCGTCAAACTTTGAGTGGTCCGGCAAGAGAGATCGGTTGCCAGTTACGTAGCAGTTTGTGTGTGGGCATTTTTGCTCGATAAATCCCTTCTGCCCTTCTCCCATATACATTTGGGGCAAATTTCTGGGATCAGTCCAGATGAGTATATATTTCATAGTACCTAATGGCATCTTTGTGCTTGTTTTCTGTTTGGTGTAATTTTTCTGTGAGTCAAATTTTGATTTTGGGAGTCGTAGAATGGATTCCTTAACGTATAAATGTATAAGACCGAACAAAAATAATAAAGTTATGGAGACCATTTTGGCTCTTCTCACCATTTTTATTCTCATTTTGATTGAACTTTTGAGATTTAGTTACTTATGTTTTAGTATTGTGTTACAAATTTGTATAAGTATTCCAATTTTACTCAGTAAATCTATAAAGAAATCTTAAGTTAAAACACAACCACAAAATGACGGGTGAAAGGTAAATAAAAAAACAGTCTATGGCACAGATTAAAAGTGTATGGTTTATATTTTTATATTTTACTGACAGAAAATGTACAGACTACAAAAGTCTGTTCATTCTGCCAGTACAAATAATATAGACCACCGACTACAAACGACAATACTTTATCCAAAGATAACTTACCTTTACGCAGCTGCTCTATGCTGTTTTTATGACCCCGAACACTGACTTCCACAAGGCAGTATTGGCTACCTATGTTTACCACAAACACATTTCTTAGGGGCACCATTGTTTAGAACTGAAAATTTAAAAGTTTCCTTGGGTCAGGTTACCAGGTGATATAGTTACCGATACAGAGATAATGTGCCGTAGATGTAACATGTTAGAGTTCTGTTCCCAAAAAAACACTATTACCACGCTTTCTGACTGCCTACCCCGTCTTTACCAGTCACTTCTCGTAAAGAGCCCACTAAGGGCTATTTTTGTAATCTCACAGTCAAAACTCTTAAAAGGTCAAAACTAGTCTAAAATCAATCAAAAGTAGGTACTTTTGTCCAAAGTTTTACCATTTGGCACTTTTGAAATACCAAATGGTAAAAATACCTAAAATTATTCATCACTCAATCTGCGACAAAAAAAAATATAGTCGCGACGTAGCGCGTAGCGTAGCGGAGCGCGAAGGAACGTGTTAGGTTGAACATGTAAGACCGAAAACCAACTTGCCATTGTTGGATACATATATTAGAAATTTACATAATTTTTCTGCAGTCAAAACTAGCTTTGACCGTTTAAGAGATTTTACTGTAATATATATAAAGATACAACCAGTTACTTTGACAATAGATCAAGTTCAAGTTCAATCGTTTATTGCTGCTTCATGTGGTACATTTAATATAAGTAGCAGTGGAACTAGCACTTTGCCGATGTTTTTAAGTTGCAAATATTTTAGGTTATTGAATAATACACTAACTAAATCCTTAAAAAACCTATTTAGAGGCTGAAAATTCCACCCATGCCGGGATTCGAACCGACGATTTCTGGCTATCCGTGCCAGCGCTCTTTCCAACTGAGCTAATGGGCGACTCACCGGCATCAGTGAAATTTTGAACCTCTTTACACTATTCTCTGTATAACGTACAGGCAGCGACATCTGTCTTAAGTAAATTGCATCAATTACAGCCCCGACTACCTACTTTGCAGTTAGGTTTTTACATCGGAATGATGAGTCTAATTTGTGGTGAAATGATTGCAGGAAATCCTTCACATTACGTAAGAATTTGATAGGTATGAAAGGTATTTTTTTATAGGCCAATGAAATCCAAACAATTGGTCCTAATTACTGATCATAAAAGACTCGATTGCCCTGAGAGCTCGTCTACCTTACAATAATGTTAAAATATAGCCTCTGAAAGCGGCCAGTATGATGATGTGCAATAAATCAGGGAATTTCAGACCTTTCTTCTCAACCTCGTGAATGGACTACGTAATCACTAAGTACGTAGTCGGAGTGTAAAGCTCCGAATGTAAATCACTCTCTTTATGGCTTCGTTCTCTAGGGAAATTTTCCTGTTGGGTTATCCATACAAGGTTCAGGTGATCGACTAGAAAGAAAACCTTGTAGTCGGTAATCGTACTCGATTGCTAGTGTTAGGTGTAATTACTATAGAGTTATTTTGCTGAAACACGTCAATCACAGATTGAACGGTTTACCCAAGAATGATCGTTGCCACATTATTGACGGGTCCGTGGGCAGATGTGTTCTGTGGAAAGATCACCAGCCCGGTACAATGTGATAGCGGCTTCAGTGTGCCAACGGGATCCTGAAAAAGAAAAAAAAAAGTAAAAATATGTTTATTGCTCATAACTTATAGTTAGGTACATTTCCAGCGGCATGCGGTACCCACAATAGGAGACCCCGTATCGTGGGTACCAGTTCTTCATACTATGTAAGTATATAATATAACGGCAATAATACAGAACTTATCAGCTAATAAAAATTTTTTCGCAACATGCAATAAAGATTAACATTGTGTGAGATCTACTGTATAATATTATAATAAATAGATATAAATATAAATTAAAGCGGCTGGGAAACATTGGACGAGACTAGCAATAGACCGGATGGGGTGGCGTGAAAGATAAGATGGCTATACCCAACGGTGGGCTCTGTGTATGTGCCGATTTTTCTATCTAATCTTTGAGACAGCGACTTCCTTCTGTCCTTGGCCATTCTCATTCTGCAGCAACAGAAACGGATACAACTTATCAAAGCTTTCTCCCTCTAATTGATAGGTATCTATTTTATTATTCAACGACTTTTAGGAAGCTTAGGGCTTGATCTATTAGTAGTTTAAATTCTGGAGAGTATCCAGTTTGTTTTAAACTCTAGAATTTTATAGCGCCTAAACGGACCAGATTTTAATGGCCCTTTTCAAGATCATCATCTAACAGCAAATAAAACTCTTTCGGCTATTCACAATTACCTATAGAATATTTTCAGCAATAATTGTGAGACCAAGTTTGGAATATCGAAAAAAAAACCGGACAAGTGCGTATCGGGTCACGTGCAGTGTAGGGTTCCGTAGTAGGTCGGCTTTACCTTCTTTACATAAGTAACAACTTCATCAACACAATTTTCGATGGAATTGAAGTTTCCCTACTCGTTAACTTGTAAATCTTATTTAGCCGTGATAATTTCCTTTTTAGTTCCTTATTTAGGCAGTAATACAACTGCTCTATTTCTTTACTGTTTATCCGGGAGGAACCGAGAGGAGGGACGGGGCTAGCAAAAACAAAAACTCTAACAAAAACGGGGCCTTTAAAGCTTAATATTTCGCAAACGGGTTCTTTAATCGAAGAAAAAATGGTTTTTCGAAACTGTCAATATTTTTACGACCAACTCAACAATATCCCACACTATGGTGTCGGCGAGAAAAAAATGCATCCATTATTTATGTATAGGGACAGACGAGGAATAGAGATAGACAGAAGAACAAGCTGACACACTGGTGGACGGATATGGCGAACTGTAAGGGTTCTTTGTTGACTACGTTTGAGCCCTAAAATCTGCTATTACAAACTAAATTTATTTTAGTGACAGACGAGGAATCGAGACAGACAGAAGAATAAGCAGACACACGGGTGGACGGATATGGCGAACTGTAATGATTGTTGTTGATTACGTTTGAGCCCTAGAAATTTACTATTAAAAACTAAATTTATATTAGTAGCTTTACGTTCGCACATAACGAAGACCAAATAGATAGAGAACACTTTATTGCACAGCCACAAAAAAAGATAAAAACCATGAAAAAACTAATATTTAAAGCTAAGCAGTTAAGCAGCAGGAATATGAACTTATGAGACTAATGACAAGACCAATAATTAGTTTTTTTTGCATTAGACATTTCGTAAACAAAGAAGCAGGGCTGCAGATATAGTCAACCTAAAAATTGTCTGCCTAATTTATATTTTTAGGGTTCCGTACCTCAAAAGGAAAAAACGGAACCCTTATAGGATCACTTTGTTGTCCGTCTGTCCGTCCGTCCGTCCGTCTGTCAAGACCCTTTTTCTCAGGAACACGTGGAGGTATGAAGCTGAAATTAATATCAATTACTCAGGTCTACTGTCCCTTGAAGCTGTGAAAAAATCAAACTTCTAAGCCAACGCAATCAAAAGATACAGCCGTTTATGCCGCAAATTTTCGACACTTGCAAGAGAATCAAAACCTACAGGGTGCTTCCCGTGAACTCAGAATCTTGAAAGGTACGAAGCAACGTCTTATAGCATAGATAAAGGAAAAATTACGAAAACCATAAATTTTTAGTTACATCACATAATATATATTTTTTTAATAATTTTAAACTTACTACCCATTTCCTCATAAACGCGTAGAGGTATTAAATTGAAATTCATAACAAATACTCAGGTCTATAATACAGGTTTGTACGGAACCCTCGGTGCGCGAGTCTGACTCGCACTTGGCCGGTTTTTTTTAAGTATACATAACTACTTAGTTCACTATTGAGCCAAGTAAATACAGCTTTCTATCTACGTTTCAGATGTTATATCTACGTAATAATGAGCAGTAGCCCTACTTCTTTGTTTACGTCTAATGCTAAAAAAACAAAGTATAGAACGAGCAAAGCACATGACAGAGATTACAGCTTCCTACAATATGGTTGCATTAGGCAAAAACTGAACGAACTTAGTAATATGGAAATGAGAAGAAACACTTTCGGTATACTTGTTTCTAGTAGCCTCTTCAAGATAATACAATCTTGAACGTAATTTACGTTTACGTTTTGACCTAAAAGTGAACATGACAAATCTTGCCAACTGTGGAATAGTTTTAAAAACCTATTTAGAGGCTAAAAACTTCACCCATGCCGGGACACAACCCCCGCGACCCCTGGCCATGCGTGCTAGCGCTCTTTCCAACTGTGCCAATGGACGACTCACCGGCATCAGTGATATTTCGAACCTCTTTACAATATTCTCTATATTGTATCACTGATGCCGGTGAGTCACCCATTAGCTCAGTTGGAAAGAGCGCTGGCACGGATAGCGAGAGGTCGCGGGTTCGAATCCTGGCATGGGTGAATTTTTAGCCTCTATAAATAGGTTTTTAAAATTGTCCTTAGCACGGGTTAGTGCATTAAAAATAATATAACATGTAGAATAGTTAGTTAAGATGTTGTTTTTTAGTACCTACAGCTTAGAACCTAGGATGAACAATCTAGGCCTTTAATTGATTTCCGCCAAAAGAGGCCGTCTTAGCGGAAATGGACTAAAGTCCTTAATATCAATACTACATTCTAGGCTATATGTTTCAAAAATAGTTATCACAGATATTTAGATTTTAAAAACCTATTTAGAGGCTAAAAATTCCACCCATGTCGGAATAGGTTTTTAAAATTGTCCTTAGGCAGGTTAGTGCATTAAAAAGAATATAGATATTTCGATGTTTGATGTTTACCTTTTTACCCGACTGCAGCGAAGCCCAAAAGGAGGGTAATGTGTTTAGTGCGTATGTATGTATGTATGTATGTATGTATGTATGTATGTATGTATGTATGTATGTATGTATGTATGTATGTATGTATGTATGTATGTATGTATGTATGTATGTATGTATGTATGTATGTATGTATGTATGTATGTATGTATGTATGTATGTATGTATGTATGTATGTATGTATGTATGTATGTATGTATGTATGTATGTATGTATGTATGTATGTAAGTATGTCTATGTTCCCTCATAACTCCTTAACCAATGGTCAGATTTTGTTAAACAAGGTGTCATTCGATTCGGCATTCTTGCGCGGGTGTCATAGGCTATATAAAATCATAATTATGCGATCAGAACCGTGACGAAAAATAAAATTCGTTAAGAAGCTTCGTTAAAGTACAGCTAGGAGCCACTAGATGGCGCTGTTATATTTAGTTTATTGAATTCGAATACTAATTTTATTGAACTACCCCTAACAGGTGTGAAATATTTAAAACAGAATTTTGCGGATGACGTAGGTTACATAAAATCAGCATTAATAGAGAACCAACGGAACAAAAAATTACATTTACTTCTAAGCAATTAAAGTACCACTTTTAGCCACTTGATGGCGCTGCTATATTTTATTTATTCTGATACATGTGTATACATAATTTTGGCTTTGGTCTACATGTAAACAAACCATTTATAGAATCGGTACAAATGCGGAAAGAAATAATTCCTATAAAGTGGTTTGATCCTTCTAGATCATTCATTTAATTAAAAAATATAATTTTGTTTAACTACGCCTAACACGTGCAAAGTATTTAATTAAAAGAGACTTTTGCGGCTGTCGTTGATTACATAAAATCAGCATTAATAGAGAACAAACGCAACACTAATAATATTCACTTCTAAGTAATTAAAGTACTGTAGCATTAGTTCCTCTACCCAACTACAGATGGCGCTGTTTGTGTTCTAAATTGTGGTATGGTTTTGTCCGAAGGCCCTACATGATATTAAACAAAATTGGATAGTATTTGAGCACTCGACCAATCACTTCGACCAATACTGACTGTCCACTAATAATTGGCACGACTAGTGACGTAAGTAATATACCTCGCTTTGCGCTGTGGTGCGAGTAGTACAGTTACTAATCCGTAATCCTTAGTAAGTTTCATATTGCTTCAATAAATAGATCCCTAAGTACGTGCTGTCGTGCTGAAACAACGTTTCTCTTCTTGTCTGCTGAAACCCTGTCCTACAGTACCACTTTTAGCCACTAGATGGCGCTGGCATATATTTATTCTAGTACATGTATAAATTTACATAATATCAGCTTTGCTCTACATGTAAACAAACCGTCTATAGAAACGGTATAAGTGCTGAAAGAAATAATGCCTATAAAGTGTTTATTTCTTTCTACGCCATTCGTTTATCTCATTAATTTAAGAAATATCAACCTCATAGGGGGTAATAATACATTACTGCAGAGGCCGAGAAGTAAGGGATTGCTGGACGAGTTTGGTATAGACGGCCGAGTCGTAGACGAGGCCGTCTAGAACGAGTCCTGCAATCCCTGTTCCGGCCGAGGATTGTATAATGCTTTTTTCAAAGAATGCGAGGAAATATTAATATTAAAATAATTACTATGTAATTAAGAAATAATAGTTTAATTTGCCGCCTTTTTTATTTTTTAAATACACTAACATATTTGAGCACCATGTTTAACCGCACAAAAACCAATACCATAGATTGTTTTTTTTTTAATCTTGCAAGTATGCTTACATAACTTAGTAGGTGGTTGGCTGTATGTAATTTTTCCTTGGTCAGTTTAATTTTAGTAAGTAACTTTAAAAAGTTAGAGCAGCGGACGGTAAAGGATTTTCATACTTACTTTACTGGCTTAGGCCAGTAAAGTGAGGCGGGGGCCATGAAAGAGAAACTTTGTGGCTTTATTTCATGGTAATAACACAAACATTTCCGACCATGTTTGAGAAAAAATAATTAATTTCTTAACACTGATATTAATTTCCTACTGACACTTAGACCAAAACTAACTGAACAAAATATATAAAGTGTAGCATGTAACTCCTTTTCCCCTGTGCGGTCATAGTCAGACAAGCTGGGTTCAAAGAAGAAACAATAAATGATAAAAAAATATTTGAACGCTCTCACTGGTAACCGAAGACGGATCCTCCGTGACCTCGTATCGTAGGACCCATGAAATTTTAAAAAATTCTAGCTCTATTCATCTTAACGAATTTTATCTCGTTTCCTCCGAAAATAAGATTATGATTTTGTGTTAGGTTTCCTGTTCACTTGTGAGACCAAAGATTGCTTATCTACACCTAAATATTCAGTAAAATTTTTCAATGCTTTTGGGGGCCACCTCAAGATGAATTTGTTATAGTTTCGTTTTAATACCGGTAATATTTTGGCATTCAGAAAACCAAGATTTTGTATGTCTCCACGCCCATGCCACAACTCTAAATAACTACGCCAGGCCGAAGGCCGAGCCCCATCATGCGGGTGCGAGGAAACTTGCCGCGACGAGGTTGAAGGCCGAGCTCAATACAGGTCGCGGCACAGCCGAAGGCTGTGAAGTGGGTTAGAGGAATATTCCTACGGCGATTCCAAATGCTGAGCTCTATTTACGCTGATGCCAAATGGAGAGACTATTAGCGCGGCAGAAGGCCGCGACAGTTACTTAAAGTTGCTGTTAGGAGGAAACCTGTCGCGCCTTTGTACAGGCCGCGGCTGAAGGCTCAGACCATTTATGTTCCCATTTACAAGTCCTTATTCTAAGTAATTAGCGAGACCGGAGACTGGGCCCAGCAATGCAAGCACGAAGAATTCTACTCTGGAGATGTCGAAAGCTGAGCGCCGTTCAGGTCGAAGAGATAATTCATGACCATTCCAGTCCCCACCTACAATCGTTAACATTAAATAACTAGGTGCAGTGGAGCGTTTTTAGGCTACATAAAAAACACACAATTTATGTAAGGATAATAAAGAAAAACATCTGTCGTTTCCTTTGCAAATATTCTAGATAGTTTAACACCATTAGAACATATTCATTATACTAGCTAAAAAATATCGTACGACATATTTTTTTAATGCAGGCAGGTGGTACCTATGACTATATCAAACAAGTATATCAGTAAAAATATTTATGATTTGCCGAGACATGTCCATTGTCGAACAAAAGAAAATAAAGCAATAAACTAAAATCCATTTAGGAAATAAAATAATATAACGATTTAAAGCATGTAAACAGAACAGATGAACCTTTAAATTTTATCGTTTTACTGAGTCACTAAAAGGTCAAAAATAAAAAAAATATTTAAAAAAATAAAAGAACCCGACTGCAGTGATAAATCAACTGAAAGGGAAAAAATAAGATAATTTTATTTTCAAATGCTAATGTCGAATCAGAAGAGTTCATGCTGCTTTACTTGAGGGACCAAATAATATAACTTTATAAGCATTATTTGCTCAAACTGTTGCATTTATTATTTTATATAAAATGATGCAGTCGGGACCCATTAGAGGACTTTAAACAAACAGTAATGGGTCCCGACTGCATCATTTTATATAAAATAATAAATGCAACAGTTTGAGCAAATAATGCTTATAAAGTTATATTATTTGGTCCCTCAAGTAAAGCAGCATGAACTCTTCTGATTCGACATTAGCATTTGAAAATAAAATTATCTTATTTTTTCCCTTTCAGTTGATTTATCACTGCAGTCGGGTTCTTTTATTTTTTTAAATATTTTTTTTATGATTTTTATTTCGTTGGTGGCGCTAGTAAGCACCTTTAAGCTCCTTATTATGTCTTCCTGCAAGGCACATGCTCACAGAGAGAATCACCACGCGTGGTGATTTCAAACGCTGAAGTATGAGGTGTAAACATAGCAGATACTCAAGTTTCATTACGATATTCTCCTTCACAGTCAGTGAGTGGTATGCTACAACAACGGGCTACCTCTGTGGCGTAGCGATAGCGCGTCTGCCTACCATGCAAGAGCTTACCCAGGTCTTGGTTGTTTACATGTTTGTGATCGTTGTTTCTGGTTCCCACGACACAGGGTATCCTAGTTTGGGGCCAGAAGCAATGTATATGCAAAAAAAAATTAAAAAAAATCACTGATAAAGTAACTTACATTTGAACCGCGATCTTCACCAATGTAAAGCTCCACCTCTCAATATCATTCATGCGTGATGTATTAATTAGTACCGAGACTCAGACACAACAAGTGATGTGAAAGCAGCAGACTCAAGGGTTTCGCGGTTTCGTCTGTTGCGAATATTGACGTAATAATTTAGGATTAGCGTGAACTTTGACTCGCCGTGAACTTTCTCGTCTGCAGTCAAATTTGTCTGTAAGCACCAAATAACTAGACACAGAAGCCCGTACTGTTAAAAGTAGACTATCCTCTAGATCTAGTTTTTTCGCGTTAACGTCTACGTTTTTCGACTTTATATTCTTAAGTTGTAATCATTAAATATAAATTGATCCAATGACAACTAAATTTAAGGACATAACATTTTGAGTTTTTTTGCCCATATTTACTCCAAAAGGATAAACAAGAGGCCTATCTAAGCACTTCTAGGGCCTGTTTTAAAGAACTGAAATCCATGGTTTACCCTTCAATGTAATTTAACATAACACATTCTGGCCCCACACTATGCTACCCTGGGTCGTGGGAACCAGAAACAGCGACATCAAAAACATGTTAACATCCAAGACCTATTTTTTTTTTGTCCCCAACCGGGGTTCAAGCCCGGGACCTCTCGCATGGTAGACAGATGCGCTGCCGCTGCGCCACAGAGGTCTTCATTCATTCATGGTTTAACAATTCGATGTGTATTACAGAGTCAATTAATACACAGATTAACTGTAAAGAAGACTTGACCACGCAATGTACGTGTATTTGGCATAATTATTATGAATTGTATTTTATAAAAAGCGTTCCAGACAAACTTTTGCGCTGGCAGACAACTATTATGTCCTAGTTTTCAACCTAGTTTTCTACTGATAGGTACACTAAAAAGAACATTAAATCAACGTCAATTGAAACTAGGGGTAAAGTAAAGCTGTAAATCTGTAACTATTTATTTTGTGCAAAAACCGTCTAATACAATGGAAATGAGTTGGAGTCAGAGATAGTCTGGGAGCTGACAACAAAGGAGAGGACTTCATGGATGTTTTACAGAAACATGGAATATGGTATCATACTTTGGCACGCGTGGTAATTAAGCTCATACTCTCTCTGTAAGAGAAAGCATGTGCCCTGGAGTGGGATGCATATTATTGTATATATACCTACGCTACATAAAAAAATAATCTTACTTTATCTTTAAGATAAACGGCGGTGTCGTTTCCACTAAGATTTGGTCGGTTTGGCGTTCGGAGGATACTCATTTCCCTATTTTTTGGCTTCATCGTAGGGGTGTTATAGCTTGTTACTCTCATTTTGCGTGATCCTCACACGGTAGAGAATTTATTGCAACTACAGCATACGTGTCCCAGAAACACGGTGCCGGAGCAAACGGAAAGTCGACGCGCTTGTGATGAAGAACTATGCTGAGCAACCCAGCATAGGTACTACGACGATGCTAGTCACGCGTTTTAAATGTCAACAGTCGCGTCCTTTTAGCGCCACAAAACTCGTGACACATGGTAACGTACTGTAATAAACGAATTATTAAAACACTTATTTAAAATAATTCTCTCTTTTTATTTTCACTTTTTAGCCTAACCTCAACTGCGCCGCCCAGCTATTATAAAGATTAGTATTGTTAGTACTTCATCCCTGGCTGGAGCTGCTTCTGAATCGTGGGTATGACCAAATTCTAGGGCGTACCTGATGCAAATTACGATATAGTTTAGCATTCAACCTCAAGACAAGCAAGGTAATATTTAAATAAACATGAATGTATCTAGTTTTGTCGTGCCATCTTCCGGCCTACTGGAGACAGTCGCATCTCGGTGCCGTCACGTACAAACATTTGCCGCTGTCTTTCAGCAAACATATCACGGCTGTGTAGGCTTCTAACAGGCTAATGATAATTCTCAAGGGGGGTAATGAGAGGGATTCCCGAAATTAAGGCAGTGGGACGAGGCAAACACGCTTAGTGTAATAAAATGTTGGTTTGTATGTATGTGTGTCATAATTAATCCCATATTACACTATCATAAATTTATTTTATTCATAGGCTAGTAGATTCGGTGTATTTCGTATTACTTGCATCTATCTATCTTTCTTTTTAATTTTTTGATTATATTCTTCTATTTATAATGTAGCTACCTGAACAATGTACTGGATTAAGAGTGACAATCGTAGGTGTGGCAAATGTACAAGGACTCCGACTCAGCATGTGTTTAAAGTTTGGGATAAACTTCAGCGCTGATATTTTGCTGGTACCCGGTGTGAGCGGCGTGCAGCGCCAAGCCAAACGGTGAAATACCTGACTCTGGACAATAGTAATGATTGGAACGTATATTACCTTTAGGACGCCCATGTCTGTCTGATTTGCAAGATGATGGCACAGACGTCAAAAATGCGTTTTAAGTTAACGTTTTTCTACCATTAGCTCTCGCCAACGGCTAAGCAAACTTACGGCATTCCGCAAGTAGGTATGTACTCTGGATTATGTCGGCCGGCTAAGCTGGGTCTATGGTACGTATGCATGTCGGGCAAGTCTTTTGGCTCCTTAAAAAACACAATTCACTCCACTTCAAAAACGGTGACTAAAGTAGTCTGTGGTGTAGTTTTTACAAGGATAGACGCAACAACAGATTAAATAAGACGTCTCTAGAAGTTTTTAAAAACCTATTTAGAGGCTAATAATTCCACCCATGCCGGGGTTCGAACCCGCGACCTCTGGCTATCCGTGCCAGCGCTCTTTCCAACTGAGCTAATGGGCGACTCACCGGCATCAGTGCAATTTCGAACCTCTTTACAATATTCTCTGTATTACGTAATGTTTAGCCTCTAAATAGGTTTTAAAAATTGTCCTTAGCACGGGTTAGTGCATTAAATAGAATATAGTCTCTAGAAGTGTTTAAGTGAAATCGTTTTTTTATATATAAGTCTGCTTACATCAAAAAAATATTAATGGCATTGTAGCGCGAGTTTATTGTAGGTATGACTGTACTAGGTAAACCGTAAACGTACCGTACACACATACAAAATATATAAACAGAAACTTACTAGACACATAAACTGCGTAAACATAGTAGTTACGAACTAACTTGGGCGAGTTTCCTACGTAAACTTCTTACGTAGGAAGCTAAAGTTGCTGTGGACCAGCTTTGGTCACAATCACTCTAGTAATGGGGTACTAATTACTATTTAAGATAATGATAGTAATAATCCCATTGCGAAATGATTTCATGATTGATTTTTCATTTTGGCCAATTATTATTATTTATTATTATTCTTTATTTGGAAATCCAACAGCACAAAATAACAATAAAATATCTGCAAACAATTATTGTAACAATAAAGCCAAAAATAGATTTCACTTGTAAATATTACTATAAAATATTTATATACTATACAATATTAATGCATGTGCGCTCGTGGCCTTGTCGAAGCGCTTGTGGCCTAGTCGAACCGAGTGATTGCAATCGATCACTTGGGTTAAGCAATATCAGGTGCGGTCAGGTGCTAGATGGGTGACCATCCTGTAACTACTGTTAGTAGCACTTTTTCCGAGCGTTTCCGTGCTTCGCATGTTATGCATTTGGTGCCGGCTGTCATGTAATGGCAATCGCTAAGCCGTGTCAGAGGCCTTATGGGCGGTTTGATAACTTCTGACAGTAAGGCCCGCCACTATCTTATAATCCTCCACCAACCAGGACTTGGCCCCCGTGGTGGACAACCTTCCTGCGATCCAGGAAGAGACCCGACAAAGGTTGATATCGAATTTCCGCTTTAGGTTCACTTACAAGTGAAATAAATAGGACATACTTAAATATAACATTTGTGGAAATCAATGTTTTTACGTGGCTGTTATTTATTTATTTTTTATTTAGTTGTAGAAAAGCCATAGACATTATAATAACTAAATACTATTCAAAAATATGAAACAGAAAGTCGTTAACAGGCTTCCTGATAGCCACAAAATATTAAAACTAACGATTAAATAAAGCCAGGTTTTCACGGTCTTATTGCGCTCGGTCCGAGTGCGCATCCGTGTAAATTAATGCTTCTGATTGGCAATTTTTGTGATGTCACGGAAAACCGTCCAATCAGAAGCATTAGTTTACTCGGATGGCGCACTCGGTCCGAGCGTACTAAGACCGTGAAAACGCGGCTTAAGATTAAGTCACCTCAAAAAAACGAGTTTCAGTTAAAAATAAATTAAGATGTAAGGAAAAATAGGAAAAATATATAGGTAAGATTTATACATAAATAATGAGAAGAGAGACTACTCACTCCTAAAAAAGTTCGCAGTTAGCCGTCGCCTAACTGCCGCAATACTGTCGCTATCAATATCAATATCCGTGTCCGGGTTCCAATTAGTTTATTAAAAGCAGAACAAGCTCTTAATAGGTAGCTGTTGCTTCGATAATTTATTGAAGCCTGCGGTACTGAGAATGTGCTTTTGTGCATTAAGGTTCTATTTGGTACGTGAAAATTAATTTTTGATAGCAACTCGGGTCAGTTGATGGGTCCTTTTGTAAGTCTTAGCAGGAATATAATATCAGACATGTGGCGTCTCTCGACCACGGGGAGAGGATGCAATGAGCGACAGGACAGG
This sequence comes from Yponomeuta sedellus, assembly GCA_934045075.1. Lineage (NCBI taxonomy): Eukaryota > Metazoa > Arthropoda > Insecta > Lepidoptera > Yponomeutidae > Yponomeuta > Yponomeuta sedellus. The sequence continues at coordinate 16,214,594 of OW203732.1, read as the reverse complement.
TTGATTTTAGTTATTTTTATATTTTGTAGCTGTGGCTGTAGCTGTGTGAAAATTAATTTTTGATAGCAACTCGGGTCAGTTGATGGGTCCTTTTGTAAGTCTTAGCAGGAATATAATATCAGACATGTGGCGTCTCTCGACCACGGGGAGAGGATGCAATGAGCGACAGGACAGGTTGATTTTAGTTATTTTTATATTTTGTAGCTGTGGCTGTAGCTGTGTGAAAATTAATTTTTGATAGCAACTCGGGTCAGTTGATGGGTCCTTTTGTAAGTCTTAGCAGGAATATAATATCAGACATGTGGCGTCTCTCGACCATGGGGAGAGGATGCATTGAGCGACAGGACAGGTTGATTTTAGTTATTTTTATATTTTGTAGCTGTGGCAACATTGTCACTTTTTCCCTTCTCTCTGTCACCGTAGAACTGTAATAGCGTTCTTATCTATAATATAAAAATTAATCCCCGAATGTGTTGGTAAGCGCAAATCTCGAGATCAGCTGAACCGATTTCGCTAATTCTTTTTTTAGAATATTTCTTGAACTACGAGGATGGTTCTTACGGAGAGAAAAAAATATAATTTAAAGAATCGATGGTAGGCGGTGCGAAGTTCGCCGGGTTAACTAGTCTATAATATAAAAATGGATCGCTGAATATGTTTGTAAGCGCAATTCTCGAGAGCAGTTGAAACGATTTCGCTAATTCTTTTTTTGGATATTCTTTGATATACGAGAATGGATCTTACGGAGGGAAAATAAAAATATATAGAGAATCGACTGTTACGCGGTACGAAGTTCGCTGGGTCAGCTAGTATAAAATAAATACGTTAACATTTGAAATCCAGCGTATCCGTGCTCAAAACCCTAGACAATCAGTCCAGACCTCTACATATTTCAACATAAGCGGACTGTGAAAGGACGTTTTAGCCAAAACGTTTATGGTGCTTTACTATGCATCATAAACATCCATGTTTATGATGTACTTGCCTTGTTACATAGCAAAGGGTCATAATTTGGGACCAAAACTTCACTTCACTTGTGAAGGTATTATTTTTTGTAGACTTTTAGTCCGGATTTACTTAGGGGTGTTGTTATATCGGAAAAGTCCGACAGCTTGCCCGTAGTGTGAGACGAGCAACCGACGACGCGAGCTCCGTCTCTGCTCACAATGATTAAGCTCTGCGAATCGGAGCGAAACCTGGTCGGACTTTCCCGATATAACAACACCCGTAAGTAAATCCGGACTAAAAGTCTACAATGTGTTGTGCTTACGAAAGTTTTAGTATTATATTATGATCGCAAATACTATATCTTTTTACTACAAGCGACGGCGCTTTATTCAATAACTAAACTATATACAGTTTGCTGCAATTACATTTATTTAAAACGGTGGCAAACTTTCTCCAGCGCGCGGTTCGAACTGAAAACAAAAAAAAAACAGAAAACCAACTCGAGCCTATTCGCTCATAATTTTCCTTATTGGGTTTTGTAAGTACAGTCAGGAGTATTAACAGACATGCACTTGAGTACCTTGTCAAAGTCAAAATAGCCAAGTTCTCATACATCAGGCTAGAAGAGATTAATGTAACAAGATTCTAAGGTGTCTACATATTAGCGCACACGACTGTACCTCTTTGTCGCGGAAATTCGCATCGAGCGATTCGCGAATTCTTTTATAATAAGAACGGCAAAGTTGTGGAACAAAATAGAACCTGGGTCTTTTTAAAACTAGAGTCGACCGGCACTTAACAGGTAAGCACGTAACATCGTAGACTCCATCTTCGCTTACTGATTGAAATATTTAATTAATATAACGTTTTAAAGATAAAAATGCGCCCAAAAATACACTCTTTAATATAATGAACTTTATCAAAAGTAACTACAAGTTCAATAAATATGTTAAGCAGACATCATACGTATGTAAGTAACAAACATCCTCACAAACTTCTCATGTAAAAATCGGATTATGAAACCGAATCAAAGCCAGCCTTCTGTCCATGCGCATTTTGTACCACGGCCTGGATGCAACAGCTGAACACCTCCCCCTCCGCGCCGCCCGCCCGGGCCGCACCCCCGCTGCAAAGTAGGCTACTTTTATACGAAGCCAGAATCGGGCGGTTCATTATAGGGTTTAATTGGTTCGGTTTGTTGGTGTAACTGCGCATTACTAGTTTATTATTCACAGTACTGTTGACGAAGACGCATTAGACGCAGTATGGACCTAAAATCAACCCATTATGTCCCCAGCTATGGCCACGGGTCTTTTCCCTAAGAAAGCTATAGGCCATACTCCACCGCGGGGGCCACGCATTGGTGGAGGTTTGCAAGACTAGTGGCTGGTCTGACTGTCAGTAGTTTACAAGCCACCCTAAGGCCTCTCACTTGGCTTAATGGCTGCCATCTATCGACGGCAGCCGGCGCCGACTGTTTAACGTGCCTTGCGAAGCACGAAACCGCTCGGTAAAATGCCACTAGCGTTAGTCATAGACGGTCACCCATCCATGCACTGAACGCACTCTGTGTTACTTAACCTTCGTGATCGTTTAAGATCACTCAGGCTGCATGATACGAGTGATACTGCCATTATATTTAAATGTCGCTTAAGGCGCTATCTAGCGCCACCAACGGAATAAAAAACATAACTTGTTTTATGATACGTTTTTTCTTCAAAAAGTAAAAATCAACAATCTTAATATCTTTAAAAACCTATTTAGAGGCTAAAAATTTCACCCATGCCGGGATTCGATCCCGCAACCTCTGGCTATCCGTACCAGCGCTCTACCAATTGAGCCAATGGGCGACTCACGGCATCAGTGAAATTTTGAACCTCTTTACAATATTCTCTGGTGCCTTGAGTCGCCCATTGGCTCAATTGGTAGAGCGCTGGTACGGATACCCAGAGGTTGCGGGTTCGAATCCCGGCATGGGTGAAATTTTTAGCCTCTAAATAGGTTTTTAAATTTGTTTCCTTAGCACGGGTTAGTGCATTAAAAATAAAAATAGTGTAATCTTAATATCTGTGATAACTATTTTTAGAACATCTAGAATGTAGTATTGATATCCTAGGACTTTAATCGATTCCCGCTCCAAACGACCGTTTTTTTGACGGAAATCGATAAAAGTCCTAGATTGTTGATCCTAGGTCCTGGACTGTAGGTTCTAAAAATAGTTGTCACAGGTCAACATGTTCACTTTTAGGTAAGAACTTATTCTACTTAGGACCCCGACCCACCTTAAACATTATTTCTCAAAAGGCGCCAAGACAAAGAAGAAAAACCGAGAAAATGTATGGAGATAGAGAAAACCCAGGTATTTCTCAATCGAAGGGTACAGACGGCGCTATAATTAAGAGGACGTTTTTTTTTAAAATGGAAAACACAACTAAAACCTTCAAAAGTAGTAGAGCAAAAGTTCTAAATGACGAACTCTCGACGGACGTAATTCAGAAATCGCGCATTTTTAATTCAACCCTGTACAGTCGACAGCACATCAACCTTTACACTATGAACCGTTTTTATCGCAGATATTGAATGCAGATAGACGGTGTAAAAATCAATAAGCGGCCGCAGGTACAGTCGATAACACTTCAACCATCGGCGCACTTAATATTAATAGTAAGTAATGCCAATGCTAGTAAATGAACTGATAGTTATAAAATACAATAATTCAAGAATTTTATTTAAGTAAATAAAGACCTATTTAGAGGCTAAAAATTCCTACCATGCCGGGATTCGAGCCCACGACCTCTGACTATGCCAATACCGGCATGGGTTGAATTTTTAGCCTCTAAATTTTTAGCGCTCTCGAGATTTGCGCTTACCAACACACTCAGGGATTCATTTTTTATATTATAGATTACATAGGCGATAGGCTAATGTGGTGTCGACTGTACCAGCCAGTTTACGCCGCACTCAACGAGTAAACACGTTCATGTCGGTGCATAAACGTGAAGCAAATGCGTCTGTAGCGTAGTGGAATTACCCACTGCGGGTGGCGAGACTAGGGTTCTGTTCAGGGATGTAAAATATTTTCTTCAACCTACTTATTCAAGAAAAAATGTTTTTGTTTTAATCGCAATTATTTGTCACTTTTGGCAAGATACATACATACATAATCTCACGCCTGTATCCTAGGGGTAGGCAGAGACCAGGGACTGCCACTTGCCACAATCCTGACAGATCACCTTCGCTTCATCAACGTTCATAAGTCCTTGCATGCACTTTAAATCTTCCCCTTTGCTAATACATCCCCTATTTGGTCGATGTATGTCCGCCTGGGACGTCCCTTACCAGCCCTTCCACTCACATTCGCAATATATATTTGTTTCGTCAATCTTTCTTCTTTCATCCTTTCCACATGTCCAAACCAACGCAACATCATTATATTTTGGCTACATCACTAGTTTTAATATACTGTTAATAAAATTTTATCTGTATAATGTATTGTTTTATCATCATAATATTTTATTTTAGTAACTTTGACTAACCCAGAATAAGCCCCCGTGATGGAGTTTGGACTAAACTTTCTGCGATACAAGAAGATACCCGTGCCCCAGCAGTGGGGGTATACCAAGGGTCAATACCAATCAATCAATTTGGGCGCTAGGGCGCTCATTAGGGTAGGGCTATGTCCAGCAGTGGACTAATATAGCCTGAAGAAGAAGAAGATTGATTGCTTGTTACGTACCTACAGCTTATAGTTTACCATGACAATTCGATGTATTTTGTATAGTCGATCAAAACACAGCTTAACAAGTGCAAAGACAAATTTGTACGAATTATAATATTTTTTCGGGTTATTTGCATGACGTCGATTTATAGCCTGAAAAAGAAGAAGAATCAATTTTGACTATGACGAAACCTATTTTGTATTGCATAAATCTATTATTTTTTGTTTGTGTTGTATTTTGTTTTAACATTTGTATTGTTTGTATATTGTGTGATATAAAAACATGTGTGATAATGAAAACTATACCGTTTACTATATAAAATTATAAAAATGCAACTTGCCTTAACAGACTCTTGGACAAGAAGAAAAAAGAAAAAGGCAGTATTGCCATAGCAAAAAATATGTAGAAAACCACAAAATCATTGCCATTTGACATGTAATAACAAACGCAACGTTTAAATAAAAATAAAGTTAGTTATTTGTATGTTTCAACTATATGTTGTATTTTCAACTATATGTTGAATTTGTCTTAAACATAAATAAATTTTGGATAGATTTATATATACAATCGATTTGTCGTGTTTGCGCATGTCATAGCCTACATGAAATCAGCATAAAGCCAACGAAAAAATAACCAACAACCCGACTGCAGAGTATTAAAAACTAACCAGGTGGGACTGACCTAGGTACTTCGCAATGAGCTAAATTATCGGATTGGGGTACCGCCTGCTTAATAATTAATAGTCTGTTGTCGGATTGTTGATTATTTTTGTCTTTTTAGTGATTTTTTAAAGGCTTTATGCTCATTTCAAATAGCCTATCACACGAACCAAACCCGAAAAATAATATTTGCCAAATCTGACCAGTGGTTAAGGAGGGGTGAGGGAACATAGAATCGGACATACATATATACATACCTACATACAAGCCAAACACATTACCCTCCTTTTAGGCTCCGCCGCAAAAATGTGGTAGTATAGCACCCATTTGTGACGAACCTTGGTAATTATTTTCTTTTTTTTATTTATAATCCCCCCGTGAGGTTGTACTTGGGACTTCCACACTAGGATATCCCGTGTACTAGGGGCCTGGTTCGCTTTATGTAGGTTCTTTGTTCGAGTGCTTTCTAACGTGAATAGCTATTACATCATTAGTGATTTAGAAAGGGGCGTAAGTATTATGCGTGTCTACAAGTTTAGGTTTCAAAGAACGTTGGTGTGAGTGAGTATAGGTGATTGCGAGTGTGTGCGTACGTGTAAGCTTGTGTGTGAGGGTGTGTGTGTGTGTGTGTGTGTGCGCGTGTGTGTTTAAGGAAGTGCATGGGCGTGTATGAATGTGTATTTGTAAGGAAAGAGGTGGAGAGGGCATAATAGGATCACGATACTAATCAAAGGATTTTTTCTGCGCGATGGCGTAGCGGCTGTGTACGGGTTTTTGAATATTGTATGAAACATGGACAACGGCGGCGTAAGAAAACCTGATTGTCTGAACCACTGCACACCGCAGTTTGGCAATCCGGGCTCGATATTGGCAAACTGCGGTGTGCAGTGGTTAAGCTCATTCTCTCTCTCTGAGAAAAGGCAACACATAGGCGTAGCGCCGGTATGTGACGAGCCTAACAACTCGCCAAAACTGGCGTAGGCCATACCTGCATCACCACACTAAACCAGCTGCATCAGGCGCGGCCGCAAAGTGGTTAAAAATTCACGGACCGCATTACATTACGCTGTTTCTGCGGGCGACGTAGTTTTTAATAATCAAGCAGCGGTGTAAAGCGAGCAGTGGACGCGGGTATTAGGGTTTCGCTAACGAAGATTCTAGTTTTCACGTTTTTGTGTATGTTGTCCGTAAGGCAGGATAAAAAGTACCCGAAACCGTCGTGCGTGCATGCAACGACTGAAGAATATTGATGAAACAAAAGAGATCAGCATACTGGCAAGTGACAAGCTCTGGGCCCCGATTCTGTTAGGGCATCATATACCATGTATGACAGATACCTACAGGATCGGATCACGGGGGGTACCTACTTCTTAATACCATTGACGCGTTGATAGAAGGTTCGCGAGTAGACTTGAATCAGCAACGAAACTATATCGCCACGTTCATGCAGTTCGTGAAACGCTCGTGGCCTAATCGAACCAAGTGATTAGAATCAATCACTTCAGTTAAGAAACAACTGGCGCGGTCAGGTGCAGCATGGGTGCCACCCCGTGACTACCGCTAGTGGCATTTTTTCCGAGTACTTCGGTGGTTCCCAAGGCACGCTAAGCCATTAGTGCCGGCTGTCATGTAATATCAGTAGTTAAGCCATGTCAGAGGCCTTACGGGCGGCTTGATAACTTCTAACAGTAAGGCCCGCCCCTGTCTTACAATTCTCCACCAACCCGGTATTGGCCCCCGTGGTGAAATATGGCACTAACCTTCTAGCGATGTAGGAAATGAATCCTGCCCCAGCAGTAGGGACAAACAAGAGTTGATATTTATGCAGTTGTCATTCATTGTACCACAGTGGATTAGCAAAATCTAGGCCCTGGTCTCTGCCTACTCTGCCATGATCCCGGCGTGACATTATGCGTATTTATTGTTGTTGTAACAGCCCCCACCGACGAGGGCGCGGAAAAGATGCGACGCGTTGTATAGAGTTCGGGCCCTGCCCATCCCTTCTGTATGGTCTTCGTCCGGTCCCTTGAGTACATTTTGTATGAAAGTGAATTGAATAACCGACGCATATTTTTGTCGGTCTCGTCCAAAGTCCCTTCCGTAGAGCCAGGGCCATGTGTCATTCATGGTAACATAGGGTATAAAAGCTGTTAGATAGTAATGGTTTTTGTTATAATCGATTTCATTATCGATTAAACTTCTGGTTTGATTGTTGTTTATAAACTCTATATACTGTAGAGAAGAGCGGGTGCTCTTCCGCTTATAAAGGGAAATTTCCCATCAGGCAAAGCGAATGCCTGGGGACGCGGCCGGTCCGACTGTTAATTGCCGGGGGTTATATTTATAGTATATCATTGTAGACTTTTAGTCCGGATCTACTTACTCTTCCGATATAACAACAACCGTAAGTAGATCCGGACTAAAAGTCTACAATGTGTTGTGCTTACGAAAGTTTTAGTTCAAAAATAGGGTATGTCATTTGTGAAACTTTGCTTGCGCGATGCAGGAATTTCGGAATGTATAGTGCGCGCGCAGAGCTGACATGTGCTCGCCACAGTACCTTTGTAAGCCCTCAAGGGCTGTCGTAAAAAATACCAACAACAATCACGGAAATAATAGTCGAAAATTGGCTTGAGCCTTAGTAATCACAGCATTGTGCTTACAGAAGCTGACAATCCGGACATATCACGGGCGACTTAAAATTACTCCCCTGCGTACTAAGCTGAGTCAAAATAAAAAACCAGACAAGTGCAAGCCGGACTCGACCACTAAAGGTTCCGTACAAATTTGAAGGTACTTACATATTGTAAATAGTTTCAAGCTTTTCCCAAAGTTCGAAAACAATTTTTTGTAATTTAATTACAAACATATATTTTTCAGATTTTTTCGTATTAGATTTCTGAGTATTTGTAGAAAAACACGTTGTTACTTGCCAAAGATCATAGTTCTAAGCTAACGGAAAGTACCCAATAAATTTTGATTTCCTTGAGTGATACATACGTTTTTATACTATATCCGTTAAAAATACAAATGGAATAGAAAAACAAAATGTTATTTTAATAATAGATTGTGTGTGGACTAATGAAGCGAAACACTGATGAAGCGAAGGTGATCCGGATCCAGGATCCTGGCAAATGGCAGTCCCTGGTCTCTACCTACCCCTCTAGGATACAGGCGTGAGCTTATGTTATGTGGTGTTGTGTGGCCTTGCGTTGCGCTGCGTTGAGTTTCATTGCGGAGCGTTACGTTACGTTGCGTTGTGTTTTACGTGGAGAATTTGTTAAGTATTTAAAGAACAAAGAAACTTCACGTTTAACAAAAAACGTCAAGGCCTGTACTGCACTGCTTTGGCACAGGCATTCTCACCTGAAGATAGAATACTGCGTAATACTTTAATAGATTTAAAATAAAAAGACAAGAGTGGTTTTGGTACGTTTGACTACGGATCCCAAAACAGGCTCCAGGATTTGAGGCACCAAATTGCGGATAATATTTCACCTGACGGTAGCATCTGGGCACCGCAAATGAAACACATTTAGTCGCTTCGGGAGATAGGACCCGTAGCCTCTTAATATTGGGCCCAGTTATGAGTAAGTAAATTGCTTGATTATTAATCACTTAATTTCTGGCCCTACATTATTCATTCACATCATTGATAGTAATTGCAAAATAATCTATGCTTATATTTTTTAATTTGGTCGTTTATTAAAACAATTCTTCATATCGATTACGTCACGTCATGTCTAATTATTTAGACTATAAAAATCTGGAAATTATCTATTATATAAAAAATATCTTGTCACTGTGTTATTGAATTCCGGCTGACGGTTTCGTCTATATTTTATGATTTTTTTTGTATAATTTGGAAGCTGTGAGAATAGATCTTAGGCTAATTAAATGGCAACGCAATCTTTTAATAGTTGACCATTTTGTAGTTTTAATCTCCAAAACGCAGGTTCACTGCAAAGGTTTTAATAGTCCATATCCATGGAGTTATATTAAAAACTCGTTTTGCTCTGCTGGATTCCACTTTGGAACCGTATTAAAATATGCCCTTTTGGTATAGACAGTTGGTAGATCTCTTTGCGGATAACATCAACGTAGTGCATTTTTTAGACCTCATCATCATCAACTCATTATGTCCCCACCGAGAGGCACGGGTCTCTTCTATACTCCGTGGTGGAGTATGGAAGGTATAGGCCATACTCCACCACGGGGCCATACAGTCCGGATTGGTGGAGGCTTGCAATACTAGTGGCTGGTCTTAATGTACGCAGTTGTCAAGCCGATCTATGGCCTTTCAATTAGCTTAATGACTGCCATCTATCGACGGCAGCCGGCACCAACTGCTTAACGGAAAGGCTCGTAAAAATGCCACTAGCGTTAGTCATAGACGGTTAACCCATCCATGCACTGAACGCGCCCTGTGTTGCTTAACCTTCGTGATCGTATAAGATCACTCAGGCAGCCGGGGCTACGAGCGATTTGATTTTTTAGAACTGTTTTTCTTTTGTTGTCATTAAGTACAATAAACCCGTGGTTGATGAATAGTAGACTGTATGACTAGGGAATGAAACGATCCATTGTAAGCGAGACGTGCATATACCCGAGCCGGAACGGCGAGGGTCGCTGGGCACGTCGAGGTTAAAATGGGTTTTGTTACCGGGTCATATAGGTACTCTCCTTTTCATATTGAATAAAAAACACCAAGTAGATACTTATTTTTAATAATTGTAAAGTAGGTACCCGAAACCGTCGTGCATGCAAGCAACCACTTATGAACATTGATGAAGCGTTCTGTCAGGTGAAGTGACCTGTCGGGATCGTGGAAAGTGGCAGTCCCTGGTCTCTGCCTACCCCTCTGGGATACAGGCGTGAGGTTATGTACGTATGTATGTAAAGTACTAACTATAAAACACTGTCTTGATAAATGAATTACGTTTTCTGATTGGTGGATTTTAATATATCTTTAACTGGCAAAGAAATTCTACAAACGTGGAAATACTCGTACACCCAGATATAGGTCGTTTACGTACGCCAGCCCCCAGAGAGAATCGAGCCCACGACCTCTGGCACAGTAATCAGACGTGTATTACGATTACTACTAGATGCTGTGTGGTGTCGGCCTAGAGAATAGCACCAACCCAATTATTCCCGCGGGTGTCGTAAAAGGCGACTAAGGGACACAAATCGGGGGGTGGGCAGCAGTGCCCACCGAACGCCGAGCACCGAACTGCGATCCCTCACCCGCATGCCCAGCGTGGGGATAATGGGCACTACCCCCTATGATAACACAACGTGGCGCTCTTTAGGGGAGGGCTATGTCCAGCAGTGGACTAGTATAGCCTGACGACGACGACTACTATATCATCGAGGGAGTTTATCGATTGGCAACAAAATTTTTAAAAATCGTGAATAGATTCAATTTTCCACCACATTAGTCGCATATTGGTCTCATGGTTATGAAACACTATATTGCAATCGTTGCACCTGTCAGCGATCCTTCAATCAATCTTCACAATCAATCGAGCCAAGGGGCTTGATTGATTGTGTTCGCACGTTTGTATTACTATTTTAGTGTTTTTATTTCCGTCCATAATTTTCATGTTCATGTTTTATTTTTGTCTTGTGTTCACTTGTGTCACAGTGAAAATAGATGTTTTAACTTTCACTTTTATATCCGGAATGGTCCACCCGTATTGCGTCTACCACGACATCTCTTAAACTCTTTCCGTAGCTTTTGTCGGGAAGGAATTTCCGAATGCGATTTGTAAGGATGTGAATGTGACCGATCTTTCTTTCACACTATAACCCTGGAAATTGAAATACCAGTTAGTACCGAGGAAAAGTGTGTGCCTTTCGGATATAAGGGTCGTACTATTTTAGAAATTCTGGTTAAACAAATAAGCGATTCGAACTTGCCTTAAGAAATTTCTAGCCAAATTGCAGCACATTCTTAAAAATTGGTTATGTATTCATTTAAATGAAATTCTTCATAAAAAGTTGGCCTCGGTGTTTTCCGAATAAATCACGAAGAAAAGACTTCTTTGAAATAAGTTTTAGAAGACGAAAGTATTTTGTTGTATAAACAAAAACTATATTATTATTAATATTAATAAGTTTATTGCACATAAGTAAAAAAAATACAATGGCAATGTAGCGGACTTAATGCTATAAGCATTATAGCATTAAGCTATATCATCATTTTTGTTCTTCGTCCCTTTGAATATACATGTAAATAAATATCAAATTATTGATTCGAAATTGCCTATAAAGTAATTGAGTAAACTCAATGATGATGTAAAATAATGAATGGCAAATCCTTACTTTCAATTCTACTTTATGGACTCACTGCACTGATTGTCCAATACAATGCAGTGAGTTCATAAAGTACTCGTATTTCACGAATGTCACGTTTTAGATAAGACTATAGGCAATCACAAGCGAACGAGGCTCGGTCAGAATTTTAAAGCAATCAGAGCTGTTTGTTTATAAAGACATTAGAACGGAGAGTTTTAAGTATTTTTAGGCTGTTTGTATTTAAACTGTAGTTTGACATTGTTGTCTAAAAAGAATTTACCCATAATATATACAAGAGTATAATTGGCCTGGGAGAGGATTAGTTTAAGGTAGTTAGTCAGCGACAATAGGTAGAGATGCGAGTGTGTAAAAACGGGAATATAAAATTCAATTCGTTAGCTTTCGAGTCACATAATGCTCAGATTCAATATTCAACTTGATTTGCATTCACGGTTGTCGGCTCGGTTTTTCCACGAGAGAGCGGGCGTATTACCGAGGTCTTGTATGTGACTACGGATCGTAAGGAGCTTGTCCATTGTTTAAGGTTCTTAGGGTATTCAGAAGGACTTTATCGGTCGGTTAAGGTTCTAAGTGTACTCAAAAGGACCTAGTGAATTAAGGTTTAACGTATATTCTGAAGGACCTCATCCATTGGTTAATTTCTTTCGGAAGAACCTATTATTATTCTATTATTCTATTATTATTGCACACGAAACATTAAACAGGACATTACATTCGAAATAACATGTACCTAAGTGTATTGTATGTGTATGTCACCTAAGCCTATTCAGAAGGACCTTCTCCGTGGGTTAAGTTTCTCAGTGTATTCGGAGGGACATAATGAATTCACCTAAGCGTATTCAGAAGGACCTTCTCCGTGGGTTAAGTTTTTCAGTGTATTCGGAGGGACATACTGCATTAAATTTCTAAGTGTATTCAGAAGGACCTTATCCGTTGTTTAAGTTTCTCAATGTATTAAGAAGGATATACTAAATTTAGGTTCTAAGTGACCTAATAAATATAAAGGTTCTAAGTGTATTTAGAAGGACGTCATCCGTTGGTTAATTTTCACAGTATATTCGAAATGACCTGATGATTAAAGGTTCTAATTGTATTCAGAAGGACATTATCTGTTGGTTTCTCAGTGTATTTAGAAGGACATATTGAATTAAGATTCTAAGTGTACTCTCTCAATGTATTCGATAGGACATACTGAATTAAGGTTCTAATACGCGTATTTAGATGGCCGACGACGGCTTACCCAGGCGTAGCAGTCGACGCGACAGATCTCGGTTCCGAAAGAATCCTCATCATCATATTGGGATGGTGCATTCATTGACTACGTCTTGTTTACTGACTTATCTATAAAATCATGATTCCTTACAACAGGCATCCTCAGGCTCACGAACATACAATATCTAATATTTCTTTTTTATCGCCGTTTATGTTTGCCTGGAAGAAATTGCTATTAGTAATTACTATATTTTTATATAATTTCTGTTACTGTAATTTCTGTGCACAATAAAGAATATTCTATCTATCTATCTAATAATGTTTTGCTATGTACCCGAAAGGGAGCACGTGTAGAAGGTCCTTAGAGAGAGTATCCTTGAGCACGACCGCGCGATCCCGATGTGCATCATTACACACAGATTACTTCCTTACACTATGTGGGTTTGGGTGGAATCGTAACTGAACAAAGCCAGATTCATGTGTAGCTATTTGAAAGTACTATTAATACTTAGGTACCTGTTACGGTATTAATGGTGTCAGCGACGCTTTGTCACTGAAAGCCCTAGGCCGATTGTACTACAATAGAAATTATATAACGATATAGCCAATTGAATTATTCCGTTACTTATATAATTTCTGTTACTGTAATTTCTGTGTGTAATAAAAAACATATTCTATCTATCTATCCATGTATCCCTACCTATTAATAGTGGTTAAACTTTATTGTAATCATAACTCTTATGAAAACAATAAAGTTTTGACTTACTTGACAGTATTCAACATGACTAATTCACTTGTACTAAATTTACATCGCCATCAAAATTAACATGAAGGTTTGAAACCTAAAAAGAAAAAGAGGCGCCATCTTAGCTTGTCGTGTTTTTGGTGGGAAGGACGTAGTTGTAATTCTGTAAAGTAAATTAATCGATTAACCTTTCATTATCTTCTGAATTATTCCCTGTATAAATGGTAATTGATTAACAATGTGACAAGTTTGAATATAAATGTGAATATGTCTCTAAGTACTTTATTTAAAATAGGGACCTCTGCTATTTTCAAAATCAAACATAGGAAAATGCGGCTGTGTTTGTTACAATTGTAAGTATTAAAAATAATAATGCAATTAAAATATTTCGTATCATTCAAATAAAGAGATAGATAGATAGAAAACACTTTTTTGCACTACCAGAAAGAATCTAGTAAATAACATGAATAAAAATACAAGTTTCTTAAATATAGGTATCTAATATTTAAGTCGAATACGAACGTTAGTAAGTTTAAGATTAGTCGACTTATAATTTCATTCATTGTCGCGCACCGCTATTTACGATTTTAGGCAGATTGTGGGCACCTAAATATCAGAAACAAAAGTGGCGAAGTCAACCCCACTTGAATCGCCTTCATATAGGGGTCGCCTTCGAAGCAATCTAATTGTTAATTCAAATTGCCTGACACAACCGTCTACAGAACCCGTGTCACCTTTCACAGATAGATGTACACTCGACAGCAGGCCAAACATTACATTTTGGCTGTAAAATAGCTCTTACCGGTTAGAGTGTACGTATGTAAGGGATGTGCTCTTGATGTGCTCTCGATGTGCTCTCGAATCTCCTACATATTGTACTACGTGTTATTGAAACAATGCAGTACAAACCTCTTCCTATGAGTACAAGTTTGTAATTTTATTTTACTCAGTAGATATTGTATGCGATGAGATGTTATTTTCACAGCTGTAAATTGTTTCCGCGGATAAATATTATTTAGGTTTACATAATATAGGTACGGATTAAGTGGATTCAGACCTCCTAAAACCTAACTGAGGTCCTTGTCTTCGTATTTTAAACTATATTTGCATAGTTGAATAACTTTATCAGGCTACTATTGACGGAAAAATCAAAGAATTAAAACAACAGGTAGTCGGTGCAACTAAACGATATAAGCAGCATCATATTGTATATACATATCTAACTTACTCAAATGTTTAGATCATAAATAATATTGAGGTACATTAAGGGTACATTAAGGTAGTTACAGCTAAACCTAATAAGTAACTTACCTTAGCAATCTTCAGATTCAGTGGATTCATACAAATTAGGCTCATTCCAATCTCCTCTGGCAGTACAGAAGCAGCAAAAGTTAGATAGAGATGGATGAATCTTTTATTGAAGCTTTATCTCTACCCGGGCTGATATATTTCGACCAAATAGGGGATGTTTTACCAAAAGGCAAGGTAAGAAGAACTAATGAATGTTGATGAAGCGAAAGTTTTCTGTCAGGACACTTGTAGAGACTAGGGATTACCATTTTGCCACGAAGGAGTAAAAAAGGCTTACCCATCTGGAATACAGGCGCGAGTTTATGTTTTTTTTTTTGTTTTTACTCGATTGCGATAGCAAAGAAGAGCCGACCACCTAAGCACACTAGTGTGGGGTAGCATCATGATCACTTAGAGACCATACCACATGTTAGAGTTACCAGTTTTCATAAATTCGATATCAACCCTTGTATGTTCCTACTGCTAAGGCACGGCTCTCTTCCTGCGTCGCAGGAAGGTTAGGCCATACCCCACCACGGGGGCCAAGTCCGGATTGGTGGAGAATTGTAAGACAGTGGCGGGCCTTACTGTCAGAAGTTATCAAGCCGCCCATAAGGCCTGTGACATGGCTTAACGACTGATATCAACCCTTGTATGTTCCTACTGCTGGGGCAGGGTCTCTTCCTACGTCGCAGGAAGGTTAGGCTATACCCCACCGCGGGGGCCAAGTCCGGATTGGTGCGAATTGTAAGACAGTGGCTGGCTTTACTGTCAGAAGTTATCAAGCCGCCCATAAGGCCTATGACATGGCTTAACGTCTGCCATTACATGACAGCCGGGACCAACAGCTTAACATGCCTTGCGAAGCACGGAAGCGCTCGGAAAAAATGCCACTAGCGGTAGTCACGGGACGGTCACCCACCCTGCACCTGACCGCGCCTGTTGTTGCTTAACTCAAGTGATTGATTCCAATCACTCGGTCCGGCTATGCCACGAGCGTTTTCATAGATGTGACAAATCAAATCAATTGGCATTGTGTCTCCTTTATGTACCCAAATCATCATCATTCAGTCACAAGAAGTCCAATGCTGGACATATGCCTCCTCCATGCTTTTCCAGAAAGACCGGTTGAAAGCGGTTTGCATCCTGCATCTTCCTGCCACTTGAATGAGGTCTTCTGTACATCTTGTGGCTGTTCGTCCTTCGGTGCATGGTCTTCTTTCGAGACCTTTTCGGCCTCATCGGCCATCAGTTTTGCGTGCTATGTGCCCCGCCTACATAATGGTCAAATTATGCTACGAAAAAAGGAACTTACTTAGCTGTGACATTATTAGTGAGTGATTGCAAAACCGCAAATAAATATGATTTTCTTCTTTTTTCCACCATCTTCCCAGTTTAGCTGGGATCAGGTCTCCTTGTACATCTGCGCTAGACAAGCTTCATTGTAAAACGACCAATAAGTAATCTGTTATTATTAAAATAAAGAAAATAATAAAAAATGGAGTGCCAGTCAGAATATGGTACGTATGGTGGAGTATCTCCATTATAAAGAAAAAAAGGATTGCTAAAAATATTTAAACAAGGCGTAACGTAAAAAGAAAACATAGGAATACGAATACTGTGAAGGAAAATGAGGAAACCTGAGTCACTGAGGTAAATCTCTTTTTATGATAGAAATGTGCCAGTGGGTTGCATTTGTAGACTAAATAATAAAACGTACATTTTCAACCTCATAAAGCAGAGAAAAACAAATAAATAACCACAAAAACCGATGCCACTGAAAACCAGCATTCCACTTACTTTTTGTATATATCTGTTAACCGTATACAGTGTGTACACCTGACTACCATTGCCAAGGCTTGAATAGGTCTGTGTGGTAACCATTACGCACAAAATCGACCAAAACTGCCCTAGATCGAAACAAACAACAACATCGAACTAAAGGCAAGTCATCCCGTAAACCCGCGAAAGTGGCCTGAACCGCGCTTGGGAATCAATTCGTCCATCGATAGCTTCTACTTGGGACGTAAGCCAGCGGCCACACAGAAGGGGCGTGGAAAAGACGCGAGAAAGAAGCGCGATTGATTTTTCATATGAAATGTACTAAAGGCGCTACGCAGTGCTAATGCGACTAGCGCCAATAGAAAAAAGTCTTATGTTCTTTTATAACGCGTCTTTGGAAAAAGTGAGTCTTATTAAATATAGTAGTTCTTTTTAGAACCTATTGACAAGAACCTAGGTCAAAGAATCTAGAGTTTTAAAGCGAGTTTTGGCAAAAACGGCCCTTTTTAACGCAAATCGATTGAACACCAAGGTGGTTGACCCTAAGTTCTAGACTGTAGGTTCTAAAAATAGTTGTCACAGTCGAAAATATTTTGTTCAGTTTTTGAAAAAAAAAAAAGTATTATAAAACAAGATATTATTATGATTCTATGTAATAAGGCGAAAAACTGCCGGCATATGCTGGATGCGGCAAGCTGAATACAGGGCGCTATGGCGCTCATTAGGGGAGGGCTATGTCCAGCAGTGGACTACATATTATAGCCTGAAGAAGAAGAATAAGGCCACCATTTGTACAATAAATTTTAATATAATTCTGTTACTGTAATTTCTGTGTACAATAAAAAATATTCAATCTATCTATGATTTTTATTCGCCTCAAGGGAGGTGAAGAAGCCCACGTAGTAGAGACAAGGTGAAGACGCGATTTTTAAACAACGTTTAGCGGACGTTCCGAACTCCGTCCCACATCCGTTCTATGTGGCCGCTGTCTAAGACTCAATACGTTACTATTTATACTATTTTTATTTTTAATACACTAACCCGTGCTATGGAACAAATTTAAAAACCTATTTAGAGGCTAAAAATTTCACCCAAGCCGGGATTCGAACCCGCAACCTCTGGCTATCCGTGCCAGCGCTCTACCAATTGAGTAATTTGCTCAATTGGTAGAGCGACACTGCCACGGATAGCCAGAGGTTGCGGGTTCGAATCCCGGCATGGGTGAAATTTTTAGCCTCTAAATAGGTTTTTAAACGTTACTATTTTTTATTTAATTTACACACAACATGGTCCAGTGTTATGTTAGTAGCAATAAATATAGAACTTAGCCTATAGTTAATATTTAATATCTAATAGTAGTCACTGCTGCGTTTAATTAGAATCCAAATCAGTGGATTATCCAGCACGCGATGCAATATCGCGTCCAGAATGCTATTGCTACCCCCGCACATTCTGCTCAGTAATGATGCTTTTGATAATGATGCAGTAATGATGTCTTTTACTATTGACGAATTGCGTTTCTATTAACCGCGATTTGCCATTATAACTATTAATGGAAAGTGGAAAAACATTTGTCTATCTTATCTATCAGGTGCAAAGGCCAAGATAAAAAGTACTCGAACCGGCGTGCGTGCATGCAACGACTAATAAACATTGATGGAGGGAAAGACCTCCGTTAGGTTTGTGGCCAATCACAGATCCTGGTATCTGCCTACCCCTCCGGAATACTGGCGTGTGTGTATGTTACGTTGTATGAACGTAGAGTCCAGGACAAAAATTGCGACTAAGGGTTTAGTCGCAATTTTTGTCCTGGACTCTAAAAAATAACAATTTTCTCGAAAAAATAAAGAAGAAGAGAAAAAAAAGAGAGCGTTCTATTTATAACACAATAATCATTGTTCCATCGAAAAATGATTATATTCCTTCCATTTTTATTAAAAAGGATGCTTAGTATAAGCCTGATTCAAATAACTGAATTTTCCTTCTTAAATCTTTAATGCAAAAGGGCTCACCTCCATATTGTTTTCAGAAATCCTCTGGATATCGCGAGTAGGCCTACCTGTAACAGGTAAGGCGGGCGGGGGCTGGGCGGGCGCGCAGGGCGGGCGGGATCAGTGCATGCGTCCCTCCCGCGTCGCGAGGTCGCCAGTTGCGCGCGCTCCTCAGTCCACCAAACCAGTGGTTCTCACCAGTGTTAGTGCCAGTGCAGTTCTAGACTAAGCAGTTCGAATTATCAATTCGACCTTTTTGGTTGTTGATTTTTTTTTCTTTTTCCGAGCAACTGGCCACGTATCAGATCTTTTTGGTAAGTACATTTTTGTCGTTTGAAATTTTGGCGGTTTTGTGTTTCTTTTTTTTATGTAAGACGCTATTAAGCTCTTTTTTTTCGTTCAGTAAAAACGTTTTTTATCTAAAAACCTATTTTTTATCTGCTGAAAGCACATTGTTTTCTAGACTGTTTGTGACTTTTTAAAGAGCTTAAAATTTTATGAACACGTTCTTGAAGTTACTCGTAAAAAATCAATCAATTGAGTGTTCTCTGCAACATTTAATATTAGCAAGTAATATGAACTAAATTCTAGAGGTGGAGAAATTGTATAATGTAAAGGCGAAAGGAAGCTTTCTGAGCTTTTGCTAAAGCTCCCGGGTCGGCGCTAACTTGTTGCGCTGCAGCTTACGTTACAGATCTTTCACAAGGATGTTATCTTTCCCTCTGTTACTAGCGATTTCACTGGAATTACTTCATGCTCAAGATAAGGTTTCTTACAAATTATTTGCAGAAAGACACGGTATTTAAAAGAAAAAATACTGGCCATATTTGATACACGAACTTCACATGGAAATAAAAATTGAGTTGAAGTGGGATCCAAACTCGATATTTTTTCTTTCCACGTAAAGTTTGTTGTAAAGTTTATCAAAAGATTTTAAACTTTCACACACTGTTACAAATTGTCCGTAACTTAACTGGGTTAACACGCAAGTAACGTATGGGAGGCGATCTTGTCAAGCAGACAGGTAAAAAATGTTGATGCCTCCGACTTTGGTAATATTTGGTTATGTCCACAGACGAAATATTATTATTGTTATTATACTTTTTGACACACGAAAAACGCGAAGAACACGAAGAACAGGATATGAAACTTAAGACAATACATGTACAAAGCCGAGCTTATCTCTGTGAAACATTTAATATTTTCACAATACAAAGTCTGGTTAATGGTGCCGTCAAGTGTACTTGAAGAACTGAAGTGGAAGTACTCTACATAAGTCATGACTTTAGATTGGTATCTAATGGAAACTCATTAGTCTCTCAACCCACTGCAGAGTCAATATGGTAAATATGTATATTAAGAGTTCACCAGTGTTTTCCCTTTTCTTCAACCCATTTAGAGATCGATCGAGTCATTTTTTTACTAACAAATTAAATCGTTTATTCAACAGAAGCTAAATGACATAATTATTGTATACAGTAGCGCCCACAGTAGGCATAACTTGTGTACGAGTATTGGGTACTAATAATATTTGTAACAATGACTTTTCGTAACAACAATGATTAAAAAAACATTATTAAATTAAGTATCTTCTACTACTCATCATCATCATCAGCCATCTCATGCCTATTGCCTATTATATAGTCCCTTTTTTATTTTTAAACATAAATTATTAACATAAATAATTAAATCACTACAAACCAGCGTTACTTAATTCTAAGAAGAGGTATCTTATCTTAGATTACGTTTTCAGGCCGAAAATTAGTGCCTTTTAAAACTTTTAACATAAGAATCAAAGAACGAACATGTTTCATCTGTCGCAAGTACTTATATAAAGGTAAAAGTATGTATACTTTGTTAAAGAGTATACAGTCCCTTGCCATCCTCATCAATGGACCCTCCGCCGACTTAACTATACCATCCGACCTGCTGGTCTGCCCACTGACCGTCATCCTCATCTCGGGCACCACTCTGTTATTCTATAATGATTCTACCTCTAAATGTCAAGTGGGGCCGATAATGTAAAAGTTAGATTCAAGGCGAGGATGGTCCTCTTCTATGACTGGTCATTGTGAAACCCCGTTGTGACACTAAAAGCTCGATGTCGACAGAATGACGTTCGAAAACCTACCATTGTAAACATGTTGATGACCATAACTGAAGAAATGAAACAAATTCGAGCGTTCAACAACTTTTGCTGTCAAAACATAGTCAAAATTGTCAAAAAACTTTGTTTTCAACATTTCTTTCACCATCGCGTCTCATTTGTGTTCGGCTCAAAATTTCGAAGTACTCTGCTCAGAAAAAGACCTATTAGGTGATGAAACTTTAATTCATAAAGCACACTGCGGTGTACTACGGATGCCACCTATTTTCCTAAAACCTTCGTACTAAATAAATTACTTTCTCAGCCTCTGTACTCCCAACGAGCGTTAAGGAGTTCCTTACGGTAACACTAAGTATTTTTTTTTTCAATTTAATGCAAAAAATACTAGCTGACAGTATCAGGGTCGCCAATCAAAGTATTCTCCAGACAGTCTAATACGTAAAAAACTAATAATACCATTTTAGTTCTTACAAAAAAATTTGTGTGCTACCTACTATTTATCTAACCAGGTTTATTTATCTAAACAGTTATTTAACGAGTCTACTTTTTACAGTAAAAACATATCTAATACGTACAACATATTTTATAACGGGAACACTGCGACTTTTCTTTCGTCGTATTTAAACCATCGTATTTTGGCCATTTTTGGCATAAATTCTATCTAGTCCTAGGTTTTTTGCTTAAAAATCACTATTAACATAATTGAACTGTCGCTGTTTTGTAAACAGGATATGCTTTTTTTGATTAGTCGCGCTAGTGTTACTGCACGGAGCCACTTAAACAAGAAACGACCATTCGAAGCAATAGTGTAACTGCGAAAGTATATTTAGATCTTAAGGCATTCATAAACTGACTCACAGATATAGGTACCATGCCTTGCATGTAAAACTAATGTTATCTAGGCTTGTTTTTGTTTGAATATCATGCAAATCTAGTGGTGAGCACAGCCTATGTTTAAATAGGGCTTTGTATTAAAGCAAGAGATAATCAAATGCGATATTTCAAAATGGCGCTGCTGATTGTGGTTTTAGCTCGTATTACTCTGCACAAACAGCTTGCCCTGTTGTGCTAGCAGTGTCATGTCTGATTACTATGGGTTCAATTTCCATTGGGGGCCGTCGTAAATGTATATGTCACAGTCCAAATCATAAACGGTCAAAACTAGTTATGACCGTTTGAAAAAAACTACTTTTGTCCAAAGCTTACATTTGAACTACCAAATGGTAAATACACCTAAAATTATTCCTCACTCGCAATCTGCGATAGCAAAAATATAGGTAAATATATCTGGCACGGATAGCCAGAGGTTGCGGGTTCGAATCCCGGCATGGGTGAAATTTTTAGCCTCTAAATAGGTTTTTAAAAATATAGGTGCGAAAAAGCACGTAGCGTAGCGGAGCGCGAAGAAGCGTGCTTGCTAGGTTGAACGTAAGACCGAAAACTAACTCGAGATTGTTTGATACATATTAGAATTTTACTTTATTTTTCTGCAGTCAAAACTAGTTTTGACTAAATTTAACAATCAAAACTCACGTAATCCACAGAGTAATATTGTAAAGAGGTTCGTAATTTCACTGATGCCGGTGAGTCACCCATTAGCTCAGTTGAGAGAGCGCTGGCACGGTTAGCCAGAGGTCGCGGGTTCGAGTCCCGGCATGGGTGGAATTTTTAGCCTCTAAATAGGTCCATAGCATGGGTTAGTGCATTAAAAAGAATATAATCAAAACTCATTTTAACCGTGTAAGACTTTTGACTGTAACATTATACAAGTGGCCTCAGTCGGGGTGTATTTACATATTTCTGATGTCCTTGTCTCGTGATCACAACACAGGGTATCCTATTTTAGGACCAGGACAAGTGAGTGTATTGTGTAAAAGTTACTTATTATTTACTATTTAGAGCAGTAGTCGGTAGCACGCTGGCCTCACATTCGAGAGGTCGTATATTCAAATGCCGGACTTGGTTTATAAATTACGTATATATGTGAATATGAAGTAACAATACCACTTTCTGTTAGTGAAGGAAAACATTAAGAAGAAATCCTAGTTTCTGAGGTTTTTCAGCACTTTGATGCTAAGTGGGGAAGTCTGCCCCTATTTTACGCTCACCAAATCCAATCGATTAAGAAATCAATCGAAATGATTCCCATCGTTTGTCAAATTACGGAATAAGAAATGGAATACACTTATGGAATAGTCTTGGTAATAATTTTGTACGGGGAAAGTGTGCCCTTAAAGAGGGCATCTTAAAAGCAACAATAATAGGAATCTTCCCACGAAGGGCCTGTCAACGCTTGCTTACCCTAAACTTTGAAATGTTTAACTTTGAAACAGTAAAGTATCAAGTCACCAGCATAGTTTACAATCGGAGCCATAACTGTATTATAGACGACAATCAGGTGTTCTCTATTTTTGTCCGTAAGGCTTTATCCCACTATATTTAAGTAACATTGATAAAAAATATGCGTTAGTCTATTTCCAGTTGCTATCAACTTGTGAAAGCGACACTATATAAGTCTAGTCTTAAGTTAAGATAAGAATGTTCTTTATTGTATACCCGAAAAATAGTTACAAAAACAGCAGTTACAAAAGATAAAATACAATTGGCGGCGTTACTGCTAATAGCAATTTCTTCCAGGCAAACTCATATTGGAGAGCCTTTTTCTTTTTCGACCAATAGCCACCCTATGGTAGATAGACAAAACATTTATATAATGGCACAATATGCAAAACATGACATAATGAACATAGGTACATTCTTTACATATAATATGTACGTACAACACAAATGCTTAGAATAAAAAACATAACAGACTAACACAAGTTAAAATCTCATCGTACGATAGACAAAAAAATAATATAAATACAAATGGACTTTTACAAAATGCCTATGTTTACGTTCAAAGTATTGAGCCCCTAATAATGGTCACAACTCAATGCTGATTCATTCCAATTAGGATTTACTGGGCATAATTAGATCACTGCGATACCGCAAACGTGGCCGTTTGCGATATCGCAAACGTGGCCAATCCAAGCGGAGATGGCGGGACGACCTTACAACCTTTCTCCTGGACTGGCAGGAAGTGGCCATGAACAGGAAGGAATGGAAGACAAAAGGGGAGGCCTTTGCCCAGCAGTGGGACACAATCGAGGCTACATAAAAAGAAAATTAGATCACTGGTCTCTTCAAATGCACGCCACTCACTATTTAATTCAGTCTTGGTCATAATAAATTCTTATACCACGTATTGTTTACCTCTTTATAACGTTAATCATGACATACCCACATACGATTTCCGAATTCTTTTTAAGTAAATTCCAGTCACGGGTCTCTTCCTGCGATGCACCCGAGCTCCAGCAGTGGAGACGTACAAGGGTTGATTTCGATCCATCGATTGATAAATCTCGGTCTGAATCATTAAACGTCTCAAGTTAGGTATCGAGTTTGAATGTAAAAGTATACATCGCTCATTTGGCAGAATATTGACGCAAATGTCCTTTTTCCAATTTTACAGGAGAGACCGTTATTTCATTCAGAAGTGTTAGAACTTTGTTAAAATGCCACAACGACAGTGGCGCTGTCACGCGATAAAAAACAAAACTACATTACTGTCATTTTTTCCCCAAGTGTAAACAGTTATTTCGGGTGTTTTGGCATACTTAACTCAAATTGGCAAAAAGTACATTTGCGTCATTATTCTGCCAAATGAGCGACATGTCATTAAGGACCGCCACTGTCTTACAATCCTCCACCAACCCGGATTTGGCCCCCGTGACCTAACCTTCTTGCGAAGCAGAAAGAGACCTGTGCCCCAGCAGTGGGTTGATATCGAAATGTATGTCATGAATAGTTTGGTTTTATATCAAATATAGAATTTAATTTATTTTTGTTATGTATCAAATCAAGCACACGAAAAATACGGCTACATCTCTTGGCAAGGCCGGAATATGATGATTGTGTGATCCAATAAGCTGTAGCTCATTCAAAGAGAAGACTTTACCTATGTTGCCGCCTTTTCATATGAAAGAGGCTGGGAGTAGGTGCTTTGACTTTTTAATGTTTCAGGTTTCTCATAAGTTTACGTATCAACTGTAGTACGTCTGCCGAGTTTCATAGAGCTACAATTCGAATTTTATTATGACAATTTGAGGTACTTTGCGCAGCAGAGTCTACTTCTTAATCTGTAGGTTATTCGACTTGGCAATGTAGTAATTGTTCTATAAAACAGGCACCTGGAGCCAATTCTCACTTCGATAGCAAATAAGTCGTATACGATTCTAAGGCTTATCTACGGTAAAAGTCGCTAGATTGAATCTAGATTGAATTCAAATGACAAAATAAACGTCTAATGACTCGTTCGAGTTATTTTATCTTATTTTTGTGCGACTAATGTCTAAGCCTTCTAATATTTTGCATCTACGCTTTCAATTCGCATGGGCGAGAATCGGCCCCCCTGTCAGTAATCTATCTCAATACATAAAACAACGTCGTTAGTTACACCATATTTAACTTAAGAATAGCTAGACCTTTGATTTATTTGTATCTTCTTCGACTTAAATGGCAGAATAACTAATAAAACACGAACAAAATCACTAAAAAAGAAATTGATTGAATTTTGCCGGGCCGGCTAGGATAAGTATAAAAATTATGTTTTCTCTTAGTGACGAGTCGTATGCCATAAAATGGAATATATATTACACACCTTATTATTTAAAGGTGTAGGTAGATAGTATTTTTTAATGATTTGCGATACTCATACATAGTTATTTATTAAAGGGTGTTCGTTATCGTTATCAACCCTTGTATGTCCCCACTGCTGGGGCATGGGTCTCTTGCTGCATCGAAGAAAGGTTAGGCCATACTCCACCACGGGGGCCAAGTCCGGGTTGGTGGAGGATTGAAGGACAGTGGCGGGCCTTACTGTCAGAAGCTATCAAGCCGCCCATAAGGCCTCTGACATGGCTTAACGACTGCCATTATATGACAGCCGGCACCAACGGCTTAACGTGCCTTGCGAAGCACGGAAGCGCTCGGAAAAATGCCACTAGTGGTAGTCACGGGACGCTTACCCATCCTGTACCTGGCCGCACCTGTTGTTGCTTAACCAAGTGATTGATTCCAATCACTCTGTTCGCCTAGGCCACGAGCGCTTAAAGGGTGTAATCGCGATTATTTATTAGGTAAAACGTAATTACCTTCCTGCAACGCCACCGAAATGTCGGGAATTAAGGTAGTTACGTTTTACTTAATAAATAATCGCGATTAGACCCGAACAATTACATGTTGTACTTACATTCTAAACAATATCATAACTATTTATTTTGGTTAACCTTTTACACAAGACAATTCTATGAGCACTAATAGATAGATAGAATATTCTTTTTTTGTGTACACGAGAAAATATGACACTTAAACAATAACATAGTAGAGTTTGGCGGTCTATCTTATTACCTTTTTGGTGTTATGAAACGGTTGAGCGCGAAATTAGCGGTTGAATAGGGAACCTTGGTCAACTATCTCAACTGTAACAAAGACAGTCAAGCGGCGGAGGTTAAATTTCTAAATTAAACAATTAATTTTCCGATAACAGTAACAGATGCTGAGGACCCCGTGGTATTGATCTAAGTCCCGATGGTTGGTAAATATTAAATTGGTCCAGCTAAATAGATTACGACTTGCGGATGCCGTTGCGCAATGATATCGTAAATTTGGGTTAATAATATTGATAAAGGCAATCCGGGGTTTAATTCCGATTAGGGTGAAGAGAAAGCCACAATGCCTACTTGAGGAGATCCTTGGGGTGTAGCTAATCCGACGTTGGCTGCAACCCAAATGTTAGATGAAGTAATTTAGAAATGAAGCAATATTTCTTATTGCGTTCTTGGCTAAAAAAAAAAAATTGTGTTTTATTCCAGATACTTAGTGTGTCGAACGTGCCTGGAATAAGTTCTTAAAATGTTTCCTTTTCGCAAGCAATTTTCCCACTTTGATTTGTGATTTCAATGTCACTAAGCAGGGACCTCGAAATGTTGTGATATTTTTATGCCTCAGATTTAGCCACCGTATTTTTGTGTAGACGTGACTTGAAATGGAATCTGTGACCCTAATCATTGGGCTTTATATTTGTCAAAGGTTTTATGTTTGGCGTATAGCACCGACCTCCATGTTCCTACATTTGAGGTTGCCTGGAAGAAATTGCTTTTAGCAATAAGGCCGCCAATTGTATTTGATCTTTTGTATCTGCCGTTTTTGTAACTATTTTTCCGGTATACAATAAAGAATATTCTTATCTTATCTTATCTTACTTTCTTTTATATCAGTGTTGACACTTTGTCGTTCTATATTGTAATATATTTTTTTAAACGAGGTAAAATAAAATTAGAGTTTAAAATAAAAGAAGGAAATCCTCACAAACGGTATAGTAAAAAAACCAATGAGGGTTACAAATAAAAATGGGCCTGAGGGGCCGCGTCCCTTAAATGTGCTTTACACTGTACACCTTATTTTAACAACCTTAAAAGGTACACCTTATGTAATAGTACATGTTATATTATACTAAATTCAAAAAAGTCCCACTTAGGAGGTAACGCTTCAGTTAAAGTTTTATTGTAGAAAGGTTAAAGAACATCCTACCGAAACGTGGAAACCTGCGTTTCGGTTATCATAAATTTTATTTAAAGTGCCGCAAAACAAAAATAGGTAACTTTACGGAACCCGCAAGCAGACCGGAGAGCTCAGGCCTGTCCGCTTATCTTGGGTTCCAGGGTATAAATAAAACCCAGAGATAATAAGAAGAATAGACGAAGAAGGACGAAGTAGAAGTAGTAGAAGTTGTAGAAGAAGAAGAAGGCGCCCTGCTGGTGTATTCCTGAAAGGCAGAGACGACAAAATTGTACACTCCCACTTAAAGGGAATAAATGGGTTAACTAAAACGGGAATAAGTTAACTGATCTAACAACTTTCAAAATACAGCATCTTGCAGTCATATTCAAATAAAGTTAGAAATTAAGAGAAAATACTAAAGTATCTTATATGATTTAATATGTAAAACATGCGGGGGGCAGGGACAAACATTCCTATGCGGCCTAATTGCCTGTAGGACAATTAACTTCTATGATACAGACCAAAATGTATGTAAAACATAAATATCACATTTTAACAGAAAATATTAAGTAATTTCGTATGTTTTAACATGTAAAAGATGCAGGGGGCAGCAACCAGCGTTCCTATGCTACTCAATTGCCTGCAGCACTGTTAATCTCAAAGTTATAAAACGAAGTGTATGCAAAACACAAATATCAGATTTTAACAGAAAATACTAAAGTATCTTATATGATTCAATATGTAAAACATGCGGGGGGCAGCGACAATCATTCCCATGCGGCTTAATTGCCTGTAGGACAATTAATTTCCAAATTACAGACCAAAATGTATGTGAAACATAAATATCACATTTAAACAGAAAATATTAAGTAATTTCGTATGATTTAATATGTAAAAGATGCGGGGGGCAGCGACTAATATTCCTATGTCACTCAATTGCCTGCAGCACCATTAATTTAGAAGTTATGAACCAAAACGTTCGTTAGCCTCAAGGAAAATCTACCCTCATGGTAGAAAAAAATGCAGTACTTACATCGTCTTGGGTCGTGGCACGCTTCCAGGACGGTGCAGGCGAGTGCTACGCCTTCTGTAGCCAGCTGGGTAACAAAATAACACAAGCCTTAGCCGAATTCAAACAACTACAAAAGAACGTGTACGGTGTCAGTCCAATAAATCTGGTAAACTCACCGAAGCTGGCTTCTTGCCTGCATCCTTCTCTAGTGGTTCAGAACCAATGGTCCATCAAAAGACCGGCAGGTCCACTGTAAAGAAACCACAAGAACGATAGTACTAACATGACAATACAAACTATACGTGTGCGCAAAATAAAATTTGGAAAAAAAGGTGGAAATAACTAAACCACGAGCAAAACAACTAAATAGGGGCTAGATTACCTTGAAAGGCATTAGAAACAAAGAAATAATCAAGATTCTTACCCATTTTAAGGATGGTTTAAGCTTGATCACATCAAGGCGACCCTTTCGCCGTATGCGCACAAAAGCAAGTCTCGGCCACAGACCAGCCAAAACGCCGGCTCATATTGCTTTTTGTTGCACAGACTAATTGAAGGCCGTTCCGTCTACACAGCGGTCCGGTCGCCGAACGAAAAAATTAAACTAAAAATAAACCCCGCTACAACACACCCCTCCTTGGGCGAGAATTTTCGTCGGCAACGACGGAAATTCTCCGGATGCCCTCATCCGCACAGGAACTCCCTACCCTGTGGCAAAATGCACATAATGTAGAAACAAAACTAACAAAAATCATAAAAAAAACAAAGAAACTAAACCAGTCAACAAAACTTTCAATAAAAAGTACCAAAATGAAAAAAGCTTACGTCACAGACAAGTATAACAGAAAATAAGAAATAAATAAATTAATAAACTACAATAAATCGTTAATTTGGAAGGAGTTAGCAGTAGCATTGTGGTCACACGGATTGGTGGGACCACTCAAGCGTACTGCTTAACCACAAAAATGTAAACCGAGAAAGCGGGTAAAAATAAAATTAATAAAAGTCAATCCGGGAAACACAAATGTAAATTAACCTGGGCCAAAGCTGTTGGTAAAAAACAACAACCTGGGATAACAGGTTAAAAATAGAAAGCAAACCTGGGTAACAGGTAAAACACACAAAAAAAAACGAGAAAAATTGTGGGCTATCCGCAGCAGCACAGGCACACCGAACAGTGTGGTAATCAACCCACTGGACAACCCGCCTGCTTAACTTACGACAACGGATAGCCCAGCCTAAGAAACAAACAACTGGTTTAGGGTTCAGTAGTGATAAGGCATTTGGTAGAAGTCACGATCCGCTTCGGCAACTGAACCCTAAAAGTGAAATGGCGACAGCAGTGATAAGGCTTTTGGTAGAAGTCACGATCCGCTTCGGCAGCTGTGCCTCTAGGAAATAGAATAAAATGGTGACAGCAGTGGATAGGCTTGTTTTTCTGAAGTCACGACCCGCTTCATCAGCTGTACCAGGTAAATCCAGGGGTGGTAGGCAGATACGGTGACAGCAGTGGAAAGGCTTATTTAAATGAAGTCACGACCCGCTTCGGCAACTGCACCGGCCTGAACCTACGAGGAAGAATAAACTTAAATAAATAAGTATGAAAGAAATAAACATACATTGATAGAAGTACAATAAATATTATACATAAACATAGAATAAACAAAAAGAAAGAAATACATTTACGTAAAGAAATTAGAAATAAATAAACATACATAAACTACGCCTTCATCCATTGGTCGCCTTTTACGACGTGCAGGAGAAAAACAGTGGAACTATTCTAGAACCGGACTCCACACGGCCTAAACAAAAACAACAACGGGTATAGAATTAACTTAAATAAATAAAACACAGAATAAACATACATAAACTATGCCAGTAGGATGTTATTGGGCATTCTGGACCAGCTTCCATTCGTTTGAGCTCACGACGCACCGCGCCGGTTGGCGCGGCTTGTCGCTCTCTCAAACTCATTACAGCTATTCCAGAATACCCAATAACATCGAGTGATTCTAATTTATAGTTTCAATAATTTTACGAGCAACCTACACAGTTTATGATAAATTCCATCAATGAAAACGAATGACACTAGGAAGCTTGAGTGAATGCAACTCACCATCATCTTGGTGGAGATAGGTCCGCATAGTCACTGAGTTGAATTAAATAAAGGATCCCCAAGCTCAACTGAATTGTATTTACCCACTAGCTATGTTTTGTGCAGTTTCGTAATATACTAGATAAAACAGCACACATTATTTGCGGTATCGGTTAGGTTTCCTCATTAAGACAATGACATGAAATATTCCAAGTGATACTTGTATTTACCCAGTCATAGTTTTGTGACCAGATTGGCTTCTCCCACTGAATGAGTTTAACACCACTGGTGTCTACTTTTCATAACAGTGACACAAAACTTTGCTTTTTCAACCCAGTTTGTTTTGTAGTCAGATTGACGTCTCCCACATGAACAAGGTACAACACCACAAATTTTGTTATCAGATTGACTTCCCGTGATGGCCCTTCATACAATAACATAAAAGTACAATTTCAACTTAATCATATTTTGTGGTCAGATTGACGGCTCCCACTGTTAGAAAGATTCAGCACCACAAATTACTTTGTGATCAGATTGACTTCATGTGATGAACCTTCTTGCGCAACAGTGACACAAAACATTTTCGTCTTAACTGTATTTTATGGTCAGATTGACGTCTCCCATTGTAAAAAAGGTGATTCCAACACAACAAAATTTTGTGATCCTTTTCATGTGACACAAATACTGGGTGATTGGCAGAACCAGGAAATACTTGTATTTTAGGCATATTTTATGGTCGGCACAAAGAATACCTTACTTTTCCCACAAAAATGTTAGTGATCAGATTGAAGTCTCCTGTTTATCGTTCACTACGGAAAACACAAAACATTGCACAGTAGGAAAAATGTACTTCTACAGTTACTTGAATCCTTGGGTATACTTAAGTAAAATCGTGAATTAATGATAATATCACTGACACATAAAAGTATACTTTCATTAATGGAAATCTATTTCCTACTAACGTGTCACTTTAGTTAACGCGAATGCGAATATGATAGGTGGCTGGCAGGGATTGTCAACCTTTAGCTGTTGACGCAGGAGTTATAAATTTGATACGAAGTATACACGGTGTAAGAAAAAATATGTTGTCAAAAAGTACAGTTTTATTTATAAAAGTTGGTTCCTTTGAACATTCCTTAAAGGTATTCCGGTAATAAAGCATTTTCCATGTTATTATTTTTTTAAGACTTGATGTTAAAGTATTTTAAGAAATCATGATTTTGTAAATACGACCGACAGCATTTTGTCTTTTTTTAATTGAAACTTGAAGATATTATTCTCATCCCATTATACGTAACTGAACCTATGCAGATAGTTTTATATTTTTTCAACAGTTTTCTAACATCAGTTCTCGTTCATTTTCTATCTAAATTTATCTGTAACATACAGTAAAATAAATACAGTAAATTTTACATAACCCATAAATAAAGAATTTAGAGGGGTCATAATATTTTAATGTATCACCTACATAAGAGATAACCAAAGGTTGACTATACTAGCTATACTCTAGTCTAAGATCCACACGGAAAAAACTCGTTGCATCAAAATATTTAGCTGTAGGTATCATTAATACCTAATGTTTGACTTTCACATAATATTGTGGAGTCTACCAAATGCTTTATAAAGAATACCTAGATAAGTATTATTTATCCTGAAATACATTTATATAGTAATTTCATCGATATCATACGATGTTTTCTATGGATAAGCTAGAGGAATTAATTATAATTTCCTATTTAGCTCATCATCCGATTTCTGGTAACTGGAAATAACAGTTTATTTTCTTCTGCTATAGTGAAATATTCACCCAATTCGAACATTATCTGATTAAGATCAAGAAAATCTAAAGTAAATTGCAACATGTGTATCTAGGACTATTTACTCCTACCTAGGTATGAAACCTACGAATTTGCTACGTTAACGTTATTGGATCCGTTGCAAGCTTCTGATTGCGAAACATCTTACCTACAATAATCGATATATTGGTCACATTATGTTGCAATGGCAACCAGCCACATTAACTTGAGCTATTAAATAGTGCTGACATTATGAGAATAATATATAGGCTTGACCTTGCTACCGGTCAAGATGATTTGGTTAAGTACCTACTTTTGAAGGCAAAGCAAAAATTTTGGGTGTTCGATACTAAAAAGTAATATGTATTACTTTTATCAACAATCACCTATATTCATACACCTATAAATAAAGGCGATTTTCGCATTTACTTCATTACAGTACTTGTAATAAAAAAACAACATACACATTTAGGATATAAACCTATAACACCCTGATTTATCTAAAATTCTCATCACTTCCGATAACGTGATAACGCTGTTCAGTACAGTCTCCGTGTGGTGTAATTATCTACGACTTCCTCGCTACCAGTCACTCCATCGGTATCAAAATGTTAGTAAGTATATTTATTTACATCCTAATTTTTTTTTTTACGTGTTCCACTGACTAAACCGTATTAGTCCCTATATGAAAACTATGTCCCGAACTATGTCTAAAAAATATGTTCCAGTCACTACATTTATCTAGTATAGTAATTACAATACGGTGTATAAATCGTTTAGGTTAAATGTATAAGACTGGTATAAAACTATGTTATTATTATTTCAGGTCTGACTCCGAGTTTGAATTCTCTGGTGTACCTATTGCTGTGCAGTCGAGTAAGAAGCAAAAGACTCCAACCAGCTCCAAACGCAAAGCATCGAGCTACGTTGAGGAGACAGTTAGGTAAGAATACAATACATCTATAGTTTATTATAAATGATTGTACACTTTACACATCGTTTCAAATGACGATTCCCTCGATGTAATCAAGCTGTTGATGAAAATCTTGGAACATTGAAAGAGATAACAACTGTTTATTTGTTTGTTTCATAACTAAAAGTTGTTTATTCGTCTTAATAATTCAAACCATAGGTTTGACCCTTAAACCTTATTTTCTATAGCCTAAAGCCGGGGCCGCTGCACCATGTTACGCGTGTTACAAAAAACGTAACACTTAAATATAATAAAAGTGGGACATGGTATAACACGTTAGGTACTTGTTATATAACGTTACGTTACGTAACACGTAAAGTGTTAATACCACTCCCCATTTTTGTTTTAATAACGTGTTACATTTTTTGTAACACGCGTAACATGGCGCAGCGGACCCGGCTTAACATTGATCGTTACGGTAAATGTTTACATCCAGGGAAAAGTTTACTGGAATAGAATTAGTCTCGTTATATTATTCGTTGTTACGTTGTCGCGTCATTTGACTCTAGCACACCGCTGAGTCATTGAATCGTTGATTACATTGCAGGCATGTACTCGTAAAGGTTAACATGCTGTCGACTGTTTACTTTGCATCTTACTAGTCGTGGGTTCGATACCCGCTTCGCGTAGTATTTTTGTTTTCCATGTAAGATATGCTTATTAAGAATCACTTGGGATATTTGCTTATTAAGAATGACATATATGGGATAGATCAAAAGTAGATATGTACCCTTCATATTAAACTATCATCCACTTCATACTCGTTCAATGTATGTGTATCTCCTATAGATAGCCTACCCAATCGGAATATAGGTATAAGTTTATGAAGGTACTTATGTTTTAAAATATATTGTTCACTTTTACAGGTCTGCAAGCACCTTAAAGAAAAAGACGGTGGGAGATCTTTTCGGGATTTTGCGAGACGCAGAGAAGGTCGCTAAAGCGACTCCCGAGCAGCACCAACTGGGGTCGAGTCTAGTGACGCGGGTCGCCAATGGTCACGTTCGTCGGACAGCAACGACGGAAGGAGAATTCTATATAGAATTGAAGGTCTACAACACTACCGATGCTGCAAGTACCAACGTTCAAGAGAGGTGGAAAAAAGCGTTGATGGTAATAAAATTGCAGACTGATACGGACACACCGCACTGGGACGTATTACAGAAATTTATTAAACAAGTTTATTCACTGTATGATAATAGTGAGGCGAGTTTTTTTAGTGATAAGATAAATATAAAATAAAATTCCTTTAATTTATAATAAACATATTATTTTGCTACTTACCTATTTATTTTTGTGTCTAAAACCTAAATTTTAATTATCTGTTTCCTGGTCAATCTTACTACTTTTTATTTACAATGCCTTATTGCATTACTTGCAAAACTCTTGTCAACCCAAAAAGTTGGGTGGGTCATATGCGCAGCACTGACCACAAAAGCAAAGTCGCAACTCATCATTTGTCAGAAGATGTTGAGGTTCTGACCTCTGCATTCCGTAATCGTATTGCAACTTATAAGATACAGGCTAACGGTGATGGTCAGCACTCAATTGAAACCTTTTTCGAGTCTATCCATAATAAATTAAAATCTCTGATTGATATTTCATTGAAAAAACACGTTTGCATAAAAGTCAATGTTGAGCTTTTTTCATTTTTCCTTATGTACAAAAACGATTTGCAAGAACTAAAATCGTTTGGCACGAAAAACATTACCATACACATGAACCACAACTTCAATTCCATTTTTTCAGAAATCATAAATACATTGAAAAAAAAGCTTGAAGAGTTTCAAGAGCGAGATAGCGGTTGGACATTTTTGAGTAACTCTCATTTGGAAATCAATGTAAATAAATATCAACCATTGAGTGGGTCATCGTTTATAGATTTACCAAAATTTATAAAAAACAAAAAAGCATGTTTGAATATAAAAAATGATGATCCTTATTGTTTTCTTTGGTGTGTTACAGCTGCTCTATTCCCTTCAAAGAGCCACCCCGATCGTGTCTCGTCTTATCCCGATTTTCGCGATATTTTTAACACTCAAGGCTTATCATATCCAGTAACTTTTTCTGACATCCCGGTGTTTGAAAAAAATAATCCAGATATCGCTATTTTTGTGTATGGCTTACAAGGCAAAAAAACTGTTGTAGGTCCACTATACAGATCAGAGTCTTCCACTGCGAAAAATATCGTTCATCTGCTATTTCTCGAGAATGATGAGGGCTCTCACTTTTGTTTGATCAAAAACCTTCCCCGTCTGGTTAGAAGCCAAATATCTAAACACCATCAGCAACTGCATTTTTGCTCATCATGTCTGTTATTTTTTAAAACATCTAATGAACTAGTCATTCATGCATGTGGTGGTATTGCTACAGCTCTTCCTAACCAAGGGTCGGTTCTTCAATTTAAGAATTACGAACGAAAACAAAACATACCCTTTATCATTTATGCTGATTTTGAGACTATGCTTCAACGTCATCTGGGGTGTGAAGCAGACCCTAACATTGCGAGCACTAGCCTGCTACAACAACATGTGCCCTCAGCGTTTGGTTACTATATTGTTTGTACAGTGGATGCCAAGTATAATCGCTACGTCAGCTATCGGGGATCAGACTGTGTATCAAAATTTGTAGAATGGTTGTATCGAGACATGAAGCAAATACACACTATTTTAAAAGCTAATATTAAAATTATATTCACGGATAATGATTCACAAAATTTTGAAAATGCTGTCCGCTGTCATATTTGTGATAATCTTTTAATATTTGACAAGGTTCGAGACCACTGTCACATCACTGGTCACTATCGGGGGGCAGCTCACAAGCATTGTAATTTACAATTTAAACTACCAAATTTTGTTCCAGTTGTTTTCCACAATTTGTCAGGCTACGATTGCCATTTATTTATCAAAGAACTAGGCGAGGCGCCTGGTCCGATTAGAATAATACCTAAAACAAAAGAAAACTATATTTCTTTCACGAAGTATATACCATTATCGAAAGATGAAGGTATCCAACTTCGATTTATCGATTCATTTAAATTTTTAGGTACCAGTTTAGAAAAACTCACGAAAACAATGAAGGTGGAGGAATTCTCGTTGTTGAAATCATTTTTTGCAAATGACACTGAACTCAAATTACTCACTCGCAAAGGTGTTTATCCATATGACTATATGTCACATTGGAAATGCTACGAAGAAAATTCCCTCCCACCCAAATCTGCTTTTTATAATACTATCAGTGGTGAAGAAATTTCTGATCAAGATTATGAACATGCCAAGTCAGTATGGTCAACTTTCTCCATTCGTAACTTAGGTGAATACACTGATCTATACGTTAAAACAGATGTCTTGCTACTAGCCGATATTTTTGAACATTTCCGCAAAACATGTAAACGATATTATCAATTAGACCCGGCATTCTACCTCACAGCACCCAGCTTATCATTTGATGCGATGCTTTTGAAAACTAAGGTCAGATTAGAATTGCTTAGCGACTTAGCGATTATTCGGATGATTCAGGATGGAATACGGGGTGGTGTATGTATGTGTTCCAAGCGACATGCGAAAGCAAACAATAAATACATGTCTGAGTACGACCCATCACGTCCCGAGTCCTTCATAACGTATATTGATGCTAACAATTTATACGGCTTCAGCATGTCTCAAGTATTACCTTTGTCAGATTTCAGATTTTTGGAACAGTCTGAAGTGAATACCATTGATATCACATCAGTTCCTGATAATGCATCTTTTGGTTATATTCTTGAAGTGGATATTATTTATCCCACACACCTACACGACTATCACAATGATTTCCCATTTTGTCCTGAGCGATGCATACC
Organism: Yponomeuta sedellus; assembly: GCA_934045075.1. Lineage (NCBI taxonomy): Eukaryota > Metazoa > Arthropoda > Insecta > Lepidoptera > Yponomeutidae > Yponomeuta > Yponomeuta sedellus. The sequence continues at coordinate 16,177,500 of OW203732.1, read as the reverse complement.
ACCCGGTGGAAAGAGTTCGAAATTAATCCCTAACCTATACGATAAATATCGATATGTTATTCATTATGTGCATCTTAAAACATGCTTGAAACATGGATTAATACTAAGAAAAATCCATAGAGTCATTACTTTTCGTCAAAGTGCTTATCTCAAACAATACATTGAACTTAATACAAAACTGAGGCAACAAGCCCAATCAACTTTCGAACAAGACTTTTTCAAACTCTTGAACAACAGCATATTTGGAAAGACTATAGAAAATACTGAACACAGAGTAAACGTCTATTTGGTAAATCAATGGAGCGATAGTCAAAACAAAACGAAAAAATGCACATCGGCAGAAAAATTGATAGCCCGTCCAAACTTTCACAGTGCTTCAGTTTTTTCCGAAAATTTGGTTGCCATCCAAATGAAACCAGAACGTGTGGTTTTAGATAAACCTATCTACATTGGGTTTACTGTTCTTGAGTTATCCAAAAGCCACATGTATGACTTTCATTATTCAATTATTAAACCTATGTATGGGAAATATGTTGAGATGTGCTATACTGATACGGATAGCTTCATCTATCATTTGTCCACAGAGGACTTCTTCCTAGATTTGAAATACCGTTTACTACCTTACTTTGATACGAGTAATTACGATAGTAATAATATACATCAAATTCCATTAAAAAACAAAAAGATTCCTGGGCTATTTAAGGATGAAATGGGTGGTGAAATTATTACAGAATTTGTAGGATTACGATCAAAACTGTACTGTTTCAAAACTTTAGAAAAAACTGTCAAAAAGGCCAAAGGAGTAAAAATGAGCGTTATTCGCGGTCTTAACTTTAGTAATTATGAGCAGACCTTGTTTGAAGGTAATGTGCTGCGCAAGAGAAATATCTTGTTTAAATCGATAAAACATGAAATATTTACGCAAAGTGTCAACAAAATAGCTCTATCGAGAAATGATGATAAACGTTTGATTCATCGGGATCAAATCTCAACTAAAGCGTGGGGCCATACCTCAATATTATGAAAATAAGATAGTAAAATTGACCATGGGATAAAATTTAAAAATATGTAATCAAAATATCGTGATATGATGTATTTCATAGATCTGTTTCAGTCTTAGATGCTATGTGTATGGATTGCGGCTGCGGTAACCGCCGCGATAGAGCTAGTGTGGAATAAGCTTAATATTATGTTTTCGTTCTTATGCTCTTCAAGTTAAAGCTAAAGCTCTTTAGGTATGTTAAGAATAGCGTATTTATTTAAGTGAACTAATAATGTAATGAATTAAAATAGATAGGTACTTAGTTATAAAAGTGTTATGTACTATAAGCTAATAAGTATAGTTTTGGGTGAATAAATTGGGTTATACTACCAGCTTCTTTTATTTCCATGACCTAACATTGTTACCTAATGTTACAAAAACAAAAGAATATGTAAGTATTGTTAGTTCCTACATATCTCAGAAATTTTTGCTATAGACATAGTCTTGAGCGCGGTGGGATGAGGAGAGCTAAACTATATTCAATGAAGTTTTGATTTCGTGTCTACTGAAAGTATGACAGCTCCCTGTGGGAATCGAGCCCACGACCTCTGCAATAGTAATCAAACGCTATCATCACTAGACCGACGAGACAGTCAAAAGTAGGTCAAGTCAAGGTGTTAGCGATGTTGCAAACAGCAAGGGAGGCGCATCGATGTTGCATAGCGCGCAAGGGTTCAATGACTACTATTTACTTAGTCAGCAATGACATACTTGATTCAAACACATTCGATATTGATAATGCTGACTACGAATTCGAGCTCGCTCACTCTTATATGTATTAAAAGAGACAGGATTAATTTTCTAGAGCGATCGAAACGTATGAATAGGTAAGTTACACTCATCTACAAATCCATTTTATATTTGGTGGTTCAGTAATTTATTGTTACTGCATCGTTCGAGCCAACTAGAAGATCAGCAGACGTGAAAACATGTCGATTTCGGTAAGCATTATTTTTTTCCATCCAATTTATATTACACAGTTTGAAATAGGTTTGAATATTTTTAATAATTTTTTTTTTTGTTTTTTTCAGATTTTAGGCGAGACTGATCCGACTGACCCTTACTACTACGCGCAAAATATTTTGAGTGGGTTCGATAGTGATGTCGAAGAAATACGAAACCCGGCTCCATCAGACGTGGGGAAGCGGAAAAGTAAGACTTCAAGGAAACGGGTTGCAAAGGACTCCACGTCTACATCATATGTGGTTAGCAAGGCGGCAAGAAGAGGAAATCGGTTGATAAAAATAGAAGTATTCGACTTAAATGAGTGTAAGGACACAAACAGTGAAAGTGCGGTGTTAAGTGCCCAATATGTTGTGATAGATCCTGTAGACGAAATAATGGACATGGTGGAAAACGTAGTTAAGAACATTTCTAAAAATATGTGCAATAGTTATTAATTTCGTTTTAAATTAAAAATTAATTAAATAAAACATGTTTTCTTTTTTAAATACATTTACATTTATTTCTTACTTTCAATAAAAAAGTTACATAAATACTTGCTTATTCTAAATAAATTCTATAACATTATTTTCATAAAACCATTTCTTGACACATAGTACATTTTTCAACGCACATTGTTTGTGGTGAGAAAAACACGTAAAATTGCATACACTATATTTATCATGCAGGTATTTTATATTAGGACATTGATTTTCCTCGATATTAATAACACAACAATCACCACAAAGTTTATTTACCCACATGATTTTTTCTAAACCTTTTACAAAAATTTTCTTATTCCTCAATAAACTATAAATTAACCTATGAAATTCGCGGTAGTCAATAAAACCTTCACGCCAATAAATTCCTCTATTCTTTTCCAACCAAACAACTTGCTTTTTTTCGCTATCTGATAAAGTAGAAAATGGATAAGGAGGTTTTACCAAGTAGACCATAGTAAATTCTTTAGTAGCGAGAGCAAACTCTTTAATAATAAAATTATTTTTATAATCTCTAAATCCTTGTAAATCTACAAAAATATGTTCAGAATTCATGTTATTTTTTTAACGATGTTAGAAAGTGGTTTATATTCGATTACACAATCGTTTAGTATGAGGCAGTAAGCAGAAGTTTGATCTGGTATTTCTAAATCACTCTCTATTTCTACTCTAACATCAATGGGACCTGTCTTCAGGGTCTCATTTTGCCTGCAGCAATCTATTACAAATAATGGTGCTTTATCTTTGAAATCCTTCAGATTTAACAACGGCTCACACCGACGTCCATAGTAAGACTGTTGGAATCTAGCGTACTGCTCATATAATATCATATACCTTTCTTCAGTAAACTTAATATTGAGACTTTCATATGGAAAGTAAGTTGAATTTAAAAAAACCTTGACATCACGTACATAACAATGATCAAAGTGAGACATGTCTTTCATACCTAAACTTTTCCGATTAGTTTGTAAACCAATAATCACATAACGTGGTTTCTCTAATTGAGATGTGGTTTTTATAGACCAAGTATGTTTTGTAGTCTGTGGTAAAAGAGGGTATTCATAGAGATCCCAATTCCTAAATGCTAAACTGATAGGTCTATCTTTCTCCAAACATCTCAGCAAGTTAACTCTTTCACGATCAGATACTTTTATATGCGGTACTCTCCATACAATTTTGTTAATGGTTATGTCATCTAACACTTCATTAGTGGTTAATTTAATAGAATTAAGGTTTGTATTACTACGCAAAAGAACCAGCTCATGTTTACAGTTCATTATTATTTTATTATAATCTTCAGCGAAACCTAAAACTTTATTCAATGGGATACAGGCGGAAAAATTACCAGTAGTATTTTTTATTCCATCAATGTCCCACCCCCATAGCCGTGACATTTTTGATTCATTTTCATTCATCGAGAGCAATGATTTAATAGTAGTTGTGATCCCAGCATTTTTTATCCTATCAATTTCTACGCCATTTAGTTCATATCGAATGTCTTGGAAAAGAAAAAGCGCTGCATTATTCACCAACTCAATATTACTCACTCTCTCTTTTTTATCGCCATTTGGACGGTGCACTGTGATAGAACCTTCGATGTATAGTGTACTCTGTGACGGTAAGACGTATAAGTCTTGTTGATTGATGGGAATGCGTATTTCATCGTTTTTGTTAAAACTATTAATGTAGGGCTTATACGAATGGATTTGGTAGCTTTCAATGCTGTTGTCGTAGGCGAAAGAATCCAAGATATTTAAGATATTCATTTTATGACTTTTAAGTATCTGAGAAATTGTTTATTTTCCTTAGTCAGTTTTTTCTTTTTAGCAGGTGGTTTCTGTTGCGGTGGATGTGTTGTACTGAGATCTTTGGTTTCGGGTACCAATGTTTTATTTATGAAATCTATCATTTTCGTCTTAGGTGTAAATATAACTGTAGTTCTTCTTGTCGTAGATTTATAAGGTTGTTATTTGCATCCAAAATCCTTATATTAATCTCGCTAACTGTATTTTGATTTACTGGGAAATATATCAAATTTTTTGGGATTTCTATAATCCTGTACCCTGGCGGTACATTAGGTGCAAATTCGTAAATTATATGGCTAGGCTTCCCATTTATGTACGATCCGCTCACGATATCACATTCTATTCGAACGATGGTTGTTGGTAGAATGTTTACAGGGAAGAGAGACTCATGTAATATATTAGCTTTAAGAGTCTGATTTCCAAAACCCAATATCCTTCCGATTGAACCGGATTTCTCAAAATGAATATCTTTTGAACAAATTATTTTTGTGCTCAAAGTGTTATTGTTACATATCAAATTAAACGTACAGTCTACTAAATTTGTTTTTAAAAAGTCATTTATATCTAATAGCTCGTATGATCCTTCGGGTATTTCAATCATTTCGTTGTCGCCATAATGAAATTTGTTGTTGTAGCATACTATGTTAGGAATCGAATTAAACGTCGAAAAAAAGATCAGCCCACATTCATATTCACCATCAAGCTGCAGAGCCGGCGAATAAAATGTTGACAAAGCTGGTTTACAACCGGTTATTGATAGCGTGAATGACATCGTAATAATGGTGAGAATAGTTTATGATTTCTTAATATAAATGTTTCAACCAGAATGTTTTTAAAAATTTTATGCATAAATGACCGCAATTATAGGTGTTGTTTTGTTGATAGTTCATATAACTATAATAAACGTTAGTGTTTTTTGTTAAGTACTTGATTAATTCTACAGGTGGTTTTAAACCATAACTATCAAAGTACACGCTGTAATTATTTATCTTAATGTAGGCTACCCAGTGAGTTCCCGGATTTATTGAATTATCTAGATTCAGGATAGCGCACTCGATGTTATTTGATTTGCTTGGTAAAGTGTCTCTCATATAGACACCTCGAAAGTATGGGATGTCCCGAGTATAATATATTAAATCTATATTACTCAGTGCTCGTCTGGGTAACCTTTTAACTAGTTTTTTGAAGAATGTACGCACAATCCCTTACCTGTCTTGTATGGTTTGATGTATAAACCTTTGCCTAAGGAGATCGATTCCATCATTTTATTGTGACGCACGGATTCAGAAAGATTTTTTTGGGCTGACTTGTAATCATTAACTGCTTTTGCTATTCCACCAATACCTCCAGCTAAAGAACCCAATGCTGATAGACCAGCAAAAATAGGAATGAGTGGAAGTATTCCTCCAGTTTTAGGGATGGGAATAATTCTTGGCAGCTTCATATTATTTTTCTTATGAAATATTTTTTTTGCTGCTAAGTATGCAAACTGAATAGCATCTTGAATATTTTTAGGTTTCTTTTTTTTCAGATGCGATTTTAATTTAGCCATAGAAGTTTTGAATGATTTAATTCCAGCACCCGATTTAATTTTTGCTTTCATTACTTTATTCACCAACCATGATGCAACTTTTTCACCTCTGCTAGCATCTTCTGATTTTAATCGTTGCTTTGCCATCTTTCTTAGCTCTAAGTCAGCCTTATGCCGATCTTCTAAACTTGAATACTTTGAATAAGCTATGTCGTGCAGCATACAAGCGCTGTCCAAAGGGTTTATGCCTTTATCGCCTCTTTGCAAACGTTCTTGTAATCGAGTACCTGGACCGCAGTAGTTGTAGCCTGGTAAGTGTAACTCTATTGGTAAATTATTGATTAAAGTATTGAGAAGTCCTTTCCCTTTCATAACTAACGATGTAATGAAAAATAAGTTAACTAATCTGTAGTAATATACTTCAATGCTTTATTATAGCACTTTTATTAATCCAACTATTTTCCTCTTGACCTAAGCCGAGCCATTTAACAAGATATTTGTTTCCCTTTTTTTTAATTACCTTCTCAACTAAATAAATATTGGGACAGCTAGTTTTTTGCAGTTCGTGTTCGTAAAAACAACCTTTTATTGGTATACAATGTTGATCTCGTATGTAATATGTTGTGGGTATAGATTTTATTACTTTTACAACAGTGAATAATTCGGTAGACCAGTTTGGTGTATATCCTTTTTGAAAATCTCCTTTGTGCTTGCTGATACGGACAAAGTCTCCAACACGAAATTTAATTTTCTTTGCAGGTAAGGAAGGTTGTGATTTGTTTATATTACATGCAACGAGTGATTCATTTAACTTGTTTATTTCAGACGGCATATGTTTTGTAGTGCGATGCATAGTATTATTATAGCTCTTAACTATATCACATAAAGGTTCTCCAATCCACTTATAATTTCCAAACAAGCTAAAATGTTTAAACAACTTGCTCTTCAAAGTTCTTATTAATCTTTCTACTATAGACGCTTTTTTTGTTGAATAAGTTGAATAATGATTTATTTTCCATCGGTTCGTAAGCTTCTGAAAAACGTCATTGTGAAATTCGGTACCCTTGTCGGTTTGTAAATTAGCAGGTGATCGGCCTTCTTGTAAAACCTTATCAAACGCTAGAGACACCTCAGTTTTTGTTTTATTCTTTAATGGAGCGATCCATGCGTATTTAGAAAAAGCATCGATGACTACTAAAATAAATTTGAATCCTTTGTTAACCTTCTGATAGTTTTGCATATCAATCAAATCGGCTTGCCATAAATCATCAATCCCTTTTAAAATAACAGAACGACGTGGGAAATTTCTTCTAGCTGCTTTATGGATTTCATTTACAACAGATTGTTTGCTCATGCTGGTTTCGATGAGTCTCTGAGTGCTACTATATGATCTTTAATAATATTACTCGCTTCTACCTTTGAACACTTCTCATCTAACTGTTTCTGTAGCAGTTGTATTTGAGTTTTTATACTTTTAAGTTCATTAATGAAATCTTGTTTTTTACAATATAATTTATTGTTTTTTTCTACATACTCCTTGCTAACAGCTTCATCTGCTGCTACAGCTAACGGTAATCCTCTCAATATACATTGTTTTAAGTCGTAAACTCCTGACTCATTTTTACTTAGCCCTGTGTTTATAGGAACCAAATTTAATGGATCTGACACACGCAGTCTTTTATGAACATGATGTCCAAATTTATCTATATTCATCTTGTAAATAGTGTGAAGGTTAGAGTAGAAATAAAATAAAATATAGATTACATAAGTATTTATTCATTTTATATCACACCACGTTTTTTCAGTTCTGTTAAAACTGATACAATTTCATCATCTAAGCCAGTATTACCGGCATCTTTCGAAGCTATTAATAATTTCAATGTTTCAACTAATTCGTTTGGATCATTCCAAAAAATGTAATCTACTTTGTTATCAACTTTTTTAAGCAATGATAAACCCTTTCCTTTGGAAACATTGGCGGAACATAATAAGGGTTTTACAATTTGTAAATACTTAAATCCTCTGTTGCTATTGATTGGTTGATTGGGATCATATTTACGTCGATGAGCGTTTGTGCTTATTAGTATAAATTTATAATTCCTTTTATCATCTTCAGTGATAATGTTTAGATCAGGATTTTTTTTGTAAAGTAATTCACTGAGTCCATTAGTTTTGACATACGAATGACCTGCTATTTCAAATGCATCATTAGTTATGGAGAGCGGTGCTGATCCTATCATAGGTTTTCCATTTTCCAATCTAATTCCATAAGGTACATCTTTGAATACTTCTGATGATAAAGACCATGACGATAAAGACTTTGCATTTGGTGTTGAAGCACCATCCGAATTTGTTTCAAAAAATATGTCACTCATGTTATTTCTAAGACTTTGATTCAGTTCAGAGTCACTTATGTTATCATCGCTGTTACTAGCATTCGATACCTCTTGGAGTGATTCCCTTGAAGAGCTAATTTCAGAAAATTTTCGTTTCTTCGTAGGTGTAGACTGTCGTGCTAAATGTTCAAGCGAATCAACATCTTCATTACTTAACTGTTCTTGATACGGGGTTCTCGTTAGCTGTTTAAGTGGATCTGTTACTGGTTTGAACATAGTTTCTAATGCCAACTCAGAATCCATTTTAGTATTTTTCATGTTTTGAACCTTCTTTTTAACAGCCTCAGCAGACTTAATTATTTGTTGTTTAATTGATTTTTCATCACACATTTTTTCTTATTTTACAACTACTCGCATATAAAGAAGATAAGAAAGTGGCTTCTGATTTAAAAAAAACGGCATTTATGTATCTCACTCGTCGAAAGTAATAAAGGTGTCGAATTTCATTCTGTAGCATCCGTTATTTCTTTGACAGTCTTTATTAATCACTAAATAGCTAAATGTATCTTTCCAAACTTGTGAACAAAGTTCGCGAAATTGATGCCAAGGCATATCAGTGTTCACATGTTCATCATAAATATGACGTAAGTTAATATCATCCTGTTTGAATATGATGAGTAGATTTGCATTGTCGCGAACCAGTTGTTTTGGGACTTTGCTATAAGTTTGGTTCAAATAAAAACAGTCTATATTTTTATGTCTACCCATGGCAAAGTAATCACGAATGTTATTTTGATTTTCACAGGCAACATCGTCGAAAATAATGACAGAATTTTGAGACGCTAAGCTTGGATTTAAGACTTCTTTGTTATCGCGATATTTATAATAACGTATTCCTGGAACGAGATTCATTACCTTCTCTAAAAATATGTATTTTGGTTGATACAACGTTTTCGAATAAACGTACACGTTACGGAAATGTAAACCATTAGGATGTAAAAGTAACCCAAGGACTAAGTTTGTTTTTCCGCAGTTAGACGGTCCGCAAACTATACAACGGATGGTGTTTGGTAAAAGCTTTCCGTGACGATATGTATTTTTTTCAGATCCTACATCAATATTCTCAAGATTTAGTGATGTAGGTTGTTTAACAAATTTCATTTTTGGAGAAATATGTTACCAGTGATGTCCTCATTACTGAAATGCGATCATCACGATTAAACTTCAGTATTTATCTGTGTTACTAACATCATTTCATTTCCTGCCGCAAGTAAAATTCAGAATCAATCAATATTATTGGGTATTCTGGAACAGATGTAATGAGTTTGAGTGAACGACAAGCCGCGCCAACCGGCGCGGTGCGTCGTGAGCTCAAACGAATGGAAGCTGGTCCAGAATGCCCAATAACATCCTACTTATGCCTTCGTCCATCGGTTGACTCTTACGACCTGCCGGAGAAGATGGCAGTGGGACTATTCTAGAACCGGCCTCCACACGGTCTAAACAAAAACAACAACGGATATAGAATAAACTTAAATAAATAAAACACAGAATAAACATACATAAACTATGCCTTCGTCCATTGGTCGGCTCTTACGACCTGCCGGAGAAGATGGCAGTGGGACTATTCTAGAACCGGCCTCCACACGGTCTCAAAAAATAACCACCTTAAAATAATTGATCTGCCGGTCGAAAAAAGAAGAAAAAGAATCCCGTTAAGAGATTAATGAATTAAGTTAATGACGATGCACCTCTTTACCAAACATAGTTAAGAGGGAAGTTAAAGTTTACAAAATCAATTTACAAAAAAAGTTACAAGTCAAAAAAAAATAAAGCACATTTAAGTTTAGCTCCGGTTTTTGAGCAAAAGACCAAAAAACGGTTTAATCCACCTCAAAGGTCCCTGTTCGGGCGCCATTGTAATATATTTTTTTAAACGAGGTAAAATAAAATTAGAGTTTAAAATAAAAGAAGGAAATCCTCACAAACGGTATAGTAAAAAAACCAATGAGGGTTACAAATAAAAATGGGCCTGAGGGGCCGCGTCCCTTAAATGTGCTTTACACTGTACACCTTATTTTAACAACCTTAAAAGGTACACCTTATGTAATAGTACATGTTATATTATACTAAATTCAAAAAAGTCCCACTTAGGAGGTAACGCTTCAGTTAAAGTTTTATTGTAGAAAGGTTAAAGAACATCCTACAGAAACGTGGAAACCTGCGTTTCGGTTATCATAAATTTTATTTAAAGTGCCGCAAAACAAAAATAGGTAACTTTACGGAACCCGCAAGCAGACCGGAGAGCTCAGGCCTGTCCGCTTATCTTGGGTTCCAGGGTATAAATAAAACCCAGAGATAATAAGAAGAATAGACGAAGAAGGACGAAGTAGAAGTAGTAGAAGTTGTAGAAGAAGAAGAAGGCGCCCTGCTGGTGTATTCCTGAAAGGCAGAGACGACAAAATTGTACACTCCCACTTAAAGGGAATAAATGGGTTAACTAAAACGGGAATAAGTTAACTGATCTAACAACTTTCAAAATACAGCATCTTGCAGTCATATTCAAATAAAGTTAGAAATTAAGAGAAAATACTAAAGTATCTTATATGATTTAATATGTAAAACATGCGGGGGGCAGGGACAAACATTCCTATGCGGCCTAATTGCCTGTAGGACAATTAACTTCTATGATACAGACCAAAATGTATGTAAAACATAAATATCACATTTTAACAGAAAATATTAAGTAATTTCGTATGTTTTAACATGTAAAAGATGCAGGGGGCAGCAACCAGCGTTCCTATGCTACTCAATTGCCTGCAGCACTGTTAATCTCAAAGTTATAAAACGAAGTGTATGCAAAACACAACAGATTTTAACAGAAAATACTAAAGTATCTTATATGATTCAATATGTAAAACATGCGGGGGGCAGCGACAATCATTCCTATGCGGCTTAATTGCCTGTAGGACAATAATTAATTTCCAAATTACAGACCAAAATGTATGTGAAACATAAATATCACATTTAAACAGAAAATATTAAGTAATTTCGTATGATTTAATATGTAAAAGATGCGGGGGGCAGCGACTAATATTCCTATGTCACTCAATTGCCTGCAGCACCATTAATTTAGAAGTTATGAACCAAAACGTTCGTTAGCCTCAAGGAAAATCTACCCTCATGGTAGAAAAAAATGCAGTACTTACATCGTCTTGGCTCGTGGCACGCTTCCAGGACGGTGCAGGCGAGTGCTACGCCTTCTGTAGCCAGCTGGGTAACAAAATAACACAAGCCTTAGCCGAATTCAAACAACTACAAAAGAACGTGTACGGTGTCAGTCCAATAAATCTGGTAAACTCACCGAAGCTGGCTTCTTGCCTGCATCCTTCTCTAGTGGTTCAGAACCAATGGTCCATCAAAAGACCGGCAGGTCCACTGTAAAGAAACCACAAGAACGATAGTACTAACATGACAATACAAACTATACGTGTGCGCAAAATAAAATTTGGAAAAAAAGGTGGAAATAACTAAACCACGAGCAAAACAACTAAATAGGGGCTAGATTACCTTGAAAGGCATTAGAAACAAAGAAATAATCAAGATTCTTACCCATTTTAAGGATGGTTTAAGCTTGATCACATCAAGGCGACCCTTTCGCCGTATGCGCACAAAAGCAAGTCTCGGCCACAGACCAGCCAAAACGCCGGCTCATATTGCTTTTTGTTGCACAGACTAATTGAAGGCCGTTCCGTCTACACAGCGGTCCGGTCGCCGAACGAAAAAATTAAACGAAAAATAAACCCCGCTACAATATTTCTTGTTGTAACACTTCGTAATTATCATTACCACTTCAGAGGTTCTATTATGTAAGTATCCAGTGGGTTGAGTGAAGTTGATTTTTACTTTTTTTAAGCTACTCCAGTTGTCAAATGCATATAATTATATTTTGACGCTTTAGAGTCGTCTAAATGCTTAACTCGATAGCGTAGAATGTTACGTAATAGAAGGGTTAATTATTCTCAGATTATCATAGAGGGACAGTGTAAGACCGACATTGCAAAAAGAAATGTGTCGTGCAATTTACTTTTCAGCCAGTTATTTCTGGAAAACAGTTCTATTCTCCTCTACTCTACCGATAAGTCTCAACCTCCTTGCAGCGGTGTATTCCCCGAGGAAAAATAAGCGGGAACGTTTATCAAACGCGCACCATAACTCAATCGTGTCGGCTGCAACGCCGTTTGTAGCAAACCCCTGGATACACGACGTTTGGCTTGTGTGATTTGCTGTACTTTAAGGAGGAGCTTGTTGTTCGGAAACCTGTATATTGTACAAATTGTAGTATTTAAATAACATAATGTTCAGAACCGTGGTTTTTTTGAGTAACAGTCAGTTTGCAACTCATGCCTAGTTTAAACGTGCTAATTGTAAACCCAGCTAAGGCTTACTTAATTTTAAGTCGTTAACATAACATTTAATATTTTACAAACAGGCACATACATTCCTTCTGGCCCCACACTAGGATACCCTGTATCATGGAAACCAAAACAGCGACAACACAAACATGTGAACATGTAAACATCCAAGACTTGGGGTTTCTTTTTGCCCCCAGCCGGGGTTCGAATTTGGCACCACTCGCATGATACTGCGCCACTCATAAATTCATTAAGTACCTTTAAATACGCAAGAACATGCCACAGGTACCAGCGCTGTATCTACTAAAAAGAAAAACATACTCGAATACATTTCGCTTAATCGTTTAGATAGATAGATAGAGAACAAACAGTTTATTGTACATAGAAATAGAAATTACACAGATATTATTATTACTTGCTACTGCAGAGTTCTTGTGTCTTTTAGGTATATTTTGGTTGTAATCTATTTTCGTATCAAACACGTTTAAACAAACAAGTAACACTGACACATATATCTACATTGCAGTGTTTAATCAAAACTCGAAACGTATATTCTGTCATACATTTTTCAGCTACCTACTCGTACATGCGTGGGATAGTTCAACTGTCAGGTGTTGGTATTTCGTAGCAAAAGTAAATATCCGATGCAGACAAATGTAATAAAGAGTATTGCAATGTCAATAGAAACGTCGACGAGCTCATTAACTTAAAAAACCGAAAGTCCGGTGGTCTTAACGATTTAATTGATATAGAGGCGGCCCATTTCAGTAGCTTCACCTTTAGGTATAACACGTGTGTTGGTACACGGATTTCGAGGCTGGTAATAAAATGACTCAGCGGTAGCCTGCGGAGCGTTATCTGGGTTGCTTTCGTTTTGTTTCTTTATTAACAGTTTGAAAGACTGGCTGTTAATCACTAGGTCGCGACGTTACTGGGAGCTTTTCGTATTTACCTGGAAGACGGTCAGTTACCAGACGTCAACCCTTGCTCTTATTAATGACATTATTTTATTAGTATGTAAAAAAACCTGAAATAACAAATAACCAACAAACCTTAGCAGGTGGGTAGGAGGATAGGTGGGTTATTTAATTGTTTTATTTTGGCCATTTTAATGATTTTGTTGGATTTACATATATTGATTTCATATAGTTATGACAAGAAGCGAATTAGATCTCATTCATTAAAATCTGACCATTGATTAAGAAGTCATGAAGGGTCATAGAATTGGACATCATTACATACATATGTACGATTCAAACACATTTCCGTACAATTATGAAATAAATATATAGTTTTTCGTTGATGACCAGTCTATGGAGGTGTCAAGTTGCAACTATTGGCGCATGGATAAACAGTTTCAAACACATTTCAATGAAAAAGAGGCGGAACTGAGGCTCTAAGTTAAGGTCAAAATGTTTTATTACAAGTTAAACGTAGGCGTCGATTTCAAGATTTAGATGTTTTTGGCGAAAATACTATAAATATACTGCAACTATTTTTCAACACAGTTGATTTCCCATGAATTTTAGGTATATATATCGGACAGTAAAATATTTTATACGGATACAAAGTGACCTTGTGCAGTCTAAAAAAAGCACATCGATTTATTCCTCCGTTGTTGTGTGTAAGAAAGACAAACCGACGGATAGACCTGTCTGTACACTTTTTCATTTGCATAACTCATGATTTCATTTCACAATGGGTTGACCTAACAGACGTTGTTTTGAATGGTACAATCCCTTATACACTAATTCGCCTTTTGAGTAATCCACTAATTTTCCAATTTATCTTTTGCTGAAAATCTTACCCGTACTGTAGTGATGCGCTTGGCAACGAACATCATCATAATCAGCGGGCGTCAGTTCACTGCTGACTGTGATCGGGCTCTTCTAGTGGTGTGTCTCTACCAAGACACACCACTAGAAGAGCCCGATCTTCGGCTCGTCTATTACAGTCACTGCCCACCGCATTCCGAATGTCGCCGCTCCACCTGGTGACAGGGCAACGAAACAACGATTAATATACACTAAGTTATTTCTTTTTGTACAGATGTAGATTTTAGCCAGCCTTAATAGTATGATGGATGCCTGCCCCAACTCCCATAAAATTCACGCTGAAATTATTTTGTTATCATGTTTGTCCAATGTTGGTCGAATGAAGCTTAACTGTCAATATTCATTCCGGCATTCTGGTACAATATTTTCGCTGCCGAAATCTTCTGAAGCGGTGATTCATCATAAATAACACATGGTCGGCGATTGGAAAATAATCTTTACCGAAATTGCCTTTTAGGCCCACCAAAGTGAGTCTACGAATATAAACGCCTGCCCAGGAAAATAAATCCACAAACGCAAGATATCTTAGCTTGAATCCAAGGCAAGTGGTCGTGTAATAATGTTGTTATTAATTATCGTTTATCGCAACCCCATCTTTTTTGAACTAAAACTTTCGTAAGCACAACACATTGTAGACTTTTAGCGCCGCGCGCTTGCCCGTAGTGTGAGACGAGTAACCGACGACGCGAGCTCCGTCTCTGCTCACCATGATTAAGCTCTGCGAATCGGAGCGAAACCTGGTTGGACTTTTCCGATATAACAACACCCGTAAGTAAATCCGGACTAAAAGTCTGCAACCCCATCTTTTCTACAAGTTTGGATAAAACATTTCCATAGATCTAAGATACCCAGACCATAGTATGTCGACCAAATACCATATTTAGAGACTAAACGCTCTGCGTTTGACGCGCTCCTAAAGTAAAAACGTAGATTCGCCCACTCTTTTCACTTTTCGCTATGCGTAGTACACGTTATAAACTCTCTTGATTCTTATTTTTTTGTTGGCGTGTACTATAGACTGAAATAATCCTGTAAAATCTGTGTGGATTATTTGAATAGACCTAGAGACCAGCTTAATCACTGTTTGTAAGTAGAGCTCCTTCCCTCTTACCCAAATTCTTTCCGTAGTTTAGTATCAAACCATTGATAATGGAGGTAGTTGGCGTGTAACAGGACGGATCTAAGCGGTGGGCTTTATTCAATAGCTTTATACATGGGCCAAATAGATCATCAGGTGCCTTGGTTCATTAGTTCTAGAGATATTATAATGTGTACTAACACAATGGGTTCAAGATCATATTTGTTAGATCTGTACGTTTGTTGATAGAATATTACCAAAATGTAGTCATCCTCCTTATTGATCTCTTAGTACCTAGTAGCTCCGAACCTTTTTCTTCAGTGAACAAATAAACCGAAGGAAAAATGCTCAAAGGCATTTATTTGAACAAACAGTGGAGTTCAGCCGCGCGACCGAAAAATTAATTTGATGAGCGTATGTCATTTCGCCCCAGATTACATATGGGCTCATATTTATTTTACCCAGCGATGTTTTATAAAGCATTTCCATTAGCGGATTTCCATTCATTGGCAGGTTATTTCCTCTCCTCGAACAAACGTGTATATTTTTTTAGATATACCCGTACAATATCGTGCTTAAGAATCTATGTAGCTACCTACATATGCTCTGCATATGAACTTGTTCGGACATGATAAATGGCAGAGTGGAAAATGGAGGGGAGCAGCCAAAAGGATGGGAAAAATGTGCATTAATAAAATACATTTGCTTTTAACTTTATCGTGGGGATTTGGGAGAACACTTTGTGCATCAAACATCATGTTTTATGAATTAAAAAGCAACTGAGCTTTGTGTCCTGAAAAATGTAAAATAAAAAACATTTTATGCAACTTCTGACAGAATAAACAAAATCTTTCATGTAGAGAAATAAGTGGCAGCACTTCTAAATCTTGCAATTTAGCAACCGTATTCTATTTGCCTATCATCGTACCTATACATCCGATGTCGTATGTAGAAAATTTACTTAGTAATTTTTTTTGGATTATTGTTAAAATTATTTACGCACAAAGCACGTTTGGTACACTTTTCCTTTGGTTTGCGGACATTGGCTAGGTGGCTAGTAAAAATACTAGACGTAGAAAAAAATCAGAAACTAGTCTGAAATATTTTCTCCATCGTCGTCTAACAACTTTCCAATTTATCTTTTTCAGCTTCAATTCACCAAAAAGGGGTGTTATTGAGTTTATTCCGTACGTGGTCTGAACAAGGTTTCCGGGTCAAGATACAAAATCACTTGGAGCATTTGTGCGGCAGACGGCCGGCCCTGCCCCGTCCGAGCGCGGCAGCCATTAAATTCTAAAATGGACTTTATTACCCAAATATTGGGAAACAATCTCGCCTGAGCTGCAGCATGCACCTCTCGAGGATAACATAAAAATGTTATTAATATTTGCTCTGTACACATCTAAAGAGTATTTTAAGGGCTCGTGAAGTTGAAATGCCGCGGGTGTTTGTTTCCTTCAAACGGCGGGCGATTGCAGGAAGAACAGCCTAGAAGGCTGCTTACAGACGTCTCTGTATGACTTTGGGGACAAAAGTGCGGAGATCCATTATAGCGACACGGTCCTTTTAAAAAAAAGTCTTGAAAAAAACATTTTCTTTGCTTACATAAAACTCAATGGATGGACTATATCTCTCACCTTTACGTACAATAAAAAGAGTGTTCTAAAGTCCGGTGAAACTTGGACCCTCCTGCTCAATACAAAAAACTTTTGTATGAGATTTTTAATAACATATTATCAGCATTTTTATACGAAAGAGTATGGAATGGATGCCATTATTTCGATACTTTGGAGTTGGTTTCGTTTTATAAGTTGTTTGTATTTATGAAAATAACTCTCTTAGATTTCACCGGTCCTCTGTGACATATCGAGTAGTAGTATGGTAACTGTCGTTTCAGCTACTAAACTACTTCAAAATCTGTACTGTAGGTACCTTAGTTGTTGGGACATATCTGCCCAGCATCGTTTTCTATAATAGATGATCACCACGATTATGGGTGATAAATGTAGGTATATTTCGCAGATTTTTCTAAACGTAGAATCAATAACTTCGATGACATTGGCGGAGTAAATGCTTGCAGAACCTAAATTGTTTTTTTTTTGTAGCCTATAAACGTCCCAACGAATCGCTCGCAGCCCCGGCTGCCTGAGTGATCTTAAACGATCACGAAGGTTAAGCAACACAGGCGCGTTCAGTGCATGGATAGGCAAACCGTCTATGACTATCGCTAATGGCATTTTTCCAAACGGTTCTGTGCTTCGCAAGACACTATAAGCAGTTGGTGCCGGCTGGCGTCGATAGATGGCAGTCGCTAAGCCCAGTCGGAGGCCTTAGGGCGGCTTGAAAACTTCTGACAGTAAGACCAGCCACTAGTCATGCAAGCCTCCACCAATCCGGACTTGGCCCCGTGGTGGAGTATGGCCTATACCTTCCTCAGGAAAGAGACCCGTGCCCCTCGGTGGGGATATAATGGGTGGATGATGATGATAAATGTCTCATGCAGAGCCAATGCCTTCTATCATAGAGAGAGTAGTAGTTTGATTGAATCGCGCGCGCGGATTGGCAATTCCAAGCGCAGACGTATTAGAACACTTGAGAGTATCAGTTTAATAAGCTCGCGCGCGCGGATTGGCAATTCCAAGCGCAGACGTATTAGAACACTTGAGAGTATCAGTTTAATAAGCTCGCGCGCGCGGATTGGCAATTCCAAGCGCAGACGTATTAGAACACTTGAGAGTATCAGTTTAATAAGCTCGCGCAAGCGGATTGGCAATTCCAAGCGCAGACGTATATTAGAACACTTGAGAGTATCAGTTTAATAAGCTCGCGCGCGCGGATTGGCAATTCCAAGCGCAGACGTATTAGAACACTTGAGAGTATCAGTTTAATAAGCTCGCGCGCGCGGATTGGCAATTCCAAGCGCAGACGTATTAGAACACTTGAGAGTATCAGTTTAATAAGCTCGCGCGCGCGGATTGGCAATTCCAAGCGCAGACGTATTAGAACACTTGAGAGTATCAGTTTAATAAGCTCGCGCGCGCGGATTGGCAATTCCAAGCGCAGACGTATTAGAACACTTGAGAGTATCAGTTTAATAAGCTCGCGCGCGCGGATTGGCAATTCCAAGCGCAGACGTATTAGAACACTTGAGAGTATCAGTTTAATAAGCTCGCGCGCGCGGATTGGCAATTCCAAGCGCAGACGTAGGTATTAGAACACTTGAGAGTATCAGTTTAATAAGCTCGCGCGCGCGGATTGACAATTCCAAGCGCTGACGTATTAGGACTAAGTGACGTAACACTTGAGACACTCAGGTTTCCTCACGATGTTTTTGTTCACTTAGCGAGTAGTATTGCTAATATAACTGCACAAACTAATTTACATAAAATATCTTTCATCAGAGACATTGTCTACTGAACTTGTGGTTGCTGCTACGTATTAGCCACAATTTATCGCTTCATTTGTCTTGTCAACAATGTGTTTTGCTTTATCTCGGGAAAAACACTATTGGACTTCTTCAACGCGGGGAAAACGTGACTTTTGGCATGTTATTGCTTCCGTGTTTGCCCACTTTTGTCTGAGCGAGGTCCTATTACAAATATGGCGCTAAGCAACCAAGTAGAGTTAGTAAGTAATGTGAGATGTATATAACAGTGCAATACGCTAGACGGCCTCGGTGGCGCAGCGGTTTAGCACGCTGACTGTCAAACCAAACCAAAAGTCTTGGCTTCGATCCCCGGCCGGGTCAAACTAGGAAACTAACTTTTCTAGTTTGTCTCGGGTCTTGGATGTTATGTATGTATTTCTTCTATTAAATCTATCGTCTATTTAGCACCTGTAACACAAGTCATTTAGTTGTACTTAGTATGGGGCTAACAAGATTTGTGTGATATGTCCACGAATATTTAGTTATTTACGTACTCAATTAATTGCTAAGTTTTCAAAACGCCCAATACTGGGAGGCCAAATTGATCAAATGCCATTTGGCGAACTTAGCCCCCGACACTCTACTAGTGTTCTGTAGCTATTTAAAAATCCTGTTTCAAAAAAGACACGTCGAAATTGTCCTTATACAACTCTTTCCCAATCCGACATTGAATCCCGTCTTTCCCAATCCGACATGCAACATTGTAATAATTTGACACAAACTAGAGCTAAAATTAAACGTTACAGCCATGTAGCAGTTTCTATAACTGGAACAATAGTTTTTAAGTTAATTAACTACCCTGTTAAGCTTGAATTGAAACAGCTGAACTAATACTATTTGAAGCATACAATAAATCGTGACACCAGTCCATGTTATATTGGCCGATTTCAGTGAGAACGATTTGTGAATTTAGTCCAGTCATCGAGTATAGTAGTATAGAGCATACGTATAATCCATATAATATGTCCCAAGCAATGTCCCAGGCACAACGGCATCCGAATAATCCCTTCACCCTTCTAGTGTCAGTGAAGGTGCCACTGGACGCTGTGAAAATAATCTCACCGCAAAGGTCAATGTTGTATAACGTAAATCTCTCCCACTATAGTGGGAAAGAAGCCGTGGTCTTCTAGTCTATAGGCCGTTGGTGCCGGCTGATATGTGATGGCAGTGGTTAAGCCATGTCAGAGGCCTTATGGGCGACTTGATAATTTCTGACAGTAGGGCCCGCCACGCATGCCCAGCGTGGGGATTATGGGCATTACCCCCCAATGATGGCACAATCTTAGGCTATGGCGCTCATTAGGGGAGGGCTATGTCCAGCAGTGGACTAATATAGCCTGAAGAAGAAGAAGAAGGCCCGCCACGATCTTACAATCCTCCACCCGGCACCGGCCCCTCGGCCCCTTGGTGGAATATGGCCTAACCTTCGTGCAATGCAGGAAGAGACCCGTGCCTTAAAAGTAGGGACATACGAGGGTAAATATCGAGTCTAGTTATAGTATACTCGTAGTTAGACATGAGATTTCTGCTCTTACATAACATAAAATTTACATACAGGCACTTACGTTGCTTCTGGCCCCACACTAGAATACCCTGTGTCGTGGGAACCAGAAACAACATCACAAACATGTAAACATCCAAGAGCTGGGGTTTTTTTTGTCCCCAGCCGGGTTTCGAACTCTTAGCTTCGTAGTTGGGCTACATGTACAATATGTACACAGCGCACACTGAAGTATGTAAATATCACGTTTGCCTCACGATTTTTCCTTCAACACTAGCGACTGGTATATCCATATAACTCACAAATGTACATAACTTAGAAAACAAAGTAACTGGTACGCGCCGGGACTCAATCCACGGCCTCCCGATTGAGAAGACGGCGTTCTACCGCAACGCTACCACCGCTCTTTTTCCTGTGATTAACCTCGTATTAAAAAAAAACATAGCTTGTATGCGGAAAATATCAAAGTAAAACAGAGAATAAGTATAATTTTATGGATAAATTCTTACAGAAACCCACAAGATCCAGCAGGTTTTCTACACTATTAGAAAACCTGCTAGTAGGTACATACTTCTATAGATAAAACCGACTCCCGCACCAACTTTGTTGTAGTACAGTGGACGGTAGACTTTACTTCATATATTATTTTAGAATTAGATAACATAAAGCTTTAGTAACACAATAAAACACACACTAATACATTTGGCAATAAACAAAAAAAATTGCAGCAAAACAATGCATGATTCAACCTTATTAACTTCCTAAAACATTTGTCCACATAAGCATTAAGCATTACACAATTAGAAATTTTAATTTCATGATGGTGGTGTTACCAGTTTTTTCTGTGTTGCCATATTAAGATTGCCAGATATAAATGAGTAAATTAATAACCATAATAATGTCCTGCAATAATGATTTAATTACCACTTTACGGTACCTATACTAAAAAATTAAATGGATTAAGTAAAACTGGCCTGGCCTGGTGGACTTTGTTTTTCTGTGACAATTATTTCTAATGAAAATGGTAGGACTCAAGCGCGACAATGTGAGCACAACGTCACGATAAAAGTTTTATCTGAAAATTGACTATCGCCATCTTGCTTTATTTCACCGCGTAAAGAGAGATGCCGCTACCGGATAGTGAGATTTATCTTGACCTTGGGCTCCCCTAGCTGGACTCATCTATGTTATGTATAAAATGGTTTGCAGCTAGACTTTCTTGACCGTAGCAGCACAAATGTTCGTATGACATATTAACAAAGGTCTCGGGTTCGATCTCGAAACGGGACAAACTAGGAACTTTTCTACTTTGTCTAAGGGTCTTGTTAGGGTCTTGGATGTATTTATTGTATTAAATCTATCGTCAAATTAGCACATGTAAGTTATAGGCTGTAACACCAGTCATTTAGTTGTAGTTAGTATAGGCCTAACAATATCTGTGTGAATAAATAAATATACATGGACATACGTCCATGTATATTTATTTATTCACCTGGAAGGAAATATAATCTTATCTAGCAAAATCTAACAAAAAAAGTTAACATTGCAATAATCTTGCTCCTTTGATATTTAAATCATTTTATTCATCAAATCAAAGAAATTTGCAGTTTCTCAGTGACTTATATGCTACTTATTGGCTAATAATTGTTATCAAGCATACCTGCTGGTGTTTACTCTCAACACAATCTACATAGAAGACACGGTCACTCAACATCTCAGCACTACACTATGTCGACACTAAATGAAGTCCTGGACACGCAGAAATCCATTGAGTCCTCCCTGTCAGCCCGGATGGAAGCCTTTGAGAAGCGACTTACATCTCCGACCTCACAACAGACACTGGACTTGGATGGTCTCGTCCGCGAGTTCCAGAATTTTAAAGACTCAGTGGTGAGTATTTTGGGCCTGCTGCGTTCTCAGGTGACATATTTGGCTACACAACTAGACGATCTCGATAGCTATAATCGTCGAAACGCTCTTCTTTTCTGCGGCATTGAGGAGAAGGACTCTGAGGATGTGGAATCAATGCTGGTTCAAATCATCCGTGAGAAGCTTGGCCTTAGCAGTCTCGAGCCCGCTTCGATTCAGTCAGCTCACAGGCTTGGAACGCGTGGAAGTCGGAGACCTCGCCCCATTCTGGTCCGATTTAACAGCGTGCCCCAGAAGAATGTTATCTGGCGCCAAAAGAGGTCACTTAAGTCCACCGGCATCGTGATCCGCGAGTTCCTGACTAGGACCCGCCAATCATTATTCATGACAGCCCGAGAGCACTTTGGAATAACCTCAGTTTGGTCTAAAGACGGCGCTGTGTTTGTAAAAGCTCCGGGGAAGGACCCACAGAAGATATCTACGGCTTTGGAGTTGGACGAGCTCTGCCGCCTTCATCCTACGGTCGATAAATCTGCGACAAAGCCAGCCGTGGTTCCTCAGAAGACGGATAGACAGCACAAGAAAGACAACGCGATCCCGCCGATCACTCGATCCAAAGCTGCTGCTTCCACTAAGGCAAAGACGAAGGCGTGATTCGTGTACATATTTTGCCTTTAATCCGTAAAGCCCCGCCAGTCTCGGTTCTGATTATCTTTCATTTTCTTAACGAAACCTATCTTCGACCTTTTTTCTCTTTCTCTCACTTTTTTTTTTATTGCTTTGTGAATCATTTTATTTCAGGTTACCTTATTTTTACAAAACATAAACATAGCACGTCAAATTTCGAACCACAGAATAACCTCAAACTTCAATGTCAAGATCTAATTGTTCTGTGGTCTACTCAAACATTGTTCTGTGACTCAAACTGGCGGGTGCGTTCCGAAAACGTTATTTTGTGTTCCTTGCTTCCGTTGTGTTATTGTTTTTTTTTTTTTTCTGTAAATTCTTTATCATTCAACCAGCAGGACGTGCTTGATGCTGCGAGATATTGCATTGTATAAGCTTAAATGTCATTTCATTTATTGATATTACCGGTATTTTATAATTTTATATAATCTATCTATTATATTTAACACTTTTATGATATCTAATAGCGATGATTCCTTCCATACAGCTGAATCTGACTCTTCATACGCCAGCATTGACGTTAGCCCTCTAGGTTTAGGTGACACCCTGGTCAACGAGTTTTCTTACCTGCCCAAAAATTTCAATGTTTGCCACATCAATGCACAGAGCGTCCCTAGCCATTACAATGACCTTTTAGACACCTTCTCTTCTTGTAATCTTCAGGCCTTGCTTATTTCTGAGAGTTGGCTCAAACCGTCACTGCCCTCTACGGCTTTCTCTTTACCTGGATTTATCCTGATTCGTCATGACCGTGTCGGGAGGAGAGGTGGCGGGGTGGCCATTTATCTCAAAAGCAACCTACCCTATAAGGTCATTGCACAATCCCCCACGTCCGGATCGGCTCCTGCCGAATTTCTTTTTCTAGAACTTGATCTGGGTGTCAAACTTCTTCTCGGCGTAGTCTACTGTCCCCCTTCCAACAACTACTTTTCAGCTCTAGAGCTCTGCCTCGAAGACCTCACGTCCATCTATACCCATCAGCTCATCATGGGAGATTTTAATACCAACCTCCTTTCTAGCGACCATCGCTCTAACAAACTTCGATCCCTTATCGAATCTCATAACCTCAAGTCCCTTCCTCTCTCCGCTACACATCATTCTCACAATTCTGATACGTTGCTAGATCTTATAATAACATCTGATGACGCTCTCATTGCATCCCACGGTCAATTTCCCGCCCCCGCTTTCTCTCATCACGACCTCATTTATTGTTCTCTGAAATTGAGATCTCCTAAACCCAAACCCGTAACTGTTCTTCAACGATGTTTTGCTCGCATGGATGTAGAGCGGCTTAGACGTGATGCTGCTGCCGTCGACTGGCATAATATGCAGGATCTTCCGGACGTTGATGACAAGGTTTCTTTCTTGTGCGCCGAGATCATTCGCTTGTTTGACCTACATGCACCCGTTAGGCCAGTTAAACTCAAGCATCGCCCCACTCCCTGGATCACGGACATTGTCCGTAAAGCGATGAAAAGGAGGGATCGTACATTCCGCAAGTACAAGCGGGACAGGTCTGAGGCCAACTGGACGGAGTATAAGGTTGCCAGGAACAGATGCAACCAGATGTGTAGAAGGGCGAAGCGTCGATACATCGCCGACCAGATCGAGCTCTCCACTCCTGCGGGTTTATGGAAATTTCTGAGGTCTCTAGGCGTGGGAAAATCTACATCATCCGACTCCAGAATTCCATTTGACCTCAATGAGCTCAACAGGCATTTCACGTCGGTACCCACCCTAGATCCTCAGATAAAGTCTGAAACCCTACGCCAAATTTGCTCAATACCTAAAGCCTGCTCCAACTCCTTTGAATTTTCACCTGCTGGCAGTGACGAAATCAAGAAACTAATCCTCAACCTCAAGTCGAAGGCCGTCGGCTGTGATAACATAGGGCGTGCTATGCTCTCTTACCTCCTTGATATCCTTCTTCCTGCCATCACCCATATTGTTAACTTCTCTCTGACCTCTGGTCAGTTCCCCGACCTATGGCGCAAAGCCTACGTCGTTCCCCTCCCCAAGGTCCCTATTCCTACTTTACCTTCTCAATACCGACCAATCTCCATCTTGCCCTTCCTTTCCAAAGTCCTGGAGTCACTTGTTAACCAACAGCTGTCCAAGTTCCTCTCTTCAAGTGGTCTCCTGAATCCTTTCCAATCTGGTTTTCGATCGGGGCATAGCACCACCACGGCTCTCCTAAAGGTTACCGAGGACATAAGGGCCGGCATGGAGGAACAACTGGTCACCACTCTGGTCCTCATCGATTTTAGCAACGCTTTTAACGCTGTCGACCACGACCTCCTTCTAGCCACCCTTGGTGGTCTCAACGTTTCGTTCACTGCCATGCAATGGTTCTGCTCCTATCTTCGGGGGCGCCGGCAGGCGGTTCGATCCGGCCAGGTCCAGTCTGACTGGATTGAGTCTAATGCTGGCGTTCCCCAAAGCGGCATTCTTTCTCCAATTTTATTTTCATTGTTTATCAATTTAGTCACCCCCAATCTTTCTTGCTTCTACCATCTATACGCAGATGACCTCCAACTTTATAGACTATCCAGTACTGAAGATCTTAGTCAAGCTGTTTCGAGTCTCAATGAGGATCTATGTCGGATTCAGAGGTGGTCTCAGCATTTTGGCATCGCTGTCAACCCCTCTAAATGCCAGGCGATCATCATTGGCAGCTCGAGGCAGCTTGCGAAGATAGACTCTGTCTCGCTCCCCTCGTTGAAGTTGAATGGTTGCCTAATAGCCTTTTCAGAAACGGTCACCGATCTCGGCCTCGTCATCGACCGGAAACTTTGCTGGGATGCTCAGGTGAAGGCAGTATCCCAGAAATTCTATGCCTCGCTCCATTCTTTACTTCGTTTGAAGAACTTTCTTCCTATTAATACCAAAATTACTCTCGTGAATTCCCTTCTCCTACCCATCCTAGACTACGCCGATATCTGCTATCTCGATCTCTCGCAGGAATTCCTGAACAAACTCAATCGTCTGCAGAACACCTGCATCCGCTTTATTTTTGGTTTGCGGAAATACGACCATGTGTCTGATTTCCGCGCCAGGTTGAAGTGGCTTCCTATTCGAGATCGTAGAAACCTTCGAATTCTCTGCACTCTCTACTCTATCCTCAACGACCCCAACACTCCTCAATATCTTAAGACTCAATTTGCTTTTTTATCTTGCACACATAGCAGAGAACTCCGTTCCTCCCAAAATCTTCTTCTTTATACACCCTCTCACCATACTGGTTTCATCTCTAGCTCTTTCTGCGTCTCAGCCGTTCGTCTCTGGAACGCCCTGCCTGATAATATCCGTAAAGCCCCATCTCGAAATTCTTTCAAAGCTCTTGCCCGGGAACACTTCCTCGAGAAGTGCTACCCCAAACTCCCTTAGCCACTCCTTATGTGAAGAGTCTTTCCGATGTATGTCCTCCCTATTCATTATATTTAGATTTCATATGTATGGTAATTTATATGGTATTCCTTGTCTCTTACAGTGTGTACATATCATATGTATTTTATAGTGATGTTTATGTATATATATGTATATATGTGTATGTGTATGTGTATGTGTATATATATATATATATATATATATATATATATATATATATATATATGTATATGTATATATATATATATGTGTATATATGTATATATATGTGTATATTATTTATATACTATTATTTTAATATATAAGTTTAGTGTATTATATGTGTAAGTATATAATAATGTGGAAGGTTGTCTTTTTCCTTTTTTTTTTTTTGCACGCCTGCCAAGTTTTCGTTCTACCTCCTGCGGTTGACTGGTAGAAAATGCTTATGGCATTAAGTTCGCCGCATTGTACAATTTTATGGTGCAATAAAGTATTAATAATAATAATAATAATATAATTACACTTCCAATTCAATTCTTTGTATAGTTTACTCGTGTGGTCATTCACTGTCTTTGGCATTTAATTATTAGGACCGTTCTTATCTCTAAAGGTTAGAGAGAAAAGTTCAGTTCGCCAGACAAAAATTGGATCGGTGTATATGCTGTCGTGTGTACCTACTAGACTGCAAAAATGTTATTCTCCCAACTATTTGCCACAAAATTTTATGATGGCCGTTCACTTTACGGTCTTCTTGCCGCATCATTTGTTGCCGCGAAGCCATTGGGACTGATCTACTGTGCCGTCTCCACCCAAGTGGTTGCCGGGTACGGAGTGGGCTCTTGCCTATTCGCCAATAATCAAAATAGCCTTTGCATAAACGTAATGAGATGATTTATACGGCGCCCAGTGTTATCTGTACTCAAACTAGATGAGTGCTGCGTGCATTCGCATGAGCACACTTAATTTCTTTGAACGTTTTATTAGACTGCAAGACAAATGGACAATTAAATATGCATGTAACCTCCTTAAGCGCTTCGAGTGCTAATTGGCGCCACCAACGGAAATAAAATCGTAACTAGTTTTATAATACGTCTTTATCTAAAAGTGAACATGAGAAATCTTAACGACTGAGACCACTATTCTTAGAACCTAGTCTGGGACCTAGGATCAACAGCTTAGATCTTTTCTCATAAAGAGATTGGCCGTTTTTGGCGGAAATTGATTAAATTTCTTGGCTGTTGATTCTGGGTCCTAGAGGTTAAAAATGCTTAAAAGAAACTTGTTTCTGACATAGCAAGACCGCACTAAGGCATATAGACATGGGCAAAAGCCCAAGCGAATACACTTTTTCAATTTACTTGCCCGTCAATATCGCTAGGGAAAACGGGGTTCGGTGATTCTAATGTTATGGTAATTTTTGAGCGATATTTTGGAGGCGTTATTCGCATGTATACATTTATGATTTGTTTTCGTCCTTTTGTGATTTTATTGAGACGATTTTGGTATTTAAATGTATTGTCTGAAATAAAATATACATTGCAAAATTCTCACGATGAACCTTTATTTAGTCGTTTTCTAATTGAAACGTCTGTCCATATACCTGAGTTTTCCCCACTTAGCCACATAGTTCGACCATTATACATGTACATCCCAAACACTAGGGTTTCCTCACAATGTTTTCCTTTACAGTGAGCGAGTGGTATGCTGCTTTAAATTTACTTCGTCACTTAGAAAACAGTCTTTGGCACATGCCAGGATTCGAACTCACAACCTTTCGAATGAGGTGAGGTAAGGTAAGTTCAACTCATGCGCTACCACCGCTCTTATTGCGCTTTATTAATTTACCGCGCTGTATTAACATATCGCGGTTTAGTATCTATGTATGAATAAAGCTCTGATCTAAGTATTAATAAGCTCTACTGAGATAACTGTTGAAAGCGTCAAGATAGAATATTTTATTGGACACCATCTTCAAATAGGTACTCACGAGCGATCTCAGAGATATTTAAAGCGCTTTATTAAACGGGGCTCCTCATTTTTCTTCCTTTGTCTCCGAATGGCAAATATCGCAGCTCAAAATTGCCTTACTATTTCAATTTTTTGATCATAAAAAAGTAACAGAAAAAAGAGATACGTGTTCGGCCAATAAGGTGAAGGGCATCTCCCTTAAGTCACTCACGTAACCCTAGAAAAGCCATAAGTATCATTAGATTTCGGGTCAAAGCTACCAAAGGGAACCTTATTTCCGTCAGTTTTGTCTCAAGGGCGGATTGTGCAATCGCAATTTTTCCGCACAATTGCAAATTGGACATCGGAGAGCAGCTCAGGGTGAAATATCAAAGGGCCTGCGATACCCTTGGAACCGTACGTCTTTCGTAACGCTAACCACCGGTTTTTGTATCGAGATTTCCACTAAGTGTCGTTTTTCAAATCTCAAGAGACAGAATGATAGTTAAGCGTTTATTTGGCGAAATGTCTTATCTAGGAATCGTTGTATACACTCCTTATTATGTTGAAACGCAGATAAGTAGTAGACTCATTGCGCGTGATGATGATCATATCAACCCTTTATATGTCCCCTCTGCTGGGGCACGGGTCTCTTCCTGCACCGCACGAAGGTTAGGCCAAGTCCGGGTTGGTGGAGGATTGTAAGACAGTGGCGGACCTAACTGTCAGAAGTTATCAAGCCGCCCATAGGGCCTCTGACATGGCTTAACGACGGCCTTTCAGTCGGCACCAACGGCTTAACGTGCCTTGTGAAGCACGGAAGCGCTATTGCTTAACTTAAATGATTGATTTCAATCACTCGGCTGGGCCATGCGCGCTTTACTACTTAGGCCACGAGCGCTTCTTCAGATAATCTCGCGCGTGAGAATTAACAAAGACTCGATCAACTTCTCGTCCGCTACGTAAGCGCAGGATAGAGCGATTCTTTATCTACTTGTCGTATGAGGTACTAGGGATATTGTCACTGGGGCTGATCTGCAAAGTTCTACGAGAAACCTGAGTCAGCGCCGCCGTGCTGCTTCTTGAGCTTCACGGAGGCTCCTTTTCTTGTTTCGTTTTACTATACACGGTGTAAAATATCGCGGAAGACAAATGTCATTTACGGTGGACCGGTAGCAAAATCAAAGCCTGAATGCACCTCTTGAGGAATGGGGCTAAAATCTCAGCTGAGCATTGTCCCTTCCAAACGTGCGCAGTTTCAAAATAACACTGCGTATTTCTACTAAATCTGGCATTCCAAATTAAGTCACGGGACCTAAATGGCTTAGGATTCCAGGGCAGGACAAGCAGGGTGAAAAGAAGACTCTCAGAAAATTTAATGCACTGTAATCCAAAATGGCTCGGCACATCGTTGCAGAGGCAGTTTGTAAGATGCTTGCAGTTGACAGCAGGTAAAGCTCCCCCGGGTAAAGTCGCCCGCAGTTCTACTGAATACATGACACATATGTGTACAGGTTGATGTGCTGTATAGTTGCGCTTTTCGGTCACAGTAAAACGAAGCACAAACCGAAACATGATACTTAAGCAGGAGGTGCCGGGTGCGATCCTCGGTTGGGGACAAAGAAAGACCCCCCAGGTCTTGGATTGGAGTTTACATGTTTGTGATGTCGTTGTTTCTAGTTCCCACGACACAGGGTATCCTAGTGTGGGGCAAGAAACAATGTATGTGCCTGTATGTAGATGTTATGTTATGATGAGTTTGCTTATCAATCTTTTGCTTTTTGTAAATGCCTTTTTTGTGGTTTATGTAGTTATTATTGACAAATTTTGTGGGGCCGATTAACTGTATGAAAATAGACAGATGTTAAATGTAAAGACAAAGGTATTTAAAAAAAGGCGATTTCACTAAAACAACTTGATAGACATTGCTTACCAAATTCATAACATGTCTTCTGTCTCTTAAGATGTAAAAATATGTTATTAATCCTTTGTATGACCCCACTACTGGGGCACGGGTTCTTCCTGCGTCATAGGAAGGTTTTTTTTTAATTTGGTCTAGGTTCTGCCACTATTTATCATGTGGCAACCTTCAAGTCGATTACATAAAAACGGTAGTCGTTTAAAACGTGGAAAAAAGTCAATTTAATAAGATAATTTAAAACATTTAAAGACAAAATAAAAAAATAAATGTATGTGCCTGTATGTAAATGTTATGTTATGTTATGTTAATGCGGTATATAAAAATTGGTTATTACAATTAATGATGAACAGTTAATTTGTTGTCTTATATTCTAAAAGTAAATAGGTAATTTATAAAAGTGTCCTAGTGTTAACGTACCTTTATCGGTTAAAATATTTGTCATTTTTGTTATTTGTTTTTTCTTGTTTTTTTTTCTTGTTTTTGTTTGGTGGGTTTTTTTTTCTTTTTTTTCTTAACTACATTTAAAACCCATTTACAATATGAAATAAATAATATTAACATAAGAGCCGTCAATAATAAATGTATAATAACCCAAAATGTAAAACAGAAATTAAATAAAACAAAGTAAAAATAAAAAAGTTTAATATTAAATATGAATAATTGTTCACCCCGACGCCTTATCTCTGTCTACTCCGACGAGTAGTCATAAGCAAGGCGCCGGGGTACAAAATAAATGTAGTTAAAATTTAATTTATTCAAATAATTCCTAAAATACATTTCCCTTATAAGAATAAAAATTGATTTAGGGTACCTGGCTCGCCCGGGTTAAACCCGGCCCCCATTCGCCCTCGCGGCCGCACGCGTCTCCCCCAGGGCGAAGGCAAGGAAGGCCTCTCGACTCTTGAAGTCGGCCATAAAGGCGGCGAACGCCTCGCACCTCACCGCTCTTCCCAGGCGTATCTCGCAATCGGCCCTAGCAGCTCCAAAACGGGGACACTCCTCCAGGTGCTCCAGCGTTTCAGGAGTCTCGTCATCACAGATGCAGGACGGACTCCCCGTGAGCTTGAACCTGTGGACCTGCGTCATAGGAACGTTAGGCCATACTTCTACGGGGACACAGTTCGGGTTGGTGAAAAATATACATTTTTCATAAATTATATGAACAATAAATTAGTGGCCTAGTCGAACCGACTGTTTGGAATCAATAACTTGAGATAAGCAACAACAGGCGAAGTCAGGTGCATGATGGGTGACCGTCCCGTAACTACCGCTAGTGGTATTTTTTCGAGCGCTTCCGTGCTTCGCAAGAATCGCAAGACATGTTAAGCCGTTGTTGCCGGCTGTCATGTAATTGCAGTTGTTAAGCCATGTCAGAGGCCTTATGGCGGCTTGATAACTTCTGACAGTAAGGCCCGCCACTGTCTTACGATCCTCCACTAACCCGGACTTGGCCCCCGTGGTGGAGTATGGCCTAATCTTCCTGCGATGCAGGAAGAGACCCGTACCCCAGCAGTGGGACCATTCAAGGGTTGATATCGGATATAAATAATAATTTCAACGTCGCCCATACGACGACTTACATTCGAATAGGTTATTTCTGGACCGCATTTGTTAAGGAAATAGCTTATTAACCTCGGGTTCGTAAGTGCAATGGCGCGAGCGTTGTTTAGCAACCCAATGCTTACAAAGATTAGCCTTAGGAGTATGACGTTCTCTATTGAGTATTATGAACGTTTGGATTGAAAAACGTTATAATAGTAGGAATGACTAGACTTAGTGCCGAATTCTAAACGTTCAGGCACGCTCTTTTTCTGAGAAATTCTAAGCGACAGCACTACAGATAACAACTTACTTAGCGAAATAATTCTCAATTTAGAAACTGGCCCTAAACCTACTAGATAGCACGGCAGTCGAGTTAAATCAACGCGTCCATGCGATAATAATTGTAATACAATGCACTAACTGACTGAGCAGTGACCTTGAAATTAATTATCGATTAGCAACTGAATGTAGAAGGATCACAAAACTGGCAAACAAAGCCTAGGACGCTCAAAGCTCACTGAAACGACGACGTGACGCAGATTGCTGGCAGTGGCTGGACGAAGATGGCCGAGGACAAAAAGAAGTGACAGCCATTAAGAGAGGCCTATGTAGAGTAATGGACGAGTACGTGCTGATTAATTAATTGATTTATTAACGGATGGACTGAGTGTAGAATGACCGTGAATTAATATATCGAATACTAGCTGTACGCCGCGGTGTTACCAGTGGTTTATCGATTTTCCCATGGGAATAAGATATTTTCCTGCAGTACAACGTAGCCTATGTGTTAATCCAGGCTGTCAGCTAACTCCATACCAAATTTTATTAAAATCGCTCCAGCCGTTTAGACGTGAAGAAGTAACAAACATAAATACACTCGCAAACTTTTGCCTTTTTAATATTAGTGTTATGTGATGTGATCTAAAAACGGAAACCTTTTTTGCTGGACTGAAAATCTTTTGCACTGCAGAGGATCAACTAGCTACACATCTTATGAACGTAAAAACTACACGACACTCTATTATTCCTGGGGTATTGATGGCAAACGAGGTTCGGTAAACTTAATTTTTCAATCAGGGTGGGTAAGGATCGCTCCAGCCGCTTAGACGTGAAGAAGTAACAAACGTACACATTCACAAACTTTTGCCTTTATAATCTTAGTGTGATGTCATGTGATCTCCGACAACCGTTGGAGTAAGCGCCCTCCGACTAGGTGGGATGACGATCTGCGAAAAACTGCAGGCAGATGTTGCATGCGGCAAGCTGAAGACTGTCGCTATGGCACTTATTAGGGGAGGGATATGTCCAGCAGTGGACAACATAAAAGGCATAGCCTGAAGAAGAAGATGTGATGTTATTTGATTCTTAGAGATAGCAATCGCACGTTAACGAAATCTGAATGAAGGGGATACCGCATTTCTATTTGTAATATGTAACCAAGACAAGTTAAGTGAGTACAAACTCAGTTACGTAGACATCCCACGGGTCACAAGCTAGAAGCCAGTTCCGACTGAAATAGCTCCTCTAGTTCCAAATGAAGTGGATTGGGACTGGTGGCCAGTGCAATAAGA
This sequence comes from Yponomeuta sedellus, assembly GCA_934045075.1. Lineage (NCBI taxonomy): Eukaryota > Metazoa > Arthropoda > Insecta > Lepidoptera > Yponomeutidae > Yponomeuta > Yponomeuta sedellus. Next base: position 16,144,182 of record OW203732.1, on the reverse strand, counting down.
TAAGGTGTCTCTATCGAGTATACTCTTATTTGGATTTGGAATTCTACAACGCTTTATTTTATACTAATGCGTAACCATTTCTTTTGTAGCGATAATGGAGAAATTAATATTAAAATTGGAAATATCTCGTAAAATAACGATTTAATATGTAACGTTTGTTTAAGGTAAGGTTTGTTTTCTTACTGTTTCTTGTTTTTCTTGGATCTCAGTGTCTTGAAATAAATCAACATTCTAGTCTATTTTGTTCTATAATAAAGGTTAAGGTGTATGTAAAATGTATGGATTCTATAATAAAGGTTAAGGTGTATGTAAAAAACTAATTGCTCATTAACTTTTAAAATATAAACATTTTAAAAGTTAATGAGCAATTAGACAGTGAAATTCTCTTCTCATTCTTTTAAATTCTGGGGTGTTTTATTGAAAGTAAGCTAAATTAAATTAAATGACCATATTTCTAAAAAATGTTGCTGTTTTTTGCACATTAATAGGCAAAACATGTTCACACCTACTAAACTAATACCTGTCCTTGGCTGATAATATAAACTACGCTAAAACAGCAAAAAGCGAAATGTAAACCAGGCTTAAGCAACATAATAAATAAGAAAACCAACGTCATTGCACAAACGACTGATCCAGGTTACAGAGTCCCTTTTGGAAAAGAATACCGGGTACATGTATACCAATTGAATCTACAAAGTTAGAGAATCGTCCGGCTGTGAGGAAGTTATTGCAACAAACGAGCCATGACCAAGGTGCAGGATTTTCTATTAGCGCAAATAACATCTCTGTATAATAAAATAGAGATTATGATTAGTTAAATAATTTAGTGCTGTATAATGCTACGCTATCTCATGTTTAGTTTCGTTAAGTTAAACGTCATTAGAGAAACATAGTTTATTTTATTAGAGTTTGTAGTGGTTGAAAATATGGTCATAGTGGATTTTTTACGCCGCCTTCTACGAAGTCGGTTCGAACGCAGCTGCTGATAAAGATAATATATATATTTTTTTTATTTATACCTGTATCAAAATCACTGACATCATGCATAGAAAAACAGTTGTGCCGTACAAAAATTATCTCTTACTACTCAACGAGCCACAACTTGTTTATTACTCGAAGCTTGAAGGCTCGATCGAGTGAGTTCCAATAAATCGATTAAATCAAATCATAATACATAATTTGATTCAAAGTAACACAGACACTGCGACTGACTGAGAATGAATGTTGCAATTTCAAAATTGTGTTTTTTGGAGAAAAATTTACACCAACTTTGGCTTTTCAAATTGGCCCTTCATTAACAACTCTTCATATTATTTCAAAATCTTAAACTTATGCATTGCACTAGCTTTAACTCTAGACATCTTTATCGTCTAACATACATAGAGAGCTTAAAGGTCGGTGCGCTGTCGACTTTATAAGACTTTGTGTAATGATAAGCGGGGAGAAATTTTTGCATGATGAGAACTTAAAATAACAATAGTGTAATTTTACGTTACAAACCATTGTGTCGTGATGGGCGGGGAAAAAATACATATATCCGGAATGATAAAAGAACTACTCGCATGACAAGATGAAAAAATGAAAGTCCATTATTGAAATAATTGATAGCAAAACCTACTAATATTATAAACTCGAAAGTTTGTAAGCATGGATGAATGGATGTGTTTTAATTTTTTACGTAAAAACTACTGAATAGATTTTAATGGGACTTTACAATAATATAGCTTATACATGAGAATAACACATTGGAGAACGTTCTCCCCGACCCACATTCCTCATCTGACATGTATTGGCATTAAGTAAACAGTAATCTGTAAACACTATCAGTCTTATTTATAAAAAGTTAATTCCACTAAAACACTTTTAAGATTTAATTAAGTCGGCTTTATGAGAGGAATTCCTGGTATATTATAATATTTCTGTAAAGGTACAACGGATACTTAATTTGTGATGAAACTTTTAGTACAAGTCGACCTAAATTTATTAATATAATTGCTCCATCTTTTACGAAGCGCTATTCTGGGTATGTAAGAACAATGTCGGTCTCGGAAAAAAGAACAAATGAAAGTCTCTATATATCGGTAGCAAATTAAATTCCCGAAAAGCCGTATCGGTTGGCGTTTCAATTAAAACTACCCGCGTAACTCAGCATCGAAACAAAAGAAAAACAAAACAGAAATACAAATTCATCTATTCCAAAGGTATTTTCTAACTGAGTTTGTTACAAAATAGAGGTTTTGTTCTTCAGCGATATTTTAACAATAATTGACTGTCTGCAGTAGATAATCGTGGTGACAAGCTAAGATTTAGCTTTCGAGCTCCTTTTTCTGAATTATGACTTTCACCAAATCTTGTTCTACTTCCTCAGATGTCTGAAAACAGTGCGATACATCACTATGCTTAGTGAAATTCTCAATGCAGAATCAAGCCAGGGAGATGACCGGTTCCCCAGCGTATCAAAGTGCTTTAGAATGGAAAATTCTAAAATTGTTGAAAATGTAATTGATCCCTGCTTCACGGGAGAGACAAACGACTTTAAGATGTTGTCAGTCAATTGTTGCTATTACATTTTTTTGAATAACTGTCGCTGATTAACCTTAATGCTTAAATTTTACACGGTTTATTGATTTGCACTTAAATTCTGTATCTTCGTTATCGTTCGTTATCAACCCTTGTATGTCTCCACTGCTGGGGCACGGATCTCTTCCTGCCTCGCAGGAAGTTTAGGCCATAATCCACCACGGGGGCCAAGTCCGGGTTGGTGGAGGATTGTAAGACAGTGGCGGGCCTTACTGTCAGAAGTTATCAAGCCGCCCATAAGGACTCTGACATGGCTTAACGACTGCCATTATATGACAGCCGACACCAACGGCTTATCGTGCCCTGCGAAGCACGGAAGCGCTCGGAAAAATGCCACTAGCGGTAGTCACGGGACGCTCACCCATACCGTACCTGACCGCGCCTGATTAACCAAGTGATTGATTCCAATCACTCGGTTCGCCTAGGCCACGAGCGCTTCAATCTGTATCTAATTCCATTCAACTGTCAAATTTTTATTTACTTTTGCTAAGCCATGATATCAGCCGTTCCATACAACATTTTTACATATAAAAACGCAAAGGCAACATGAAGGACTTAGTGATATAAGCCTTTATACCAATCAAAAACAGGTGGTGCAAAACAATAACTGGTAGCCAACTTCATCATCATCATTTCAGCCTATTGCAGTCCACTGCTGGACATAAGCCTCCCCCAGGGTGCGCCACAAGACCCGATGTCCCGTTTTCGCCATCCAGTCACCACCAGCCACCTTTTTGAGGTCGTCGGTCCATCTGGCCGGAGGGCGTCCTACACTACGCTTGCCGAGTCGTGGTCTCCATTCGAGAACCCGTCTGCCAACTTAATACGCATTTTAGTACCTATAAAACGGCTTGTATTTTTTTCAATATTACTAGTATTTTTTTCTAAATTAATTGACAACTGCAAACCATTCTGTTGTTGTATTGACAGTCAACCGCAATGTTGTATTGACATTTTTACGCTTTATTATACTTTGTTGCACACGAAACATTAAATAGGACATTACATAAGAAATAACATGAACAAAGGCGAGCTTATCTCTGTAAGAGATTTCTTCCAGCAAACCTTGAAGAGTCGGAGCAGCAGTAAAAAGGTTCTATATACGTGTACAAAATAAACCACATAGACTGCAAAAACCCTTAACAATAACCTAAGCAGAAATATACACTACATAAACTATATATTATATATTATACAAACATTATGATAGCTTAAATATTTATAATAATAATAATTAATGATAAAAATGGAACTAAACCTAAAACATTCTAATTTAAATAAAATATTAAACATAAACTAAATACCTGTAAATAAATATTAATAAATAAAATACATAGAAAATAATATTTTTTTTTACTTTCACTTCAACCATGAACTTCAACGCTCCTCAAATTTTCGTCGTCTGGACAAAGGGAATCAAGATGAACTTGTCTGCGAAGGCACGTAGAATCGAGGAAATTACAGTGCTTTGAATTTCCGCTACGATGATAAAGTACATAGCCCTAGGCTGCTTAATAAATAAGGTAGAAGGGCGGACCGGTATCTCCGCATTGAGCAGTGAGAAATGTATGTATTGTTCCTACGGTCCCTACTGAAAATTAGTTTTCCTCATACACTATTGTTTGCAACACATACCAGCAATGTATGCTGAACTGGTGAGCGTTTTTTACAAGAACGTTTTACAAAAAATCCTTGGTTTTTTATTGCCACGGAAGTAGAATCTCCTCATTGGTACATTTGTGTTATTAACGTTTTTGTCATTTTTTGTGTTTTTTATTTCTATGTGTGTAATTTTGTGGCAATAAAAGTAAATATAATGAGTATATTCATATTCGCAGCGATTACCCGTCTCTTATTTCCTTCAGAAACTACCCGTCATACGGTTGACTGGAAGAAATTTATTTTAGCAATAAGGACGCCAATTGTACTCAGCATCTTTATATAAATAATCTTTTCATGTTTTGTAATAATGTGCTCTGGTGTACATTAAAGAATATTCTTATCTTATTTTAAATGTATTGTTAAGAGTTAATTTATTTTCATGAAGCGATGGTTGGCCATTTCTTAGAGGACTTCAACTTAGACGATTTCTTGCTATTGTTCGTCCGTTGCTGGACATAAGCCTACTGCCTGTCACACCCTTTCCCAACAGTGGTGATGCCCAGAGTAATGAAGCGGTGGTGGTCTTGCCCGCCGTGACCAGCAAGCGCAGACGGCGTGAGTCCGCGTTCAGTAGAACAAAAATGACAATTAATGTAGTAAAAAGTCGCGACTATTAATATTAAACTACCTATGCAATATAGGTTGGGATGGAGGAGGATGTGAGGAGCGCTCGTGGCCTACTCGAGCTGAGTGATTGGAATCAATCACTCGAGTTAAGCAACAACAGGCGCGGTCAGGTGCCTTCCTGCACTGTGACCGACCCGTGACTACCGTTAGTGGCATCCAAGCGCTTCCGTACTTCGCAAGGCACGTTAAGCTGTTGGTGCCGGCTGTCATGTAATGGCCATCGTTAAGCCATGTCAGAGGCCTCATGGGCGGCTTGATAACTTCTGACGGTAAAGCCCGCTTCTGTCTTACAATCCTCAACCAACCCGGACTTGGCCCCCGTGGAGTATGGCCTTACCTTCCTGCGATGCAGGAAGATACCCGTGCCCCAGCAGTGGGGACATACAAGAGTTGATATTGATATAGGTTGTGATGGCTTCCATCGCATTACAGTAACTACCTATGTCTCGTGTAATCTCGGTATCAAGCAGTCGGTATTTAAACTCGGTACCCTGCAGTCGTTCTACTGAGTGCTGAAGCAATGTTGAATGTTAATTAACTCTTCAGTGGCGCTTGTTATTTTGGGCGTTTGTATTCCTAGTGATGATTGAGTGGAGAGTTGTTAGTCGACGAGATTGGGACTACGTTGATAGTACTTACCTACTTACTACTATTTTCTATTTACATGTGTTTATAGTTTTAGCAGTGCTTACACAACTGATCTGGTTTCGAAACTCTCTTTAGTTCAAAGTCAAGTTTTTGCGCATCGATGTAGAAGCGACGTAATGAATGTCATGGATTTCTTAGAGTCTTAGAAAAACGCTGGCTCTAAATCTGCGAAAAGTGCGTTAAGACCAAAAAAAAATATTACAGTTGAACTATTTGGTACCTACTTTCGACAATGGCCTAATTGACTATAGGCAATTTTCACAATCTACAAAATAAATTGGTTGAGAAATCGACCTCGTTTCAAACTTCACATTTACAACAATAATTTACATACAATAATTTGTATGTAAATTAATAATTAAGGACTTTGAAAAGACTAAGTTTCATGTATTTTTTGTAAATTTTTGATATAGATTTTAAAATAACATAACAAATCATTTACATACAGGCTTTATTGCTTCTAGCAACACACTAGGATACCCTGTGTCGTAGAAACCAGAAACAACGACATCACAAACAATCAAACATCCAGGGTTTTTTTTATCCCCAACCGGGGGATAAAAATGGACATCTCGTTTAACTTGTAACGTATATTAAGTCACAGTTTCTGTACTGCAATGAAACATTTTTCATTTAAAAACCTATTTAGAGGCTAAACATTCCACCCATGCCGGGGCTCGAACCCGCGACCTCTGGCTAACCTTGCCAGGGCGCTCCCAATTGAGCTAATGGGTGACTCACCAGCATCAGTGAAATTTTGAACTTGAACCTCTGTGTTACGTACAGGCAGCAACTTCATTTAATTTTAATTGCGTGATGTACAAAGTTCTATTTCAGAATTTGCCACAGACTTTCGATACACACTTCAAACTCGCGTAATGAATGACGTAGCAAAGCTTTTAGTTATCACGGTATTTGCATTAGCCGCACGTGTTTGATTTGGCCGTTGGGAGTTTATCATTGCATTTTGGAAATATCTAAAGCGAACGGCTTAATAAATTTAGTCTAGGTATTGCGGCGCCGCGTGTAAAGTGGGATAACAAACAGATGGGTTAAGTTCTGTGTTAGTCACCGTTTCGCATTTGTTGGCGATATTAACTAAGTATTAACGCATGAGACACGCTTTGTTTACCCTGACTGATAACAAATTAAAAAGAAAACTGCAATTAATAGTTCATTTTAAAAGTAACATAAGAAAAATCACTTCTTGTTGTACAATATTTTAGACAATGTTTACTAATATTTATAAAAAAAACAACATAAGAGATAAATTTATTTGCAGATTTTACTTTACAGTTATTTATTAGGAAACCAATAGTAAGGTTTTCACGCTAGATTATTAGCAGAATTGTGGGGACCAGTGAATTAATATTTAAGTTAAGTTTTATTAACCCGCCATTGGTGACGTATATGTCTGAGAGACCGGGTGACTCGAAAAATTCGAATAACTTTTTCGCCCGCCGTCTATTCGGGTTGCGATTTCGAGTAGCTGCCTCATTTTAAGTCCTAAACAGTCAGTGCCGCTCGTGGCTTCGCGGCGAACGCATGTTCCGGAGTTTTATTGCCAACCCGGTCCGTGAGACCGGGCGTCACCAAACAAGTAAAATTTAGCACAGAATTTAAAAAATCTTAGAATAACATCAAAACTTAGTACTATTGTTACTCTTATCTTAATTATTTTATTGAATGGTATTTGATTAATGTGATTTTTGTATAATTTTATGGATAGTATTTTTTAAAAACATAATAAATATAGGTACAGATTCCTTTATCTAGTATGAAAAATTCGTTTCAGAATGTCGCACGAAAGAGAACAGCGTCGTCTTGAGGCTCTTTTACAACAAGTTTTATCTGTCGAGGAAAGCCCACAGCAATCATCGGATAGCGAAACGGATAGCGATGTACCTTATTGCAGAAGCTGTTTGATCTCCCAAGAAGAGTGATTTTTGAGAATGCTTTTCTTTTTTTTTTGTTAATAGGATATATTTTTTTGTTTAATTTCTAAGAGTATGCAATGTCATAAGACTGACAAAGGCTGATTTAAGTACAAAAAGTTAAATACTGTTCCTAATTTCGAAATTTTTTAAATATATGCGTAAAACCATAGTGTTTTTTAGTGTTTTAAGTACAATTGTTTAATTCGTAATAAACAAGCTGTGATTTAATTATTTTTTGTGTTTTCTTGCCAAACATATGTTTATAATTAATTAATTAATTAAACCTAAACTAACTAAAAGTAGGATAACTAGTTAATGGCTGGCCAAATCATGGGTCTGTGAGACCGGCGTCACCAATGTTGTAAGTGAAACTGACGTCACCAATGGCGGGTTAACCGCAAATCCTTATAACAAATAATTCAGTTTATTCAGAGGCTCAGCTTTGTGATAACTAGAAACTCTATAAATGCAAATAAAATGTATCAGGCATAGTAAAACGGCTCGACAGACAGCAGTAAATCGACGTCATGCAAATAAACCGAAAAAATATTATAATTCGTACAAATTTGTCTTTGCACTTGTTAAGCTGTGTTTTGATCGACTATACAAAATACATCGAATTGTCATGGTAAACTATAAGCTGTAGGTACGTAACAAGCAATCAATCTTCTTCTTCTTCAGGCTATATTAGTCCACTGCTGGACATAGCCCTCCCCTAATGAGCGCCATAGCGCCCTATTTTCAGCTTGCCGCATATAGAATCTGCCTGCAGTTTTTCGCAGATCGTCATTCCAAGTAGTCAGAGGCCGTCCTACACTACGTTTGCCGAGTCGCGGTGTTCACTCAAGAACACGCTTAGGTACTCCAACGGTTGTCGGTTCTTCGATGTCAATAACTTTGGTTCTCTGTCAGATGCATTCGTTACGAATCTTATCCTTCAGAAAAACTCCGAGCATATCTCTCTCCATAACTCGCTGAGCGACTTTGAACTGGTGGACCAGCCCTTTCGTGAGTGTCCATGGGTAGTAATCGTGAGTGTACAGGTAGGACGCACTTTCAATCAGTGCGATCGATCAATCATACGATTAATAATTACACAATACAGATTAAAGTTACAGTAGAGACACATGTACTCGACCTAAAGCGCCTAGAGGGACTGTCTGTTAATCCAGAAAGCCTTACGTTTTAAAAACCTATTTAGAGGCTAAAAATTCCACCCATGCCGGGATTTAAACCCGCAACCTCTGGCTATCCGTGCCAGAGGTTGCGGGTTCGAATCCCGGCATGGGTGGAATTTTTAGCCTCTAAATAGGTTTTTAAAATTTTCCTTAGCATGGGTTAGTGCATTAAAAATAAAAAAAAAACATAGTATAACCTTACGTTGCTGGTAGCCTCTGTTTTATGAAACTCGACCTTTTGCAATAAATCCCAAATAAGTATGCTATATAATAACAATGCACCCTATATACATCCCACTGCAGCGCACAGCTCATCTCTCGGAGAGAGAGTTTGGGCTTAATCACAACAATGCCCACAGCCAAGGGCCAGCCACAGGCATTTCCAAGCAACCTACCTACATAGAACGTTTTCCAATGCTTTTTTCTTCATCAACCCATTAAGTCCCCACCGAGGGGCACGGGTCGCCTCCTTGAGAAAGGTGTAGGCCATACTCCACCACGGGGGCCAAGTCCGGATTGGCGAAGGCTCGCAAGACTAGTGGCTGGTCTTACTGTCAGAAGTTTTCAAACCGCCCTAAGGCCTCTGACTTGGCTTAACTACTGCCATGTATCGACGGAAGCCGGCACGAACTGCTTAACGTGCCTTGCAAAGCACGGAGCCGCTCGGAAAAATACCACTAGCGTTAGTCTTAGATGGTCACCCATCCATGCCCTGAACGCGCCCTGTGTTGCTTAACCTTGGTGATCGTTAAGATCACTCAGGCAGCCGAGGCTACGAGCGGTTCTGATGATTTTTTTATGATGACATAGTCACAGACCGGTGGTAGCGCAGCGGTAGAATTTCGGATTCTTAGTCACTCCCGTGCTTTAAAGTTGTATTCATATGAATCGTTTTTATTAATAAAATAGGTACACAGTCGTATTTTAACAGTGGTCTTCACACTAAGCGCATAGCCTGTATTGTGACGGCGCGCCGTAAGAATTAAAATACTCAGGTTAAAAAAATTAACTTTGAAATTGAATAATTAAACATTAACGTAAATGTAAAAAAAGGTAAAGCTGTTTATAGTAGTGTGTGACATGTAGCGTATGGATTGAGGTGTGGTGTGTGATGCATGACGTGTGAGGTATGGAGTGAGTGTGAAGATAAAGGCTGCATTATTAATTTTACTATTTACTTTATCAATTTGGAAAGGCCGGTGAACAAGCAAGTGCTGTATCGATGTACACTTGTTTGCTTCAATTCGGCAATGTTTGAGAGCGGATTTATGTTTGATTGGGTCAGGGTTGGTTAGGCGATTACGAGTTTCAATTGTACATTTTTAATTGGTGTGTTATTTTCGGAAGCGCTCGTGGCCTATTCAAATCTAGTGATTGGAATCAATCACTTGAGTTAAGCAACAACAGGCGCGGTAAGGTGCAGGATGGGTGACCGTCCCGTGACAACCGCCAGTGGATTTTTTTTCCGAGCGCTTCAGTGCTTTGCAAGGCACGTTAAGACGTTGGAGCCGGCTGTCATGCAATGGCAATCATTAAGCCATGTCGGAGGCCTTGTGGGCGGCTTGATAACTTCTGACAGTGAGGACCGCCACTGTCTTACAATCATCCGCCAACCCATACTTGACCCCCGGGGAGGAATGTGGCCTAAACTTCCTGCAATATAGGACGAGACCCCTGTCCCAGCAGTGTGGACATAAAAGGGTTAATATCGTGACTAAATTATTATCGTAACCTTAAGCACTATTAACGTAAAATTAGCACTCGGGTATACTGTTTTTGAGTCCGACCTTAGCGAAACAAGTCGTTTTTAAGTGTAAGGCGACTAATACACTTGTTCCAGTAGTTTTAAATATATCAATTGTATGTATAGTTGCAAAATATTCCCATTTGAAACCCATTTGAAAGTCGGAAAAAAGAAGTAAATAACTTCGATACAATCATTTCCAATCAATCTTATAATATTAGAGTATAAAAATAACAGAGTGTGTAATTATCTACCTATCAAATCAACTGTGATGATTTTTGTACACAAAGAATACTGAAAAAAGCTGTTAAAGCGATTCGTCATAATCAGCCCGCCCCTGCTCACTGCTGGGTATAGATATTTTCCCCATCCCGCCATCCTTTGCAATGTCCCGCCATTCGCATCCACGGGTATGCCGATCTGACAACATCGTCTGACCATCGAGTTGGTCTACCCACTGACCGGCAAGTGAAAATTTCCTTACGTTCTTTATACTTAATTTCACACATAAAAATCATTCAGAAACCACAATATTCACAAAATAAAAAGGTGTACATTAGGTGTACTTAAAACCTATTTAGAGGCTAAAAATTCCACCCATGCCGGGACTCGAACCCGCGACCTCTGGCTAACCGTGCCAGCGCTCTCCCAACTGAGCTAATAGGCACTTACCGGCATCAGTGAATTTTCAAACCACTTTAATAATTGCTTTTAGCAATAAGGCCGCCAATTGTACTATGCATATTTGTAATTATTTTGTATTTGTTGTTTTTCCAGTGTACAATAAATAATATTCTTATCTTATCTTTACACTACTCTCTGTATTACTTACAGGCCGTGTCGCTGCACGGGTTAGTGCAACAAAAAATTATATAATCCTGGCGAGCTTACTCATGCCCAGTGTGGAGATTATGGGCATTACCCCCACTGATAGCACAACGTGGCGCTCTTTAGGGGAGGGCTATGTCCAGCAGTAGACTAGTATAGCCTGACGATGAGGATGAGCTTACTCATTGCAAACGTAATTTAGTTTTTATTTACAAACAACATGCGGATCCCAATGAAACTTTACCAATAAATTTCGCGAACAAAAATCGAGGTTACATTTAGCCTTCCTGTGACGGTTCATCAGTTTGTTAGTTTCATATTAAAGGGGTATTATCGCGATTATTTATGAGGTAAACATAATTACCCTAATGCCCGACGTTTCGGCAGCGTTGCAGTTGCCGTGGTCACGGGTAGAGTACAGTTGCGAGTACAGTTAATTATTGTGGGTAGTCATTTTGGGTTTTTTGCAGCTGGCCGACACACAACACTCACTACGTCCGCGGACAGGTCCGGTAATAAATAAATAATCGTGATTAGACCCGTTTAGTACATAAATATTTGTGAGTATCGCGAATCATTAAGAAATACTCATCGGTTTGTGTGAAGGGAGCTTTAATTCCACTGGACTGTGCGAAGAGCCCTTCTCTGTTATGAAATAAATTATATTCCTTTTGCTTGTCTTAAATTGTTCGTCTAATTTAATTGGCCTTTTCTCTCTGACAGTCATCATTCTTCATAATTTAATGTCGAGCAACTTAGTGAATTTATTATTGTGGCAACAACAAGTGTTTTTAACATAATTATTTGCCGCCATTGTAGGTCAACTAAAGCTGTAAGTATCAATTTATATTCAGTGCTTTAATCACAAGTAAGACACTCGTATTATTACTAGGTTTAAGATCAACTCGTTAAAGAAACAAAATCTTAAAAAAACACATACATGAAAATAAAATAAAAGAGGTTTTGTTCAAAGTAGCACCAATAGTACTACTGCATGTCACAAGTTAAACTAGGTGTGTATTTCAAAATCTAGATCATTTTGGAGAAAAACTAGACAATGCAACTCCAAACGTAGTCTTTTCGTAATCGTATCATGGAACCCATGTTGATAATATTAAAAATTAAGAAGGGTGCCCGTGCGAGTAGGTGTAAGGGCACCTACCATATTGTTTTGAATATTTATCGGAAAATGAGCTATAGTAATATCTCTATGTTAATATTAGTTTTATGTGAATATTTCAACTAGCTACTTATAACAAATCAAGATATAAATCCCCTATAAGTCAGATAGACGTTTTAGCTATTTGGTAGTGTCCTGTTTGAACCCTAAAAAGTAGCAAACTGGAAACCTTTCTAAGCAAGTGCTAATAGTGAGAGTTCCCCGCGGCAAAAGCTAAATAGCCTAAGCAACAAAAGATGAGACAGACGCAACGCGAGATAGGAGAACGGTTGGCCCAGTTTACACCACAGCGGGTTTTCTAGCGCACTGTTAGAGTGACTACTAGGGACGGACCCAGTGACAGAAGGACAGGGGTCAAAGATACGTTTTTTTATGTAGGTTATAAACGTCCCACTGCGTGACACAGGCCTTCTCTCAGAGAGAGAGAGAGAGACTAATTATCAGGCGTGCTCACCGTGGATTGGTAATTTCAAGTGCTGAGGTATTTGAGCACCTCAGGCACTTAGGTTTCTTCACGATGTTTTCCTTCACGGTTAGCGAGTGGTTTTGCTAATATGACTTCGGAAATGTACATAAAAATATTTTTAAAGCTACGGTTAAACTTAATAAATTGAAGACATCGAACTTATCATCGAACTAGAGCATAGCCTCTAGTACTCCCTTAAGTACGTCAAACCGGGCCTCGATTCTTTTAGTTTGTTAAAGTATATTTATAATAACACGGTCAGGTCATAGGGCGTATTTTTTCTAGCCTAGAAGATTAGAAACGTGCGCGCGTGTATAATTTATGCATTTAAGCAGTTCTCAATGCATGAATATAGGCCCTGTTCGGTGAGTGCTGTCCTGATTAATATGACAGTTTTCGGAATCTATTCCGCTAAATCAGCATATGGCATTTGATTTGTATTTTATCTGAATAAGCTGCCTTCAGTTAAATTTGAATACCTTTTAAAGTCATCTGATACACACGTCAATAAAAACATTGTGTTTTTTATTGACGTGGGGAGACGTTTCAATGTGTTCTGCATGCAAAAGACTTATGTTTATACGTGTTTATCTGGTGCCCTGCACAAGAAAATCCTAGATCCGGCGCTATAAGACTTCAGACTTCGCTCGCCGTACTGAATATTTACAAGGGACTCGTTTTAAAATGATAAATCGGGCACCGACTGTAGTTTTAATAAATGGCCTCTACTATGATCTGTTAAACTGTTTTAAGTTATTACTTTTCCGAGAAACGGCGGAAACATGGACCGAAAACGAGAAACGTTATTTAAGTATTCCGTAGATTTAAGGTCATGAATATTTCTTTCTTATTTTCATATACAAGTACGGAGGATTTTAAACCTTTGGCATACCTAGGTTTATTTATTTCAATTATACGATCCACAATGAACACGTGTGGTCATAAAGCCTTTTCTCTCTCTCTCTCTGAGAGAAGGCCTGTATTTTTCAGTTAGAATTGTTTACTGGCTGATAACGCTTCTGCTAAGTACATGCAACTGATCGAACTGATGCGTTATAAATAGTTAAGTATTGAGATAGATAGATAGATAGAGATAGAGAACACTTTATCTATAATATAAAAATGAATCGCTGAATGTGTTGGTAAGCGCAAATCTCGAGAGCAGCTAAACCTCAGATCATATAAAAGAAGATCTGAGAGCTAAACCGACTTCCCTAATATTTTTTTTAGAATATTCCTTGAAGTACGAGGACGGTTCTTACGGAGAGAAAAAAATAAAAATTAATTAAAGAATCGACTGTTAGGCGGTACGAAGCTCGCTGGGTCAGCTAGTTGTACATAAAAATGGAAATTACACAGATATTTCTTAACCTAAGAGTACAGACGGCGGCCTTATCAATAAAAGTGATACCTTCCAGACAACCTTTGGATGGACTGGACTACTATATTGGAGAAAGAAGCAGATGTACATAATGTATCTTAAGTATTTACCATGTCAGTTGATTTTAGGCACCCATTAGGCAACCACACTAAGTACAGACATCCCCACACACTTCCTCTCCCTCGACGATCAGTGCAGTAATGTAAGCAACACACTCAATGGGTCAATTTGCGCTTAACTCTCGGCAACTGGAGCGGGGCATTTAGATCCGATGTCGTAATCTCCGGCTATCTACACGGTGTTCTTCGCCCCGAGGCTAATAAGCGACGTTTATTATTATTGTTTGGATGTTTCCGACTAGCAGTACTTTTCAGCCTCACTGTGTGTCGAATGAACCTTACTTGAGTCATTGTATACAAGAGTTTTCAATCTCAAGCAATGCAGGCAATGCGAGCTTTGTAGAAAATAAAGTACCTTTTTAATTCCAAATGTGAGTTTATCCACAGTAACGAACAAGCAGTAAAATTCGACATCATCATCGATCCATAGTATTTCTCGTCTGGGGCTCTCAGAGGAGATTTTTATCGTTGCCTCCTCGATACTGTTTTATAATATATAGTTTTAGAAACTCCTGTTTTCGCGGACACACTGCACTATATCAGAGTGATTTTTTAAATTATCGGAATCCCTTATTGTATTTCCGATCTAATGCCACTTTAGCACCTTTAATTATTTTTCGATCAGTTTATTTGTTAAACATCCAAAGTTCAGCTTATTTGACAAAACATTTAATTATTGAAAACAAAAACGATTTTTGTGATTATTCTAGTTTTTATATGCGCATACGGTGTGCTTACCTACTCCGGGCCAACGTAATGGCATCCGGAATGTGTTTGTGAGCAGCTATGATTTGCACTATAATTATGTACCACTGCTATTTGACTGGAAGACAACAGCCGAAAATCGAGCTCAGTGGCATGTCTTGACAGAAGCCTATGTCCATCAGACACCGGCTGATTATGATGATAATGATGGTAATGTACTATAGCTCATTTGTGCAACTATTGCACAATAAAAATATAATTATCGTGTGAAGTGATGTCCGCTTGTATTACGAACAATAGTTGAATCAATGAATGAAAATGTATTCCCTTAAAAACAAATTTGTAGAAAGGCGAGCTTATGCTATATAGTATTAAGTTCGCCTTTAGTAGTTAACTGGCTCATTTCTTAACACAATTGTATTGGTCGTAAGTTTTATAATGTCCAAGTAAATGATTTCATATAAGATTCATCGTCGGGGCGAAACCCACCACACCCTCTCAGCGCCAGCGGTATCCAGAGGGGGAGTTCCGGCACGATTACCCGACGAGTGGACCGGTATCTCGATGACCTACTGATGCCTACCAGAGTTGATGCTAATCGCTCGTAGCAGGCTCAGTTATTACATAGAGCAACGGGTGTGTAACAAGAAAACTTTGTCATGTAATGTGCTGCAAAAACAGCGTCGTCTACAGGCATGTTTGATCTCTGGTTGCACATGCTGAGCACACACCTTTTGAAAATTCAGCCAACTGTAAATTTATTATAAATATGGCTTACAATATTTCTCTTTTTCTCAAAGTTGCTGCTATTGTTGGTCGCAATAAATGTATTTTTATGTGATCAACAAATATTTTAGTCATCGCTAAACGCTAATAAGAACTTTCATTATTTCAAACGTTCTTTTTAGTGTGTTTGAGTGATAAAGGTTTGAGTTATCGCAAAAGCAAATGTTGTAGTGTTACATGACTAGTTTCAGCTTCAAACGTACCATGGAATTTTATTACCTCAAACGTTTCTTTTGGTGTGTTTATGTGACAGAGATTTAAGTCATCAGAAAACGCTATGTGTTGTAGGGACGCGTAACTATTTTCAAAACATACTATTGATGACTTTCATTAGGTACCTATTTCAAATTAGTCTCAGCAAAACATGAACTTCAAAAAATCTCCATCGCTGAATGCGTCTCCCCTGAAAACGACCGTTTTTGGGAGCCCAGCCAATCGAATAGTTAAATAAAATTGTTTCGAGTAAACGTTTGCTTCAAATCTTTCAAGGAAGAGGCATGCAGGAACGGATGCAGTACGTCAAGACAAAACTTGAGCTTCGATTCGCCTGTCCTTAAATTATTTATCAGAGATCTGGATCGAAGGTCCTGGAGGCCTTTGTTTCAGAAGTCCTCTTTGTCGAATTGTTTATTATTAATTGGAATCTTTTGTCTTTAATCAAAACGTCTCTTCTGGGGTTGGATTAGGAAAACGGGTTTGTTTAATTCCCTTTTCAAAGCAGAAGGAGTCCATTTTAAGGTTATATTTAGAGATATTTATTGTCATTAAACTCATTGAACTCTTATTTATTTTCATTTTGACACTTTAACTTTTACGCTATCGATTACGAAATTAAACTTTCTTACTTAGATTTACGGCACATACAACATAAGATAAGATAAGATTTTTTTTTATTGTACACTGGAACAAAAACTACTTATACCTATATAAAATATTGCCTCCACCAATCCGGTCTTGGCCCCCATGGTGAAGTTTGGCCTATACCTTCCTCAATGAAGAGACCCGTGCCCATCGTTGGGGACATAATGGGTTGATGATGATGATGACAAAATATTTACTAAGGTACCTACATAGTACAACTGGCGGCCTTATTGCTAAAAGCAACACAATCTTGTTGCATTGAAAAAACAGGACAATTGCGAGTAAATTTATAGGATTTATGACACCGGCAGTTAACATCAGGTCAACCTTTACATTTTAGTTGCAAAGTCATCTGTACCGTAACTGATTAGAGTGCACATGCGTAAAGGTTGTTGTGCTGCTGACTGTACCATTAGTAAATACTTAAGTAACGTTATGTCATGCTCTTTTCTGAGAAATGCGAAGAAACAGCACCACAGCTGACGATTAATAAGCTAAATTCTCACTTCACTTCACGAAACTGGCCCTAAGTAAAAATAATAAGTTAAGCATACAAAAAAAATCGTAAGGAAACCCTAGTGTCAGAACTGTTAACGTACTCAGCGCCTGCTACGTACAATGGCATGAAAAACGGAAACTCACAATCGTCGAGGATGTTTTAACTCCAATAATTTACTACCTTAGGTGTATGGTGTGTAGCTTAGGTACAGGAGGTGAAAGCTTCTCGACTGAACGTACCTTTATGATAGCGTTGGACGTCATCAGTAGAATTGACTTCTTCTGCATCAAAGTCAAGGAGTGGAACAAATAGAGCAGAAGCTGGGCGTGTTCCACGTTTAGATCTGCAAGGTAATGGCATGTTAGCGAGAGTTCTATTGTGTGAGCATATGAGATGAGACATGCTTAGTAAGCAACAACCAAAGCAATAATAAAATTTCTAAATATTTTCTTCGTTATCAGGATAGCAAAATTAAGAAACGGTATTTTTGGTTTTGGGCGTTGTAGAATATGAAATGTTGTCAATTTAATAGCTTAGGTGTATGGTGCGTGGCTTAGGTATAGGAGGTGAAAGCTTCTTGACTAAACGTACCTTTATGATAGCGTTGGACGTCATCAGTAGAACTGACGTCTTCTGCATCAAAGTCAAGGATTGAAGGTGAAAGCTTCTCGACTGAACGTACCTTTATGATAGCGTTGGACGTCATCAGTAGAATTGACTTCTTCTGCATCAAAGTCAAGGAGTGGAACAAATAGACCAAAAGCTGGGCGTGTTCCACGTTTAGATCTGCAAGGTAATGGCATGTTTGCGAGAGTTCTATTGTGTGAGCATTATGAGATAGGACATGCTTAGTAAGCAACAACCAAATCTAAAACAGTAATTATTTATCTCAACCACAGACTTCTTTTTGTGTTCTGAGACGACAGTCTTAAGGGAAATCATGAAGTTTTGAAGAAAAAAGATGATACATGGTTTTGACTTTTCGTTTTTCAAATATAGATCAATAAAATATAAACCTAAAAATATAGAAAAGCTAACGCTCTTTTTCGACGTCATCGGCAAACTTTGGTTTTCAATCACAGATCATCCTTTGTGTGTATTGAAGTTAATTCAAGATTCACCTTCTAATAACAAGATTAATGTAGGTCAGTCGACAGCATGTCGACCTTTACATGACCTTTACATTTGCAAAATAAATCTATATAATGCGTCTTAAAATGTGAGCACTGTGCTCCTTATCAACAAAGATGAAAAAGTTGATCTGCCGTCGACTGTAACAGAAACGGTTGTAGACAATGCATACATCGAGGTATTATCTTCGAAAAGTTATTCTTTCCTCAGCGAAGGTTATCTTTTGTGCCGGATACGTTCCAAGTTAGTACATAATGGTAGATAATAATCTCTACGCGCGCGTAATGTATTCTCTACAGAGAATGATCACACAGTATTTTACAATGGCGAAGGAAGAAGTTTTCCTTACAAGCTGTTACCCGTGGTTTCATTCGGATGAGAGCACAAAATCTCGGGAAATAAATACATTTTGCGCGCTTCAGGTTTGTCAAAAATCAAATATTTACTTCAAAGTAAGGAATTTACATTGTGTTTTTTGAACGTCAATTCACGGTGTTAGACGCTGCCTTCGGGTCGAATTATAGCGAATAACATCCGACTCTGGCTATCTTTTCTCAAATCATCTTAAACACAGTTTCTACCTGCGTTTAACAAAACCTCTGTTTTGTTAGTCAAACGTGTTAACCGCAAGAGCAACAAAGTTTCACTGGTGCCATGACATATTGAGAATATTTCCAATAATATTTACGATATTTCAAACGGTGCAAGCTCACCAATTGCAGAAAATTAGGAAAATGGTGAAAATTATTACAACGCCGTCTAAGAAAAAATACCAGCCAAATGCAGAGTTCCATGAAAATTTGTAGAAACTTACATATTATAAATATTTTAGAAATCCAGTCTCGCAACTTTTTCCATGCTTTTCCTGAACTTCAGACACTATTTTTTTGAATAATTTAATTAAAATTGTGTAGTTTTCAGTGTTTGTTGTATAAGACGATATTAGATGCCAAATTTCATAGTTATAGTATCGAAATATACTTTTTTTTGCAGTCTTAACGGGGCAGTAACTTTTTTTGATTAAATTAGAAGTTTACTTTTTTACAATTTGAAGAAACTATAGACCTATATGAGTATATGATTTTAATTTCAACTTGATACATTTACGAGTTTCTGAGATAAAGGGTCTTGACAGATAGGCGGACGGACAACAAAGTGATAAGGGTACCGTTTTTCTTTTAAAGTACGGTACCCTAAATGAACTACTTAACATATATATATATATATTTTTTATGAGTAATTTACATAATTTTTCAAACCATTCAAGCCCTCTCGGAAACCTGTTGGTTTATCTGTTTGCAGAGACCGTTCTACCTTAATTCAATAAGCTGTGTAATACAACTCATTTCAAAAACCGCCATTTCGCCGAAAGGGGTCATAAACAGACAAACAACTGACCTCATAAATTATAGTATTAAGGAGGATTCTACACATAACCTCTCCACTCGTCCGGAAAACTTCTCGAGTGTATAACAGATAGATAGAGCATACAAATGCCTGCGATGTTTCAGTTTATATCTGAGTTTGTTCTGTGAATTTATAAGTTTGCGTGTCGTTTTGGACGACGGGACGTTTTATTATTATTAATTCGCTTTGATTCTGACTCCCTTTAAGTTAAATAATAATAAAACGAATGGAAGCAGTATCTATTAACGAAATAACAATAAACTATCGAAATAACAATAACGCCTAAAATATGTTTTTTCAGTGTAGATAATTAATCCACCTATAATTAAAATAAAACTCAAAATTGTTTTTTAAAAATACTTGTTTTTTTTAAATTGAAGCATGACAAATGTTAACAGTTGACTTGATGAAACAATAAGTTTTAAAAAAATATTTAGAGGATAAAAATTCCACCCATAAGTTACGCCTCTCAGATGGTCCAGCATAACGCTGAATAAGTTTATTGAGCACTTCAACCTTTTATGAATCATAAAAGTCATTACATGTTGCACTACATACTGATAAATTCATTAATTATCTGTGTATATCTCGAATCGATACTGCAACAACGCGACAAAAATATACCGTTTTCAAACCGTTTACAAACACTCCTATTTACTGATAATTTAATGCTATCAAGTCGTGGTCCAAGTCTGTAATATCGGCTACGCAGCAAATAAGATATTTGGCAACGCTATAGGATCGGAAATGACCAAAAAGCAGCCAAAACGTTAGCAAGGTACCACGGCCAAATTATTGACTCACGAATTAAGCAACACAGAGCAACTTGCGCCAATTCATCGAATAAGTAAATAACTACATGGAATAAGTAAAAGAGTAGGGTTGCCCACCACCTATACCAACCTGACAGCTTAGTCTTCCTAGCCCACACGAAAGAAATCAATATAGCCTAGCCTAATCTCCCTATGTTTATGTAAGTTTATTATTGTATTCCACCTTCTTTTCCTGCACTACCCCTTGCCAGTCTCTTCAACACCAAAGGTTTGCTGGAAGAGAATGCTTCTTGCATTAAGCACGCCCTTGTACATTTACTCATGTTATTACTGCAATAAAGAATTAAATAAATAAATATTTTTATTAATATAATTAGTTTTTTTAATTATAACTGGATAAAAAAACAATGCCCCAGAAACTGCAGCATTCGAGTGGTCCCTACACTCATCTAGTGTGAGTGAATGTGCCACTGGACGCTATGTAAATCATCTCAATACATAGATGGTCATTAATTAATTAGTTTTTTAATTATAACTGGATAAAAAAACACAATGTCCCAGAAACTGCAGCATTCGAGTGGTCCCTACACTCATCTAGTGTGAGTGAATGTGCCACTTGACGCTATGTAAATCATCTCAATACGTAGAAGCAAAGGCCCACATCATTATCATCATCTTCGGGCTATATTAGTCCACTGCTGGGCATAGCCCTCCCCTGATCAGCGCCATAGCGTCCTGGCTTCAGCTTGCCGCATCCAGCATCTGCCTGCAGTTTTAGGCCAACGATAAATTGATAAGAAGTTATACAGGCATACACGAATTCTTACCTGCTAAAGGAGCACAATGTCAAGACAAAAGTTTTATCCCACTATAGGGTGAGGGCATCTCGCTTTAAGTGGTGAAATAAAGCAGGATGGCGTTAGCTGATAATGGCATAAAACTTTAATCGTAACGTTGTGCTCCCATAGTTGATTGACAGGGTTCTCAGTCATATATAATCAACTGTCAATTAGCGTACAACCGAAAGGAAATTAACTATGGATAACAGAACTCTGCAAATGACATGGTAAAATAATGTATCTCTCTTTATGAGCTCTATTTAGTCAATAGACAATTCACCAAATAGAGCTCATTCTTGGATAAACAAATAAATAGTAGGTATTGTCCGATAGCATTGGCGCATAACAGTCTATAATGTAAGCTTGTACTGAACCCAGACGTGCAGAAATGTGGCTTTTAAGCGAAATCCCTCAGGAAAGAATTCGTCGGCAGTTTCCACCCCGAATCAGTTAGGAATGCAAGTCACGATGACTGCAAAGTAACTGAAATTTTACAGGGAAGAATTATTCCGTGGGCCTTTTCAGACGGATACCGAACAGTGGTTTCAAGATTGTTCATCTAATGAAGTTATTCATTATAAAAATGAATGTACCTATATTTAAGAAAGTCGTAGCGATTCTCATATAAAAGTTGTTTGGTTTTAATTTACGAAGGACATGCTGGTTCGCAATGAAACTGTACCAATATGTTTAAAGCACACAAATTGCGATTTCATCGAGCTTAGAATTGAGAATTTATGAATAAAAACTTAATTAGTGCCACATAAACCTTCTCATAGAAACTTGTTACAAAGCTCCAATTTCTTTAGAATGAATTTATTCCTAACACGGCCAAACTTCTATTTGTGTGCTTTGAGCACATTTATAATTTGTATTTATTGCAGTTTAAAAAAAAACAAACTACGGTTTGTACGGGAATTGCTTCTTATAATCGTCAAAGTTATTAGTTTTAGAATTAATACAATATATGAAGAAGAAGCGCTCCCAGCCTAGCCGAACCGATTGATTGGAGTCAATCACTTGAGTTAAGCAACAACAGGCGCGGTCAGGTGCAGGATGGGTGACCGTCCCGTGACTACCGCTAGTGGCATTTTACCGAGCGCTTCCGTGCTTTGCAAGGCACGTGAAGCCGTTGGTGCTGGCTGTCATATAATGGCAGTCGTTAAGCCATGCCAGAGGCCTTATGGGCGGCGTGATAACTTCTGTAAGGCCCACCACTGTCTTACAATCCTCCACCAACCCGGACTTGGCCCCGTGATGGAGTATGGCCTAACCTACCTGCGTTGCAGGGAGAGACTTCTGCCCCAGCAGTGGGGACATAAAAGGGTTGATATCGATGAAGAAGAAGCAAACATTGTACATTGAGAGATTCAACAAACAGAATGTAATTTTTGTACGATCAAATAAATTTTTGATTTAGCAGACTGATTTAGAAGAAGACATCAGATTTTTCTTAACATCCTTTAACGTTGCTTGCTGCCGAGTAACCTTAGTAACCAATATTAAGACACTAACTAGATAGGGTGTGTACCTTGCAGTGGAACGTAAGTAGGCTACATAAAAAACCTCTTTACAATACTCTCTGTATTACGTACAGGCAGCGACATCTGGCTGAAGTAATTTGCATCACTTTAATTCTTGGAATTTAAGCCTCTAAATAGGTTTTTAAAATTGTCCTTAGCACGCGTTAGTGCATTAAAACGAATATTATCAGTTTTTTGTTATTTACTTTCTGAACCGAAAATATAAATTTTGGGCGGCCTCTTTTCCGCAGATTGTTGCACAATTTGGTCACTTACCGAACTGTTACCATGAGTAGCTTTATTTTTATAATGATACCAATTAAAAATTCTATCTATATATCCTTCTTCCTAGATCCTATTATTACCAGATTTTGTTTAAGTTCATAGCTCAGTGGAATCAGCTGAATCAGTAATCCAGATGATAACTACTCCCTTTGTAGTCACTATATTCAGGTAGTTGTACCTCAGTATAAAGTTATAGGTATTGTGGACTCTAGGTATAAGAGTCCTTTACCCTTTCACTTTCAGGTCAAAGACGCCACGATTGACATCTTATGCTGGGTATAGACCAACCGAATGAAGGCAAACGAAGGAAAATTATCTAGAATTAGGATCAGAAAATAGAATGTCACCAGAATGACTTCGAATTCGTTTTTCATGGTAAGAGTGTCCCCTTTTTTTAAGTTTTTTTTTAATAATGCTTTTTTTTTCACAACAAAATAACATTTTCAGGAGTCTTTTTTAATAAAGCTTTTTTCTTTCACAACAAAAACAACAATTTCAGGACAAAAAGTAATAAAAATATGAAAAATATGGTGCGAGCGTCTAATAGTCGGCTCCGGCCAATTCAATATTTATTTCACTTGTTTACGCATATCAGACAACAGACTGCTATCATTTAACATAGAATAAATATTTTTTGTCGTTATTGAACTTCCTACAACTTTGAATTTGGATTTACAGTTTTAAACCAAAGGTCGTAAATCCTACTAATATTATAAAGGTAAAAGTTTGCACGCACGCCCAGCGTGGGGATTATGGGCATTACCCCCCAATGATGGCACAACCTTGTGCTATGGCGCTCATTAGGGAGGGCTATGTCCAGCAGTGGACTAATATAGCCCGAAGAAGAAAAGTTTGTGAAGATAAACTTGGCGTGACAAAAATCTGAATTGAGACATAGTACTCGTATGTCGTTGCATTGCGGGGTCAGTTAGTCACGAATAATTCAAACAAAAACCAAATATATATAATCTGTCAAATCATTAAACATTGGTGGTAGCTCAGTGGGTATAACAGTGGACTCACGAGCAAGAGCCCCAGGTTCGATCCCAAGTGCTGCCATGACTTTGTTTAATTTCAAAGTAACGTGCATTTGCGAAGTTGTAGTGGCAATACCACACGCTACCTGTAAAGAAAAACATAGTAAGGAAATACGCGGTTGGTTTTCTTGGTTGGCTCCGCAGGTATTGACTGTTTTTTTCTGTGGGCCAGGGCGACTAAGTTGTCTAGATGCTATAGGTGCCGGGCAAGCCTACACCATCCAAAACAATGTCCCAGGCACGGCAGCGTCCGAGTGGTCCAGTGGTCTCTTTACCAATCTAGTGTGAGTGACGATGTCTCTGGACGCTATTAATAATCTCATTACGTAGATGCAGAGGCCAATCATAATGAAAAGCTTTCTTCAAAATAATAGCTACCGCCTTCAAAATCACATTGTAAATTCAACATGTAAGCAAAGCGAACTTCATTGACCTCCATAATACTACTTGTAGTACTTTGAAGATTAGTCACGCGTTAGAGTTTAGCGGATACCGACGAGTTATGTACATCTGTATTGGTTGAAGCCACACAACAGAGAAAATTACATGATCCAAGCTATTCCTCTCACTCTTCTTTCATGTTAAATCCCAACTTATAATGGCAAAAAAGTAGATATTGATTTGTCCTTCTTTCACATAGTAACACAGCTGTAGATCGGCGTAGAAATAATGATTTACAAGATGTAATATTAGTTCCATAGAGATATTAATTAGTTTTTAGGAACATTATTGGTGAATATGGCCCTCGCCATATTAAACAACATTATTTATTTCTTTTAGAATAGAATATTTTAGAATTCATTGAAATATTACACAGATATATTTCCATTTATTTTTATTTTATTTTTGTAATTTATTAAATAGTAAAAATTACTTTGCTATAATCCGCCAAAAATCCCTCAAGCACGCGGTTAATGCACCGCCCTCCCTACCATTTTTTCAAGCAGAAGCAAGACACGAACACACGGCATCGGCCACTTTCGAAACCAAAGTTTCGAAACCACCGACATCAATACTTGTGTGAGGAAATAAGCGACGCGTAAATTAATTTGATATCTAGTTCAGAATCAGCATCGATCTAGTAGCAAAGCCTACATGCTCTCCGCGATCATAACATAAGAACCTACAAATATACACACGAAATATACACAAAAAACATACCACTCCATTGCCTTTACAGTCCGATAAAAAAACGCCTCGAAACAGCATGCAAAAATCACTCGTAAAACACAATACGCTGCTTGACGTGATATGTAGTTTACTATCAGTCTAGATTCACCTCTTGTTCGGTCGTGTAAAATATATCGCTCCCATGATTTTTTGTTATTCTTTCACGATATCACGTTTACGTGTGGCTGGGTACGTTTACGTAATGGAACAAACGTGGCTGAAACCACTCTCGGAATATTGTCCTTATTCTTCGAAATAGAGCTAAAAGTTGTGCCATTGTTTTGGAAAGTGTCCTGAGCGGTTAAAAAAGTTTGAAAGATTACAAAAGTTTGTTAGGGTTTTAATTTTAAATGAGAAGATTTTTTTGTCGCTAGGTTAGTATTGTAAAATCCAAAGAATAGGATCCACTAACTGAACATACCACTTTTCGCAAGTTACTTAAAACTTAGCCAATCTGAAGTGACTAAAATTCTTTACAGTTAGAAGTTTAAAATTTTTCATATGGCAGCGCATAAAACGGATTTAGCGCATCGGTAGAATCCGAGTCTCTCTTGCTTAAAGTAGTAGGTTTGAATTCTGGCACTCTTAACACAGCAGGTAAAATTTAATAAGAATTTGAAATTACTGAATATTTTTTAATTTTTTTGTGTACTTATTTTATTTATTTAACAAACCTAGTTAATTTAATCCATAATAGTATACAAATATCTCAACCAAAACTAATTAAATTAAACCCAGTATTAGCATATTTACAAAATGAGTTCTATATAAAAAGTCTAGACTAGATAATTTTATTATTATGAATAAAGTAATATAATATATCTCTTTTTCTCTCTGTCTCTCTTTGTAGGTGAAATCTCTAAAGCCATTGTCTTCGTTAAGCCATTGTTGATTTGTCTCGAAGATAGCGTCTACATTACAAAGTCAAGGAAGTACATGATGGCATATCGTCCATGACTTATGCCAATCAAAGGATCACCTACGTTTAAAGTAAATTTGTTATAGGAAGTACGTAATAGAACTGACGCAAGCGGAAGTCCAAACATGTAAGTTCGAAACGGTGACCGGTAATTGGTTTAGCATTTAGAAATTGGTTTAGAAAATTCTCTCACTTTGTAATGCATTTTCACTCAGATCGAACTAAACTCTAGGCTGTAGCATGTGTTTTTGGTGCTAACATGGACGAGAAGACGTTATGATTACATGCATCTACGTGATGAGATGATTTATAAAGCGTCCAATGGCACCATCACACTAGGTCGGTGAAGGGACCACTCGGACGCTGCATGACTAGCATATTATTTTAGATGAATTATCCTTGCCTAGCACCTATACCATCCTGATAGCTTACACCCGTATTCCAAGACGTTCTTCAAAGTCTCCTCGACTCAATACTCAACCGAGGTTGAGCCGAGGAGAGGTGGAGGCATTTCCTTGAGTTAGTATTCGAGTGAGTACAATCAATATAATCTGTGGTTTAACTCGAGTGAGAATTTGTTTTTTTATGTTGGCAATGGCAATGTCATTGCGTGGTCATTACTGAGTGTTGACAGGCAGATTAAGTTTTTCTTTATCGATGAGTCATTAAGGTAGGTCCCGAGGTACCTTAGCTTTGACCGTTGATTCCTCGACTCGAGTGAGAAACTAGCTCGATTGGAGGAAATTTAATAAGTTTTAAAATACAATTTTCCTCGGTTGAGCAGGAGTGAAGTGGAGGAAAACTTCGGGGAACGTCTTAGAATACGGGTGTTAGTCGGCCTAGCCCACAGGAAAAACAAGTCAATACTTGCGGAGCCAACTCAGCTGCGTTTTCACGTCTACTCTTAAAGAAAAGAGTACGCTAGTAGATTAGTAATAATAATAGTAATATACTCTAAAAACGATTACTTGTTCAAGGCCAAGTTTCGTAAAACTGCAATTCGTAGTTTATTATGACAATGCGCAGCAGCGCAGCAGTGTCTTCCTACTTGTTAATCTGTAGTTTAATTGACGCTGTAGTGTAATCGAATGGTCATAGTAAACCACGAATTGTAGTTCCATGAAACCAGCCCCTAATCAAACAATATAAAAATGCATAATAATATACGTCCCATTGCAGGGCCTTCTCTCGGAGAAAGTGGGCTCAATCACCACGTGTCCCCACCGCGAATTGGCGATATCAAGCGCTGAGATTTGATCACTCAGATATTCTCACGATGGTTTCCTTCCTCGTTAGTGACTGATATTGCAACTACGTTACAAATTTACGCCACTTGGAAAATAAAGTCATTGGTATATGCCAGAATTCGAACCCACGCCTAACGATTGTGAGACCGGCGTTCTACCGCTACACTTCCATCATAATATAAGTTTAGTGCCAGTAAAATACACGTTGGCAAATGTACTCGTATAAGCTACAAACCGTAGTCTGAATCATCATCATCAACCAATTATGATGTTGCTCAGGGAAGAGACCCGTGCCCCACGGAGAGGCACGGGTCTCTTCCCTGAGGAAGGAAAAGGCCATACTCCACCACGGGGGCCAAATCCGGATTGGTGGAAGCTTGCAAGACTAGTGGCTGGTCTTACTATCAGAAGTTTTCAAGCCGTTTTAAGGCCTCGGACTTGGCTTAACGGCACCAACTGCTTAACGTGCCTTGCGTAGCACGGAATCGCTCAGAACAATGCTACTAGCGTTAGTCATAGACGGTTATCCATCCATGCACTGAATGCGCTCTATGTTGCTTAACCTTCGTGATCGCTTAAGATCACTCAGGCAGCCGGGGCTACGAGCGATTCACTCAGCCAACCGGGGCTACTAGCGATATATTCTGCATGCGACACTACAATGTAGTTATACAAAGAAGACAGTTTGGAAAGTAAGCAATTTTGCTTTTAACGACACAAACGACCCCGAGAGCTTAAGAACGTTACGGGGACTTACGTTCGAAGTACTCTCAGCGACATCGTAAATTACGTAGAGCCAGGACGATCTCCTTAGCAACATAATTGCAAATATTGGACAACGTAGAGTTACTTTACATCGAGTTGACAATATTCAAAGGCTAAATTAATTACCCAAGAGACAGAGAGAGAACTTTTAAAATCATAAAAAAATCATCGCTCTAAAATATTTTCGACTTAATTTCATTTTTGTTGCGTACCGTAGAACTTTGATGTGTGATAAAATAGTATATTTCATTACAAGTGCGGAAAGGCTGTCATTGCAAAGAGTTCCGACAAATGTCTACCCGAGCCGAGGCGCAGCCGAAGAACACGTGCAATGACGGTTCCGCACGTGTTCTGAACGACTATTTTTAATACAGTTGCGTGAAAAATAAACAATTTAATAAAGAAAAATTATTTGGAAAATGGCGCCAACCGTAAAAAAATATAAGCAGAGATTTTTTTTCTTCACCCATTCTAGTAGGCAAAGGGAACTATGCCTATACAGCCAAGTCTTCAATAGAATATTTTTTGATATGAAATGAAAATGAAATTTAATGAGATGAAATGAAATGAAACTTAACTTAACTCATTCAATCAAATCATTAAATCTGATATTGAAACAAATTAGTAGCTCATAAAAACTTTTTTTTATTTTATTTTTTATAGATTTGTTTTAGTAAAAACTTTATGGTTGGTTTGTTTTTCTTTTTAATAGACATTATTTTGTCAGTTGGGAAAGAAAACGCACGAGTGCGGGAAAGGAAAAAAAAGCACGAGTGTGTAATAGCCCACATCCCGCAAGCTATACGTCCCTGTAATACGCCACTTTTTGAGCAACTGTATTAAAAAAATGATTTCCCGCCAATTGTTTTTTTTTTATTACTAAGAAGGTCGCAAATTTAAAAAAAATACCAATCGAAATTCAAATAGTTCCGATTAGCTAGAAGTTAGAAGTGCAAAACTTTTTGGGTGTCCCATATATCTCAGAGTTTGACTTGAAAAAGGTTACGGTGACGATAAAATACTATCCCACGGAATACGTCACCGGGATATAAAGTATTCTATGTCTCAATTCAGATCTTTGTCTATCTATATGCCAAGTTTGATATAACTCCGTTAAGCCGCTCGATTAAGGAACAAACATCCAAACATCATCACAAACTTTTACATTATAATATCAGTAGGATTCCTTATCATAAAAAGTTCGCTTATCGTCAAGGAAATTTCATGAAGACAAAAGTTGCCCTTTCTCCAATGTTGTTTGGATGACTACGCGTAGTTTAGAATGAATTATGTGACAAGGACAAAATAAAATACATTGTAGACTGAAGAGGTGACATGTGAAGGTTCCCGTTATCAGGCAATGGTAGAACAGCTCCCACCATAAATTGAACCTTATTACCTTGAAATAAGATCCAAAACCAATGAAAAATGTATACGAGCTCTGCCCCTTATAGGGTTAAAGGTAGAAAGAATATGAAACAAATGTATCGAGCGAATGTGAGTCGAAAAGCGATAAAGGACGCTAAAGGCGGACGTAAGTCTACCAATAGGGGATGTATTAGCGAAGAGCAAGATAAAAAGTACCCGAAACCGGCAGTTGTGCATGCAGCGGCGGATTGATTGTATTAAACATAAGAAGTTTGTCGGGGTTATGGCCAGTGGCACACCATTGTCACTGCCTACCTCTCCGGGAAAGAGTTTATATGACATTGCCTTTGCATCTACGTAATGAGATGATTTATACGCCGTCCAGTGGCATCTTCACTCACACTCACCGCGCCGGCCACAGACCAGCCAAAACGCCGGCTCGCATTGCTTTATTTTGGCTGCACAGAGTAATTTACGGCCGATTCGTCTACACAGCGGTCCGTTCGCCGAATCAAAAATTAAAGAAAAATAAACCCCACTATAATTGGGTGAGGAACCACTCGGATGCCACAGTGCCGGAAAATGGTTTTAGATGGTGTAGGCTGGCCCACACAACTCTCCTTTTTTGCAGTAGTAAGAATATCTACCGCTTATTAACGGTATATTTTATAACGGTACCACTCGTTGCTTGCTTCGAATTGATACACTGAAAAATATAATTTAAGATAATTTTAAATAGAATACTTCTGCAGAGTATAATTGAAAATAAATGGTGGACACTTTATTGTACAAAAAAGGATAACAAACATCATACCCATATTGTTTTTTTTTTTTGATACTCTTATAGATGATACATAGATAGAGAACAATTTATTTCACAACCAGAAAAAATATGCAACCATGGTTTCTAACATTCAAGTTTTTTATTTACAATTTCAAAATATTGACAATAATAATTGAAGAATAATAAAAAAATCGGACTATGTGCATTAAAATCTTTAATTAAAATAAACTCACAATAAATATAAAAAACGATCACGGCTTCCTCTAAAAAGGGCGTTGCCTTGATTTCCTAACTCTTATAATCACAAACTGAATTCCACGCGAGCGAAGCCCGCGAAGGCCCGCCGCTGTCTTACAATCCTCCACCAACCCGGACTTGGCCCCCGTGGTGGAGTATGGCCTAAACTTCCTGCGATGCAGGAAGAGACCCGTGCCCCAGCAGTGGGGACATACAAGGGTTGATATCGAAGCCGCAAAAACTGCCAGTGCATAATACTCGTATATCTTATTTTTCTACTTATACCATTGAATCTTATAAAATTCAATGTTTATACTTAACATTCTGAACTATTCTAAAGTCTAACACATACTTGCGCTATCTCAAACATAGACGAGATTACATCAATTCCAAACACGCCAAGACTACAACAATCGCTTGATCGAACACCCTGGTACCAAAGTCGCATCAGCTATTCCATCTACACCTTACAAATGACACGCTAGGAACCGATAGCCGACCATTATCCAGGTAAGGGTAAACAAGCTCACAGTCTGTCTAGACCAAGAACGGGCAGAAGCTTCGTTTATTCAAAAGCGGTAACTTCAACTTTGGCCTTTGCATGTAGGTACGTAATGAGATGATTATTTTATAAAAAGTCCAGTGACACATTCACTAACATTAGATAGGTGAAGAAAACAATCTGAACTGGACGCTGCTGTGCCCGCGACATTGTATTTAGGTGAAGCAGCTTTTTGAGTTATCGCATAAATTAGTGAGAAAACTTATAAGAAAACTTTATGGGTTCAAAGAAAAAACTTGGATTCAAACCCTTTGTATGGCCCCACTGCTGGGGCACGGATCTGTCCCTGAATCGCAGGAAGATTAGGCCATACTCCGCCACGGGGGCCAACTCAAGTGATTGATTCCAATGACTTGGTTCCACTAGGCCGGGAGCGCTTCAATTTACACTTATATTTACTTAAATGCCAAGGCATTTCTCCCCTATTAGTTTCACTATTTTGCACTACCCACCGAGAGATTATTTTTAAACCAAAGGTTGTGTTTTAGAAAATGCTACTTAATATCAAGGATGCCTGTGTAACAAAACTGTGTTTGTGCAATAAAGAATTTTAATTGAAATATAGGTTGTACACAATCAGACAACTTAGTAGTAGTAGTGACCGAAACGTCTTTTTGTAACTTATTTTGTTACCTATCTACGGCTACGTAGGTAACTTCTATGTTCAACGGTTCCCTTTTTTACCTACGAGTATCTCGTGTGACCCCACCTTTTGCTGTTGCGGATAAGTGAACGAGTTATCAGTAGAGCGGGAGCTAAAGTTTGAGTTTCTTTTTCGCTGCATACTTAAGGGTGTTTATCGAGTTTATGTGAGGTTTTAGGGTTCCGCTCTTTAAGGCGAAAAATGGGCGAAATTCTTATCTTTTCTTCATTCCACTCCATTCCAATCGTGGGTCTTACTCAGAGATTTCAAAAAAAAAAATGTGTATACGTTTACTGACTACCCGTATCTATTTCTCCTACGGCAAATTCTCCGATTTGAGGTTGCCTGCAAGAAATTGCTACTAGCAATAAGCTCGCCAATTGTATCTTGTCTTTGTTCTTGTCTTGTGATTGTTCAAACCTGGCTACTAAACTTAAGCTATACAGAAACTAAAAAATTTATAACCATCACCAAATGATCCGATCCAGACACGACGAGTATTGGAAACATGAAGTGCATCTTTAAAATAGAGGTACATACATACATACATACATACATACATACATACATACATACATACATACATACATACATACATACATACATACATACATACATACATACATACATACATACATACATACATACATACATACATACATACATACATACATACATACATACATACATACTAATACGAGTACCTACTATCACTTACACACACCATATCCTTCCTTATTTTTTAATCATAAGTCTATTAACGTCTCTAATTGAAGTAATATAAATAATCGTAATTATTATGTCCAGTATAAAAAAAATCTGGTCTTATCTATTTAGGTACTCTAGAACCAACTTACAATACCATTTCGAGAAGTAGCGTTGGTGACTGTAATGCAGTTCTTATAAAGAACTAGTACAGTTGCCATCGTAAGTACAAAAAGATCATATTAAATTGAACCACTAGTTCCACCTTATGATGTAGGTATGCCTATTTCTTATGAATAAATAAAATCATTTAAATCATCATATCATTTAAATCAAATCATCTTCTGTATCTGCTGTTTCTGTATCAATAAAGAATATTCTTATCTTATCTTACGTTGTCTCGCTACCTTTACCTGGGTCTGCCGCCTTACCAGGCTTCTGTCGTTGCTACATCGTTCATGATAAATGAACGGCTTCCAAAACAGAGTCATAAGTTCGATTCCCACTGGAGGCCGCCGTACCTAATTGATTTGTACAAATAAGGTCTAGGTGTATATCCAGGTTTGTGAAATCCTTCCTTGGTTGCCTAAAATAACACAGGGTATCCTAGCTTGCGATTAAGGCCTTGACTCTGTTTTATTTATTTTAACTCCACACCACATTTTATTAAAACCGCTCCAGCCGTTAAGACGTCAAGAAGTAATCAACATACACACTCACAAACTTTTGCCATTATAATATTAGTTTTATGTGATGTGATGTGATCTATAAACGGAGACCTTTTTTGCTGGACTGAAAATCTTTAGCGCAGGATCAACCGGCTTGACATCTTTTGAACGTAAATTCTACACGAAACTCATTTATTCCTGGCGTATCGATGTCAAACGAGAAGGAGTAAACTAGATTTTCCAATCAGGGTAGGTAAGGATCTCGCCCGCACTTATTGTGATCGTTAGTAGAGAGACGAACATTTTTTCTGCAACTTTTAAACTCCCCACTGCAGGGCACAGGCCTTCTCTCGGAGAGAGAGTATGGGCTTAATTACCACGCGTGCCCACCGATAGGCGCTGAGGAATTTGAACACCTCAATCTCATCCAGCCTCACGGTGTTTTCCTTCACAGTTAGCCAGTGCTATTGCTTCTATAACTTCACAAATGCACATAACTTGGAAAACTAAGTCATTGGTACATGCTCGCGCTGGGGATCGAACCTGCGTCTCTCGCTTCCGAGTCCACATTTCTACCCACTTGAAAGAGTAGATAATATTCTTTTTAATGCACAACCGTGCTAAGGACAATTTTAAAAACCTATTTCTTCTTCTTCTTCTACTTAAGGCTATATTAGTCCACTGCTGGATTCAGCCCTCCCCTGGGGTAGTGCCCATAATCCCCACGCTGGGCATGCGGGGATGGGGATCGCAGATTGGAGGAATTGTACTGCCGGAGGCGCTGCTGCCCACCCCCGGTTTGTGTCCCTTTGTCGCCTTTTACGACACCCGCGGGAAGAATTTGGGTTGGTGCTATTCTCTAGGCCGACACCACACAGCAAAACCTATTTAGAGGCTAAAATTCCTCCCATGCCGGGCTCGAACCCGCGACCTCTGGCTATCCGTGCCAGCGCTCTTCCAATTGAGCTAATGGGCGACTCACTGGCATCATTGAAATTTAGAGTAGATATAAACAAAAAAATATATTAATAGCCTATTTAGAGGCTAAAAATTCCACCCATGCCGGAATTCGAACCCGCGACCTCTGGCTATCCGTGCCTGCGCTCTATCCAACTGAGCTAGCACGGGTTAGTGCATTAAAAATAAAAATAGAATAAATATATTAATGTTTATCAACGCCGTCCAGACTGCATTTATTTAAAGTCTAAATTAAGTGTCAATAGTATTTCTTATATGATTCGCGAAACTCATACATAGTTATATATTAAACGGGTCTACTTGCGATTATTTTTTAGGTAAACAATAGTCTACTCGAGACCACGGCAGCTGTAATGCTGCCGAAACGTCGGGAAATAACGTAAGTAATTACGTTTTACCTAATAAATAATCGCGATTAGATCCGATTAATATATAACTATGTAAAAGTAAATGTCAACTCTTAGATTTAAGGTTTTCTCACAATAAATTTCTTCGCAGCCACGACCGTCGTGTGATTCAATTAGTGCACAACCCGATTGCGGCCATCATCGTGACAAAGTAAAAGCAATTAAACCGACATTCGCTAAAAAGAACATTAAATACGGGCGGAGCGACCAAAAATGGCTTTATAGCTTTCCTGTCCGATACAATTTTATCAAATCTACATTTAACTATGGCGATACGATCACTTTTATTCTTATTAATTTTTTTTGGAACAGAATAAAGGGACTTCTTATTCTTCTTTATCTACTCTGATACTAAAATACAAACATTATAAAACTGAAAACAAAACTCTTGTGACAAACATTACGCATAGGCCAAAAATAAAAAATAAACGTTTTATTACGATACAGGTCTTGTGTGGACACCTGTATCATAAGCTTTTTAGTCATAACGATACACCTATACAACCTCCAGCTGGACCAAGACTGTTGAACCACTACTTTTAAAAAAAGGTTTCAATGAACGAGTCCGCGGCGACGCAACACGCATGCGCAATCGATTTTTGCGCCTTGGCGCCAACATTTTACATTTAAAAACCTTTTCATTATTTAAACAAAGTTTGGTTCTGTTTAATATTATTTTATGTATTATATATAGTATGAGAGTAGATAAAGTAGTGTATGACACTGTACATAATTTGGTCTTATAACACTCGTGTGATACTATAAAAAAACTCGCCTAGGCTCGGCTTGTTTTTTTAAAAACACACTCGTGTTATAAGAACCCTTATTATGCAACAGTATCATAAACTACTATTATGTGTCGGAAGTAGGCTGATAATTTGACTGCCTCGTTGGTCTAGTCGTTAAGGCGCTTGAGTACTAAAACAGAGGTCAAATCGGTTGGGTTCGATTTCCACTGGGGGCCACCCTACATTTTGTATAAGTGGCCTCAGTCTGGGTGTATTTTCATGTTTCCCTGTTACCATGGTACAAGGTATTCTAGTTTGGGACCAGGTCTAGTGATTGTGGTGTGTGGAAGTTATTATTGTAATTATAATTCGGCTATTTTCGAGGTTGCCAATACGAACAAGGCACTGGTACTCTGTTGAAATCACTACAGTAGGCAAAATAGACCTTGGAGACCAAAGATATCATGGCTACACATGATATCTTTGGTTTCCAAGGTCTATTTTTTCCTGGAATCTAGCTTTGTGTCATAAGTCGACAGTACAGGTTACAGGCTATAATTACGAAAAAAATGATTTCGTTTATTGATCTAGTCGACAACCACGCCACTAAAATGAAAATTAAAATTTTCACTACAATTAACGTGCACATTAAAGTATATATAAAAGATAATTACTTTTAGTAAAATATAAAATTTTTCACTCAATTATATTTAAATTAAATTGACTCATGATGTTTCTGTTACGTTTGTCAGTGTTTTTGTGTGGTGCTTGGAGTTCGATTCGCCTGTTTTATTCTTCGAATATTTTAGACTTCAGTATTAGAATTTTTCGAATAACTCTAGTATTGAAAAAATTAGCTTAAATTGTTTTCGATGCTACTACTAGTAAAATGGATAGCATAAAAAAATCCAAACTAATTTATTAATCACTTATTTTCTGGTACTTTATTTGTCAAAATTTAATGAAATTTAGCTTTAATGATACTGTTTCGCAACAACCCAGAAAGGAAAGAGGTAGATTTATTAAATTTTATATTTGGTTGAAATGACACTTGTGTGGTATTTCTTAAGCAGTGGTTCAGAAAGTGGACAAAACCATCTTTGAACGCAATAGCAAAAGCCGTCATCCTCAAATAGTATTATTTACCTTGAAACCTGTTTTAGACACACCAAAGCATAAGCCCGAATTGAAATATTCAATGCGCGTGGTGTTTACATTTCGGGCGTAAATGGAGTAAGCCGCGCGAATAAAAAACGCAAAAACCATTTCGCTGTACGCGGGCAACTGTATGGAGCCCCTTTTCAGAGTTCGGGAACATTTTAGACAACTTTTTGTGCCTCGCTCGCTCTTTCTGTCTGGGACTATTGAGCGACTTTAAATAAGGGCTCTTCATGTCGTTTCATTACAATTCACTCTATTGGCTTATAGTTTAGGTACAGCCTTTTAGTAAAAGTTTTTGCCGCAGATTCATTTCATAACAATGCATCCTATTGGCTAACAGTTTTTGTACATTCTTTAATAGGTTTTTGTATGGTTTTTGACATAGATATAGATTTCTGCTTTCAGGTGCTGTGGGTAACTAACGCCACTAGTTGAAAAAAAAATATTACTTATATAGTAAATTTTTTAAAAGTAAACATCAAATATCTTAACCACTATGACAACTATTTTTAAAACCTCCGCGCCAAAAACGGCCGTTTTTAGCGGAAATCGAACCGAAGTCCCAGGATGTTGATACTACGTTCTAGGCTGTATGTTCTAAAAATAGTTATCACAGATATTTGACATTTAGTTTTTGAAAAAACCGTATTATAAAATAAGCTATAATATTTAAGCTATTGGTGGCACTAGGTAGCACTCCCCATCTCCTTCAGAAAATTCATTCACTTTATTAACTTTATTACACGGAAGCACACTAATAAGAGCTTGACTGTCTTATTGGTGTAGGGGTAACACGCTTGACTGCCAAAAAAGAGGTCCTGACTTCGGCTCCCGCCGGAGTCCACCTTACTTGATTTGTAAAATTGGCCTCAGTCTTCATAACCTTGCCTGTTAGCATAGCACATGTCATCCTAGTTTGCGATAGTATTTAGCAGAGTTGCAAAGAAAGGATGGATTAGCAAACTGAAGTAGCAGTGGGCTGATCATATCTGCCGCAGGACCGATAACCGTAGGGGAAGACTGTTTCTTGAATGGAGACTGCTAATCGGCAAACGCAGTGTAGGACGCCCTGTGACAAGGAGTTCCGTGATTGGAAGAGGAGAGCCGAAGATCGGGCTCAGTGCCGTGTCTTGGGTGGGGCCTATATCCAACAGTGGACTGACACCGGCTGATTATGATTAAAGAAAGAACGAGAAGCAAGCCAATTAAAACATTACCTAAAAAAATGTCTACTTACAAAGTTTATAAAACGTGGCAATCAAGTCGACTGAAGTATGGTATTAATGGCTGACACGAAGGGCAATTACGAGGGTTGGCTCGCGTGAATAGCTTTTCACATTCAACAAGTTTCCACTAGAAACGTGTCCACATGCGGCAAATCGCTCGTTCGATATTGCCTCGATATTTCTATCTATCGACAGTGGGTAGACCAGCGGCTCGCGGAATGTCTGTGGATGCCAATGGCAAAGAACCGTGAGATAGCATTTGGGGGAAAAAGCTTATGCTAAGCGGTCATGAGATCAATCATCATCTACCTACGCAAACTATATTTGGTTATTTGGAAGAGATCGCTCTAAGCGATAAGACGACCAACTGGATTGACAACCTCTATGGCGCACCGGTAACGCATCTACCTACTATGTGAGAGGTCCAGGGTTCGAACCCCGGCTGGGGAAAAAACCCAGTTCTCGGATGGTTACATCCTTGTGAGGTCATTGTTTATGGTTCCCATGACACAGGGTGTCCTATTGTGGGACCAGAAGCAATGTATGTGCCTGTATGTAAATGTATAAAATGTTATGTACTCGTATAACTTTAGTTATATACTTATAAATAGTTATTAATTTAATAATTATAATAATACTAATAAGGCCGCCATTTGTACTATATTTTTTATGTAATTTCTGTGTACAATAAAGAATATTCTATCTTTCTATTCTAATTTTTCCTTACGTGCAATAAGAAAAAAATCGGGATTTGTCAGGACCGTGACAATTGTATAATGTTACGAGTATGTTAAGGTAAAAATTACAATTATGTTTTGTAATTCATTTTTCTGGTCTATTCATAATGCTCCTATTATTAGGTTTGTAGTATAAATATTATTATTTATTGTTATCGATAAACGTTTCAATAAATAAATATATCTGCTTAGACTTTGTGTAAATAGGTACAATTAAACTTTTTTGGGCTGTGCAATAAAGAGTTCTCTATCTATGAATAGAATCAGAAGTGAAAGAAGTTACAGCCAGAAACTACTTTGCTCTCAAGTCAGCCCTAACACTCGCGCTCAGCCCTCTTGATGAAACATCAATTATGGATTAAATGACAAAAAATCTTCCAAAAATACACATAAAAAGGGTAGTACTTTTTGAACTAAGGATTTCATAAGCACTACACATTATAATTTTTTTATTCATGTAAGATAATCCGGATTCAAATTAATAATATAAGTGTAGTCTTTAATTTTAAAAATGGTATTTTCATATGTAGCACCCTCAGAACGAAAGAGGCCTAAGTCAAAAAATAGTTTAAACACTCAAAAAATTCTCAAAAAAAAGGTATGCTCTATCCGATGAATAGTAAAACAAAGGCACTTATTGTAAAAAAAGAGCATAACGAATCTTCCGTCCACGGCATACCTTTTTATGACTCTATCATTGTAACTCAATTTCACTATTTTTTGACTTAGGCTTCTTTCGTTCTGAGGGTGCGATGTGTTCGTTTTTCAAACTTTATTTCCTTTTAGGGTATAGATAGATAGACAGATAACTCAATATCGCAGAAAAAATATAAATATACTAAAAACAGTGCGTGACATTATTATTTATTAGTGTATCTTACTGATTTTTTGTAATAAAACCCTGTCAATCTATTAACAAACTAATAAAAAATAATACTAACAACTTTACTGCCAGTAGTTTTTTCGTACTTTGGCTTATTCACAGGCAGTAGATAAACAGATTGTTATTATGCGAAAAACTATAGGTTAGGGTTCTCGTGTGACGTATGAATTCTTTCATCATGAGTATACTATTAATACAAGTGTATAAAATACCAATACAACTAAAATTAAATATTCTCTTAGCGCTCATTAGCGCATTAGCATGTTGCACAGTAGATGACAGGAGTCTATAATAGGTTTTTCCCATAGATATAAATTTGTAGTTTTCCCAGTACTATAGATCTCCTGGCTCACCGAGGGTACTGTTTGAGTAAGTCAATTACATAAATTAACCTGGTTACAGTTGATAAAAGTTTCTTTTTGTCTTGCTCGAAAATGAGGAAAAATGCATTATTATTCACTGAAATGAGTATTAGCTAGGAGAAATGTCTTACAGAGATAAACTCGCCTTTCTACTTATTAGTTCCTTATTGTCAAATTTTTCGTACGCAATAAAGTAAAATCCATCTAATCAGCCCATAAACCGAGCCCACTGTTGGGCACAGGTCTCGTATCTTTCACGTCAATCCAACCGGTATCTTGCTTCATCGTCATCATCATCTCCAGCCCGGTGAACCCCACTGCTGGGTATAGGCTGGGTAAAAATAAAACTACACCTATGTAAGATAAGATAAGATAAGAATATTCTTTATTGTGCCAGGAAAACACATAGAAAACATAATGATGTACTTGAGAAGAATCATTAATATGTATTATGTTGTTTATGTAGGTATACAAATATTATACGTATAAAATAAGTTAGCTATATACAGAGATAGAGCGCTTCGCCAACTAACTGCCTTGCAGTTTGGCGTAATTGTGTAATTGGATAAGGTTTTTTTGTTTTTGTAAAATAAATAAAAAAAAACAAAAAGGCATCTTCATTTCCACGCCAACCAGTACCAGCAGCAGGTACAAAAATGCTTACAAAAATAAAATGTATAAAAAACAAAAAAGAAGTAAAATAATAAACATACATACATACTTCGAAATCTACCCATGCCGGGACTCGAACCCGCGACCTCTGGCTAACCGTGCCAGCGCTCTCCCAATTGAGCTAATGAGCGACTTACCGGAATCAGTGAAATTTCGAACCTCTTTACAATACTGTCTGTATCACGTACAGGCAGTAACATCTGGCTGAAGTAATTTGCATCACTTGCAAATAATACATACTTAGACTAAATGGAATGTTTTAGCAAAGAGCAAGATAAAAAGTAGCCGAACCTGGCGGGCGCACTTATGAACGTTGATGAAACGAAAGTGATCTTGCAGGATTATAGCCAGTGATTGTCCCTGGTCACTGCCTTCTTCTTCTTCTTCTTCAGGCTATATTAATCCACTGCTGGACATAGCCCTCCCCTAATGAGCGCCATAGCGCAAGGTTGTGCCATCACTGGGGGGCAATGCCTATAATGCCTACGCTCGGCATGCGGTTGGGAATCGCAGTTTGGTGGAATTGTAGTGCAGGGGGCGCTGCTGCCCACCCCCCGGTGCATGTCCCTTAGTCGCCTTCTACGACACCCGCGGGAAGAATTTGGTCGCTGCCTACACCTCTGGAATACAGACTTGAGTTTATGTTATGTTTCATAATCTTGTTTTTCGCGTGTCCATGGCATCGCATCGTGGTGAAAGGATTTGAGAATCAGCGTAAGGTACTTGCTTTGTTGCCCAGGGTGCGCCAGACGTACGGGTTAGTGAGTACGTCATTTGGGGAGCCTCCTTCAATGCACCTCTTTCCATAATAATAAAGAGTACATACCTACCACTAGTATAAGCACGGTAAACAGCTGTCTAATTGACACTTTATAGCCTACTAATTGATCGCATTCTAATGGTATAGATAGTGTAATAATAATCAATAAGGCCTTGCTTTTACGTGTACTTGTACTGTTACACGTACACTATCCAGCCGTGTTCGCATTATTGATCAGCCGCTGATAATTCACCCCTATGAATGTAGAGCTCGCGGACGCTTCAAACGAGAAACAAAGGAACTTGCACTGAACAATACTACGCATCAATATGCGTGACGTAGGGAAGTCGGTTTTCTATTGAAGTTTGCTTAATTTGCCTTTGAAATTAATGCAGTTGTGCTAAATTATTACTAGATGTTGGGAAAAGAGGTTTATTCCTGTAGTTTATACATACATGGACACAAAGAATAAAAAATAATCACGCCACCCTTTAGGCACGAACTCCAAAAAAGTTTAATAATGCTCAAAACAATGGGAATTTAATAGAATGGAGATTTTTGTTTTGAGAATATCATCTAAGTGGTTTCGATATAGCAAAAGCACATACGGCGCAAATTTTGTTCCATTTATAAAAATATAAATTTGAGAAGAAACTACAACTAAAATTATTACTCTCCTTCTTTAATCCATTGACTTCTCCATAGAGTCTAGAGCTAGCACAAGGACTTTCCATTTATCTCTGCTCGTGTCTAGGCAAGGTAGCTTTAGCCAAGTTACTTCCTTGTTACAGTCTGTTATCTTTTAGATTATACCTCGGGTTCTAGAGTAGGCTTCGGTTTCCGCCGAAAGCACACGAGTGTAATACTACTTCTTGCTCTATGTAAAACCTTTCTTCACGATTTTTAAAAGTTATGTAAATTAAGTGTCATATTAGTTCCGATATTTATATTACACGTATATATCCAATTCTATCTATACTACATCTTGCTCTGTGTAAAACTTTTCTCCACCATTTTGAAAAGTTATGTAAATTAAGTGTTAAATTAGTTCCGATATTTATATTACACGTATATATCCAATTCTATCTATACTACATCTTGCTCTGTGTAAAATTTTTCTTCACCATTTTCAAAAGTCATGTAAATTAAGTGTCATATTAGTTCCGATATCTCTGTTACGCGAATATATCCGATTCTATCTATACTTCTTCTTGCTCTGTGTAAAATTTTTCTTCACCATTTTCAAAAGTCATGTAAATTAAGTATCATATTAGTTCCGATATCTCTATTACGCGA
Organism: Yponomeuta sedellus; assembly: GCA_934045075.1. NCBI lineage: Eukaryota > Metazoa > Arthropoda > Insecta > Lepidoptera > Yponomeutidae > Yponomeuta > Yponomeuta sedellus. The sequence goes on along the minus strand of OW203732.1, from coordinate 16,101,708 downwards.
ATATATCCGATTCTATCCGATAGTAGCCGAGGTATATTCTAAATGCTAACAGACTGTACTTATTTCTCTAAAGTCATTGTAGAATATGTACTGTAATTTGAGCACTACGCGGTGTGAACTAGCGCCCATCAATGGAATTAAAATCATATTTGTACTATAATACGTTTCTCCTAAGGTTTGCTGGAAGAAATCTCTTTCAGAGATAAGCCTTTGTATATGTTATTTCTTATGTAATGTCCTGTTAAATGTTTCTTGTGCAGTAAAGTACAATTCACTATTTATTTTCTAAAAGTCAACATCATAAATCTTAATATCTGTGACAACTAGGTTCTAGACTAGGTTCCCTTTTAGGTTGTAGGAAGAACATACCTACAACCTAGAAGATACGATCCACAACCTCGGACTATCGATTTTGGCTGAAAACGAAATCCTAGATTCTTGAATCTAGATTCTTGAAAGTAGATTCCAAACAGAGCTAGTATATTAATAAGATTTATAATATGCACTAAAGTGCAATCGCATAAATGCAAAGACGCGTTATAAAAGAAGATATGATTTTTTCTAGTGGTGACGCTAGTTAGCACCGTGTAGCGCCTTAAGTTTGTTACAGATATTATCCATTTCAAAGCTTCCTAGTGTACCCCGAATCCCACTAATATTATTGGGATATGTGAAAAGGAAGTCTTCCGTGCTTCGCAAGGCACGTTAAGCCGTTGGTGCCAGCTGTCATGTAATGGCAGTCGTTAAGCCACGTCAGATGCCTTATGGCCGGCTTGTTAACTTCTGACAGTAAGACCCGCGCTGCCTTACAATCCTCCACCAAACCGAACTTGGCACCCGTGGTGGAGTGTGGCCTAAACTTCCTACGATGCAGGAAGAGACCCGTGCCCCAGCACTGGGGACATACAAAAGATTGATATCATATCATATCTGAATTGGGGAGAAGCGTGGTCATTTTCAATAGAAAAGTGACTGTAAGTGACAATTGTCGATATAAAATACCGTGCATTTCTTTTGAATCATTGCATATGCACAAACGCTACGCGAACTGTGCAGGCTCCAAACTTTGATCCACGTTGAAGTTCAGAGTTTAGAACTGAGCTCAAACGGCAAAGGAGAATTTCAGCAAGAAGGTGCATACTGCAAAGACACATTAAACTGGGTATCACATAAAGTTTGTCTCTGTCATATGCATCAATACACACTTGAAAGAACAGTCGAAGTTTTTACTGCTAGCAAGCAGTAAAAACTTCGACTGTTCTTTCAAGTGTGTATTGAACGTTTAGTTCTTGATTTAGTCTATCTACTTAAACTATTTAATATTGATATTATTTAGATATTCAATCAGATGTTGATGAGGGAAAGGATTAATTCACAATACAGATATCTATAAGGATCTAAACCTAATCCTTTAATCTTGCTTGTAGCCTTTACCACCTGTTTCTCGTACACTAACAATCTGATGATCTACTGTTAACGGCGGCTAAATTGTGTTCTTGTATGCACTTTGGCCAGCTGACAGTTAACAATAGATTAACGGCTTCTTATTGTATTAGGAACTGGGGGTTAGTCTCCCATATTACAATTGTATTTTTTTACTTATGTGCAATTAAAATATATATAAATGTGTTAAAAATAATGACAATAAACTTAAAGTTTCTAATAACGAAAAGTTTTTGATCCTTGATTAGAGAATAACTTGTTGCAAGAGCATCGCAGTTTACCCAAGACTGCGAAGTCTTGGGTAAACTATACTATGTATAGTAGGTAAAAATACTAACTAAAAGTGTCCTACATAAATATGTAAAGCCCAAGGAGCTGCCTGCCTGTTGACTTATGATAGTTAATTAATATTTTATAGTAATTATAGAAATATTTTACATTTTGACTTAAGGTCATTTGGATCAAAATATCGATCGATATCGATATCAACCCTCACTGCTGGGGCACGGGTCTCTTCCTGCATCGCAGGAAGGTTAGGCCATACTCCACCACGGGGGTCAAGTCCGGGTTGGCGGAGGATTGTAAGACAGTGACAGCCCTTAGAAGTTATCAAACCGCCCATAAAGCCTCTGACATTGCTTTACGACTGCCATTATATGACAGCGGGCACCAATGGCTTAACGTGCCTTTGCGAAACACGTCAGCGCTCGGAAAAATGCTACTAGTGGTAGTTATGGCACGGCCATCTATCCTGCAATCAACCGCGCCTGTTGTTGCTTAACACAAGTGATTAATTCCAATCACTCCGTTTGAAAACGCCACGAGCGCTTATCAAAATATAATATTTAGATTTAGAATTTGGTCATACTACACAGTTTAGATACACTAAACTACTCCATACTACTTCACAGTACACTACTCCATTACGGAAATTGGTACCTACTGAAAAATACTACGCTTCGAGCGTTACAAAGTGCGTCACATGAATACTCGACCAAGTAGGGCCTTTCCGAATTAATTGATTACTAGCTCTGCCCCGCGGTATTACCCACGTTTATCGATTTTCCCATGGGGATAAAACATTTTACCGCAGTAAAACGGAGTCTGTGTTAATCCAGGGTGTCAGCTAACTCCATATAACATTTTCTTCTAATCGCTCCAGCCGTTTAGACGTGAAGCAGTGACAAACATACACACTCAAAAACTTTCGTCTGTATAATATTAGAGTGATTTGATTATTCTTTAGTAAATTCCACAGCTGACCAATCTTAGACCTTGAAACAAAATTTTAGATAGCTTTTGTCCCAGTAGTTGTGAAGAAACGAGTGTGATTAAATTATGAATTACTAAATGTAATGAAATGAAATGTTTTATTTGTACCCAACACCATACACACAATTCATATAAAATCAATGAATATTTATCAAATGAATAATAAAATAACATAGCAAAGGCGCCATAATTAGGGTACTTTAATTTGATTAGCTCTGATGCTTTTATTAGGTATTAACCTGTGTTACAGACATCAGTGTTTCCCATTATTGTAACCAAAAACATTTTCATTTATTTTCAGTCTTGAAGTTTTTTAATCGCGTCTGTCTAATCTAATCCTGTTTGATTAGCTTTTCACGGCCAATATCTACTGACTGTCAGTCCCCATTCCATTTCAATAACACCCCCACTATGTTTTCCAGTTGACCGTGAGGCCTCGCAGCCAGAAATCCTGTGCCTAACAACGGAATTTATGCATGGCCCAGATAGCTGGGCTAATACCATTACCTTGCATCCGCAAAATGCAAGACTCAACAACCGCTGGCGTAGTATCGACGCGAACTGTTTACATTTAGTTCTATTTTGGCTGTCCATCATCTGGGCATTGTTAGCTGGTGTTTACGTGCACGCCACTGTACTGGGGCAGACAACCTCTCGGGCAGCAAGTGTACGGTCAGGGAAATGGATACGATTAGAAGAACAGTGACCCTATCATAAAGGTGCATGCCATAGGTCATACTACCATTTCATAAGCCCTTTCCATCGTAAGGTAGCATCGTAAGGTTGCCTAAGATTTTGCTTAGATTCAATGGAATTGAATATAGTCTAGTATAAGTAATCTGTCAGAAATTAGACGTACCATGAGAAATTGTCGAAGAATTACTACGTCTTAATATACAGTGTAATATTGAGTGAAATAATCCCTTTGTATAATATACATAAATAAATCAGCCTATCCAACTAAGTCCTATAGGGCGAAGGCTATCTCTTAGAAAAATAATATTTTTTTCCCGATTGCGGTTGAGTTTTGAAGTAGTAATGTGTTTAAATATAAAAGTGCAATAAAGAGTAGCAAACTTTTAGATGATTAGGATAAAAGAGGAATGTTCCCGTGTGTAAAGTACATTTTGATGAAACCCACGTGTTTTGTTTATCAAATCTTTTAAATTTCTTTTCATTCTTATATTCTTAAATTATTATACAGTTGATAATTATTGGGATTGCCACGAGCAACTGTCCGAGATTGAACCGCTTGTAGACTTCGTCGTTTAATCATGCTGTGATGTACTACCGAATAATATAATATAATATAATATAATATAATATAATATAATATAATATAATATAATATACTATAATATAATATAATATAATATAATATAATATAATATAATATAATATAATATAATATAATATAATATAATATAATATAATATAATATAATATAATATAATATAATATAATATAATATAATATAATATAATATAATATAATATAATATAATATAATATAATATAATATAATATAATATAATATAATATAATATAATATAAAAATATCAATTTAATTCGGCACCTTATTTGGCAAATTTTAAAATCTAAAGAAAAGAACAGTGCAAATTTTTCAATATATGAAAACAATATGTAATACTTACAGGAACAATTAGTAGCCTCATAACGTTACGTCGAAAATATTTCCGATATAAAAAATAAACTGCTAGTCTCCAAGTACTGCTTCTACCCTATCTTCTCTACGGAGACAATAGCAGAATTGGCTGCCCAGCAGATATTTGCTGTCTTTATTCCAACGCTGAAAGAACTTTATTGAGTTGAATAAAGTGGCCGCATTTGTTTAGAGAGCGGCGGGTTTCATTTCGATGTAGAGCTGCTAAGATTCACGCCAATTTGAGGCTAAACCGACGTTTCCTTTACCCAATTATTGAATACGATTTCTTTAATTTAAGTAGGTTGCGGAATATTAGTTTGATGGCTAAAAGAGCGGTACTAGCGGCGGCGACCAAAAATTGCCACAAATTATCTTGAAATATATTTTCAGATCTATTATGAAATTGCTAAGCTTTTCTATTCAATAAATATGATTCATCAATGGGGTCGGGAGTGTGCAATCAGGAGCACTAAACATCCCCCACTAGACAGGCACAGCCTAGTGTGGGGGTCTGTACCTATATGATGTACTTTTTATATGGCAATAAACGTTTTTATCTTTATCTTTTATTTTTCCTTCAAAAACTGGTTCAGAACGATTAGGGAGTAAAATATGCTGAAATTCCTGAGGAGGTGTGCCGGACGGGAGCACAAGGAGGGTCTTATTTTTATTCGTTTATACCCCACTTCGAAAACGCTGCGTGGTGGGGAATAACAAGGACTTGATTACAAAAAATGTTTTAACACGTTTGCCTTTAACTACCTGTCAGCTTATTATCGTTACATGAAATATTACACGGATTTATTAGAAAAATAACTATGCAGCAATGCCGATAACAATATACAAGAACATACTAACATGGACGTCAAACCTATAACACCCCTCGGCTTTCAAAGTAGCCGATTTAAATTATTAACATAACATAACATTTACATACAGGCCCATACAGTGCTTCTGGCCCTACACTAGGATACCCTGTGTCGTGGGAACAAGAAACAACGACATCACAAACAATATTATGTAAACATCCAAGACCTGGGTTTTTTTGTCCCCAGTCGGGATTCTTTATTTTTTTGTTAGCTTCTAATGCGCATAATCCATTAATTCTGAATCGAACTGCTTTGTCGTAAAAATTTTTTTCTTTAATTTAATTTTAAATTAAGTCTCATCACAATGTTTTCATTCACCGTTGGCGATGGTACTGCTACCTCAACGCTTGAGATTGCCAATCTGCGGAGGGCACGCGTCGTAATTAAGCCCGTATTCTCTCTGTGAGAGATGCCCTGTAGTAGGATGATACATAAAACAATATAAATATTTTATTTTAGCTACGTATGATGTCTTTCTTTCAAGATCAAGAAGCTAAGTTCTCTGAATATATTACAAATCGGTGTATTTGTTTCCACTACCGCTTCTATTTTTGGCCGCGGCTGGCCCATTGATGCACTGAATAACATTAGTACAGTAGATTATAACTGCTCCACATTTCGATGTAGCCAATAGTGTTATATTTCAAATCTTTATCCAATGTTATTTTTAAATGCGCAATTCTTGAAACATGATTAAAAGTTGTGTTATACAAATATATTGTTGTTGGTTTTGAAAATCAATAAAACACATAATATTGTTTGTTGCCTTCTTTCTGCCTTGTTCAACATTTTTATACCAATGTCAGTTTTTAGTCGTCGCTGTCGTCGTCAGGCTATACTAGTCCACTGCTGCACATAACCCTCCCCTAATGAGCGCCATAGCGAAATGCAAGTATGGTCTGTTAGCTTTTAGAATATACCTCGGCTACTATCGGATAGAATCGGATATATTCGTGTAATAGAAAAATCGGAACTAATACGACACTTAATTTCGAAATCGGAACTAATATGACACTTAATTTCGAAATCAGAACTTGGTCATCAGTACGAAGACCGGCGAAAATTGGCGAAACCCGAAGCCTAATCTAGAGCCCGAGGTATATTCTAAAAGCTAATAGACTATACTACAAATTCGCAAGCGTGATTGTAATATAGAAAACCAATTCATCGGTATATCCCGGAATTCAAGGAACTCTCTAATAACACAGTTATTAAAACTTTGACGTTTATACATTCCTTACGCTCTAAGGCAATTCAGTACGAATTTCCCAAACATATTTCTTCGAATTTATCGGAGCGCTAATTATAATAATCCACAAATCAATGACAAAACTTTACCGTGCAAGTACTGCTTAAATTTATAGGTTCTGAACAATGCCACGCTTGAAACGAAAAGTTGAAAAAGTGTACCTGCCATGTTCCCTTAGGCTGAGCACGATACTTATTGCCAAAATTTGTTTCTAAGAAATGTAATTTTATTCAATGTTTTTAATCGATGTTTTGTGATGAGTTTGTGGCGAGCACATGTCAACTCTGCGCGCGCACTACAAACTCCAATATTCCTGCATCGCGCAATCAAAGTGTTTCAATGACATACCATAAATATAACGTCCGACTAACAATAGTTGGACCGGCCGTCCCCAGGCATACGATCTGCCTGGCGGGAAATTTCCCTTTATAGTGGAGGAGCACGATCACCCGCTCTTCCCTATAAGTTCAATGTTGACTAACTGCCGCACTCAGAGACGTCCATTAAAGGATGATGGGCACAAATGTATGGAACCTGGTCCTGGCACCAATCGGAATGAGTAATACGTCGTTGGAAAGGTATTTTTTTGTAGAATAAGAATAATCGAAGCGCTAGTCCCGATTTTCTGTCCAATTTGAGTAATCATACGTTAAAAGTTTTTTTTTATTTAATTTTTTTTCTGTTGTTTTAATTCTTTTTGATATTTTTTCGACATTGTATATCGATTTTAATTACAAATGATCAGCATTGATTATTATATTATCATTGTTTGTTTATTATCGAAGTAAATAAAACAAGTTCAGAGTAAGTTTTATCGTTTAATGTGTTTCATCCATGATAATGTTATTTAAAAATAGTGCTGGTTCAGTAAAGCCTTCATGTCTAGCATATCCTAAATACCACACAATAGATATAATATGCGCACAGGAACCTATCGTGCGGCGTCCTGTCAAACATGTGCAATAATGTTGTAATATGTTTCTACTATTTCTGTCTAATAATATATAGCAAAAATATTGTTTTGATCGTACATGTCGGGACTGTATGCGTGCACGCAACAGCCACGCATCTTCGTGGATCCCATATTCATGGATATCCTCCAAAGCAGCTTCTCTATAAGTTTCTATAAGATATAAGCCGTTGTTGAGGTGCTCGCTGCAATATGATTTTGCCAGTTTTAACTGATATGTCCCCAATGACAGCAAAATCACGTCCTGTTCCCTCAATCGTGGAAAGTCTTGAATGTCATTTGCTTCCAATCTCTGGAAATTGGCTCTTCTGTTGTTTAATCTTTTTGCTTCTACATAATCATATAACACGTTTGGGGTTTGCCTTCTTTCAACAATTTTTTGTAAAAAAGCTTCTGCGTGTTGGCTATCGACAATAGGCCTGTGGAAGTGATTTGTAATTGCTGCTGCAATCATAAAATCCCCGAACATATTAGGCATTGTGTTATTAAAATATTTTTGGCGCAACAGCTTGAAATCTCTTTTGAAACGCCCGTTAACCACTTCCACTACCCATCGGCACATTGTCACCAGCCGGGAATCATTTGCTTGAGAAGTCGTGAGCTGCGACTCCTCCCGGTTCTTCGTCGGGGGGACGTGAAATTCGTAGCCACATGCTTCTATATGCTGCAGACTATCCCTGAACCCGCGGTCCAAAATAAATACGTCATTCGGCTGAAGCAATATATGAAGGGGATTTTCCTCGTCAGTCATTAAGTCGCTCATTATCTGCGCATCAGTTTTTGTTGCAGCGTATGGTCCTTTAACATCTATAATGTATCCGTCAGTGGTTACGATTAAAAATGGTTTCAACAAGTTTTGGAACTTGTGTAAACTGTAGGATTGCCTCTGAAACAAAAAGTTTGAACTCTTGTATATATAAATATACGTACCATCGCAAATAATAATGGCTTTATTGTTGTCTTCATTTCCATACAGTGCTTTTGGAATCCTCAAGTTTCTCTCCAATATATCTTCTCTATTCATGTGATCCACTCCCAAGTGTCGCACAACGTAGTCAGTGCTAAGACACTCTCGTGCGATGGCCAACTGGCGTTCGAGTTTTCTCCGAGACATGTTAAACAACGTCGCAAGTCTCGCGTTGGGTTCTCCTGTGCGTAGTTTCGTTAGTAAAATGCCCAAAGTGGTTCTGGGATCTGCACTTCTATTTCTTAATAATGGATTTTGCTCTAAGATGGCATTAAATTCATCATTAGTACGTCCAGTCCAAAAGTGCATTTCTTCTTCATTCATGCCTCGGTCGCTAAAACGTAATCTGGGTGAGTTTAAGGCATTTCGCATTAGGTCACAAACATCCCTGAAGTGGGCAGCCGTAAAGTCATGGGAAATGTTGCAATGTTGGGGCAAATCATCCCAATCATTCCCATTAAGGTGATCGTGACATACTCTGGCACTGTCGGGGATATACAATTTATGTTGAGAAAATACGTGGATTTTAACAACATTTGGAATTCGATGGCGGGTTTCATTAGCGCAGCCATGAAAGATACAATGCGTCGCGGTATTAGGTGCTCTCATATATTCAGGAATATGAAGCATTTCTTCTAATTGCGGTTGTAGTTGTTCTTGCGGTTGTAGTTGTTCTTGCGGTTCTGCTTGTTCTTGCGGCTCCGGCTCGGGTTGAGGGTTTGCATGACCTCTAGTCGCATTTTCGGCTCTTTGCCAGCATCGGTAACATACTCTTCAGGTGTTGTCAAACACGACCTGAAAATGATATATGAAAATGTAAGGAAAAGAAAAACAACTTTGGTTTCCGAAAAATACCTAACAAAATAACGCATTGGGGGTCATTTGTGGGAGGGATTTGTTTTTCTGTCAGAAGGTGTGCGAATCGTCAAATATATGCCACAGATTCACAGATTTCTCAGAGATCTGGTTGCGGTTTTCTGTAGTTGTGTGTACGAAAACCAGGCATACACACAACCACACAAAACCGCAACCACAGTAATTGGTTGTGGTTTTGTGTAGGCCTTGTTTTGGTGGTAAATACATCGTGGAAGACGTAAAAGTGAAAAAGGAATCACTTGAATGTTCTTTAAGCGACCAGAATCACTTATCAATCGGTTTTCACTTTTACGTCTTCGTTACCTCATTTACTACTAGAATAGCTCTGGGATGCAGTTGCACATGATTTCAATTGGTTTCCTTTTATATCGAAGGTTCAGTGAGGATCGAGTGGAAAAAAAAAGTGCAATAGGTACAAACCTCCAGAGCAGCGTTTTCTCGTATAAATGTTACTAGCTCCACGTGTGTTCTTGTCAAGGCTTCCGACAGAACGCGTACTTGATATCTGCCTCGGTATAGCCCTCTTCGGCACATTACACAGTTACGGTAACGTTCCATTGCAACGAAACAATCCAATCGATAAGCACCCAAGTCCAATATAAAGCCACGGTCAACAAATAAAACGGGTAACAGAGTCCAAAATGATGCCAAGGTCAAAGTCGATGTGAACAATGAGGAGCGTAATAACGTAGCACTTAACACAATATCAGCAAACGACTGACTACCTGCGCAAGCGGCCAAGCGTTCCTCACCCTAACATACCTGCCCCCGCGCCGTGTCCCGGAGCGCGAGAGGGGTCAAAACCGAATTCCAGCGTTACCCGTGACCGTGAGTGGGAGAGAGAGCGCAATGTCGCTGTCTCGCTCTAATGATTTATGACAGAGTATGCATAGATGTGATTTTCGTAAAAATCATGAGCATCGGTTGAGTTAAACCAGAGATATGAATTTTTCTAATTTCTATTTAGAGCAAAAAATGGTACTTTCCGACGAGCATATTTCAAAATGGACAATTCATACGGATTCGTCTTCATAGAATTTATTTTTTCACTTGAAAAGAGCTATCCAACGACATATGACTCATCTTGATTGGACATAAGGACCAAAACGCCCATCATCCTTTAATGTTTATTTAAATATCATTTAACTTATTATCAATGAAACTGAAAATGACAATAGCATATTTAACGGTATCTCTATATATACGGTATCTCTCCGAGGCCTGCATGCCGCCTCACGGGTACTGACAGAAGACCAGCGCTGGAGTATCATATCTCCAGCTTATGCTGAGTTAGAGCCCTGTTGCACTTGCCACACCCACAGTACTCACATTGGAAAATGCTCTGTGTCTCTGTTTCATTGTTTATCGGATTGTTGTTGCTTTTCTTCTCTTGTACGTATAGTCTGCTTAATATTGTTTTTATTGCGTGTGTGTGTAAGTGTAAATAAATGATTAATAAATAAATAAAATAAATAACGGAGATTAACTTTTAATTGTCGTTTCTGAGTGCGGCGGTAAGTGTGTTTAGTTTCATTATTGAACCTTAACACACTTTACAAGAAAATAACACATCAAAGCGGGATTCGGACTCACACTCCTAGCATACCATGGTTTATACCTACCATACTTACCCACGCGCTCTACTTTTGTTTTTTCTTTGTATGTCATTTATTTATTAAGAAACCAACAGACACGTTAGAAAACAAAATAGTGCATAAAGAAGTTACAATATAATGCCCATGTGAACGTTGTCATTTCATTGTATTTTTATTTTGGCAATAAAGACAATTTCATAACGATAGACAGGGACATGCTTCAAAATTTATTTAAAATGGTATTTATTACCTACTAACCAAGCTAAACTCAAAAATAAATGATGGCTGACGAAGTTTTCGTCTGTTAATGGTAAGTCTTTAAAATTATTGAGTTTTGTAGTTTTCTCATTCTCAACAAAATTCAACATATTTTTTTTATTCTAGTAAAACAATTAGGGATAGAATAGACATCGTTTATTACCAAAACACACAACAATTAACAGAAACAGACAATCAACGTTTTTTTTAGACTGCGTCTAACCATTTTGGTAAAAGAAGAGGGCTCGCCTAACATGCCAGTTACTACTAGGTAGTGACCAACGGTGGTTTTCAGCACTCCCCGGCTCTATGGTCGTAATTAAGAGCAGGAGTTAAGGCATTAGGAACAACTTAAGCTAATTTTATTTAACAACGATGGCTGACTTGCTCCTCAAGTCGGCCTTAGTTATCGTCGTGTCTGTGCTTCTGTTCAAAAGACACTTTGCACCAGCACAAACGTATTCAGTGACCGGAATGCAATAATACCAGCTGAATATGTTTAGGAAATTCCACCGCTTACAAATTTGGGTTTCCTGTGTATGTGCAACGTGGTATTATGTTATATTGTTATGTGTCTAGTGGTTAATTTTGGTTAGCTGCTCTCATATCCTGGTTAAATGAATATCGGTTAGTATAGTTACGTATTACACGGGTCTAATGGCTACTATTTTTAAAAGGTAAAATAGTCTGTTAGCTTTTAGAATATACCTCGGCTACTATCGGATAGAATCGGATATATTCGTATAATAGAAATATCGAAACTAATTATGACACCTAATTTCGAAATCAGAGCAGGAGTAGTATTACACTCGTGTGCTTTCGGCGAAAATCGAAGCCTACTCTAGTGCCCGAGGTATATTTTAAAAGTTAACCGACTTTACCTTCATTTCACACGTTTCAGCAACGTTGCAGTTGCTGTGGTCTCGGGTAGATATAAGTGGCGAGTACAGTCAATTATTGTTAGTCAAGGTAGGAAGTTTTTTGCAACGGGCTGACTCACAACACTCACTACAACCGTAGACTGGTTTTGTAATAAGTCGCGTGATTTGTTGCGAATCAGAAAATACTCATCATCATCATTGTCATCATCAGGCTATATTAGTTCACTGCTGGTGAGACTACTTATAGCAAATTGTCGAAAAATTGTTAACCAAACTGAAGGGTTTAGTTAACAATTTTTCGATTCAATCGAATGAAATCTCTAGGTAATTTAGGATAAATACATACCGGCCTGTAAAGGGCTACACATTCCCAGCATTGTTAATCAAAAATATTTGACGCCAACTTTGGCGCCGAAATCGGAATTAAAATACAGTTTCGGCAGAGTTGCAGTTGCCGTAGTCACGGGTAGATTGAACTCCCGAAACGTCGGGAATTAAGGTAATTATGTTTTACCTAATAAATAATCGCAATTAGACCCGTGTAATACATAACTATGTTTAAGTAAAAATATACCTATACCCATACATACACCCATCAAAAAAGTGACTATCCACTTTGGTATTTAGCAGAAAACTTTCTATCTGTTATGCCCGTAGTATCCTATATCTGATCTAGAACGATTCACTTTCAGAGATTCGCTCTGCCCGTCTATATCCGGAGCATGACTTAATATTTCACCAACCTTTATGCTTGGATCTCGGTCATGTACGATTCCGAATCGACAACTATTGACCTTGATTTATGTGAGCTACAGCTGATTAGGGTAACGCGTTGGTATTTCAAAGTGTTTGATGGTGGTTTAAAATGGAATTATGATTGCATAGGTTGGCAAAGGAACTCCAGTTTATGATTCTGACGTTCCATGTAATAAAATCGTTATAATTTATTCCTCGTTAAAGAGGTAAACTAATAGCTTTGTAATCGTCTGTGATTTATTTCTGAATTACTTGATGTTTTGGCTTAGTTGCGGTATTTTTAATTTTTATTTTATTTTATTTATTCAACATAAATCCACAGCAATACAACTAAAATAAAATAATAATGTGTACATGCAGCCAATGATGGATTTTACTATGTAGTTCACAAAAATATATTGTAGCCTAATTCTAAAACTCCTATTTTAATTAATCTAAGTACATAAATATCATAACGGTGTCGATGCGTAACAGTGGACTGTCACGGGCAAATTGATTGAGATATAAACTATTTTTTATGAGGGTGAGCAAAGCAAAGCAAACCAAATATAAGGTAACCTTACAATGTCAATGTTTCTTTGATTGATGTATCTTATAAAAATTATGAAGGTATGAAGAATATTTAGTTTTTCCGTATAGGTTTATAGCATAGCTTAATATACATTCCAGTGTTTTTGGTGACGTTTTGAAAATGCTCAATTTATGTATAATAGTTTGGATGATATTTATCAAAGGCTACTGAAGGCCATGAGGAAAAGCGTGGCTTGGTTGGCTTCGTACATATTGACTTGTTTTTCCTGTGGGCGAGGACGACTAAGCTGTAAGGACGGTATAGGTGCTGAGCAAGCCTTTTTCAGTTTCTTGAGTACGCTCAGTACGCTCCTGATAGAGCTGTCGTGGTACTCATGAAGGGGTTTTACTATAGGCTGACGTTGCATGTCTTACGATGTCGACTCCATCTAAAACACCGTCCAAGCCACTGCAGCGCTCGAGTGGTCCCTTCATCCGTTTAGTGTGAGTGAAGGTGCGACTGGACGTGGTATAAATCCTATTATTCCATCTATCCATATCAACCCTTGTATGTCCCTACTGCTGGAGCACGGGTCTCTGCATCGCAGGAAGGTTAGACCATACTCCATCACGGGGCCAAGTCCGGGTTGGTGGAGGAGAATAATACAGTGGCGAACCTTACTGTCAGAATCCTATCATTACGTAGATGCAAAGGCCAAAGTTACTGAACTTCATTATATCGTTATCAACCCTTGTATGTCCCCACTGTTGGGGCACGGGTCTGTTCCTGCATCGCAGGAAGGTTAGGCCATACTCCACCGCGGGGGCCAAGTCCGGGTTGGTGGAGGATTGTAAGACAGTGGCGGGCCTTACTGTCAGAAGTTATCAAGCCGCCCATAAGGCCTCTGACATGGCTTAACGACTGCCATTATACGACATCCGGCACCAACGGCTTAGCGTGCCTTACGAAGCACGGAAGCGCTCGGAAAAATGCCACTAGCGGTAGTCACGGGATGCTCACCCATCCTGTACCTGACCGCGCCTGTTGTTGCTTAACTAAGTGATTGATTCCAATCACTCCGTTCGCCTAGGCCACGAGCGCTTCTTTATATACTGAGTTTTAAATGTGTACTACGGATGTTCAATTTTAAACTCTTAATGCTTTGGCTGTCAATCCGGACATGGTCCCCGTGGAGGAGTATATAATTTCCTCAGGGAAGAGACCCGTGCTCCTCGGTACGGACATAATGGGTTGATGATGATGCTTTGGCTGTACTTAACATATACACTTAGATAGAACCAGAGTTCTATTCGAATCTAATCTAAGTGTAAGTGTACGAGTAAAACTGCCAATGGTATACGATAAACTAAGACATGTAAGCCTTTTACTATATTTTGTTGTCTGGTGTGTACAATATTTTTATGTCTATGTTTGTCGTAAACTATTGGCGGTTTTACTCGTAGGTTACTCTGTATCTAAATGCGGCGTAAGGAGAGAGCTCCTGATCTTAAAGCTACTCCTTGTATTTACAGTAATACGGTATAATGACTGAAGTATCTATACATGTACACGTACTTATATGGTATGACAATTTTACATAGGCACTAAAGGTGGTTTATCAATTATCATATATCTAAGTTCAGATTTTAAAATATGAACTCAAATTTATTTAAAAACCCATTTAGAGGCTAAAAATTTCACCCATGCCGGGATTCGAACCCCTGGCACGGATAGCCAGAGGTTGCGGGTTCGAATCCCGGCATGGGTGAAATTTTTAGCCTCTAAATAGGTTTTTAAATTTGTTCCTTAGCACGGGTTAGTGCATTAAAAATAAAAATAGTATAATCAAATTTATTTATTATTTATTAAAAAACTAATTATTTAAACAAAACATCTAAAGTAATACTAAATTAATAACTAAACTCAAATCTAACATAAAGTAATAACAATGAACTCAATTGGTTATAACCGATAAGGCTATAGTCAGTTTCAATCAAATGGACCTTTGAATTAAAATCAATGTTATACAACACCTAACTATTAAAAAAACTCGCACACATCTTATGACAAAAAATACACAGCAGTTCAGTCAAAATAATTACAAAATAACAGTCAAACAAATAAATTAAGTGAAACAAAACATTTGAATCCTCGCCTCGACCTCGACGCAGGTTCGATTGCCAGTGGGCATGATCTTCGACTTTGTTTTTTAGGTTATGTATATTTCCGCAGTTATAGTAGCCATACCACTCGTTATCTTTAATACTTTATAATAATAATTTTATTGTTTCAAAGATACAGCAGTACAAAATAATATAAGTCGATAATTGCCTACACTAGGAAACCTGTATCGTAGACAATTAAAACCTTCAATGTTTAAAAGTGCTACTGCCATCTACAACCGCAGTTACTAATAGAAAATAGAAAAAAAACACCAAACTTATAAACGGATAATTCCGTTTATGAGCTCTATGAGTTGCCATAATTGGGCAAGCGATTAAAAAATACATTCATTTAAGTGCTAACAAAAATGCCTCTGTTTTACAATAATTTAAGTTATCTGTGAAGGTAAACATCGTGAGGAAACCTGAGAGTCTGAGGTGTTCAAATACCTCCGCTCTTGAGATTGCCAATCCGCGGTGGGCACGCGTGGTAATTAAGCCCTTACTCTCTCTCTGCAAAATGGCCTGTGCCCTGCAGTGGGACGTTTATAGGAACCGATCCAACTAAACATCCTATTATTGGCAGCGTTGCCACGCACAGTAGGAAAGAACGATCAAACGAATAGCTGCATGAACACACAGAGAAATATTCGCTCCCACTGAATTCACTCGGTCTATTTCCAAAGGAGATTCAAGCGTAGACTTGACCTTTTTTTGTTTATCAAAAAGTCAGTCGTTACTATGATTCATTGTTTCTCGCTCCCCGATTTTCACCGCTCCAGTGTTCGCACCTAATAAATCAAGCCGCGTAGCATAACAATCGTGCCCCGTCGAGATGAGGATGAGAACAAAGCGGTTGTAAATAATTTACCGGGAAAAATACGAGGGCAAATGTGGCACTGGACTTTTCTATGGAACAACATGCTGCGTTGGTTATTTCGCGGTGATGTTTCATAGTTAGGCATGTGAATGAGACGATGAGTGAAGTGACCTTGCATTGCTGTATTTACAGTCTATGTATTCTGGGTTATACGTAACCATGCATTTTCATGAGTTTCTATGTATTTTAAAAACCTATTTAGAGGCTAAAAGTTCTACCCATTCCGGGACGCGAACCCGCGACATCTGGCTAACCGTGGCAGCGCTCTCCCAACTGAGCTAATGGGCGACTTACCAGCATCACCGAAATTTCGAACCTCATTACAAGTCTCTCTATATTACGTACAGGCAGCAACATCTGGCTGAAGTAATTTGCATCACTTGCAGCCCCGAGTACTTACTTTGCAGTACATTCTACATATTTTTACAGCTTTTATTTGGTCTTTAACTAGCAGGTTCGGTCTGCAGTCACCATCAGTAGATGACATTTTTGCTGCAAAGTCACGTAATGCACCGTGATGTAATGCAATAAAGATTGATTTACAGTTTATAGCACTATTTCGTTTTATTAGAGAACGTTGTGGGCTGGAAAAAGATGTAATGACTAGAATTGAGAAAGAAATGTTTGTTGATTTTAACACGTGAAGAGGATGAAGGAAGGACGATTGATGAGACAAATATATCGAGCGAATGTGAGTGGAAGGGCCGGTGAGAGACAATCCAGACGCACATACATCGACTAAATAGGGGATGTATAGCAAATGGCAATATATTAAGTCACCGAAACCGGAATGCGTGCATTAAGCGACTAATAAATGTTATAAAGCGAAAGATTTTTGAGAGCTGGTATACACAGCAATTATATTGTACTTGATTGTTACAGTTTTAAATGCCTAATAAACAAAAATTAAATTCAGATCTGTCAGTATCGTGGCAACTAGCAGACCTTGGTCTGAGCCTACCCCTTTAGGATACAGGCATGAGTGTATATTAATTTATTCTTTTTTATTATTGACGGCCTCAGTGGTGCAGCGGTAGCGCATCTGCCTATCATGCGAGAGGTCTCGGGTTCGAAAAAAAACCCCAGGTCTTGGATGTTTACACGTTTGTGATGTCGTTGTTTCTGGTTCCGATGACACAGGGTATCTTAGTGTGGGACTAGAAGCAATGTACGAGTATGTGCCTGTATGTAAATGTTACGTATACATCCCTATACGAACTCTCGCCTGTACACAGAGCGGTATGCTAACTAAAAATCATAATTGTTATTATATTGTATTTTCTAAGGTTAACACGAGCAGTAGACATAAGGATGACTCCGGTCATCCGGGACCATGGCACCTGAAAAAGTGCCGAAACGTTGGAAAATTGTAAAAAAATGTAATAGACGAGCATAAATCCGTATAAAAACAGTTTTAATTATGTTATTATAATTGTCTACCATTTCTATTTCGAATAATAGCGTGCAGTAGTTGTTGTACAACTAACTAATAAAGCAAAATTAAACTGGTACGGATAGCCAGAGGTTGCATACAACTGCCAGTAAAAAACCATAATAAAAAAGAGCCCCATATAAACACTCAAGGCTATAGTTTATTTTTGTTAAGTTTGTTTTCAATTATTATTATTTTTACAATGTGATTAATTATTTTTTGATAACTTTATTAAAATAAAATACTAAAAACGATTTAAACTCGATTTGTGTCTGACTTGTTCATTGCAATTATGTCGTTTTAAATTAATAAACAAACTACGTTTCGGAAATTGAATCGTGAGACGAGATTTTAATTGACTCTTTAGCCCAAACGATATGAGATGAAAATACGAGACGTAAAGGTAATAATACACTCGTACGGGAAAACTAATGGCGCAGGACTATTCCAAACGGTTTTGTATAACTAGTTTAATTTTTAAAAACCTATTTAGAGGCTAAAAATTTCACCCATGCCGGGATTCGAACCCGAATCCCGAACCTAACTGCAAAGTAGGTAGTCGGGGCTGTAAGTAATGCAATTTGCTTAAGTCAGATGTCGCTGTCTGTACGTAATACAGAGAATATTGTAAAGAGGTTCGAAATTTCACTGATGCCGTGAGTCGCCCATTGGCTCAATTGGTAGAGCGCTGGTACGGATAGCCAGAGGTTGCGGGTTCGAATCCCGGCATGGGTGAAATTTTTAGCCTCTAAATAGGTTTTTAAATTTGTTCCTTAGCACGGGTTAGTGCATTAAAAATAAAAATAGTGTAGGATCAAAATGTAAGATCAAGTCATATCAAACAGCGTGAACGCGAGCATCGGCCGCTTGCCAAAACGTCCTAACTTCCTAAACTTAATTATCATAAACCGAGATTTTCGTCTATTTCATTTAAGATTAGTGCGGCTGACAACGGTCTTATGCCTAAAACAACCTAAATTTGCCGGAGGAAGTTTAGCGGAGGAAGTTTTGATCCTGTGAAGTGACATTCGTGCTCTTTGCATCCAGCGTGTATTTAAACTTTTAAGCAGTTTTTAAGCGTGATTTAAGAAACCATGGTTCAAGCCTTAAAACAAATAGTGAGGCATTTTTTTACAAACCATGTCAGAACAAAACTGCGTTCCGTAATCGCCCGTGTCATTGCAGAAAACAGTGCACAAATGTAAATGTTGATGTGCCGTAGACTGTATAACACTGTAGTAATAATTTGATATTGATATTTACAGAATTAACCGATTATAATGATATACGTGGTACATCATATTTTCTTATAAAATTATACCGATTTAAGAACTTAATGGCTGACCCGGTGAACTCCGTACCGTCGCCAGAACTAATAAATATTTATACTATTTTTATTTTTAATGCACTAACACGTGCTAAGGACAAATTTAAAAAACCTATTTTTCCTCTGGCACGGATAGCCAGAGGTTGCGGGTTCGAATCCCGACATGGGTGAAATTTTTAGCCTCTAAATAGGTTTTTTAATAAATATTTGCTTCTGAAAATTTTCTATTTTATTTTTTCTGGAGTAGTTACTACATATTCTTATTTCGGGACGGAAACAAATCAACCCAATAAAATATAATAAAAATCGCAGTAGCCGTTCTTGAGTTATAAATGGTGTAACTTGACTTTGTTTTCTATACAAACCGTGTCTTTGTGAACTGATACCCGATTGAGGGTTCTTTTTGGACACCACAGTCATTAATATAATCCACAGAATCCACTCGTGGCGGTATCTACAAGTATAACACAAATTGAGCGAAGCATTTAAATAGAAAAAAAAGTTAATAAATATAGAAAAAATATCATAATTTCTAACGTTTTTAAAAAAAAGAGGATTAAAAAATTTCGTACTTTTTCTTGCATACCCCGAGTCGAGATTATATTTCCCACCAATCAGCTCAGAACGTGAGAGCAATTTCTAATAGGAGTATCACGGAGGCACTGAGGTGTCAGTTTTCTTTTCCTTTCAAAGAGAATATTGGAGCTCCGTGCTTTTGTAGACAGAATATACGAGTGTGCTATTATGACTTTCCAGAGCAATATTTTATCAGATTTCATGAACCATTTCAGCAACTACAAAATGTCTATAGGAGATCATGTTTTACTTTACCTGCTCAGTGCAGATCTTGAAAATAACAATACACTATAAACAATAGTTATTTCCCCGTTCAGAACTAAGGAGCACCTAAGTTAAGAGAAAGACCCGAATAAGGTCTCATTTCACACATTGTTTAATTATGTTAGTCGATCTCTTCATAAGAAAATTCAAAATCATCATGAATATTAGGCAATTATGGTTTATTTATTCTTTCCTGCAGTTATAAAATAACTACAGCATACAATATCAATTATTTTCTTTACTGAACTGCGCGTCATCGTATCCTCGCCCGGCTACAACTGAAAAATCTATCATATCATAATGTGTATTTGTGGTAACTAGATACAAATAAAGTATTTATATAACTACCAGCTGACCCACCGAACTTCGTACCTAACCTAACAGTCTATTCTTAATTTTTTTTTTACTTTTCCCTCCGTAAGAACCATCCTCGTACTTCAAGGAATATTCTGAAAAAAATTGCGAAATCTGTTCAGCTGCTCTCGAGATTTGCTCTTACCAACACATTCAGTGATTCATTTTTATATTATAGATTATTTATAAGAGATAAGATAAGAACATTCTTTATTGTGCACACCAGAAAATAATTACAAACACAATAGTTGCAAAATAAGAAGCACAACTGGCGGCCTTATTGCTGACAGAAATTTCTTCCAGGCAATCCTATATCGGAAAGATTGTAGAAGGGGAAATTGAGTCGAGTAGTAGGTGCTCATCGAATATTAATGTACATATGTATACATAATAATTATATTATCTATCTACAATGCAAAAATGTAAAAAAAATATTTCTATTTCCTCTCTACTTCACTATATAATTTTTGTGAATTTTTCTGCCTTTGTGCATTCTAGTTCCGGCTTCTCTGGTTCTAGAACTCGACCTATAATAAACTAGTATCATCACGTCTGTCCGTACAGAAATAACGCCCCTAACCTATTGAGCCGCGGTGGAGTTACCTAACCGCTCCGCTGTGTGTGACTAATCGATGCCGCATGTCAGTCCAGTGTTAGTGCCTGAACTTCAGTGAACCTAGGCACTTACAATATGGCGGCACAAGTATCGACTACGCTTGTAGGTACAATGTCCATCATTGGGATCAGTTAATGGACAAGTAATAACAAGGAAGCGGAAAGAGTTATTTCTGTGTGTTATAATAAATAATTCGTGTTGTTAATTGGAATGATATGAGCATTTCATTGGAGTGTTTTTGTGTATGTTTGGTTTTTTTCTATTTTTATTTTAATTGTTTTTATAGTTATAATTTCTGATTCTGATTTGGAGCGCTTCTTCGACCGATGTTAAACTTACCTTAAAAAAAATGTTTGAATTTGAAATTATGAGAAAATAGAGGTCTATGTATTTAACATAAGATATGATTTATATTGTATTTAAAAGACTGTTTGTTTCTAAAATAAAGATAATAATAATAAAAGTTACAGTTAAAAAGCTTTTTTTCTGAAAACTGTTTTAACTTACATTTCTTTAGCATGAGTTCTCAATGAATGTAATAAAATATTTAACATGAATAAAAAGAAAAAATATGTTTCTAAGACAGTGAATAAAATATAAACTGATAAATTTTCCTATTAATAACAATTTACAATATTACTACTTAACGAGACTTACATATTTACAAAAAAGCTATTGGTATGCACGCTTTTATGCAAATCAACCTCTCAAGACATGTCGTGGAATTTTTGAGAGGTTGGTTGAGACTGTGAAGAGATTTGTCTCTTGTAAATACTTGAAGAAACACTATTCTTTGAATACTTTAGATGCCTTATGCAGGAATGACTAGTTATTGTTACTTGCGGTGATAATTCGTGACGAGGAATCTTGATGGAATTAAAAGGAAAAATTAACTAGTTAAGTACCCGAACAACTCGTTTCTAAAAAGGAAATCAATTTCGGTTATTAATTCGATATTTTGTAGGTACAGTCGGCAACATATCAACTTTCACATCCATCTCAGTTAAGTTACGGGCGACTTTGCTGCTAAAATGTAAAGGTTGATCTGCCGCTGACTGTCGAAGGTGTATGCCCATTAAAACACTTTTTAACTGATTTATAAAAACGCAACTTCCTAAACATTCTTTAGAACGAATTTCTATCGCAGACTGTTTTAGTTAACGTCTTAATCAGTTTAAGGTAAAGATTCTATAAGTATAAGGGGAAAACAGATTAAGACGAATAAAAATAATAACTTGCTAAAAATATGTTTTTTTCAAAAAGAAACACCAAAAATCTTAACCACTAGGTATGAGAATTATTTATAGAACCTACATTCTAGAACCTAGGATCAAAAACCTGGGACTTTAATCGATTTCCGTGAAACACGGCCGTTTTTAGCGGAAGTCGATTAAAGTACCTACTAGGATCTGTGATAACAATTTTTCGAACATACCTACTGTATATTCTAATAGTACATTATGATATAAGTGCGGTAAGTTGAAAATTACAGCCGAGGCGATATTACTAGCCCGAGCCATCGGCGAGGGCTATAAGGAAGCAGAGGCTGTAATTTTCAAAGCGCACGTATGTCATACGACGTTTTACAACATATTTACGAGGAAATTAATAAAACTCTGACTTTGTTATCATCACTACTTGACGACATTTTCAAATAAAAACAATACATCGAAAAGAAAATGCGCGCTTCAACTTTTTTTTTTTTTGGCAAAGGTACAAAAACAGCCAGTATTACTAATAAAGTAAATTAATATTTTTGTGTTTTTGTTACAGATAAATGGTTGTAATTTATTGTCAAAATTAATTAAATTAAAGAATTAATTTTATTCATAAAATATTGACTACTTTCTTGACATAAAACCTCTTTGCTAAGATTTTTAAAAGTATCGTTAATTTTTAGACGGAGTATCTTAAAACTTTATTTAAAAAAAAACACGTGCCTTATACATTACAATTATCGCACAAGTACGTAATGAGTTACATTACGATATTGAAATTGGTGTAATTACAACCACTTTACGAGCAAATATGTTATAATAGTACATTACACAACTAGGGTGGTAATACAAAGAAAGGCCGAGATCGCAGAAGTTTGCGGCCCGAGCTGCAAGCGAGGGACGTAAATATGCTATCGAGAGCTTTCTTTATTACCTCCCGTGTTGTGTACATCTTTTTATGTCTACACTTGGCCAGAAAGCGGCTTTTTCCGTACGCGCAGCGTGCGGAAAAAGCCACTTTATTGCCAGGTGTGGCATAAAAGTAGTTATCACATATCTAACCGATCTTCGTTATCACCCCTTGTATGTCCCTACTGCTGGGGCACGCGTCTCTTCCTGCATCGCAGGAAGGTTAGGCCATACTCCACCACGGTGGCCAAGTCCGGGTTGGTGGAGGTTTGTAAGACAGTGGCGGGCCTTACTGACAGAAGTTATCAAGCCGCCCATAAGGCCTTTGACATGGCTTAACGACTGCCAATATATGACAGCCGGCACCAACGGCTTAACGTGCCTTGCGAAGCACGGAAGCGCTCGGAAAATGCCACTAGCGGTAGTCACGGGACGCTCACCCATCCTGTACCTGACCGCGCCTGTTGTTGCTTAACCAAGTGATTGATTCCAATCAATCGGTTCGTCTAGGCCACGAGCGCTTCTTCCTCCTTGTTAATATGTCGGATAGTCGCATACGCAATATGCATTCATAGTAAACCGTAAGTTATAGTCCCATGACATCGGGCCAAAGCAAGGTAGGTAGGTAATTGGGCGATCTGGAATGCCATTCGCAGAGCGTTTGATATCTCTTTGTACTCTGGCAGACGCTCGGTGCGTGCGTCCAATTGCTTTTGTGTCCCGAGTTTCGGTCCGACGTTCCATGTGGGTGCGTTAATTAAAAACCGGTAGTCTGTTTCGGTTCTTCTAAATTAAATTCTGAGACCGAGACGCAATTTCTAAAGCCGCTCATTAAGAAGACGTTTCACCTCGCATTTCAATATTTTTAATTTGATTATATTTTCTTTACATATAATTTCAAATGGGAACTGTTACGGTGTTAGCACAGTGATATTTCTATAGGTATGTATTATCAAAGTGAATTACCCAACGATCGGCGTGGGTTGAAGTGTTAGACTCAGTTAAATTTTAATAGATGGCTAAGTTCCTTTGAAATTATATTTCATCAAAGAAAAAATGAAATCATGAAAATATCATCAAAAAAGTGGTCAAAAACATCAAGCCGACCGAACAACACAGCCGACCCAAATCAAAACTCAATAAGCGCCTCTTTTTCTCAAATCAACTTTCTTGATTTCTAGTAAAAAAAATTTTTTTGTGCTATATGACTTTTCTAGAAAGCTCCTATAACTTGCACACACATTAATTACAGTATCTTGTATAGCGAACAACCAGTGAAAAATTATTCTCTCGTTTGAGAATGAAGTCCTACTACCATCAGCTGTCTGTGACATTAAAATGATCAAAATTCGCCGTTATTGAACAATGAGATATGCGCACAATTTCTTCTTTTCTCCGCGTGAAGGTAACGTTTTCTATGAGAGCCATTTTACGTCCCCGATCGGGTCTGTGACTGGCACCGGTGGTATTTATCGACTGTTGTGAAACACTATGAATAAAATATCGTTTGTAGAAGAAAACAGAAGTGACCGGCGTTTTTCAAAGATTTGGCACAAACGACAACATTTTCAAGAAAATCGATACTTTCATATGGAAATGGCATAAACGGCTTTAGAGAAAAGCACATCGTATATCAGAAAAAAATTACAGAAACAGAAGTTACAAATAAAAACTGGGAAGGTCGTGCGTTAAATGCCGCCATGTTGTACCAATGACTTTGTTTTCTAAGTTATGCACATTTGTGAAGTTGTAGTGGCTTGACCATTAGCTAACTGTGAAGGAAAACTTCTTGAGAAATAGTTAAAACATAGTGGATATGCGTGGTTAAGCCCATACTCTCTGAGAGAGAGAGAGGATGCTACATACAAATTAAGCTTAAACGTGATAAAAGATAAATGGGAGCTAAAATACTGTTTGAAATTATTCAAACACATTCAGTCAACAGCAAGCAGTTCTTGTTGCTCTCTGTGGTCTAAACTTGCCATGTGCATTTTTTTAGTTTTAACTAAGTAATAAGTGAGCACCTTAATTTTATATTCTTTTTAATGCACTAAAATTCCACCCATGCCGGGACTCGAACCCGCGACCTCTGGCTAACCGTGCCAGCGCGCTCCCGACTGAGCAGAGTCCCGGCATGGGTGGAATTTTTAGCCTCTAAATAGGTTTTTAAAACCTTAATTTTACTTTATAGTTTTGCTGTTTTTTTTGTGTTCTTGTATTTAAATTATCTATTAGATACCTATCAAAACCATCCGAAGCAAGCGCATACATATGCCTTTGAAGATTGAGTATGCCGCCGATATGAATAAGGAACACAAAACTAAAAAATTGTACACAGGTTTTAAACTTCGTTCAAAAACAAACTGGTAAACTAGACTTCGTGACTATGAAATGTATGGTTAACTACAAGTCCACGGAAACTGATCCTTCTGGTCTTGTTCTCTTACTGCTTTGACATTAGCATCGACATCTGGAACAAGTGTCTGGGAATTTCGTGATTTATGGACCACTAGACCAGCAGTTGAGCAAAGTTCGTAAGTACTAAGGCCCGTACAGACAGGATACGATTGAGTTTTGTACGTCAATGCGATTGAGGTTCGCACGTCAATGCGCTTGTCATCTCTAACGTGTCTGTAAGAAAGATACAGCTTGCCCGCGTCTTGTGCCGGAACCAACAACGATTTATTTTATTTAATTCTGGGCACAAACAGAGCCACACAGAAAAACGAAAAAAGTAGAGGTCCCTTAAGTCCGTTGATTTATGGCTGTTGTTTCATCTGGTGCACCGTCTCGCTCGCACAATCTAATTTTTTTGTGATTGTAAAAAAAATGCAACAGAAAATTTCAGAAAGCCTGAGCGAGAAGGCGTGTCACACGTAAAATATACCTTACTGTGGTTAAAAAAAACTTATTAGTAAAATTAAGCAAAGCTTTCAGCCATCTCCTCTATGGTACTCATGTTTATTCAGATTTTTTGGCTCCTTTTCGCTTCGTAGGGTTGCCATGTGTTCAAGTAAATTGAGAAATATGGTTGACCGCCTTCACCACCATGCCATCAAAAATAAGCTTTACAAGGATTCCCCGCGTCTCTTTGAGCCTTACGTAATATTCGAATAATACCAAACTGAATTCTGTTTCGATTTCCGCAACATTAAAATTATCGAAAAAATAAGATAAGATAAGAATATTCTTTACAATACAAAGATATAGTACAATTAGCTGTACAATTGGTACAATTATTGCCTAGAGCAATTTCTATAAAAAATAATTAAGGAAATAGTACTTGAAACATAAATGACAGCCAGCTTAACTACAAAAGGAAAATACGAAAGAAATTTGAGAATGTTTAATTTCTCGCGATTATACTGTTGTTTCACCTCAAATTGATTACACGAACGCACACCCCTTTATGGTGTCAACGTGTCTAAGTACGTACATGAATTCGCATGATTGATGATCGAACGTGACGTGTGACTGCTTTCGTTGATTTCCATGACGCGTGGCTATGTACCTACCTACGGCATATGATGTTCATGTCGATAATGGAAGGTTTCATTAGGTTAATGAAGTTGCTCCATCCCGATGTAAGTCCTAACACAATAAAACAGTAACTGAGGAAATATCTACATACAGTCGAAGGCATAGCAATCTTAATATAAAAGTTGCAGGGTCTTTAAGCTTATTTGAGCGCGCGTGTGTGCAGTTTCATATGCTGGCGAATGTCCAATCCATCGATGTTTCATCATCAACCATTATGTCCCCACCGAAGGGCAGGGGTCTTTTACCTGAGGATGGTATTGGCCATACTCTACCATGGAATCAAGTCCGGATTGGAGGAGGCTTGCAAGACTAGTGGCTGATGGTCTTACTGTCAGAAGTTTTCAAGCCGCCCTAAGGCCTCTGACTTGGCTTGACGGCTGCCATCTCTCGCCGGCAGCCGGCACCAACTGCTTAACGTGTATTGCTCGAAAACGCTCGCAAAAATGACACTAGCGTTAGTCATAGACGATTACCCATCCATGCCCTGAAAGCATGTATGGGTTAAGCATATATTCATGAATGCAGTACAATTCCACCGAACTGCGATCGCCAACCCGCATGCCCAGCGTAGGCATTACGTCCTATGATAGCACAACATGGCGCTATTTAGGGGAGGGTTATGTCCAGCAGTGGACGAGTATATCCTGACGACGAAGAAACCCTGAAAATGCCCCATGTTTCTTGACCTTCGTGATCGTTTAAGATCACTCAGGCAGCCAGGGCTTCGAGCGATTCGTCGATCGATGTTTACAATGTGTCAAATAAATTCGACTCCAATCCAATACTCATACTTGCCTACTTCATTATGCGCAGAAAATGCCGCTTCTGTAAAGTAACAAAAAGGTAGGAGGGGTGACTTTACAACCGTAATTTTCCGTAATGCATTAGCGTGGTTTCCTTCCATAAACCGTAGTCGGAAGTGGCTGTAATCTTAATTGCCGTACCTTCACGCCCTTTGCCAAAAATATAGACGTGTTTCCGACAAGTAAACTCTTATTTTTACCCCTAAAATTAAATTTTACACGCGTAATTATGTATATTTGCATCTGTATTATGGGTGGGCGTAAAGGCATATACAAACATAAATAATTCTGCGCGAATATAAGTAAAATGTTTGACTTTATGACCAAAAATTTTGACAAATGTCGAATCAAATCAAAAGTATTAACGATGCAAGTGTCACTGGCTATATGACACCGCGGAAAAACAAACAAATTCCGGATATCAACAGTCCAAATGTTGGTGAAAAGTCACTTTGAAGTAAATATCAAGTAAAAAAACTTCTCATAAAACAAAGCAAACAAAGGCTCAAATGAGAGTAAATTTTGAACTGCTTTTTTAAAACGCTCTTCACGTTAAACTCAGCTTTGAATTCCTCAAATACTCAAGATTTCTCACGATGTATTTTTATGGTCATCGAGTCGTATTGCTTCTAGAAATTGTCATTGCCGAACGAACTTGATCGACCGCAGGACTTTCTTATATGAGTCGATGTGCTTCCCATACGTTACCACGGTTTAGATATAAATTTTAATTATATTGCGATTGCCCAATTTTGAGACCGTTCTATTTTAAGTAATCTGCCTACGTGCCTGCCTGGAGTGCACATTCAATTCTGTAGTTACTTAATTGCACATAAGATTACCTCTCGACAAAGTGTCTAACTAGTATAGTCGCGACAATGGTACGGGTAACGTAGGCAGGAAAACCTAGGATTTTTCGCTGTTGTTTCCTTGATAGCCGCACTGTTGTTTTCGCAGGCAAACAAATGGTCGGTGATTGTCGCCGGTAGTTTTACTTTTTACACATGGCAACTGATGTATTATAAGATGTGGTTATAAGATGATTTGAGAAAAGATGGTCAGAGTGGAGTTTTTTTTTCCGCTGCGTTTTTCTCCACTACAATACGGCCCGAAGGCAGCGGCTTAGATTTTACATTATACATTGACATTCAGCAAACAGAATGTACATTTTGTACGTTGAAATAAATTGATTTGAATTTGAATTTTTGATTTTTTTGAATCAGTTTTACGCCAGTTGCGAATGAGTCCTCGATCGATTGGCAAAATATGAACACTTCATAGCTAACTCGATCGTTTTACCGCTACTCTATATCGTATAGTTATCAAAAGCGTTATTATATTCGTTATTAAATAATAAAAGACTAACAAATTAATTAAAATATATTCAAATTGCACTGGCTACCCGTCTTTCCAATTTCCTTCAGCAACTTTTCATCGCAAGGATTGTCTGGAAGAAATTGCTTTCAGTAAAAAGGCCGCCAATTGTACTATGTACATTTGTGATTCTTTTGTATTCGTTGTTTTTCCAGTGCACAATGAAGAATATTTTTATCTTATTTATTTATAGAAAACTTAAGTCTGATCTTATTTATTTATAGAAAACTTAAGTCTGATACATAATATATTACACACTATGCCAAGCATTTGCCTCAAGGTATGTTTTCTCATCAAGAACGCTGTGGCTTTTGCCTTGCCGGTATTTGATCACAAATATTTGTTCGTCTGAGAACAATAGCTATTAATAATATTCAAATTAGTCGATAAATCCTGCGCTACTCGTAGTTCGCAATCAATATTCAGCTCTAAATAAAGCTAATAAAGGTTAATACAGGGTGCAGCTTCCCGAAGAAGTCATGACGAGCATAAAGTAGACCGCGCCACCATAAACGTAGATAGGCCCGCTTTATTGACTCTATTTACAATAACAACTATTTTATTACAAATCGTTTAATAACCACGTGAGTGTATAAAGCAGGGGTGTCCAACACAATTTTGCAGAGGGCCAGGTTTAATATGTTTGTAATCGTAGCGGGCCAAAACAAATTTCATAGGTAAAATAAAATGCAACGGTATTTTTCATACATATGCCAAATTATTTATTAATTCACTTATAATGCTAATTATTTCACTTATAAGTATAATGAATGGTGCGCAATAAAGATTATTAAACTAATCTAATGCCTACACAAAATTAAAACTTAATGAGATGTCTGACATCTTTTTTGCTTGACATCTTATTTTTTAAAGTTTTAACCAGGTCGCGGGCCGGATAAAGGGCCTACGCGGGCCGTATGGTGGCCCGGGGGGCGTATGTTGGACGGGCCTGGTATAAAGCTACTGGCCGACTGGTTAGCGTGGCGTTTGCTTGAATGTCACTTTAGCTGACTTGTGAGTTGCCTGTTGGCGTGGCATTAGCTTGCCAAATCTTGCAAATCGAACCAACGCAGGGATTACTGCATACATACATAACCTCACGCCTGTATCCCAGAGGGGTAGACAGAGACCAGGGACTGCCACTTGCCACGATCCTGACAGATCCCTTTCGCTTCATCAACGTTCATAAGTCGTTGCATGCACGCACGCCGGTTCCGGGCACTTTTTATCTTTCCCTTTGCTAATACATCCCCTATCTGGTCGATGTATGTCCGCCTGGGACGACCCTTACCAACCCTTCCACTCACATTCGCAATATATATTTGTTTCGTCAATCTTTCACAGGGATTACTGTGTTTTAAATTTTATTCATGTTTACAATGTTAACGAACCGTTAATACAAATCGTTAAAATATGGGAAGCAATAATGTCTATAAAGTAGTATACTCACGATCGGTCATTTATGCATTGCAGTAATTCAAGATATATCAAGCTTTATTATCCATTTCTTGACTTAGATCGATATCCACCCTTGTATGTCCCCACTGCTGCGGCACTGGTATCTTCCTACATCGCAGGAAGGTTATGCCATACTCCACTACGGCGGCTAAGTCCGGGCTGGTAGAGGATTGTAAGACAGTGGCGGCCTAACTATCAGTTATCAAGCCGCCCATAAGGCCTCTGACATGACTTAACGACTGCAATCCCATGATATGCGGCACCAACGGCTTAGCGCGTCTTGCGAAGCCCAGAAGCGCTCAGGAAAAATGCCACTAGCGGTGGTCACGGAACAGTCACCCATCCTGCATTTGAACGCGCCTGTTATTGCTTAACTCAAGTGATTAATTCCAATCACTCCGTTCGACTAGGCCACGCGCGCTTGACTTAATTAGTTTTTATTTATTTTTTGTTAACATCCACACCAAAGGTGTCAAAGGTACATTGATTTTTGTACGTACGACCTCAGTCGGGGTGGTATTTATGTTGTTTTTATATTCCTGAATGGTTTCCACAGTAAAAATCTATTCTATGTAGTTTGGAAAAATGTTCCGTAAATGACCTCTCTCCGGTTTCACGAAGGAACGTATGAATCAGCAAACGAACGAACGAAAAACATTTATTACCTTCAAGTCCAATCAAAGAAATACTTACTGTTTCATACATTAACTAGGATAAGCTACAAACTTTTGTACAAAACCGTTCAAGTTGCTGCTTCATTTTCAAAAACCTATTTAGAGGCTAAACATTCCACCCATGCTGGAACTCGAACCCGCGACCTCTGGCTAACCGTGCCATCTACTACATTGCTACTTCATGCTTGACCCGAGTCGCGTGTTTTGTAGAGCTATTTCATATTGTATCCATAATACATTTTGTTTGTATTGTGACACACTTTGATAGGTACTATTCGATTCAGAAAGTATCCTAAATTTACTTACGTACGCACGGTATTTACTGTAAATTACATTTTACCACGAGCAACAGAAAAATATGACAATATTCGCTGAACTCGATTTTGCGAAATATTTATAAATCCAGCCATTATTTTCGCCGAACTCTTTGTAAGACATAAGTACCAACCAACTTACTCGAGATTCTTTTGATCCACCCGAACGTTGTTTCTCGGTAAAGTTCTTACGCCTTATTTTTAGAGATGGATCTTGTAGGTATTATACAGATGGTGATACCGTTTTCATCTCTGGATTATGATTCTTAATCACGTTAAAAATCATAACTCTAATATATCGTCATGTATCAGCGTAATGGATAACGCCTAATTAATAT
This sequence comes from Yponomeuta sedellus, assembly GCA_934045075.1. Lineage (NCBI taxonomy): Eukaryota > Metazoa > Arthropoda > Insecta > Lepidoptera > Yponomeutidae > Yponomeuta > Yponomeuta sedellus. The sequence continues at coordinate 16,070,158 of OW203732.1, read as the reverse complement.
TATAGTATGAATTAGCCCATTCATACTGGTAGCCTCGGGAACATAGACTGGTATCATTCTGGCTCAATTTTGTCGCAGGCAAAAAACTTTTGGTTAAATAATGCATAGTTTTACTTCACAGATATAGACTTCTAGAGTAGGTACCTGCAATCCAAGATATATTAGTGAAGTTTACTTTTATATTATTATAGTATTGTTGATGAAGCGAAAGAGATGTGTTAGGATCCTGCAAAATGGCTATTTCTGGTCTGACTTACCTCTCAGGATTCACGCATGAGTTAATGTAGATCCTTGTAGATAGATATAGAACACTTTATTGTACAACCAGAAAAAAGGATACAACCATGATTTCTTAAATCTAGGTAATGTTATACAATTATGTATGTATATATTATGAGTATTTTGGTAACAGGTATTGGGCATACTAATCACCAATACGTTCTGTTATTATTTAATAATAAGTCCGTGAAATATGCCTCTAGTAGGTACATAACATTTTACTTTAAGCCGAAACACTGAAATGTCTCTGACATAATAAGATACCCTACGTCGCGACCAGAATCAATTTGTCTCGACAAATGGCATAGTATTGGCAACCGATGTTTATTTGGGACCACTGAGATGTCTACAAGTATATGTCTATTGCTTTCATGTATTTCTCTGGCCCATTTCTTTTAAGGGTTCCGTACCCAGTTGTGCCACAAGCCGCGGACTCTATCACTATACGTATGACGTCAAATCGAATCAATATTAATGATTAATGTGTAATGTGACGTGGGCGGTGGTAACCCAGAGGCATGTACCTATTACGTTTTTAATTTTCAAAGTTACGTACATCTACAAATTTGTAGTAGCAATACCACACGCTAACGGTGAAAGAATAATGTTTAGTAACAATATAATAACAAATACTAAAAACTTGCCGAGTGTGCGTCAGAAAGGGTTGAGACCCTTATTTTATAAGTCTTATTTTAACGTTTCAATGCTAATGAAACGAGCGTATCTGTCAGGATCCTGCAAAGTAGCACACCGTGGTCCACGCCTACCTTTCTGGGAGAAAGGCGTGAGGTTATGTCATTTTACTTAAAATAATATTATGATGCACATAGCACAGAAACCCTTCCAGAAACCCGGAAGGTTTCTACTAATATTCTCATATACTTAAATAATTCCAAGCCTCACTTTTATGTACGGTGTTTCCCAAGATTTTGTGAAAATATGGGCAATCACCTTCATAAAAACTGAGCACGGACCAATTCCTGGTTAATATTATACTTGCCCCAAAAAAGTTTGCAGCTTATTCAGCCCCTCTTACCTACTAACGTTCGTCGGATGAAACATCAACACAGGTTTTTACTGCAGCGCCAAATACCAGAAGTACAACTTCGGCGATTTATCTTTTTTAAATAATATATGTTATTCAACAATAATTATAACAAAATAACAACTACCGGCAGATGCTGGATGCGGCAAGCTGAAGACAGGGCGCTATGGCGCTCATTAGGGGAGTTTTATTGCCTGAAGAAGATTCAACAATACGGTAGACGATTACTCAACGATACAATAACGCAGAGCTGTAGAACCCCGGCTTCTCAATCGCGAGATACCAACGGAGACTTGGTTTTCTAAGTTATCTGCCTACATTTGTGAAGTTATAGTTGCAATGCCACCGATCCGTGAAAGAAAACGTAGTGAACCTGAGTGTGTGAGGTTTTCAACAACCTCAGCGCTCGAAATTGCCCATCCGCGGTGGGCACGCGTGGTAATTAAGCCCATTTTCTCTCTTTCAGAGAGAAGACCATTGCCAAGCAGTGAGACGTATATACACAAAAAATGTGATTAGACGAACTGAATAAGCCCCAGAAATCCCTCAATATAAAGCTTATAATAAAACAAGCAATAGAGGTGAAAATGATCGTGTATTAATATTAAATTGTCAGATACATATTGTTTCACTATAACAAATGATTGCGCGATGTAGATTTAATTATTTGCAACACTAACGCCATCTGTTCGCACACTTAATAACTAAACAGTTAAGTAACCTTAACACGAACTTAGCTGTTCGAGAACTTTTCTTATAATTAGAAGAAGTGCTGCGTTGTCAAGATTAGTAATCAGAAACATATATTTTTTAGATACACTTGATATTTGTTCTCTCTCTCTGTCACACGTTCTCTCTTTCTCTCTGAGAGAAGGCCTGTGCCCTACAGTCGGACGTTTATAATAATAATGAAGCCTTATTGTAGATTTATTATTTAACTAGGTACTATAAAATAACGGACACCTATTCACTGGAGTATAGGAAATATTATTTAGCTTCTGTGGGATAAAATTATTTCTACAATTACTAAGCAAACAGTAAAGTTTATTTCTCACCATAAAAACAGACAACCGGTGTATTACAAGCCTTGAGAGCTTACAACACCACTTAAAGGCTTATGGTATTAATAAATCAATTCAGCTAATGGCCAAATTAGGTGGTCCTGTATTATGGCAATTAGTTATTATGTACTGTAACGATACTTCTTTATAATAGCTGATCGGCGCAGCAATCCAGTCATTAACTATTTAGAATTATTTTATAGGTAATCGTTACGTTCTGCTTAGGTGTCAGTCGAGTTGTGACCCAGAGCTAGGCTAGGGTTTCCATATAAAAAATATAAGTATTGCTTTAAATAAGCTTTTCAATAAGTAGATCGCTACAGTACTTAGTGTGCAGATCAATTTCAAGCATTTCATCATCAATCCATTACGTCCCCACCGAGGGGCACGGGTCTCTTCCCTGAGGAAGGTAAAGGCCATACACCACCACGGGGGCCAAGTCCGGATTGGCGGAGGCTTGCAAGACTAGTGGCTGGTCTTAATGTCAGAAGTTTTCAAGCCGCCCTAATGCCTCTGACTTGGATTAACACTACCATCTGTCGACGGCAGCCGACACCAACTGCTAAATATGCCTTGCGAAGCACGGAGTCGCTCGTAAAAATGTCATAGACGGCTTACCCATCCATACACTGAACGCACCCTGTGTTGCTTTACCTTCGTAATCGTTTAAGATCACTCAGGCAGCCGGGGCTACGAGCGATTCAAGCATTAATGATATAAATATTGTGCATATCAAAGTTTACGAATTTAATAGAGAGGCTGGTAGGCAGTTCTGTACACGTCCTGAGCCTGTTTTCCGCACGAAACTCACCGTAGAGAAAAAGCCCGGAATATGAGCTATGCATAAAAGATAACGCCGAATAAATATGACCCGACACACATATGGACTCCCTGTTATGGCCTACTACATTTTATTGGGCTGCGAATTGCTGCCAGATCCTTTTGCCCGACTCCGTAAGCATAGGAAAAATGTTTTGACCTGGGGGCGTGTCTCTCAAATGCGTAGCTGAAATAACATTGACTCTATTGGTAATCTACTGACTAATCGGATTCCAATGTTTGTAATCCAGGCGACTTAACTTGGCTACTTGCGCAATTCGATCTTCTTAGTGAAAGACGCCTATTTCATTTGCGCGGATTATACCATTGCAATGGCATTTTTCTGTTCTAGACCAGCAGCCAACTAAGTAGAGATAAATAGCTGCTATTGGCCTGCTAAAATAAATACAATAAACAACAATTAGCACGCATGCACACAACGACTAAAGAAAGTTTATGATGCGAAGGTGGATGGTCAGTAGAAAGTGGCAGTCTCTGGTCTCTGCCTACCCCTCTAGGTAAGGGCTATAAATTCATAACACGTGGCTCAATAATTATTCTGAAGCAGAAGTAGTGGCATACACAAAACTTAATCTTGCAACGTTCTTTAGTAGTCAGTTTTTATGATTTTTCCGCGCTGCCCAGTCTTATGAATCACATTGAGAAATATTACGAAGGCCGTAATCGTAACTCAAAACCGCTGCTTTCAGTACTACACGCCGTTAATAATTCTGTGTATCATAATAGTGATAAATCTTGAAGCTCCTACAAATTGTGTCTATTTTCGACAAAAACGATTCGATTATCAGATGCGCGAGAGTGATTCGAAGACGCTTGTTTGACGTAGGTGCTGCGAGCTGAGGATCTTATGTTTTATTTTATTCATTGAAAAATCCATCTAAACAAAGTGCACTTATAAATTGACCAATAATAGGAGTCTCTTGAGTTTTCTGATGGTCAACCGAGCCTAAATTATGTCAGTACATCGAGTCTTTGCGCACACGTACCAAGGGCGTGCGTGAACTCGACGCGGCAATGAAACAAATCCCACGCGTTCATGTAATGATCATTGTACTATCAACAGAATCTACGCCCAGATTACAAACGATTCTTATGGATGAGGACCCGAGGTTGATGTGAATGGGAAGACTTCTTTATCTAATTGAGGGTTTTTTAATGGGCTCCGTAGACATAATAATTATGTCTATATTGAGAGGAAAAGAGGATTTCGTAAAAAAAGTAAGTAAAGACTCAGAAAAGAGTAATTAAAAAAAAGAAAGATATATTAGCGTTAAAAACTTGAATCGTTTAACAAGAAACAGAGCACAGAAAAAAATGGAGGGCACAGCTGCCATGTAGCTTAGTGTAGAGTCGCAAGAAAAATATGGCTAGACTTGACATTGTAGAATAGGGCGGGCGGGACACGTCAATATCTCGATGGCAACGCGGAGTCAAGCCACGAGTTAATAAACTCTCAAGTTCAACATCGTTTTAATGAAGACGGAGCGGTAAAGTTGCCGTCGGTTTGCCTCTCGGTTGAGTTGGTAAGTAGGTATAAAATTAAAGCGGCGTAATTTGGCAGAAGGCGTGCGGCCTGTGGCGTGGCGGGAGCCCTGTCATGAACCGTTTTAGAAATATAGTAAGGCAAGGCCTATAAAACTCTATAAAACTCTCGTACCGCCTTGGGTACCAATCAAGATTTGGTTCTAAACAAAAGTGTGATAAAAATATACTTAGGAGTACCGGTGGTCACCCCGAGAGCTTTCTGGAATCTATTTTCTTTTTGTAAACGATGTTGCAAGTTATTTGCATCCATCCAACTGAGTTCAGAAGTAGGCTAGTGACGGAGATGATGCAGTCTTCATCAAATTGATAGGGATGAGATCCCATTTACTAACGATATTGAAAACAGTATTAACGACATTGGGTATCTAGACGTCTAATAGGTACATCGGTCCTTGAGACGTTTTCAGTTTAGACCACTAGTGAATTCTAACCTTTATTCACTTTCATGGTGTCCTCCACTTCTTTCTATCATCACTTCGATGATCTCCTTCCAGCCGTCTTCGATAATTTCTAATGAGTTGGAAAGTGTCCTGCGTTGCGTTTGTCAGTTCGAGGGTTTCTACTCAAGAACGTTTTTATTAAACCAGACATTTATTTTAACGGAAATAATTTGTTGTTAACTGTTAATCTACAATATCAATATCTGCCTTTGAATCAATTTTGTAGTGGATAAAAGGGCAGAAAGAAGCTCGACTCTGATTATCCTTTCATTATACCATCGGGTATCATTCCGTGGCAGATGTGACCAGCCCGCCCAGCTCCGCTTGGTAGTCTTAGACGTGCGTTAACGAGTAGGGTTTCGCTAACGCGAGCCTATGCTTGTTAGTAATCGATCGATTTATGAGAGCGCCTATCCCTGGCACTGTGTCTGGCCTGGAGACGCCGTGTCTTAATTGCCGGTTGTAAAAATGTTGTTTGCGTCCGGTGACTAGGCTTCCGCCGCTAAACGAGGGCCGGTATCGGTGCAGCCGCCGACAAAACCGCTACGCAGAATTGCAGGCCACATAAACATCCGAATACTTCTGAAACATATGCTCAAACTTGGATGAGTACGCGCAGATTTTCGTTACTGTCCTGTGGTGTTGGTAAACAAAACAAAACTTAAACATTCATGTCGCTGCCTGTACTTATTACAGAGAATACTGTAAAGGTTCGAAATTTCACTGATGCCGGTGAGTCGCCCATTAGCTCAGTTGGAAAGAGCGCTGGCACGGAAAGCCAAGGTGGTGGCTTCAAATCCCGGCATGGGTGGAATTTTTAGCCTCTAAACAGGTTTTTAAAATTGTCCTGAGCAGGGGTTAGTGCATTAAAAAAAGTATAAATGTTCATGTTGAAAATGTGGAACCAGGAAGCGGCCATGCAGCACCAATAAATGGTGTTGACGCGAAAGAGACTCCTCAGGATCGTGGTACGGGGTAAACCTTGGCCTGCCTCTCCCGCATATAAGCGTGAGTCTATGTATTAGTTTTAAATTGAACTGTCGTGCTCATGTTCTTCGTTTCCAACTGCTCCAAACAGTGAATCCAAATTCGAAGTGGTACGAAATACCGTAACATTGCATAATTTTCCTAATATGTTAAAAATTAGAATAACTGTAAGATGACGTCTGATATGCGTAAATAATTTAAAAAAAACGATTGTGTTGACCAGCGCCGACTACTAGACTCTCAAAACATAGTTTTATTGGATTTTTATGTCTTTTTGTTCTGATATCATTTTCACAAACCTGTTTAGAGGCTAAAAATTCCACGCATTCCGGGACTCGAACCCGCCACCTCCGGCTAACCGTGCCTGCGCTCTCTCAACTGAGCTAATGGGCGAATCACCGGCATCAGTGAAATTTAGAACCTCTTTACAATACTCTCTGTATTACGTACAGGCAACAACATCTGGCTGAAGTAATTTGCATTACTTGCAGCTTTCATCTTTTTAGCCTTTTAATAGGTTTTTAAAATTGTCCTTTGCACGGGCTAGTGCATTAAAAAGAATGTAACTGATATCATTTATTTAGACTAAAGTAGGGTAATTTTGAATGTAAAAAAAATATTTAGCGTAATGTTTTTTAATACTAGCAACATATCATGTTTCTGAAATAAAGTAAGAATGTCCCTTAAAATACGGTGTACGAATTCAAAACCACCCTGCAATTGGTGTGTGTCATAAATATCTAATTGCACACGTAGCTCTGTATTATGTTTCGAACAGCCAGCGCCATAGAAAGCACGTGCATTGTAGAGATGACGACTCACCTAATGATAAAACTTTTCCACTGTGCTTCTACCTACTCGTAGTTGTGTTTCTCCCGCTGCTAGTTACCGAACATCAGTACTTGGGGCACGCACAAGGGCCTGTGTTATTACGTGTTATGTTTCAGTCCATTATCGGTAAGCCTCGGTAGTCACATAAATTGTGAGGGAGCTTCCATTAGCCGGTTTCACATCGGACGATAAGTAGCTGCACGATATCGTCGGATAGTTTAATCGAAGTATTTGACTTATTTATTACAAGTAAAAAAAGAAGGTTAATCGTCACAACGGTGTAGGTAGAACGTTACAAATAGGTACATACAATTAAGTAAGACCGTTGCAAACGTTGTATGATACATTATATGGTTACCACCGCACAGATTCTATTTTTATTTATTTATTTTATTCAAAATAAAGACATGAAAAAACCAAAATTACATTTTTTTCCAAACTCCTAATGCAGGTTATAGGCAAGCTCTTTGTAACAATTTTTATTTATATAAACTTACGCAATCCACACAATGAACAGTTCAGAAAGTATTTAAGTAAATAACTTAAATACTTTCTGAACCTGAGGCATAGAATGCGAAGCTATTTAAAACAAAGTCTAGATTTACGTCTAGTGTGACATAACCAACGCAAACCTTGCTGGTAATACTTTTTCCGGTAGTAGCCTGGTGGTAGAATGCCGGCCTTATATTCGGGAGGTCGTAAGCTACTATCCCGGCATGTAACAATGAATTATTTTAAGTTACGTACATTTGTGATGTTTTAGTAACAATAGTACTGTCACATACTTACCTACGCGCTTGAAATTGCCAATCCGCGGTGTAATTTAGTCTATACTCCCATAAACCCTAAACGTAAGATCTAAATAACTACATGGTCGCAATTAAGGTAGGAATTATGAATTACTTTCTCTCAGAGAGAAGGCCTGTGACCTGCTTTCTAAGAGTATTTGTAAAGGTACTACGAGTACTCAATAATATAGTGCAGTTACAGTTGTCGTATCGTTCAGTGTGAAACCGGCCTTTCAGTCATTTGTTGCGCAGCCGTACCTTCTGCAGCAACTGGGTCGACCGACTTGACGCAACAATGCAGCATCGTTTGTTTGCTTTCCGTGGATTTCGGTACACGCCAGCTGAAGTTGGTTTTAATGAGATCGTACTTTGTTAATTACAGTAGGTACGTACTAACGATGTGTTCAGAAACTCACCAGTTTACTACATCGCTCTAGATTCGTATGAAATTAGAACGGTCGAGGCAAAACAATTTAACAAGGCGACCGGCGACCCTGACAACGTTCCTTATTGAATGTTTTGACCTAAGCTGGTCAACCTTTTTATGATTGATGAGCGAGATGCCCTGGGAAAGACGATTGAATTGAAGTCATAAAACATTAAAGGAAAGCTTTGCGCTTTGACGAGAAGTAATGTTTTCGATAGAGGGCCTCTCTTTTATCGAGTTAACCACTTACGAGCCACGAAATGGATTACAGGCACGCGACGCGCTTGAATAATTAACACATTTGGTGCCTGGTGGTTTTTTTGACAGGCCACCTCCAATTACACCTTTAAAGTTCCTCTCAATACAGCGATCAATATCTCTAACGATTGCTCTGTTTTGTTCCAGATATCATTCCGGAACCATGGAGCTGCCTCTGAGCGCGCATCGCGAGCTGAAGCGGAAAAAACTCCCCAACCCCGATACCTACTTGTACAGTTGAGCCAACGAAGATGGTGAAATAAAACTAGACTAAAACAATAGTGATACAATGAGCTTAATAAGTTAATAAGTTAGAATGCCTTACTACGGGTACCGGGATGGGGGGTTGCCAGGGTCGGACTCTAGTGGGGGGTGCTCGGGATCCGACGGGGGGGAGTCGGACTCAGAGGGGGGGCTCAGCACGGAGAGCTCGGGGGGGCAGGGCCTCCCGTTCCCTGGGTTCACCCCTGTGGCGCTGCGATACCTGACGCAGGACACCCGGCCCAGAAGCTGGTGCCTGAAGCTCATCACCAATCCATATCCTTTTCAATATACTAACCTAAATAGAACTACACCTAAAGGCTTTCAAAACTTTTGTGTGATTCGCTTTATCTAGTTTACCAGTGTCCGTAGCATGACCTAATAAATTGAGTAATTCGAAAAGCTCCCCTCTACATGCGCAATTTTAGGTTTCTTAAAGATTTTTTTCAGTCACGATAAAACACATGACAAATGAAGTCAGGCATTGTCGTTCTAAGAGCACAAGTATTTAATTCCCCAGCTTAGTACTTAGTGTTAAAATCCTACGGAAACCTAGACCATTGGAGAATTGTGCACTGAGGACGTAAGTACAACTTTTTTATTACTTAAGTTGAAGTTGAAGATATTTGTGTGGTAATGGTTCTGTTTACATAGACCTTGCGGGTTGATTGCGGTCGAAGTTAGGTTCATAGTAGTTTCGAATTACTTTGATATCTAATGACAGACACAGTTAGCATTACATTAACATTACCCGTGTGTACTGTAATGATACTTATTTTTAGTAGCTGGCCGGCGCAGCCGTCTAATCATGTTTAATTTATTTTAAAGGAAATCGTTACGTTTTGTAATCATTTTGTAAACCTAGCTAGGCTAGTCAATACATCTATAATATAAAAATGAATCACTGAATGTGTTGGTAAGCGCAAATCTCGAGAGCCGATTTCGCTAATTCTTTTTTTAGAATATTCCCTGAAGTAGGTACGAGGATGGTTCGACGAGGATGAGAAAAATAAAAAAAAATAAGGAATCGACTGTTAGGCGGTACGAAGTTCGCTGGGTCAGCTAGTAAACAATAAAAGTTATATTTTTATTTGATGGCTGAAATTTTGTATTTAAATTTCGAATCGTTGCAGTACTCCACTGGGTTATGTTACGACCACAGAGGAGTATTGAGATTGATGAAGGTTGAAGGTTGATCCGCTGTTGATTTTACCAATAATTGATATCAGCCCTTTGAATGTCCCCACTGCTGGGGCACGGGTCTCTGCCTGCATCGCAGGAAGGTTAGGCCTTACTCCACCACGGGGGCCAAGTTCCGGTTGGTGGAGACAATTAATAGCTAAATGCAATAAAGTGTTCTTGTATTATAGCTCTAGAGTGCACAGGATTATTTCATTTCTTTGGGTAACAGATGATAATATTACATAAAAAGGATATGTACAGTATGTTAGCTTTTAGAATATACCTCGGGCTCTAGAGTATTCTTCGGTTTTTGCCGAAAGGACACGAGTGTAATACTACTTCCTGCTCTGTATAAAACTTTTCTTCACTATTTTGAAAACTTATGTAAAATTATAAATAACTATACGAAATAAACCTTACCTTATTGCAATATAATCGGTTTAGCCGATAAAGCCGTGGTATATTCTAAATGCTAACAGACTGTATGTAACATATTGTTTTACACATCTTCCTACCTGTTAAGTTTTCAGTTACTCGAATTATACAAGTACTTATGTTATAAGAGGTTCGAAATTTCACTGATGCCGTGAGTCGCCCATTGGCTCAATTGGTAGAGCGCTGGTACGTATAGCCAGAGGTTGCGGGTTCGAATCCCGACATGGGTGAAATTTTTAGCCTCTAAATAGGTTTGTAAACTTATGTTATACTTAGTTTACCTATATTAAAAATGCAGTTTTTTTGTAGCCTATAAACATCCCACTTTAGGACACATGCCTTCTCTCAGAGAGAGAGAGAGAGTATAGTACTTAATTAACATGCGTGCCCGTGTGAGTGGGATTTGAACACCTCAGACACTCAGGTTTCCTCACGATATCTTCCTTCACTATTAGCGAGTGACAGTCAACAGATTAAATGCGGTGTATGTAGTAGATACAAATATATTATCGTACGAACACTTTACAAACATAGTGTTCTCAATCTATCCATAGCCGATTATATTTATATCTACCAAATAATGAAATGTAATTTATTCTAAACATTAATTCAAAGTAAAGCAATATTACAGTTAAATCAATTATGCTTCTGGATCAAATGATCTAACTAAATGTACCTTAATGCACATTTTGTAGCTTGCAAATCCTTTTTTACGACATCGTTTTATGGATTCGGGACCAGATAAAATAAAAGATTATGGAGGATATTCTTGTCACATTCACAGGATAAACTATTATGTGCCTTATAGTTTACTATTTTAACGTTTTATAAGATATTTTAAACGATTTATTTTCATTTACCAAAAATATTTTATAGCTTTGGGACCATCTAAACTAAAATACTAACTCCCGGTACATTAACAAGCCTCTATGTACTGTGAACATCTATCTGGTGGCCAAAGTGCATAATAAAAAAACATTTGACAGCTATTGTTAGCATACATTAACAGCTTGTTACTGTAGGTACGAGAGACTGGGGGTAAGTAAGTGTCAAATTTACAGGATAAACTATTAAGTTTCTTAGTTTGTTACTTTTAAAGTTTCATTAGATATGTTAACCGAAATTATTTTTTGTTTTTATTTAGCAAAAAGGCTCACGGCAGTCAAAGCCGTCAGTGTTATCCATAAAATTTGCATAGTTCGTACGTATGCGCCTAGCAACGTGTATATTTAGTCGGTTCGCTGAATCCACAACTTTTTATATGCAAACACAACGCCAACTACCCATACCTCAGCAATTATGTTATAAGTTACAAAAATAATATTGCACAGAAAAACAAGAATATAAAATACAGAGACAAGTTTGCGTACATGTACAACATAAATAACAGAATGAAGGTGCATGCTTGGACTTAGTTAAGAGAAATTCCAGTGGTCCCCACACTAGGCTAGGCCTGTGACGCGGGGAACTAGTTGTATTTAAAAGCGAAAACAAATTGATTGTTATTAAATTCGAGCTTTAACAATATTGGAGCACCAGAGAGAAAACCGAAAATAAAATGCGTATAGCAAATTTTAAATAAAACTGAAATAAACGTAACTGCAAAGTAGGTATACTCGGGGCTGCAAGTGATGCAAATTACTTTAGCCAGATATCGCTGCCTGTAAGTAATACAGAGAGTATATTATATATATATTTTTTTAATGTACTAAGCCGTGCTAACCCGTACCCGTACAGAGAGTATTGTTAAGATCTTTGAAATTTCACTGATGCCGGTACTTGCCCATTAGCTCAGTTGGGAGAGCGCTGCGCTGGCACGGTTAGCCAGAAGTCGCGGATTCGAGTCGGCATGGGTGGCATGGGTGAAATTTTTAGTCTCTAAATAGGTTTTTAAAATTGTCCTTAGCACGAGTTAGTGCAACAAAAAAGAATATAAAACGGAAATAAAAATATTTATATATATATTGCAAAGTGAAGCTTGAATAATTAATCTCTCTCTAATTAACTTCAATTTAACAAAATTTTCTATCAAATATATAAAAATCTCGTGCTAAACTGTTTGTCATTTAACTCTTCCGAAGCGGCTTCGTTGATTTTGAAACGACCTATCCTCAGACCTACGTCTGAGGATAGGTCATCAGCTAATAAATATGGCAAAATAATGTTTGCGGGGTCAATCAGTAGGTAATATAGAAAAACGTTTCTTGGACAAAAATTCGATATGATACTTAAAACCACGACATAATTTCCATCATCTATATCAATTAATCAAGCATAAGCTTGTCATTAAGAAAATTCCGTTTTGATGGATTTAGGAAACCTAACAACATTATCAAAAAGATTGATGATCAAAATAACTTTTTGAGTTTTATATAAGTATTTACACAATACGTGACTGTCGTGTTTGCCTAGTCCTTAACTATCAACTGTATTCAGTTGTACTGGGCTATCCATTTTCACGTGTCCCATTATCAATCAGTGTATAATAGTATTTAATAATGCAGACTATACATCCCACTTTGGGGCACAGAGGTCTTTTCTAGGACAGAGATCGTTATCGACCCTTGTATGTCCCCACTGCTGGGGCACGGGTCTCTTCCTGCATTACGAATTTTATTTTTGAAAGAACAAGTTCGACTAGTCTGGCCATATACATTCGTGTTTTGTTTTCGTTTTCCTAATCTTCTTCTTCTTCAGGCTATATTAGTCCACTGCTGGACACAGCCCTCCCCTAATGCGTAATACTAATTCGTAATTTCGTGAGTCTAGCGCAGACGTTAGTTTTTTCTTCATTCGGAATTTTGCTGCCAGTGCTGATGGTGCTAGAATCATAGCGCGATTTTGAATAGAAATTTCCGAACTTGTGCGGCGGCCTGTAAATAATGTAGGCAAGCGTTGCGTTCCGCATGACGTTATTAGGTTTTTTCTGGAAGCTTTCTCCGAACCCGCCGGCTGAAATTCGAAAGTAGTGAGGCAATATTTCCGTACGGAAAAAACGTATGTATGCGGTAGTAAATTCATTTTATATAGATTTGAGCATTCGTTCATTAAGTATTCATGACCCCGAATAGGAAAAAGAATGCGGAAAACGTGTGTGGAAACGTATTTATGCAGCTGGCCTTAAAGAGAAATACTTAACTGAGTGCTCTCCATCTTGACCTGTCGTTTGCTGTGTAGACGACCAGTTAATACTTACACTTAGTGTATGGACCACAAGGTAAACTACCTGGTTAAATTTTGTTTGCTTGGTGATCTAGCTACTGATATAGCGTGGCGTGCCTCGAGGTCTATTCCTCTCCAGTTTGTCCGTCATTATATTATATTCCAGGCTATTAGCTTGACGCACGTAGTGCCCAAAGAAGCACAAAAATACGTTACCACTCGCCTAAAGAGAAGGAAACCATTGTGAGAAGACCTAAGCGACTGAGGCGTGCATGTGCACATACTCAGCACTGAGATCGCTAATCCGCAGTGGACTCACGTAATGATATAGTCCTTGTTCTTTCTCTGGGAAAAAGCCTGTGCCTTACAGTACTTATTATTTTTATTTTATTAGAAAACCTAACAGCCTATCACTAACACAATAGATTACATGCACAACAACAGAAAGCCAACAAAAAGTTTTCACAAATAGCCATACAAAGCCATACTTCGTTTTCAATACAAAGGTTGTTGAAAGATCTTATAGCTCTGATAAAGTAAGAATTTTGTGTAAAGTTTGTGCGAGCCCAAAGAACAAATAATGACAGTCTTCGGCGAGACTGGGAACGTGAGAGGACGAGGAGATGAAGCTTAGCTTGATGAATTAGATGAGAGAAAGCTTAGATGAATGCAAGCGTAAAATATTGGGAAGAAGTCATGAATTATTCTTCATTGCAACGGTGAACAGTGCAACGACCCTCTTTATCGTATGCAGTGCGTGAGTTCAATCGCGAGATTAGAACTGACGAATTTGTGGTTACTTGTCAGACCCACATCACGATACTTAAGGACTTGGCGAGCAGTCAGCAACTCTACCATTAGAACGTGGTTACATTAAGCAGCGTACATTTATCGCGTTAACGTAATTATGCGCACCAAATCCTGTCGGAATCCTGACGTTTGCGATAGCAGTTAGCCTGGAATTTGACAGTTACAGGATTGGAATAGTTCACGATTTTGGTGCGCGTAATATAGTAGCAGGGCTCAAGATGCCGTATAAATTATTACAAAATAACATCCTACATAATCATCCCTTTGGCGTATCCGGCGCGGCGCGCTAATTTCATTCTAAGCCCTTCTCTGGGGCGTTGGGCAGTGAGCGGCAGCGACAGCGATCGCTTAGCTGACAGTTGCTGTTTGTGCACCCACGATCACGGTTTGTGATTTTCCAATTTGCTGTAGAAAGTGCGCTTTAACTTCTTACCAAAGACGCTGAATTAGCCACTTCTGTTTATTTATTTAGTTTTAGGAAAGCCATTGACATAATATAACTCAATACTATTTAAAAATATGAAACAGAACGTCATTAACAGACTTCAACTGATAGCCACAAACTATTAAAACTAACGATCAACTAAGATTAAGTCACCGCAAAAAGTAAACGAGTGTCAGTGACAAATAAATTAGGATGTAAGCATTTCAGAAGGAATAAAAATATGTAGCTAAGATTTATCTATAGTATAAAAATGAATCGCTGAATGTGTTGATAAGCGCAAATCTCGAGAACAGCTGAACCGATTTCGCTAATTCTTTTTTTAGAATATTCCTTGAAGTACGAGGACGCTTCTTACGGGGAGAAAAATTTAAAAAAAATAAAGTATCGACTGTCAGGCGGTACGCTGGGTGAGCTAGTACATACATACCTAATGAAAAGAGAACCCACTCACTCACTCCTAAAAAAGTTCGAAGTTGGCGGTCGCCTAACTGCTGCAATACTGTCGCTATCAATATCAATACTATACTGCCATTAATCTGAAAGCGTTTTGAGAAAAACGTGCACGAACGTATACGAGCTATTTTTTTATTTTTTTTGTGTAGCCTATAAATGTCTCACTGCAGGGCGCAGGCTCTCTCTCTGTTAGAGAGTATAAGCTTAATTACCACGCGTGCCCACCGAGGATTGGCAATTTCAAGCGCTGAGGTATTTGAACACCTCCACTGAAGATTCTACCACTAACGGTGAAGGAGAACTTCAACGGTAACGGTAACGTACCGCTAAAATTCATATCCTCGACTACGCATCCGTGCCGAAAGAATCGACTGTACCAAAAGAATTTTGGGCAATTGACTTGCCCACGTATAACGTAACGTTCAGAACACCGACGTGCCGATTGCCGCGTCCGCACCGTTCGTGCCGAATCAGATGACGTCATCGGAATTCGTCTAGAAATTCGAATCCTTTCAAATTTTCCAGAAGCCCGAACGAAAACGGTTTCGAACGAAAAATTGATTAGAATTCTTTTCCTCTGACCAATAAAAATATAAATGCCTTCATCATCATCATCAAATCATTATGTCCCCACCAAGGGGGCACGGGTCTCTTCACTGAGAAAGGTATAGGCCACCACGGGGGCTAAGTTCGGATTGGTGGAGGCTTGCAAGACTAGTGGCTGATCTTACTGTCAGAAATTTTCAAGCCGCCCTGAAGCCCCTGATTTGGCTTGACGTCTACCATCTATTGACGGCAGCCGGCACCAACTGCTTAGCGTGCGTTGCAAAGCACGGAACCGCTCGGAAAAATGGCACTAGCGTTAGTCATAGACGGTTTACCCCTCTAAGCACTGAACGCGCCCTGTATTGCATAACCTTCGTGATCGTTTAAGATCACTCAGGCAAGGGCTGCGAGCGATGTCTTGTTATAAATGCTTCATCACAAGACAAATAAGTGTGAAAAGTAATTCAGTTAACTTCATGATAATTTTCAAATAGTAAGGTATATTTTGCGCTTCCCACGCTCGCTTGTCGCTCGCAACGCTATCCAAGCTCTAAGCCCGCCAAATCTCAGCGGGTTGGTGGAACGATGAATTATGCAGATGTTTGCTGAAACGCAATAACACATAGCATCAGATGCTAGGCAGGGGCAGCTCGACCAAAGTTGTTCAATTTCCAGCTTTTACAACGTGCTTGACAGTCTCATCAATACAAATAACTGACTACGGGACCAGCTCTGAAATATAGACAAACTTTGTATTTAAAGTTGTTTGTGTAGATATTATTCAACAGTATCGCTTAGAGTACGTGCTCTAAACGATACTTACTCAAGTATTCACGTAGTAAGATGACGACGACGCCCGTAGTCCAACTTTTTGTAGTATATTCATTATAGTATTTTCTAAGGTTAACACGAGCACTAGACATAATTAAAACTGTTTCTATACGGATTTATGCTCGTTTATTACATTTTTACAATTTTCCAACGTTTCAGCACTTTTACAGGTGCCGTGGTCTCGGATGACTGAGGTGGTAGGCGTCTTTTTGAAAGCATTAACGGTTAGTTTACTAACCTCGGCAAAAATTACAAAAGTTAATTATGAAGTTACGTTCCAAAATAGGTAAATCAATTATTTTATATAAAAACGTTGAAACGTTGGAAAATTGTAAAAATGTAAAAAACGAGCATAAATCCGTATAGAAACAGTTTTAATTAGTATATTTATTTCAGTACGTTATACAGTGATACTCGATACATAAGTTCTTCAACAACATCACTTAGCGTTTACATGGACGCATTTCGGGACTTATGAGTGGACTCAAAGTCGTACTTAAACATACATAAATTCACGCCTATATCCCAGAGGGTATGGTGGTATTTATACCAAACCATTTTATAAAACCACTCAGTCCCCTTGACGACTCTATAAAATGCAGAGCACTATAGATTGAAGTCTACTTCATCGACAATGTTGCCTACTAACCATTCAATAAAATTGAGAAGTTTAAACTTTTGCCTTCTATAACTTCCACACAATAGAAACACTGTCCTTGTTGCAAACCAGGATACCCTGTGCTAGGGTAATGGATAAACAAGATAACCAGGCAAGGACGTCACAAACAGGGAAATAGTATTTCTTAATGATTCGCGATACTCGTACATAGTTATATATTAAACGGGTCAAATCTCGATTATTTATTAGGTAAAACGTAATTACCTCATTTCCCGACGTTTCGGCAACGTTACATTTGCTACCCACAATAATTGACTGTACTCGCCACTTCAGTCCACCCGAGACCACGGCAACTGTAACGCTGCCGAAACGTCGGGAAATAAGGTAATTACTTTTTACCTAATAAATAATCGCGATTTGACCCGTTTAATATATAACAGGGAAATACACCCAAACAGAGGCCATTTAAGCAAATGTACGCCGCCCCCCAGTATGAATCGAACCCACGACCCCCGACATGGTAATCAAACGCTAGAACAACGAAGCAGTCATCAATCATCAAATACCTAACTGAGAAATTGTTTTCAGGTTTTGCGTTACTTCAATATCACGATGTAATTCGTTTATTAAAATCGCCCCTTCCTCAGTCCAATTCCACTAAAGCTGGCACAACAAAAAATAAACACAATTTCGTTTAGCTGTTTTTGTTCTTCTTTTCTTACATACTTAGCGTTGTTATTAGATTTTTTAACCAATTAATTACGTAGACCGACATTGTACAGTTGCCAACATGCTAAATCTTCCCAGTTTTGAGTTTGTGAGATAAGATATGATAAGATAAGAATATTCTATAATGTACACTTTAAAAAATAACAAATACAAAACAATTACAAATGCAAATAGTACAACTGGCGGCCTTATTGCTAAAAGCCATTTCTTCCAGACAACCTTACGATGGAAAGTCGGTGAAGGAAATTAGAAAGACGGGTAGCCAGTGCAAATTTGAATATTGATACATCGATGTCAACCCTTGTATGTTCCCAGTGCTGGGGCATGGGTCTCTTCCTGCATCGCAGGAAGGTCAGGCCTAATCCACCACGGGGGCCAAGTCCGTATGTGTTGATTCATACTTATACTTAACTTACTTGATGGGAGATTTGACATTTATTTGTTACGACCCTTCCTACGCTTAAAGAACTAAAACGAGCGTTTTTTGAGAATAGTCTCGCATAACGAGACTACAACTTGAATGTTATGCATGTTGAGTTCATTAAAAAATATTTCAATAGGAATAATTCTAACTGCCGCACTCAGCGACGTCCATTAAATTTAATGTTTATTTAAATTTAATTATATTTCACTTATTATCAATGAAACAGAAAATGACAACAGCATACTTAACGGAGTTACCCGCAACCTCTGGCTATCCGTGCCAGCGCTCTACCAATTGAGCTCAATTGGTAGAGCGCTGGCACGGATAGCCAGAGGTTGCGGGTTCGAATCCCGGCATGGGTGAAATTTTTGGCCTCTAAATAGGTTTTTTAATTTGTCCTTAGCACGGCTTAGTGCATTAAAAATAACAATAGTACCTATACTTAACGGAGATTAACTTTTAATTGACGTTTCTGAGTGCGGCGGTTCTTCTTCTTCTTTAGGCTATATAATGTAGGCCACTGCTGGACATAGCCCTCCACTAATGAGCGCCATAGCGCCCTGTCTTCAGCTTGCCGCATCCAGCATCTACTGGCAGTTTTTCGCAGATCGTCATCCCACCTTGTCGGAGGGCGTCCTACACTACGTTTGCCGAGTCGCGGTCTCCACTCAAGAGCACGTTTACTCCAACGGTTGTCGTTTCTTCGCGAGATATGGCCAGCCCACTGCCACTTCAGCACGCTAATTCTCTGAGCTATGTCGATGACTTTGGTTCTCTGCGGCGGTTAATGTTAATGTTTTTTAAGTTCCCGTCGTACGAGAACATTTTCCACCGCCCATCTCTACCTATGACATGAATGATTACGTGACAGACGGACGAGGTCAAATTAATTTATTTATTTATTTCTTATCTATGGAAAACCAACAGCTGATAAACAACATATAAAACTTATAAACTAGTTAGTGAGCGATTTTCAGGTTTTCACCTATAGCAACAGACTGCTAGATTTCAAACAATAATAGCAACACAATAGGTACATTAAGCATGTACCGCAATATGTTAGATGGAAATAGGTAACCATGATTATCAGTTTTTTTTTACATTGCATGAAATAAGTATTTAGTCAAAAACGTCATAAATGTCATAAGTATGGAAGTTATATTCGACACTCGAACAGATACATCATAATAAAAACGAGACTGTGAGCGCGACCCTGTTATACTTACAGAGAGTAATAAAATCTCTTTTTATACATTCAGATAGGACAGAGGTTCCACCCGTCAATGGGCAACAATTTTACTTTTTTATATAGCCTATAATACGTCCTACTGCAGGGCACACGCTTTCTGTCAGATAGATATTATGAGCTTACGCTTAAACTTTCGATTTATAAGGTCCGGTGATTACGTTTTACCTAAAGAATAATAAGCGCGGTGGTAGCTCAGTGGGTAGAACCATGGACTGGCAAGCGAGAGCCCCAGGTTCGATCCCGAGTGCGGGCATGTACCAATGACTTTGTTTAATTTCAAAGTTACGTACATTTGCGAATTTGTATTCGCAATACCACACGCTAACGGTGAAGGAAAACATCGTGAGGAAACCCGCGGGTTGGTTGGCTCCGCACGTATTGACTAGTCTTTCCTGTGGGCTAGGCCGACTAAGCTGTCAGGATGGTATAGGTGCTGGGCAAGCCTACACCATCTATAAAACCATGTCCCAGGCACTACAGCGTCGGAGTGGTCCCTTCACCCATCTAGTGTGAGTAAAGATACCACTGGAAGCTGTATAAATCATCTCATTAAGTAGATGCGAAAAAAATTAATTAAAGAATAATCGCGATTGGACCCGTTTAATATATAACTATATAAAAATGCTAGTCTGGAGACCTAGAGACGGGCGCAGAAGTGTAGGCAGGGAACTAATGAGATGGACTGACGGCCTGGTAATGGTGGCAGGAAAATACTGGGTCCGGAAAATCCATGACCGAAATGAATGGCGTGCATTAGAAGAGACAAACACTAAACATTTGGGGGCGTAGGTTGAAGAAGATTAGTTGCCAACAGGTGCCTCATATTAAAACAACTTCACAAATGTACGTAACTTAGAAAACAAAGTCATTGATAGAGACTTTTTTATGTACAATAATGCGGAGGCGGAGTGCCGCTAGATGCGGGCGGCACAAGACCGGGAAGTTTCGAAAACCATGAGGCCTATGTGATCGTCAAATGGCTGATGATGATGTACAATAAAGTGTTCTCTATGTATCTTAATATATATAGATATCACATCACACTAATATTATCGAGGCGAAAGTTTGTGAGTGTGTATGTTTGTTACTTCTTCACGTTTAAACGGCTGGAGTGATTTTAATACAATTTGGTGTAGAGTTAGCTGACAACCTGCATTAACACATAGACCACGTTTTACTCCGGGAAAATATCTTATGGGAAAATCGATAAACCACGGGTAACACCGCGGGGCACAGCTAGAATATTCTTTCAGTATACTTTAAGGCTGCCTTAAAATCTCTATATATATACAACAAGAGGATGTCGTTCCACCCGTCGTAGGTTAACAAAAATCTTCGGCCGACTGTACTTCTCCAGCCAGAACGTTCTGAAACAACCGAGGTCTGTTGACTATTCGAGCCCAAGCCCCATTCAGTCTCCGAGATTTCGTTTGACATTTAATAAGCAATCAGCGCAAATTAATTCGGCAGGCACTTTTCGCCCCGAAACGAAATTTAATTAATCGCCTCAGCCTCAGATTCTTGTTTTCTCATGAACTTGTGAGCGTTTACGACGTCGTCGGCATTTCCCCTGTAACACTTACATTTCAATTACTTGGTTAGAATGCGTACACAATGTGTATAGTATAGTACCTACTCAGTATTCTTACATTCTTCTTCTTCGTCATATCCTCATGACTGGGTACTGAGGAACTCAGGCTTACTCACAATGTTTCTCTTCACAGTTAGCAAGTGGTATTGCTACTGTAACTTCACAAATGTACATAACTTTGAAAACAAAGTAATTGGTACGTGACCGCTCTGCGTCTCGAAACTGAGTCTCCCGCTTCTGAGTCCACTGTTCTACCCACTGAGCTACCGCCCGAAGTACTTAATAATCTATATTGTAAATTATTTATTTACTGCGAAAGAGTCTGGTTTGTTTCATGTTCGGTGAGTGTGCATGTAGTAGTGTTCTTGCAATAAAACAGACCGTTTATAATGCGGTGCAAGATATGAGAGTTAAGAACACCCTGTTGGGTTCCTTAGTCAACGAGGAACCCTTATAGTCGCTATTACCGTGCGTATGTCTGTCTATCCGCGGCCTAGCTCAGAGACCACTTGTACGAGAAAACTGAAACGGTAGAGTAAAATTTTACAACAAAAAATGTTTTATGGCGCCTATAATACCCATACTCATCCCTAAGTTCGATATCAACCCTCGTATGTCCCCACTGCTGGTGCATGGGTCTCTTCCTGCATCGCAGGAAGATAAGGCCATACTCCACTACGGGGGCCAAGTCCACCCTAGGCACCAATACCTAAATTAGGGGTGCGATTTTGTCTCGCCTGCACCATAGTGTAAGATATATTTAGATTAGACGTTTAATATTATTATGGGATCTAGCAAGATCATTTCTTGATTTATAGTTTCTTTTGCCAAATATGAAGCTTTAAAGCGCAATGTTTTGTACAAGTAGGGCGTCTCTTTCCTTTCTCTAGTCTACACGGTAGACTGTAAAAACGTAAACAAAATCTGGGAAGTAACACATGCAATGAACTTAACAGGAACACTATGAGCGTTAAACAGGATTTACTAGTTAACGAGTAATAGACGACCGACTTATAAAAGGAAAACTCCGTACAAAATCCATTGAACTCCGTACAAATTACTTTCATGAAGTTGTTAGTTCTATAAAGCAGGTATAGCCCCCTCTTTATGCGGGACGCATGTGGCGCAACATGCACTAGGTCGTTTTTTTACATTGAATGTATCTCAATACTCGTATCAACCCTTGTTTGTCCCCACTGCTGGGGCACGGTTTTCTTCATGCATCGCACGAAGGTTAGGCTATACTCCACAGCGGGGGCCAAGTCCGGGTTGGTGGAGAATTGTAAAGCAGTGGTGAAGCTTACTGTCAGAAGTTGTCAACCCGGCCATAAGGCCTCCTACATGGCATAACAACTGCTATTGCATGACAACCGGCACCAAAGGCAGGCAACGAATGCATCGCACCGCCGGGCAAACACCTCCTGCTGCTTTTGACGTCAACCTGTCCTTAGCCACCTGTAACTAACTAGCCCTCCTGTTATGTAAGTGTCTACTGTTGGCGACAGTAGACGCTTGCGAATGAGGGTGGATCGAAAACAAGGATAGTGCTAACAGAATCCATTAGTCTGAAACTCGCTTGCATTAGTCAGCGGCTATACAGAAGGGGCGCGGAAAAGACACGGCAAAGACGCGCTAAGGATATTTTATTCAAAGGGCCAGTTTCTGAATTGAGAATTTCGCTAAGTTAATACTAAACTGTAGTGCTGTCTCTCCGAATTTCGAATCGAAGAGCGCGATAGAATGTTACTCAATACTGAGAGAAATTGTCAATTTAGAAACCGGCCCAAAATTTACTGAAGAGTCGGTCGAAGCTCACACAGAAGAGACGAAGGGGCGAAGGCACAATTTTTAGACAAGTCGCGTCTTTTCCGGGTCCCTCTACCACGTTCCTCCTGTATGGCCGCTGGCTTATAGATACAAATAGTTTATTTCATAAAATAGTTTTTAATCAACAATACCATTGAATGTTTTAGTAACTTAGCTGTAAGAACCAACCGCTGACATTTTTATAATAAGTGGCAAGCTTCTGTTGCTGAAGTAGGCAGAGCCGCAGTGCCTCACACCACGGGTAGGAATGGTACGATCAAAATAGGGTTAGGCGATAACAATTTACTAGTATTTGTAATCTTTCCAATTATGTTGTAAGAAAAAAAAACACACGTTAAGACGATAATATAGCTTCACATTCAGGCACTATTTTAAAGTAGAAACACTACGATTACGATATGGGCGCGTAAAAAAGGAACCGGCTTTAACGACGTCTGCACCGAGATGAGCGAACGGGGCCGGAAGTAAACTTTAGTACAACATGCGGTCCTCACCATTTCTGGGCAGAAGTGCCAGTGTTCAGGGTTCTAAAACATTCCACGATAGAAGCTTCTAGACTACCTGCCACCGATTGTAGAGGGGAAGCGACACACCAAAAAATCGAGCAAATCGAGCGAAAATCATGAAAATCGAGCAGCATCACCTAGTATTGAGCTACGACAAAAACTCATAAAGGTAGACATGACGGCTACGGCGACGGTTTTCGACCATTTAATTTAATACATAGGCTACAGAAGTTACACTAGATGATATACAAATGGCGGCCTAATTGCTAATAGCAACTGAGTGGATAAGACGGTCGTACTGTTCTCTGCATACCCCTCTTAGATGAAGCAATGAGTATAAGTAATGTAGCCTAGTATTTGATAGTCTTATGTTAGATTTCAGGGTGCAAAGAATGTAAACTAACTTAACTGAATACATCTAGTGGGTACTAGAACCTATACATTTCATAACATAAAGTGTTAAATCGATTTCGCTTCCACCGACCTACTTCCCATTAAAAGGCATTTGTGTGGGTGATAATTACTGACTTACAAGCCACTTGTCGGCAGTTTTGCTGTGCTGTAAATCACCTTTGCTATAAGGTCTAATTTTGCATTGTATTCTTGTTATTTTTTAGGATTTCGTGCCTCAAAAGAAAAAAAAACGGATCACTTCGTTGTCCGCCCGTCTGACCATCTGTCTTTCTAAAAAAACCTATTTAGGGGCTAAAAATTTCAAGATTCGAACCCGCGACCTCTGGCTATCCGTGCCAGCGCTCTTTCCAACTGAGCTAATGGGCGACTCTTAGCACGCACCTTAACTCTTTAACCCTTAGCACGGGTTAGTGCACTAAAAAAAAAGAATACCCTTAGTGCCTTTTCACGTGCACCCGGCCGCCGTCCGGTCGCCGGGCCGGGTAAAGTAGTAATGTATGAGTTCTGCTCGCCAGCCACGGCCGGTCGTTGTGCATGTGAAATCTGTCATTGGAGCTCATACATTACCACTTTACCCGGCTCGGCGACCGGACGGCGGCCGGGTGCATGTGAAAAGGCACTTTATCTCGGAGACGCGTGGTATCGAGCTGAAATTAAAACCGTATACTCCAGAGTCCCGTGAAGTTGTGATAAAATCAATCTTCGTTAACGCATAAAAACGTAGGTACAGCCGTTTATGGCGTAAAAAAGCATAATCTGGCAAGTAATATCGTCTTATATGACAGATACAGGAAATATAATTAAATCATACAAAATCGTCTTTGAAATAAGGGAAAAGCTCGGAAAAAACTAAGAGACTCAATTCCTAACAATTTATAATAATAATATAAGTACCTACTTACAAATTTATACTGAATCCGTAAAAACATAACATTTACATACAGGCACATACATTGCATCTTGCCTCCCGCTAGGATACCCTGTGTCGTGGGAACCAGAAACAACGACGTCACAAACATGTAAAGCCTGGGTTTTTTTTTTCGAACCCGGGACCTCTTGCATGGTAAAAAAGTCGTCGTGTAAAAAAAGTGTAAACGTAAAAATCAACCAGTTAAAATTTTACACATTATATATACGCTTAAGCCGTTAAGCCATATCCGAGGCCTTATGGGCGGCTGGATAACTTCTGACAGTAGGTAAGGCCCGCCACTGTCTTACAATCCTCCACCAACCCGGACTTGGCCTCTGTGATGAAGTATAGCCTAACCCTCCTGCGATGCAGGAAGAGACCTGTGCCCCAGTTTTTTTGAAACAACAATGTACTAACTAAACCTTGTACATTGCGTTACACATACTCACGCCTATATCCCGGTGTAGATGGAGTCTACCAGGATTGTACATTACTCTAGCCACAATTGACTGGGTTGACTGGTAGAAAAGGAGGGCGTAATGCAATTAGCGTTAAGTCCTCCCTTTGTACACTATCCTTTGTGGAATAAAGAATTAATAATAATAATCCTGACAGACCTCCTTTACCTCGACGTTCATGCACGCATGCCGCCGGTTTTGGGTACTTTTCATTTTGCCCTTTGCACAGCATTCCATTTTTGGTTGAAGTATGTTAGCCCGGGACATTCCTTACCGGACCTTCTACCCACATTCGCACGAAGTCTTTGACGGCTACAAATTCTGAAAATAAAAGCAGGCACCGGAATAAAATGATTGGTTAAGTCAATGTACAATAAGAAAGATAAAAACATTAGCATCTGTGGCAACAATAATACATCATAATATATTTCGTGCGGCGTACTAGCATTTGATTTACGTCTTGTATTATTTTTACACGAGTCTCGGTTGGTTCATAAAAATTGTATTAAAACAAATAAACAAACGCGTCATTGGCGTAATTCCAAGGGA
This sequence comes from Yponomeuta sedellus, assembly GCA_934045075.1. NCBI lineage: Eukaryota > Metazoa > Arthropoda > Insecta > Lepidoptera > Yponomeutidae > Yponomeuta > Yponomeuta sedellus. The sequence continues at coordinate 16,044,256 of OW203732.1, read as the reverse complement.
AAACTTCCAGCGATATGCCACGGGATTCGATGCTGTAATATTTTTAATATGTAGCCTCCGTCGCACAAAAAATTGCGTTTAACTTGTTCGGATGACAGCCATAAGCTTAAAACTTCAATCTTAGATTTACTCATTTCTATTAAGTAAAAGTTTCATCATCATCATCATTCAGCCACAAGAAGTCCACTGCTGGATATAGGCCTCCTCTATCGATTTCCAAAAAGACCGGTTGGAAGCGGCGTGCATCCAGCCTGCCACTTGGATGAGGTCTTAATTCCATCCTGTGGTTGGTTGTCCTAAAAGATTAGACAACAAAAATTTGCAGAACTTTTCAAATCAAATATTTGGTTCACTTTCTTTATGTAGCCTACAAATGTCGCACTGCAGAGCACTCTTCTCTCAGAGAGAAATTATGGGCTTAGTTATCACCCGTGGCCACGGCAGGTTGGCAATTTCAAGCGCGTATGTGAATACATCAAGGACTCAGTATTCCACACGTAGTTCTCCTTCACCATCAGCGAGTGGGATTGCTACTAAACCTTCGCAAATGTACGTAACTTAGAAAATAAAGTCATTGGTACATGCTGGGGTTTGAACCCACGCCCTCCCGAATGTTAATTAAGCCTAAAGCACAAGTCTTTTCTCTCTGAGAGCTACATAAAAAAAGTTTCACCGAACCTTGTTGCCACACCATGTATTACACGAGTATTTTCGTTTTTAAACGTATTTTGTTAGTAAAAACTATTGTTATTGTATTACTTTAAATATTAATATTAAGTACTTACATAGGTACATGCAACCTTTTACTACTTGGTATCAATATCAATTGCGATTTTATTTACTAGCTGACCCAGAGAACTTCGTTCCGCCTAACAGTCGATTCTTTATTTATTCTCTTATTTTTCTCTCCGTAAGAACCATCCTAATAAAAAAAAAAAAAGAATCATTCCCGTACTTCAAGGAATATTTTAAAAAAATAATTAGCAAAATCGGTTCAGCTGTTCTCGAGATTTGCGCTTACCAATACATTCAGCGATTCATTTTTATATTATAGAAAAATGTACATGCATCTACCTATTATCATACAGGCTTTAGCTTAGTATAAGGGCCAGCAAACACCATTGTACATTTCTTTCTATTACTGATCAAGGCTTGTTTAGTTATATTAATGATGGATGAGCATGCAATTATAATTTAATAGATAAATAGTTTAAGTGATGTACAAACCCACATTATGCTTTTGAACAATAAACAATTTTTTTATTTTTTTATTTTTTATTATAACTACTTTTACTGATACTATACTTTTACTGTACAGAAGTCAGTTTTTATTTTTCATTTTAATTTTTTTTATGATATTATTTACTATATTTACGAACAAACGAATGAACGAAGCTATACGAATCTATGCCTTGCTTACCTTTAACATTCCTTGAGAACCGATGACTACATAAATGTCTACCTACATTTTGTATGTACCTAGATGTGTATTATGAGTCATTTCACACTTTTCATCCGAGCAAAGCCGGGTTTTCATCTAGTTTATTCATATTGACGCAGTTCACCTTGACCTAGCCCAAGAATCAGAAATAGTGAATCACAACACAATTCCCCTCGAAGATTAATCTCGCGAATTTTTTTACGATCCCGCATCGTGTCATCATGAAACGGAACTTGCCTTTCAATAGACAGACACGACCTTGGATAGTTTCCACGATACTCTGGGATATCACACTATTTTGTAGAGTAATGCTCTAATCTTTTTTTTTGGCACTGGTACAGTCGAGCAGATAGAGCTTTGAAGAAAATTTTACTAGGTAAATTACATGTGAAATTGTGAAGTCTATGTCAAGTGATTAAAATTGTGTAAATTGGCAGCTTACGAATCTAATAAATAATCTATTAACGAAGCGCTCGTGGCCTAGTCGAACCGTATGATTGGAATTAATAATCACTTAGCAACAACAGGCGCGGTCAGGTGCAGGATAGGCAACCGTCCCGTGGCTACCGCTAGTGGTATCTTTTTCAAGCTCTTCCGTGCTTCGCAAGGCACGTCAAGCCGTTGCTGCCGGCTGTTATGTAATGGCAGACGTTAAGCCACGTCACAGGCCTTATGGGCGGCTTGATATCTTCTGACAGTAAGGTGAAACTTGGGGGTTTTCTACTCATCAATACAATTTTTATCATAGATGTACTGAAAAAGTAATGATAACTTTTTTGAAAAGAATCAATATGAAGTTTCTTTGTTAGTTATTTTTATTCACAAACAACATGACGAATTGCAATGCACCTTTACCAACACCTTTAGAGGACAAAAAATTATATTTGATTGTGTTTAGGAAATAAACTTATCGAAAAGAAATTACACCCTAGAGAATAGTCACTAAGTAAGACAAGCCACTAGTCTTGCAAGCCTCCACCAATCCGTACTTGGCCCCTTTGGTGGAGTATGGCCTATACCTTCCTTAGAGAAGAGACCCGTGCCTCTCGGTGGGGACATGACGGGTTGACGAAAAAGAGAATAGTTTGTATGAAAAGATTTTGAGGAGAGGCTATAATTTATTTTTATTATTATCAGTTGTAAGCACGAGTACACCTCAATTTGTGTCCTCTAAATATATTAGTAGAGTGTCATTGTGATTAAGCATGTCGTTTATGAATTAAAACTAAACTATAATTTACGGAAATTGGTCCTTGGGGGATTAGATTAGAAAAATCTTTATTGCACAATAAGCATATTTGTACAAAGGCGAGCTTAATACTGTTGGGTCTAGTGGCTCTACCTGCCTATCACCAAACTATATAGTCTCAGAGGGTTACGTGGACATGAAATTAAAGGTCAATTTACTGCAACGGATATACGACTTTTTTATTGTCCACACACACGGAAAATACACTTTACATAATTCGGACACAACTGTAAGCGGAGCGGTGGTACGCGACTAGCGTCGCTACAACATGAAGAAACTGATTACTCGGCAAAACTGTGCGTGCGCAGACGCCACAATACTAATGAGTATTTTCTTCCAGCTAACCTTGGGTTGTGTGGACTTTTAAGTAAACATTTTGTCTTTATAATAACTAGCTGTGCCCCGCGGTGTTATCCGCGGTTTTTCGATTTTTTTATGGGAATAAGATATGTTCCCGCAATAAAACGTAGCCTATGTGTTAATCCAGGGTGTCAGCTAACTCCATACCAAATTTTATTAAAATCGCTCCAGCCGTTTAGACGTGAAGAAGTAACAAACATACACACTCACAAACTTTCGCCTTTATAACATTAGTGTGATGTGATGAAAATATTGTGGGCAGCGGTGGGCTGATGATGATGATGATGATGATGATGAAAATATTTAACTTGAAAAGTTCTGCAAATTTTTGTTGGGGCACGGGTCTCTGCCTGCATCACAGGAAGGTTAGGCCATACTCCACCACGGGAGCCAAGTCCGGGTTGGTGGAGGATTGTAAGACAGTGGCGAGCCTTACTGTCAGAAGTTATCAAGCCCCCCATAAGGTCTCTGACATGTCTTAACGACTGCTATTACATGACAGCCGGCACCAAAGGCTCAACGTGCCTTGCGAAGCTCGGAAGCGCTCGGAAAAAATGCCACTAGCGGTAGTCCGGGATGGTCACCCATTCTGCACCTGACCGCGCCTGTTGTTGCTTAACTCAAGTGATTGATTCCAATCACTCGGTTCGGCTAGGCCACGAGCGCTTCTACTTAATAGAAATGAGTAAATCTAAGTTTCAATTTGTAAGCCCATCGCTGTCATCCGAACAAGTTAAACGCTAATTTTCCCGACTCACTTGCCCTACCTCGGTTTGCGGTTGTACCGACAACAACGAGAAATGCAAATGAAAACCTTGCGAACAAACAAGGTATGAATAATTTTCACACAACTAGTTGTGTACTTTGGGACAAAGCAGGGTAACAAAGATTAACAAAGTGGACGCGCTTAAGGGCGTTAACGAAACTTTATTTTAGGTAGATAGATACATAAATTATAATTTACATTTTTCAGTCAGCCTGTATACGTCCCACGGCAGGGCATAAGTTTACTCTCAGAAAGAGAGAGATAATGGACCTAATTACCACTCATGCCCGCGGCGCATTGGCTTTGAAGCTAAGAACATCTCAGACACTCGGGTTTCCTCATGACTTTTTCCTTCACTGTAAGCAAGTGGTATTACTACTTATAAGTTCGTAAATGTGCATAGCTTAAGCCCTAACCTTCATGCAATGCAAGAATTGACCCGTGCCCCAGCAGTGGGGATATACAAAGGGTTGATATCGATCGATTGTTGGTTAATTTTAAACCAACAAAAAATCTTGAATTAAATGACATAAAATAAACGGGGTTGGCGTGAAAGCGAAGAGGAATATGTCCAACAGTGGGCTCTATTTATGGGCTGATTAGATAGTTAGAAAAAAAATCTTGGGTCTTTATGCCAGTACTACGAGTACTAAATACTATTACTATACTTAGGAAAGTATAGGCCAAAGGACAATCCGGACTTGGCCTCCACCACGGGGGCAAGTCCGGATTGGTGGAGGCTTGCAAGACTAGTGGCTGGCCTTACTGTAAGAAATTTTCGTTTTTGTCCTTTGTGATCGTTTAAGATCACTCCGGCAGCCAGGACTACGAGCCGTTATTGCACGACGAAATTAAATAGGACATTACATAAGAAATTACATATACAAAAGCAAGATTATCTCTGTAAGAGATTTCTTCCAGCAAACCTTGGAGTAGGTACAACACATTTGTTTCGTAATAATATTTCTGGTAAAACTAATTACTTATGGGCGACTTGATAACTTTTGACAGTAAGACTCGCCACTGTTTTACAATCCTAAACCAACCGGACTTGGCCCCCGTGGTGGAGTATGGCCTAACCTTCCTGAGATACAGGAAGAGACCCGTGCCCCAACAATGGGGACATACAAGGGTTGATATCGACCTATATACAGATATATACAAAAAAAACATGAAAATCTGTGAAGCCGTTTCGACGAGTTGATAACAAACACTGTGAAACGAGATTTTTTTATACATTAGATGTACTTTAAAATAGAGACTTCCAACTATAACCTATGGTCGTTATTAGATTCTACTAAAACACTCTTAAGAAGAAGTTAAAGGCGCGGCTTGAACTGAAGTTGAAATCCTGTTAGAAATTGGCTAGCCTTTTTAGTATCGAATCCGCTTTTACAAGACTGTAATATTTGAAATTGTTATTAATTACTTTTAATTTATATTGCGTATATTTACCATACTCAAGTCGGCTTTGAATTTTTTTTTTTTCCATTCTTTTACTTTAGTTTTATACTAGGGATCGTACCCAGATCCTCCGTTTAAGAATCTTGACACAATGCCAAGCTATCAAGCTATTGAACTATCGAGAATTCAATATATCTTCAACTTTGTCAACAGACTGGCCAACTTCTCAAAGGCTTTTTTATAAGACCGGTATTATATACTATCTAGTATTAAGCTCGCCTTTGTACAAATTATGTTTTTAGTGCAATAAAGAATTTTTCATCATTTTTATCATCATTATTTATGTGAGAGTCATAATTTTGAAACTAATTTCCATTGGTCCAAAAATAATGCGACGTTTCTCCAACATTATTCATTAATCCTTCTAAACATTCTTTTTTCTTACTGTTAATCACCCGTACGCACACATCTACTCACTACACAAAGTAGGTACTTACACAATTATATGTTTCACTATGAAGTTAAGCTCAATATCCTCAACTGTAACTGGGGGTGTAATTCGGGTACAAGCATTGCCTATAATACACGTAATCAGAAAAAAGGGTCTCTGTAGTATCATCAATCAATATCAATAATAGTCTTACAACGTGTTGGAATTTGAAAAATGTAACATGATTATTACCACCTCCGACCAGGTGCGAAAAACTGCAGGCAGATGCTGGATGCGGCAAGCTAAAGATAGGGCGCTATGGCGCTCATTAGGGTAGGCCTATGTCCAGCAGTGGACTACATAATAAAGCCTGAAGAAGAAGACGAAAAATAAGAACATGATTATACCTACATAATAATATATGTAATATTATTATGTGAGTATAATCGTTTTTAAATTATTATTCATGATTATATTCTTTTTGTTGCAATAACCCGTGCCGAGTGCAGTTTAAAAAAATCATATAAAAATTTTAGATTATTAATCATAACCCACTAATTAATTATACTTTATTGCTAGCAAAAAACACCATATAGGAAATAACAAACAGGAAAATACATGTACAAAATCGAGATTGTGTTCATTAGCCATTATTTTTTTCCATTCATTTACTTATAGACAAAACAAATACGTCCAAGTAGATAGATAGGTATATATCGTCCGAAAGAAACTATGCGCGCACCATGCAGCAGCCAATTATTCCAATAATTCGGCCTTGACTGGAGTGGAGAGCGTTTTTGGACGCGTGCCGAGCCGTGGCTTGAACCCCGATAGCAGCCACCCTCGAGCCTTGACAGCATTCCAATGAAGTATCATCATCTTGCGGTCTTCTCACACTTCCCCCTGGGGAAAGTGGAGGGTCGGGGTCAGGGCGTGGCCCTCTTCCCGAGGGATCTACCGCTGTCCGCGGCTACGGACAGGTCAATGGGTGGCCTTCCAGGCGGTGGTCTTCACTGGGGGTCGCAGGTGGTCTTCTTTAGACCGAGTTGGCCGTGGACTCGACCAGGCTTCGGGGGACGGGCTTGGCGCGGCTGTCGGGCGGTCGCGCGTGCAGTGGCGCCAGCCCGCGCAGGTGCTGCAGCTGCGACCGGTCCGCACGCGCGAACATATCGGTCGCCAGCCGCGCCACGAAAGCGTCCAGCTCCTCCCACTTGAGGTCCCTCGCGATCGTCGCATTCCTCACGTAGCGAGGTGCGCCGACGATGGTGCGTAGGGAGAGGTTCTCCTGGGCTCGAAGCCGCTTCTTATTCGACTCCGAGACAAGCGCGAACCATGCCGGCGCAGCGTACGTGAGGCGGGGCCTGACATAGGTCTTGTAGACCCCGAGCTTCGCTCGCAGAGGGAGGCGGGAGGTGAAGATTGGACGCAGCTTCGCGCGCGCCACCTTCACCTGGTTGACGACTGCGCCGACGTGCGCAGCCATCGTTAGTCCACGGTCGATGGTGACCCCCAGGTATTTCACCTGGTTCTGCCACTCGATGACCCGCCCGTGCAGCTGGAGCGGCGGCGGCGGGTGGCAGCGGCCTGTCAGCATGGCCTGTGTCTTCCCGACATTGACCGACAAACGCCACTTCTTCAGCCAGTCGGGGAGAGCGTCGAGGGCACGCTGCATCTTGGTTGCAGCGTGCTTAGGTGACATGGACGACGCCAGGTAGGCGGCGTCGTCGGCGTATAGCGCCAATTGGACGCCCTCCGGGACTGGTATGTCGTCGGTGTATCGGGCGTAACAGGCCGGAGACAGGCAGCTTCCCTGGGGGACGCCGGCAAGGATGTGGCGCTCCTCGGACACGGCGTCCTCCACCGCCACTCTGAAACGGCGATCCGTCAGGAACGAGGCCACGACCGCGATGAGACGTTGAGGGGCAGCGGACGTCGACAGTTTGTACAGCAACCCCTCGTGCCATACCCTGTCAAACGCCTTCTCCATATCCAGGAGTACTGCAATGGTGCACTCCTTTTTGTTGAGGCGCACCGTCATGTCGTGCAGTACCCTGGTGAGCTGAAGCGTCGTCGAGTGCTCAGGCCGGAACCCGAACTGTTCCGGACGAGGCTGGACGTGCGGGAGCAGGTGATGCAGCAGGAGCTTTTCGAACACCTTCGAGAGGGTACTTAGCAGCGTGATAGGCCGGTAGCTTTCGGGCTTCTGTGGATTCTTGCCCGGCTTGGGCAAGAGGATGACCAGGCCAGTTTTCCACGTTTGTGGAAAGTGACCGGTGCGCAGGATGCCATTGAACAGGCGCGTCACGGCCGCAATTGAGCGTTGCGGGAGGTGCCGGAGCGCCGTGTTCGTTATGCGATCCTGGCCCGGTGCTTTCCTTGGCTTGGTGCGCTGGATCATCCGCTGCACTTGGCCGGGCGTGAAAACCACAGGGTCCTCAGCCGGGGCCATCGGTGCTGCGAAGTAGGCTCGAAGGTGTTGCTCGACTGCTGCGACGTGCTCCGTGTCGTTTGTGGGGTTCGGGATGAACGCCTTCTCAAGGCACTCGGCGAAGACTTCAGCTCGGTCTTGTGCCTTGAATCTTGGGTGGCCGTCGCTGCCCAGCAGCGGCCGAACAGGCGGGGGTTCGGTCGACAGCCGCTGGCATAGGCGATGAATGGAGGGGGTGTCATCGCCCACGGACTCGATGTGGCGCTCCCAAGATTCCTCGGCATTGGCATCTAGCTCCGCCGTCACTTTCATCGTCAGAGCGTTGAGGCGCGTCTTGAGCTGAGGGCAGCGGGAGAGCTGCCATTGCTTCCGGAGGCGGCGCTTTTCGCGAATGAGATCCATGATCCGAGCGGGCAGCCGAGTGGATTTCCCTCCGCTCGGAACAGTGCGCGAGGATGAGTCGAGCGCGCTCCGGATGCAGGCAGTCAGCTCGGACGTCAAGCACTCAACGTCTTCCGGTGCGGCGACGGGGCGGGATGGGGCTTCCGCCGCGAGGGTGGAGGCGAAAGAAGCCCAGTTAAAAAGTCGACGTGGCGCTGGCGGTGCAACCCTGGTCGGCAGATCGTCAAGGACGAGAAGAACCGGCCGGTGGTCCGAGGGGAGGTCAGCGAAAACCTCCTGGCGAGGCGGCGTCCGCAGTCCCTTGTAGACGACGACGTCGAGTACGTCCCCCGAGCCATCACAGATGTAGTGGGTGGGCTCGTCCGGACCCGCGACGTCGTAGTGGGACATCACGGAGTCGGCGAAGAGACGTCGTCCTTGGGCGTTAGTGGCCGATGAGTTCCACGCGGTATGCTTGGCGTTGAGGTCGCCGGCGACGATGGTCGGTGATGGCGACTCAAGGAGCCCCCGCAGGTCTCTAAAGTCGAACGCGGCATCTGGGGGTTTGTAGGCGGCATAGAGTCGCATCACTGTGCCGGCGACTTGTACCTCGATGCCGAGAGCGTACATTGACGCAAGCTCCCGGAACTCGATCGGCTGGTGGACGACCTTCCTCTTCACTATCACCGCCAGTCCTCGGAAAGCACGGTGTTCGGTCTTCTCGTCCTTGCGATAGACGACGTAGTTGGGGATGGTGAGTTTATCACCCTCCCCAAGCCAGGTCTCGCTGAGTAGCGCCACGTCGATGTCTTGCTCCCGGAGGAAGACCTGGAGCAGCCGCTTCTTCTTACGTAGCGACTGGGCATTCCAATGCACCACCCTCAGAGGCCTAGCGAATGTTACGGGCATTCGCCGGGCTTGGGGTGACGGGGGTTTGTGAGATCCCCATCTGCAGCGCCGCAAGGACCTCCATGAGGGCACTAACCGCACGCGTCAGTGCCTCATGGGAGGTCGGGAGTGCTGCGGCAGCTGCAGGTGCTGCTGTGGCTGCTGCTGTGGTCGCTGGTGGAGCGGCCGCTACCCCAGCCCGCCCAGCGGGCTAAATAGAAATGAAGTATCATTTCATATTGTTCGTATTTATAATAATACAGCCTATATAAGACCTAATGTAGGGCGCAGGGGCCCAATTATGCGCATCAAATCTCAAGCGATTCCAATCGTTCAGGATTTCATGCATGTAATGAAGAAGTAGCTAACACTGTTTCTATACGGATTTATGCTCGTTAATTACATTTTTACAATTTTCCGACGTTTCGGCACTTTTACAGGTGCCGTGTTCTCGGATGACTGAGGTGGTAGGTGGAAGAAGTAGGCCCTCTTTCAGAAAGAGAGAGATAGAGGGACTGAGAGACGGGGCAATAGAGGGAAAGAGAGAGAGAGAGAGAGAGAGAAAAAGAGAGAGAGAGGCTTTATCACCACACGCATGTATCGCGGATTAACAATTTAGTTCAAGATGTATATGCATACATATACTACCACCATCTGCCTGCGATTTCTTCAAGTCTCGCCAGAAACAAAGGTTTTTGGGAAGAAAATGCTTCCTTGTATGCCCTTGTTCATTCGTATTGTGGAAAAGTGCAATAAAGTACCTAAGTACCTAGTAAAATAAACTACATATATAAAAAATAAATACTGAAGCGCTCGTGCCCTAGTGGAACCGAGTGATTGAAATCAATCACTAAGGTTAAGTAACAACAGGCGCGGTCAGGTGCTGGATGGGTGACCACTACCGCTAGTGGCATTTTTGCCGAGCGCTTCTGTGCTTCGCAAGGCACGTTAAGCCGTTGGTGCCACCTGTCTTGTAATGGCAGTCTTTAAACCATGTTAGAGGCCCTATGGGCGGATTGATAACTGCTGATAGTAAGGCCCGCCACGACTTACAATCCTCCACCAACCCGGACTTAGCCCCCGTGGTGAAATATAGAATAACTTTTCTGCGATGCAGACAGAGACCAGTGCCCCGCAATGGGGACATACAAAGGGTTGATACCAAGAAAACAAATTCATTGGAACATGTCGGGATTCAAACCCAAGAATGTGGGGCAAGTATCCTATCGATCGCCCGGCCACGGTTTGCTGGGATTTATTTCCTTGACATTATTCATGAGTTGTCTTCGTTGCCGTGATGACAAGGACAGCCTTCCTTTTTTATTTTATTTTTTTTATTTTATTTATACAGTTAGGAGAATCATCAGCTTACAAAATTATGCTAGTAGAAGAAATAGGTTACTAAGAGCTAATAACAGATTCCCGCCTATAGATACAACGCAATCAAAAAATGTATGGACTTCATGCTTCGCGCTTCAATCACTTACAATGATATATTAAAATACTTAACTATATATATATTATAATATTTAAACACTAGTATTTATCCACCTGCAAAGAATGGCGCACTAGTTAAGCGCCTTAGAGTGTGGACCCCTGTATTGAACAAATCTATGTCATGATGTGCAGTAATTTTATTGAATTTATCGCTCGCTCGCACAATAAAACTATTTTGTCGGAAGTTTGTGGAACATTTAGGCACTGCTAACGGGGGTTTATATCGGGCTCGGCCTGGAACCCTTAGGTGAAGCTTACCGAGTAGCTCACAACAGTCGATACCAGATGTTGCAATCTTGTGCAAATACACTACGTCAGCTACCTCTCGTCTAAGCCGGAGTGTTAGAAAATGAAATCTCCTACACATGTTGTGATAGTTCCTGGAGTCGTAGGGTATCTTAAGACGAAAGCACAAAAATTTAATGAATTTTCTTTGTATGGATTCGATTCTGTTTATGTAGGTACTATATTGGGGATTCCATATCTGGGATGCGTATTCTAAGATAGATCTGACTAGGGTGCAGTATAGTATTTTGAGTGTCTTGACGTGCTTAAAATCCTTCGACATGCGCATAATGAAACCTAGAGATTTGTATGCTCGCGAAATTATATTGTTAATATGGTCGTCAAACAAAAGCTTAGAATCATGGAGTACTCCTAAGTCACGAACAGTGCTGTCTTGTTTTAAAGAAAATCCGCGCAGCTGATAGTTGTAGGTAATTGTATTAATTTTACGCGTGAACGTTACTAATGAGCACTTGCTAGGATTTAACTCCAAGCCATTGTTGAGACAGTACGAACTAAGACTCTCGAGATCATGCTGCAGCCTTTCAGCATCATGTAATGATGATATAAATGTAAAAATCTTCATATCGTCGGCAAAACAAAGCAACTGGGACGAACTGAGGCTCAGGTGGACATCATTTATTAGAATTATAAAAAGAAGTGGACCAAGCAAAGAGCTCTGGGGCACTCCGCTAGGTACACTAACCCAGCTAGAAATATAATTGCTCACCACAACAGCCTGGGTTCGATTCTCGATATACGAGGAAAACCAGCGCAATAAATCTCCCCTGATACCAATATATTCCAGTTTGTATAATAGCTGTTTGTGAGAAATCCTGTCGAACGCTTTACTATAGTCAGTGTACACTACATCAACTTGGTGACCACTATCCATAGCTGTGGTTAAAAAATCATTAAACAATACGAGGTTAGACACTGTAGATCTGCCCGGTAGATATCCATGCTGTGCGTTGTTAAGGGACTGTTTTATAGCTGCGTAGACCTGGGAGTGTATCACTTTTTCGAAGACCTTAGAAATTATACATAATTTAGATATAGGTCTATAGTTAGTGATTTCTGTTTTGGAACCCTTCTTATGTACAGGGGTGACAAAGGCTTTCTTCCACACATTTGGAACTGTACAAGAGTCCAGGGACTTTTTGAACAGTAGGCGAATCGGTTCGACTATTGTGTCAGCGCATCCTATTAGAAATCTTGCTGGCATTTCGTCTGGCCCAGCAGATTTGCAGGGGTCTAGCTTTAGCAGAAGGAGACGTAGCGACTCGACGCTTAGCTCGATGCTGGAAATATCAGAAACTGTGGCTGGGTAATGCTCGTATAAAGATGCAGAATGAACTAGTGGGTCATTATCTAGGAACGTAGACTTAAAGAAATTAGAGAAAGCGTTGCAAATATTATCACCCGTGTTAAATGTTTTACCGCCTAGAGTCAGACTGCTGGGCATGGCATTAGACGTAGACCTGGTTTTTACAAAATCCCAAAACTTTTTTGGATTAGTACCAATAGACTCCTCAACAGTTGCTATGTAATGTTCGTAGCATATATGCTCCAACTCTTTAGCTCTTCTACGCAATAATTTATAGGATTGTTGGTCCCACGAGTTTTTATAAGTCATATATTTACGATAATATTTATATTGTTCTTTAATAGTTTTTTTAAGTGCCGGAGTATACCACCTTGGATAGTGACCAGCATTGCAATTTTTAGTGGGAATATATTTCTTACGCAGTGTATGAAATGTGGAATAGAAAAAATCGACACAGCTCTCAAGGGATCTTGATACGAACTCTGATTCCCAGTCGATATTTTTAATATCTTGATTAAGAGCCTGGTAGTTGCCTTTATTAAAAAGATATTTAATAAAAGGGGCCGGCTTTAAAATGTCATGGACTGCAAAACTAACATCAAGTAATAATGCGCCATGATGCGAATCGATCGGGACCAAAGGAGTGTCACATGAATGTACGGATAGATCGCTATTTGATAAAACAAGATCTAAAATTTTTCCATATTTGTTAAGCACCCCATTATACTGCTTAAGATTAAGAGCGGTGATTTCATCTATTAAAAGTGTTTCGTCGAAGGAGATATAATTAGTCGGAGAAAAACAATTGTCAGTTTTAATCCATCCGATGCCGCTCAGGTTAAAGTCGCCTACAATCAAAAATGTGTCAGAGGAATTATTTAGAACGTTATTATTTAATGTATTCAGGTAATTTGACAGTTGAATTGAAAAGGAGTTGCCTAGATTTTGTCGGCATAAGTACACAACACATAAATGTAGTTTAAAACGTGCCCGGGACTGACTATTATACATATTAATAGTAATCCATAGGTCCTCGGCTGAGGACTGGAATGTACCTTGCGGTAGAATGGTTAAGTTTCTATGAGTAGCTATAAGGACCCCTCCACCTCGGGCTTGACCAGTCGACTCGTAGTCCCGATCCCGCCGCCAAATCACATAGCGCCCGTCGAAAAGTTCCGAGTCCCTAATCCCATCCAATAGCCAGGTTTCCGTAATAATAATTACGTCGTACGAGGCGGAACATATGTTACGGTAAAATATATTTGTTTTGGATCGCAACCCGCGAACATTCTGATAATAGATATTTAGCTTATTTACCCCAGTACTATTCATTTTTAAGCCTATTGATAGCGACATTATAGCTATATAATAATAAGCAAACTCTTATATGACTTATAACAAGTCGATAAACTTCATAACCTAACAGAGCAGTGTAGCAATTAGCAATATGTAATGTTATAACTTCAAAAAATAACAGACATAGTTTTTTGTCTGTATAAGTGCGAGTGAGCAGGTGATACATGCAAAATAGTATGAGATAGAAAGGTGCGAATAAACAATTATAGGCATGATTTGTCAATACAAAGGCCCGTGGACCGATGCATCTGCCAGACCGGTTAAGCAAACAAAAGCGACGACCGTCCGATAAGAAAATGTCAGGGGCGCCCAACCTCTCCGAACTTAGGAGCAAACAACAGAGCACTTTTTTAATTTTACAGTAGCACAAAATAAGTACGACACAAGTACTTGCACACATTGAAAACCATTTTATACAAGCTTGTTTAAATCAGAGGAGTCGTTGATAATAAAAACACGCGTTTTTTCATCGGTGTCTTTCCGGACATGGATTTTACCGAATTTAACCCATACAAAGCGGTAGTTCTTGTCCTTAGCCAGAGCTTTCGTTTTCGTCAACAGTTGTTTGTATTCCGGGCTGAGGTGATCATTGACGAAAACTCGCTGTTTAGAGTTCTGAAATCCGATCTCATCCACAGCCAGTTCTTTTTTGGCTCTTGCTGCTGCCACAAACTCCTCTTTTACATACCGATTCGTGAAACTAGCGATGATATATTTCTCTTTAGAATTGTGCATAGGCACTCTTGAAATATAGTTGATGCAGTTCTTGGGAAAGCTGTAACCAATGGCATTTGTTATGTTTTCCAAAATAGTGAAGAGGTTTTCGTTGTTCTTTAACGGTACTCCCTTGATCTCAACATTGTTGGAACGGAACCATTGATCTCTAGCGGCTAGTTCTCGTTTGAGACGAGAAAGTTCCTCGTTGATGGCAGCATGATCAGCTAGTAATTGATTATAATTCGGGATCTTTCCTTCCAGGGCATCGAGTCGCTTTGCAAAATCCTCCACTGTAGCACTGGAGTACTCGCAAGACTTCTTCAACTCTGAGACTTCGTCTTTGATAGATTTCATTTCTTCGATTAGGGAGGGTATTGTAGCCAATTGTTGCTTCAATTCAAGGAGTTCGCTCAGAATTGTATCGATCTTGTCGTCACTTCGTGCAGGTAGCAATTTACAAGTTGGACATTTCCAAGTGGCACGTTTAGCAGCTCCCAGCTTACGATAACCCGATTCGGAAATGCCAGCACACTGGAAGTCGTAATTTTTCTGACACACCGCACACTCTGCACCATCATTGTAGGTTTCCGAGCAACGTGCGCAGCTAAGCATGTCGAATGATTTATGCTCGAGGTTCGCGGCCCAAAGGTTGACAGTCACTGAAGTTATTAATAAAATAAGTCCGTTAGTGTAAGTTGCGAAACGCGTGCCGACTCACGGAAGATCCATACGAGACTTTTTACATGGTCATCGCCACATATGCAACAAAACTAAAAACCAAAAAAAAACGTTCCATATCTACGTTAAGTATTATATAGCCATAAGTAGAAATTCATTAATTTATTTATTTACTTATGTATGATAGCGAGACTTGGGTGTGGCAGAATCAAGAAAGTAGATTAGAGGGGTGAAATAAATGAAATAAAAAGTGTGGAATAAATGAAAGAATTTGTCTATTTGGGGAGCCTTTTTACGAGGGATGGAAAGTGTGAAGGTGTGAAAAGTAAAAGCGGGAAACTGTGTAAACGATGCCTTGCACTCCATTGTGAGTAGCCAAAACGTCTCCAAAAGGGGCTTAATAAATTAAGGAACGTCACAGTCGTTATCAATAAATCTGTAATGAACATTCTTCCTTCAGTTTCTTTTACTTATTATATTGATTATGTGGGAGCACGGTTTGACTTATCGTTCACTTTTCTTGAATTTCTATTAAAATAAAATAGAAAGAAACAAGATATTTATTCAAATTGCCATAAAAACACAAAGTAAAGAAATAGGTGAACAAGCAAACTAACAAAAACAAAAACAGTGATCCAACTCAGCATAGCACACACCAGTAATGGTAAGTAAAGACACCAGTAAGGATAGTATAACACCAGCAAAACTGATTTTCATTTAGGACCATACGATTCTGTTTTTAGCACACGGAACGTAATACAAACATGTCACAATATATACACAAATAATACGATATACATAAAATTATATATTATTCAGACCGCCGCAGTGAGAACGTTGCAGTTATACGTTGCGTAGCCGAGTCTTCTCAATTATTAGACATGAGTTGATCGTCCTTGCAATGTACGTCGAACTGTCGTAGTAAACCATGAATTTACGTTCTATAAAACAGCCTCAAGATGGCTGTTTTCATAAAATAAACGCTGGCATAACGATCCTGTATTCGTACGGCCATGAGTTACGACTGAGAGAAAGTTGTTTATTAAAAATGTAGGCAGGCGCGTATCCCCAAAAGTATTCTGTTTGTGAACCAAGGACCCTCCACCCAGGCCGACTGAAATGCATTGTTGTATTCAAAGAGCTCCATTTGAAATATTTCTGCGGGCGCTTTTTACAATGGTTCTTTTTCGCATATCATTTTGCACATTTTCATCTGCCCCCGTGTTTGTGAGACGTAATTTACATAGAATCTAATTAGGAATATCCGGCGTAAGTCCGGAAAATTGTTTAGCAAGGAAGTTGGTTCTCTCTTTGCAGGTACTCTTTTAGTTAAGATTGATAAACGTCCCTTAGAGCCTCTTCATGATAAGAATCTTTTAACTACTCGGTATGTTTTCCACTATATTATTTACGTATTTCACTATATTTACGTACTTTGTTTTGGTATGTGTGGTACATTATATGTATCACTGACTTACTCTCTAATAGTGTGTATAGTATTTATATTATTTTTAAGTTTAGCTTCTGTACCTACTTATTTTATTATGTATAGCTTTATATCATTTAGTAAGTTTATTAAATCATACCTTATAATTTATATTATAATTATAAGTATGTAGTTACTGCATTCCTCTATTTCCCCCTGTTCTGTTTTTTCTTTGCACGCCTATTTTTCTTACACCTCCTGCGGTTGACTGGTACACATATTTAAGTGCAATAAAAGTATTAGTAATTATAAATAGCTGAAGGGTGAAATTTACTAGATGTGCTAAATGTAGGTGATAGGTGTAACTGTAAAATGACGTGATTACTGAATACTCGGTGGAGTGACCGCAGTTATGGAATAAACATATATACTGAAGGTAAAATAAAACCATTAGGGAGGCCTATAACCATCAGTGGGTGTCAAAGGGCTGATTATTATGATAATGATACTGAAGGTGGTGCACTTGCGCTCAATTTTTTTCATTTCAATCACCCGTACCCGCAATAGGTCTATTACAATCTATTTATTCGTACTTGTCCAATTTAGTAAACAAGATTCTACCCTTAAACTGTATCTTTTTAAAAACCTATTTAGAGGCTAAAACTTAACTTTTAGTCCAAAACTGCCATATTTCCATAAATTAAGTAACTTGGAACACTCTTTTAGATAACACACTGCCAATTTTATAAACATAGTTCATGATAGTTCATGAATTTGCGAGAAAATGTCTAGCTTAGGCATCTAATCTCAATTTTAAGGTTAGAATCTTGTTTACTAAATCGGACAAGTAAGAATAAATAGACTGTAAGGACAAGAGCCTACAAGTACGTTTAGCTCCATGAGACAAATAAAACCTAATATGCCACTCCACTTAGATTTCCGAAAGATTAAGTCTAATGGGTCAGAGATGGATCAGATTAGCGCAGGACTGTGAGGAATGGCGCAGTAAAAAGGAGGCCTATGCCTAGTGGGCATCCTATCCTATCCTAGTTGATGTGGGCTGATTATAGATTATAGAAGTCTAATGGACATACTTATATACACACGATGCCTCTAAAACACTTCTAGAGGCGTTTTATTTAAACTGTAGTTACGTCTTTTCTACGTGAAATCTTCACCACAGACTATTTTAGTGAGCGTTTTCAGAAATTGTGTCCTAGTAAATAAACGTATGTCTATTTAAAAACCTATTTAGAGGCTAAAAATTTCACCCATGCCGGGATTCGAACCCGCAACCTCTGGCTATCCGTACCAGCGCTCTACCAATTGAGCCAATGGGCGACTCACGGCATCAGTGAAATTTCGAACCTCTTTACAATATTCTCTGTATTACGTACAGGCAGCGACATCTGACTTAAGCAAATTGCATTACTTACAGCCCCGACTACCTACTTTGCAGTTAGGTTTAACATCGGAACGATATCACTGTACCCACATGATTACACTATTTTTATTTTTAATGCACTAACCCGTGTTAAGGAACAAATTTAAAAACCTATTTAGAGGCTAAAAATTTTTAAATTTGTTCCTTAGCACGGGTTAGTGCATTAAAAATAAAAATAGTGTAATCATGTGGGTACAGTGATATCGTTCCGATGTGAAACCTAACTGCAAAGTAGGTAGTCGGGGCTGTAAGTAATGCAATTTGCTTAAGTCAGATGTCGCTGCCTGTACGTAATACAGAGAATATTGTAAAGAGGTTCGAAATTTCACTGATGCCGTGAGTCGCCCATTGGCTCAATTGGTAGAGCGCTGGTACGGATAGCCAGAGGTTGCGGGTTCGAATCCCGGCATGGGTGAAATTTTTAGCCTCTAAATAGGTTTTTAAATTTGTTCCTTAGCACGGGTTAGTGCATTAAAAATAAAAATAGTGTAAAACGTATATCTATTGAAATTCCTAGCAGCAGCACTCTCGAATACTCATTAAAAAGTTTTCCTGAAAAAAATACGCACGACCTTACAGCACAGTCTGTTGATAAGAGACAGGAAACTTTCTTTATTAAGCCGGCCAGCAGCGTCGGGCTACGTCGTATAAATGGTCAAGGGCGAGCTTG
Source organism: Yponomeuta sedellus (assembly GCA_934045075.1). Classification (NCBI taxonomy): domain Eukaryota; kingdom Metazoa; phylum Arthropoda; class Insecta; order Lepidoptera; family Yponomeutidae; genus Yponomeuta; species Yponomeuta sedellus. The sequence goes on along the minus strand of OW203732.1, from coordinate 16,025,509 downwards.
ACTTGTCAGCAAAGGGCTCGGTATGTGTTAGGAACTGAAAAGAGTTACAGTATCTTCTTATAGGTAACCGCCTTAAGTATAGACTGTGACGAATACAAATACAGCCTGTCGACGACGACGACGACGACGAATACAAATTTACGCAATAAACAAAGTTAAGATGCTTCGGATTGCTAACTAATGACTTGTTTTATAATACGTTTTTATCTAAAAGTGAACATGAAAATAGTTATTCTTAATGATTCGCGATATCGCTTAGTAAATACAAATCACGCACCTTATCACTGAACCTGTCCGTGGACGTAGTGAGTGTTGTGTGTCGGCCAGCTGCGAAAAAATAGAAGTGACTACCCACAATAATTGACTGTACTCGCCACTTCAGTCTACCCGAGATCACGGCAACTGTAACTCTGCCGAAACGTCTATTATCTAATAAATAATCGCGATTAGACCCGTTTAATATATAACTAGTAACATGAAAAATCTTAACAACTGTGGCAACTATTTTTAGAACCTAGAATGAACAACCATGAATTTTAGTGAATTTGCGTCATAAACAGCGGGTTTTAGCGGAAATTGACAAAGTCCTATACTGTAGGTTCTTAAATAAAAATAATTGTCACAGTTGTTAAGATTTGTCATGCTTAATTTTAGATAAAACCTATTATAAAACAAGCCATTGGTGGCGCTAGTTAACGCCATGAAGCACCTTAAATGTTCTTTGATGAAAACGCGTTTTGCACGGGCTCTAGAGGTATCTTTGTAGCTTGCGTTTCCAACATTTACTCTGAAAAGCTGGTTGGAAAGAAAACAAAACGTCACACAGCTAACACTCAATACCAATTTGGTGATGCAACCGACGGCGCCCGTAACACCACAGCTTTGTGACTATAATCCCGCGAACTTGCTAATGGAATTAAAATGGCACGATTTCGCTTCTGTTTCAACAAAGCACAGGCCGCATTACAAAGCGCGTCTACCTGGAAACAGCATTCGTCCGTATCATATCCCTGGTGAAAAGGCTGTATAAATTGTTAATAGTGAGTGTATGCTTTTCACTTCGTGCTAGCTATGTAGCTTAGCGATAAAGAACGCAACAGAAATGAGAAGCGTCTTCTATAGTTTGCCTTTATTTAATGTTATAATAAATTATTAATGTTATTATTCTTTGCTGTGTAGTGTCGGCCTAGAGAATAGCCCAAATTCTTCCCGCGGGTGTCGTAAAAGGCGACTAATGGACACAAGCCGGGTGGGCAGCAGCGCCCCCTACAGTACAATTCCACCAAACTGCGATCCCAACCCGCATGCCCAGCGTGGGGATTATGGGCATTACCCCCCAATGATGGCACAACCTTGCGCTGTGGCGCTCATTAGGGAGGGCTATGCAGCAGTGGACTTATATAGCCTGAAGAAGAAGAAGATTATTATTATTATTTAAAATATTATTACAATGTTACATTGATTTGAGAGCCCTTAATCCCTTTTTTAATTACGTCTAAGCGTCGACTGCCCGACGCTTAGACGTAATTAAAAAAGGGATTAAGGGCCACTTTCTGCATTGAAAATTTCGCTAAGTAAATAGTTAACTGTAATGCTCTTCGAATTTCTCAGAAATGAGCGTGACAGTATTTACTTAGTGAAATATTCTTCAAGGGAGTATATTTTTTTCAGTATTTTGTTGTACTTCTTAGTGTACAGTTCCCTATCAATCAGCAAAGATCATTCATTTAGTTATTCATTCAAGCATCATTCATTTAAGGGGTCAGCAAAGATCATTCTCTGCAGACTCTCTCCGGAATACAGTCGTAAGTATCGGTTTATATTATGTTTTTTTTTAAATAACGCAATAGAGTAAATCGTTCTTTGATATCAATAAATTAAACCATTTCTGTACCTATAACCAATATTTTGAAATGGATAACAACCCTTTGTAAGTCCCGACTGCGGCGGCACGGGTCTCTTCCTGCATCGGAGGAAGGTTACGCCATACTCTATCACGGGGGCCAAGTCCGGGCTGACGGAGAATTGTAAGACAGTGGCGGGTCTTACTGTCAGAAGTTATCAAGCCGCCCACAAGGCCTCTGACTTGGCTTAACGACTGCCATTACATGACAGCCGGCACTAAATAGTTCGTAGGCTAATAAAGCTACTAATAAGGCTAAAAAGTCTGTTGTTACTTAATCCAAGAGATTGATTCCAATCACTCGGCTGTACTAGGCCACGAGCGCTTCGCTAGCTAATTTTTAAATATTCTATCTATATTGCTTTGCTATTTTACAGCCTGGACTCTTGACGCAATTTTTTTGTACGAAAAATGAACAATGTAAATTTTAATTAAGCCCCTGCGGAAGAGCAAAACCAAAAATTTGGAAGCTAAAATGAGTCAAGTGTCAATTTTTTTTTAAATTTCTATAGATTTTTTCATACCGACGACGATACGGTTTTCAGTTCGTGCGTCAGTTCAATGGAGTGTTGTACAAAAGAAAACATCGCAGCTGGTGACAAAACTTAAAGGGTCACTGAGAATATATTAATTTATGGCCCCATTAAAGGTTTAAGTGGGGGCGTGTAGCTACTCTTAACGGGTCATTAGTGTTGAAAGGGTAAACGAAATTTGCAAGCCACCCCAGGCGTTCGAATACCAACTTTGTCGTCTCGAAGATAGGGTAAAATTTTGTTTGTTTCGTCCCACACTTTTAATCTCTGGTGAATGAGGGTGCCATGGGTTCAGTCTGTGTGTTGACTCAAGGCTAATTAGTCACACAATAACGCCTCTGAATCGGGTAGGTTTTAGTAACGTCAACTGGACGGCAGGGTTTACTGTACACATTTGTACAATTTGTGAGATGAACGTCACTTTCGCGATTTGTCACATGAGACATAGACCACCTTAGTGGCCTCTTTCATGAGATAAAGGTAACGTTCGTTATTCGCCACATTATCATGTAGTCGCATTCTGTATTGATCATAATATGACATAGACACTTAGTTATTCGCCACATTAACGTTCGTTATTCGCCACATTATCATGTAGTCGCATTCTGTATTGATCATAATATGACATAGACACTTTAGTATTACGACGAATCGCGAAAATGACGTTCATCTCACAATTCAATATACTCTTATTTTTAGCCTTAGAATTTTTAGCCTCTAGAATAAGTTTTTTAAGATTTTATCAACAACCATCCATTTTGTAGACTCGTCCTCTCAGAATTGTTGACCCGTCTATGGATCACTCTTGGATAAAATACCCTTTCTTGTACCTTTATTTACCTTCGTTGCCCATCTACGTTTGGCAATTTCAAGGGCGACTTCAAGATGTATGAAGAAAGCTTCGAAATAAATCACCTCAATTGCAGAGGTTTCCTCAGGACTCTCCTGCATTAGCAAGTAGTTTTTTTACATTTACATACAGGCACATAATTTGCTTCTGGTCCCACACGAGGATACCCTGTGTCGTGGGAACCAGAAACAACTACATCACAAACATGTAACCATCCAAGACCTGGGGTTTTTTTTGTCCCTATTCGGGATTCGAACCCGGAACCTTGTGCATGGTAGGCAGATGCGCTACCGCTACGGCACAGAGTTCGTCAAGTTTCGCTACCACAAATTCACAAATATAGATATTGGCACATACCTACTGAGATTTGAACCCGAGACGTCAAGAATATTCACTTATTTCGGTGCTCAATATTGACTTACGAAACAGACAAAAGGTGACGATGTCAGTAGAGCTACATATTGAAGTTATGTAAACCAGTACCTTTAGTTTTGTATATTTTTGTCGTTGATATTGCAAAATGCCACATGTCAAAAAAAAATATGTGCGTTCCTTAATATTTTTTTTATGAAAGATTAAAAATTAGAAAGATACCATGATAATACCGTAAGCCTTACCTAATCAGGCTGAGGTTAAAATATCCTAAAACTTACACTGAGAATCAAGTTTACCTTTAATTTAGATGAAAAAACGAAAATCATGTGTTTTGACATATTACATTTTGCAATATCAGTGATGGTATTGTGCACATGCACTGCACTCATTTCACACCTCCACTCCGACTTCACAAGGTGTGCTGAAGAAAACTCTCACAGAGATAAGCTCGCCTTTGTACATGTAATATTATAGTCCCCGTAGGTACTATGTATTATTTTTTTACGTTGCCTACAAACGACCGATGCGTGAGACACAGACAGAAAGTATGGGCTTAATTACCACGCGTGCCCACCGTGGATTGGCAATTTCAGCGCTGAGATATTTGAAAACTTCAGATACTCAGGTTTCCTCACGATGTATTCCTTCAAGGTTAGATACTGGATTAATTAATTAATTAATTAATAATGATTTAGGGTGCTGGCCCCCACACGTTTACCCGTAATGCGTTGGAGTCTCAACTTTCCATATATTATCATAACCCCACTACTGCCTGGGTACAGGGTTTTCTCCTCAACTAGCAGCTCTTACAATACCTTGCCGTCCGCGTACACCTATAGTCCGACTTATAATTTCGTCAGACGATAATGTCCAACACGATGTTATTATGATACTAAAGTATTTCATGGTCAGTATTAAAATCGCTCCGATGACGCTACTTTCCAGTCAGCAATGCTAGGGGTGGGAAAGTAACGCGAACTTGAAAATACTCGATATTTCTAAATCTGTCGTTCTGATTAATGAAAGTTGACCAAACGATTGAGGTTAGTCAGAATCAAGCCAAGTGAAAAAAACTTGGTCTCTGCCTGCTACTCCCTATAAACGCGTGAGTACCTTCGTCCGCGAATTCGTACTTTCTAAAACGTTAAACATAAGTCAGTGAGTAAGCGTATCCAAAATAACATAGTATTGTTTCCGAGACATGAAAAAATATGTCGATGTTTTAGTAGCGATAAAATCATAAATAATTTATATTTATTGATTACTTGCATTTTTTACATAGGTGTATGAACTTCACATGTTGTATGACCTTCACCTTCGGACGTTCGTGTCACACGAAAATGAAAAAGAGGTTAAATATTTTCGAATAAAAAGTTCCAAGTTATTGTAATCTCAGTAACCTGTCCAAAAACACCAATTAACCTTCTTTAGGATTGGACCGTTTAGGATTCTTTTTAGTTTTACTTGTTTTGATGTAAAATCAGTTTTTTTTTTTGCTTTAAAGTTATTTCCACTTAAAAAATACGAATTAGTATTTTCTAAGGTTAACACGAGCAGTAGACATAATTAAACGTGGTCATACGGGACCACGGCACCTGAAAAAGTGCCAAAACGTTGGAAAATTGTAAAAATATAATAAACGAGCATAAATCCGTATGAAACGGTTTTAATTAAATACTAATTGCTAAAGCAGCCCACATCAAAATATTCGGCCAAGGCTCGTAAAATTACTTATTTGTTTAAAAAGTTAAAACACATTTGTTTTATAATACAATGCCTATTACCTAACCAAGTTTCCCAATTTAAATTAACATATGACGTAAAATAAAAAATGTAAAGACAATGAATAGATTTTTTTTTTTTATTATACTTGACTTTTTAATCTTAAGAAAAGTCTTAAGATTTCAGAAATTTCAGTACATCGATATCTTGTGTCCAAGCCTTAGCAATACCTAGACTCGGTCTGCTGGTAAACAAGCGTGGCGTAAAGTAAACTTCCTCCCATAACGGACGGTTGAGCTGTGGGTGTTGTGGAAATTACTGAAATTTTCACCCGACCAACTAATTGTTGGGTTATTTCGGTGTAATATTTTCGCTTCGCTTCCGTACTTCACAAGACACGTTAAACCGTTGGTGCCGGCTGTTATGTAATGGCAGTCGGTAAGCCTTATCAGAGGCCTTATGGGCGATTTAATAACTTCTGACAGTAAAGCCCGCCACTGTCTTTTAATCCTCCACAGGGAGTATGGCCTAACCTTACTGCGATACAGGAAGAGACCCGTGTCCCAGCAGCGGGGACATGCAAGGGTTGATATCGATCGATTTTCGCAATCTGTGGAGTCGTACCAACTTACCGTCTTGTTTATTTTTCATACGTTGAATCGTATGAGTTTTTTCTGATATCCCAAATTATCATCATTATCACTCTATCGCTGCCCTCTGCTTTGTAAAGGACTTATCCCCAAATCTGTAACAGTCCTTTGCCATGCGTATCCTTCCGTCGCCGTCGACTCAATGATAAAATATCGCCCGACCATCATGTTGGTTTGTCCTGTCAGACCAGCGCCTTGATTAAAGCCGCGTTTTCGCGGTCTTAGTGGACTCGGACCGAGTGCGCCATCCGAGTAAACTAATGCTCTGATTGGCTATTTTGGTGCTGTCACAAAAAACCGTCCAATCAGAAGCATTAGTTTATTCGGATGGCGCACTCGTTCGAGCGTACTAAGACCGTGAAAACCTGGCTTAACTTTTAAGGAATACTTTATGTGCGAAAGCGGAATGTTTAGTTAGCTCTGCCGTATAGACATGAGGCGTAATACGTGTCACACTTAGTGGATACCGCATTAAAGTGGATATCTGATACGGAACAGTAATACAGAGCCATATAATTGTACGACTAAATTCATGTGGGACATATTAATTAGCCTATGACCTGTTCTCAGACCTCCCTATTATCTATTATACGAAAAAAAACCAAAAATCAGTAAAGCCGTTTCGGAGGAGTTTGATAATAAACACTGTGCTACGACATTTTTATATATTAGATATGTCATGATTATTACAACAATTTCAAGCAAAACCAATTTACGTAACTTGGTATTCGTTATGCGCAATTTTCGTCATGATTGACAAACAAATTAAATAAGTAAAAATAATGTATATTAATGTTCTTCCCCTTGTATCACAAGATGCTTATACAAATAAGTGCGTCATTAAAAGTTTAATGTAAATTCAGGTGCACGTCTCGTCTGTACAATCAAACAAACAACTTTCTCTTTCAAAAGTAAGTTAGGCCTAAAAAGCCCTCGGGCCCGTTACTGGAATACTTTTTATTACTTACAGCTTTTCCAGCGATATTGAGCCCGCAGGTTTTTTATATTTGTTTTCATTGAGCGTTGTTTTACATGTAAACAAACCGTTGATGCAAATCGTTGAATTGCGAGAATAAATAATGTCTATCAAGTTGTTTGCTCGTACCAGGTCATATATTCATCTCATTATTCGCGATTTTTAGTGATGCTGATTATAATGCAAGAATATTAATTACACACGAATCAGCTATTTCTAACTAGCAAGTTATATAAAAAGTTTTTTTTCCTTTTTTTTTAAGTACAGTGGCAAAGTAACATCTTATTATCCTTCTGCCAAACTGTTTCGCAGTTTAGCGGCAGACACTCTCAGTAAATAATAGTCTGTTTAAATACAATCAATACTTTTTGTTCAAATTCATAAAAAAAAAAAAATTTGGTAGTCTAATATGTTGTAATATGTTGTACAATGCGCCGTAATTCCGGAATTCTTGATTCTGGACCGCTGCCATTGGGGAGAGCTCCTAGGACGCTGGCAGCATTCCCCTTTGAATGGCCAGGCTGATACGCCGGCCGAGATAGCTACCAGCTCATGTGTCGACTAACGCGTCGATGAGGCGCGTCGATAATTCTTTTAGGATTTTATGAGCCTCGAGCCCCCACGGACTCATCGTCTCATTATTAGTAACTAAAATTGTATTGTTTGTACCCAAGTCAAACCTCATCATCATGATAATAATGCGGTATCAGTCCACTGCTGAATAGGTTTTCCTCATGAAACACACTGAACGAGATCTTCGGCTCTTCCTTTCCAGTCACTACTCACCGCTTTGTGAATTTCGTCGCTCCACCGGGCGTCCTACGTGAAAGCTCATGTATGTGAACAAAGACACATGTGTTTAGACATAATGTTTTATTTCTCTGCCACTTACAATAAATTACTCTTGGTAATAAACAAAACTAATTTCTTTGTTCACATGACAATTGGGAATTTTAAACATACTACAGAATAGATTCAGAACTAACATTGGTTGCCTAATAAGGCACTGCCCTGTTGGTCTAGAAGGTATTAACGTTTTGCCGAAAAAAAAACCTCTTTTTAGGTTGTTAATAAGTATTTTGTTACTCTATATATCCGTAAAGACGTGGTTAAATTAGATAAATACTCTTTATTGCATACGACACATTATGAAAGTACATGCAAAATCTTAAAAATCTCAGTTACGTAGTACAACTGACGGTTTTTGCGCTAGCGCTAAAAGCGATCTCTTTCAGACTACCTTAAGATGGATAGGACTGAAAGATGAAGTACATAGACAAATGACTCCTATTTTAAAAATACTCATTAGTAGGAGTTTATGGATTGAACAAAAATAAATGCCTATGCTGGCAGTTGTGGGTTCCTACCAGGGGTCGCCGTATATTTCTATCTTCTTCTTCTTCAGGCTATATTAGTCCACTGCTGGAAATAGCCCTCCCCTAATGAGCGCAAGGTTGTGCCATCATTGGGGGGTAGTGCCCATAAACCCCACGCTGGGCATGCGGGTTGGGGATCGCAGTTTGGTGAAATTGTACCGCAGGGGGCGTTGCTGCCCACCACCCGGTATGTATCCCTTAGTCGCCTTTTACGACACCCGCGGGAAGAAATTGGGTTGGTGCTATTCTCTAGGCCGACACCACACAGTATATTTGTATAAATGGACTCAAACATCTAAATACTCTGAGTATTTCCATGTTTGTGATGTCCTTGCCTGGTAACCATAACACAGGTATCCTAGTTTAGGATCAGGACAAGTGATTGTGATGTGTGGAATTTATCAAATCAAAACCTACCCCTTCCCAACCGATTCGTATACATGTGCACAAGTACTGCACACTTCTACTACTTATTACATCTTCAAAGCACTTTCATGGCCCCACTGGGACTCCTACCTGTGTAGCAATGTCACTCGACTACAAAATTTACATAAAACGGAGCCAACGCTGTGCGAGGCAAAAAACTTACTAAAAAAAACAAAACCCCGACTTCTAAAAAGTCTTAGGTGTAAAAGTCTTAGGCACAGGTGAGTCGTTGAATGTTCAACCTCATTAGGCGGGACCTCTATAGGTGAATTGCTTTAATTCTACGTCCTGCTTAGGTTGAAATTTCGACAGACTCATTCATATAGGCTTTGTTTAAACTTTTAGCAGTCTGATTTCCATCTCTATCCATCTTTTAATTTTATGTTCTCTCAGAGAAAGACTATGGACATAATTACCTAGCGTGCCCACTACAGAATTGCAATTTCAAGCGCTGAGGTGTGCGAACACCTAAGATAGTATGGTTACCAATTTTTTATAAGTTTTGTTTGTTTGACATTTTAGGTCATATTACCGACAAAGGGTCAGCCGGGGTCTACCATTTTTTTCCACTTTTCGGCCTCTGGGTGGTCATACATACATACATACATACATACATACATACATACATACATACATACATACATACATACATACATACATACATACATACATACATACATACATACATACATACATACATACATACATACATACATACATACATACATACATACATACATACATACATACATACATACATACATACATACATACATACATACATACATACATACATACATACATACATACATACATACATACATACATACATACATACATAACCCTCCCTTGTTTTTGCAGACAGATTAAAAAAAAGCACGAGGGTGGATGTACCAACTCTTGTAGAGGTAAGGACAGGAGGCGCGTTGGCTAGATGCGCCGTTCTTATTCTGATGTTTTATTATGAGTTTAGACGAAGTGAACCATATATTAAACCGAATCACATATTAAAAAAATCTGTGAGATAGGATAACTTCCGGAATTATTTTCTAGACATTAGCTCAGCCGTCAGCCCCATAAGCTTAAAAATCGATTTTACCAAAGTCATTTTAGTGTACCTAATGTGATTTTATAAGTCAGAGAAGTGTGCCCTTTCTTTTCACTAAGTTAAATATTTATTGGCACCCAAATTGGCAGAAAACATGACTTGCGGGAGAACATTACGTTACATTACATAAATTCACGCCTGTATCCCCGAGGGATAAGCGGCCATCAGGCATAACAGAACAAATAAAAATAAAGTCTAACCGTCTTAACACGGTGTTACAGCTGGTTTATTTTAGGAACTCGTCTAATACACTGCCGTTAACACCTTCTTAAAAGTGCTTTAGTAAAATCGACTTTTTATAAGTCATATTTAACTCTGTTGGTTGTTTGGAAGAAACTGCTTCTAGTAATAAGGCCGTCAATTGTACTCTTTACATGTTGTATAATTGTGCTCTGTTAAACATACAATAAAGAATATTCTTATCTTACATTGTCCTATCTACGCCATAACAGATGTTCACATCGATACAAGATTTCCTTGTTCATACTCTATTCACATTATTCTCTTGATCTTTCCTATTGTCATTACATTTACAAAGCCCGCTAATTCAGTATTTACATCTTGCACAGCTTAGACCAGTACCTAAGCAGGACAAAATAAGTCATACACTCCTTAAACATCTTTAGACAGACTAACCAAATAAGAGTGTAAAATTTTAAACTCTTAACACATTCAAGTCGTTCCATTTGCCAGAATCAGGCTCCTCGAGGGTTGGATATTACAAGCAATTGTTGAGGTTTAACGACTTTTTTATGACAGACGGGAGCCTGGCTGACTAAACGCCGTTTGTTGTGTGCTGAAAAAAAATGTAGCTATATACTTGACAAAACCTAAGGGTCAGGGGATAGGAAGGCTTTGACTTGCGAGGTTTTTACTTTCAGTGACTGTATGTACCTACAGTACTTCGCTCGTAGCAGAGAGTTGTAGCACTACTACGGATGAGTCTAAGGCCTGATTTACATTGGCTTTACCTTCATACTTTTTAAGCATGCTTAACATAGAGGTAGAATACGAGTAGAATAGAGACGCCAATAGCGAACACCAGTAATATTATGGTTGTCTGGAAGAAATTGCTTTTATTAATAAGGCCGTCATTTGTACTTTATTTTTATATAATTTCTGATACTGTAATTTCTGTGTACAATGAAGAATATTCTATATGTCTATCTATCTACCAGTAAGGGATAGCAATTGTTTTGGGGTTAACATTCGAATAAAATAAAATACTAATCTTCTCTGAGACAGAGCATTGGGTATATTACTACCGCGGAAACCCTCGTGGCAAACGCTTGGTTCCAACCAACTACTGAAAATAATCACTGGGGTTAAGCAAGAACAGGCAGTCAGCTACTGGATGGGTGACCAACCCGTGACTACCGCTAGTGGCATTTTTTTCCGAGCGCTTCCGTGTTTCGCGAGGCATGTAAAAGTTGAGCCGTTCGTGCCGGCTGTCATGTAATAGCAGTCGTCAAGTCATGCCAATATTATAAATATGAAAGATTGTACGTATGGATGTTTGTTACTCTATCACGACTAAACGGCTGAACTGATGAAGATGGCATTAGGCACAGAGATAGATTATAGTCTGGAATATCAAATAGAGTACTGTATATCCCGCAAATAACGTATCAAAATTTTTTCGCGAACGAAGCCTTGGGCAGCAGCTAGTAAGCAACAAATTCGTGTAAAAAGCAATGGACGAGTTTAACCGGAGACCGAGAGGGTCGGCGTAAATGCTAGTTTCATTTAGGTACTGTGACCTATATTCTGCTTCTACTTATCTTCTACTTTTACTATATTCTTCATGCAATCCACTCATTCCAAAGGATTTCTGGAAGAAATCGTTCTGAGCGATAAGAGCGCCAATTGTATAACATTACTTAGATTTAAGAAATCATGGTTGTATTTTTTCTGGTTGTGCAATAAAGTTATTAATAATAAAGTGTATTTTTTCTGGTTGTGCAATAAAATCTATCACACACACACACACAAACTCAGGCCTGTAGCGCGTAGGGACAGACAGATAACAGGAGCTGAAACTTGCTAGGATCCTGACAAATCTCTTTAGCTTCATCAACTTTCATTAGTCGTTGCATGTCTCTTTTTAAGGCTATATTAGTCCACTGCTGGACATAGCCCTCCCCTAATGAGTGCTATAGCACAAGGTTGTGCCATCATTGGGGGGTAATGCCTATAATCCCCACGCTGGACATGATGCGGGTTGGGATCGCAGATTAGCGGAATTGTACTGCAGGGGGCGCTGCTGCCCAACCCGCGGTTTGTGTCACTTAGTCGCCTTTTACGACACCCGCGGGAAGAATTTGGGTTGGTGCTATTCTCTAGGCCGACACCACACAGCAGTAGCAGCATGTCTCTGCATGTACGTAATGAGATGATTTACGAGTATACAGCGTCCAGTGGCACTCTCACTCACACTAAATGGGTGAAAGGACCACTCATATGCTGCAGTGCCTGGGACATTGTTTTTAAATGATGTAGGATTGCCCAGCACCTATGCCTACCTGAGAGCTAAGTCCGCCTAGCCGACAGGAAAGACTAGTCAATACGTGCGAAGCCAATCAACCAAGCCGCGAGTTTCTTCAAGATGTTTTCCAACACCGTTAGCGTGTAGTATGGTGATTACAAATTTGCAAATGTACGTAACTTCGTTGCTTGCGCGCACACCGGTTTCGGGTTGGGTTTGTGTCCATACGACACCTTTAAGTAGCCTTCTATTACCAAACTGAATTACTTAGTTGGGTATTAGCAAGATTGTTTTATCCAATGTTCTCGGGTAAAAGCTAACGGCCAATGCCCCTGTTTGTTTATTCCACAAAGGTTGTCTAATCAAAGCCTTTGATCGTATTTAATCTCAACAAGACTTATCTTCGACTAGAAGGGATTAACTTTGAGCCCCTGCCCTTTGGCTCTGTGTGTGCCTATTTCGGCTTAACTGCTTCATCGGTAGTAAATATTGAAGGCTAAAATCTATATTTTAGCACCCACAGCGGTAGCATATTAAGGATTTGGTCAGTCAAACAACCATCGATGATTTTTTTATTACATTTCAACACATACATTTTGCACATAAGTGATCTTGAGGTTACTTAGAATTATCTACCAGCTAATCTAAGTTATGCAAAACGTTAAGAGCTAGTACAACTTATAGAAATTGTGGAGATTTTTATAAGTTGTACTAGCTCTTCTAAAAATCTCCTTGAACTCTCCCTTAAAAATCTCGCTGCCTTGTTCTCCACTACAATACGGCCCGAAGGCAGTTGCTTACATTTTTCATTGTACATTGACGTTCAACAAAACAAAATGTAAATTATTTACGTTGAAATAAATTGATTTGATCCGATTTGATTAGTATGTATAAAAAGATATCACAAAAATAATACAGAGAGGGAGTATTATACAAACGCAACATAATAATCAAATTATTCATAATACAATAATTAGATACCTACATAAAACCTACAAATTTGCAAATACTAATGTGATGTTTACATGTCAATACTACATAGTAAATTATAACATTTAATTAAGATCTGAATGTCAATGCAGTCAGTCAGTTTGGCTAAAAAATAAAAAGATTTCAATATTTTAGTGGAAATTGTTCAGTTACACCGAGTTATTTAAAAACATCCTCGAGACTTTTAAAAGATTTTGTGAAAAAATTTTTTTTAGATAATTAAATTATATATTTTACGCATTTTTTCTGGTTAGATGCCATAAATCATATGACTTAAATAAAATAAAAATAAAAATAAAAAATTGTTTATTTAAAAATCCAGTAATACAGTGATGATCAATTGCAACTCCCACACTAGGCACAGCCTGTGTCGTGGAAGTCGGGTAGGTTACGAAAAATCATAATTAGCAATAGCAATAGAACGGACATTCTCCTATGTAAAATAAAAAATTACCAAAGGCTGTGACATTAGAACGATTAAAGCAAGAATGTAATAAAATTTTATGAACCCCGATATTGCGAAAAATAAATCTCTGAGAAAACGTCATAAAACATAAGTCGTTTCCAAACGCACAAACTCTAGTTGGAGTATCTCGGGAATTTTTCGTTTTAAAAATAATCTTGTTATCTTACGGATCTTATGTGAGGTAAACCAAAATAGACCTTTATATACTGAAAAACTATTCTTCATACATACATACATAACCTCACGCCTGTATCCCAGAGGGGAAGGCAGAGACCAGGGACTACCACTTGCCACGATCTTGATAGATCACCTTCACTTCATCAATGTTCATAAGTCGTTGCATGCACGCACGCCGGTTAATTCTTCCGGGTGCTTTTTATCTTCCCCTATTTGGTCGATGTATGTCCGCCTGGGGCGACCTTTACCAGCTCTTCCACTCACATTCGCAATATATATTTGTGTCGTCAATCTTTCCTCCTTCATCCTCTCCACATATCTAAAGCAACGGAACATTCCTTTCTCAATTCCAGTTATTACATCATCTTTCAGTCTACAACGTTCTGTAATCAGACTAGTGCGTATCCTGTCATTCAAGGTTACACATACTTCTCATAACTATTCTTCATATTATGCGTTATTTCAATAACACGTTATGAATAGGGACAATTACGGAAGATATCCTAAAAAGCGCAAGGTTCATCTTAATATTACCGAAGGAGTGGCAGTAACACGAGATGCTACAGCTAATGACGAGGACCATTGTGATAGCCAACCATTATTTCAGGTGGAATAATAGCGCGGCCATTTAAGGAGGCCCCTTTATTCAAACACTGATGAATACCGTGTTTTGTTGCCAAAGTTGAATGAGAAAATAATTTATATCGCCGTCGGTTAATACTGGTCGTTTACATTACCCGTTGCTCTTTTGTTTGAGTACCTGGGCGATTGAAAAACCATTATGATTTTTCTCGTTCGAAAGTTGAATAATCATTTCCGTTTACTCGAGCTAATCGTATTTCATGTCGGGGAAGTCAAAACAAGAGGCAAATTCTACCCTTCTATTTTTGCTCGTAATCCGGTCGGAAGCCAGGTAGGCAAGTCAATTTGGTTCCTTTGCCGCGATCGTTATTTAGCGTGAGTCCTTGAGATACGATCGGTGTCAAGATTTCCACCTTATTAACGTCATTCCGTGTTAGAGAAGGCTCCACGAAGATTTATTCAGAAAAGTTGGTGCGTTATTCTTGGAAAGTTAGTATCTGTAAACAAAGTTCTAGTGCTACTCGAGTGACTGTCAATTTTACGGATTGAGAAAAAATATATGTTTGTTTTATTGTTTTCGAACTTTGCCACTTATGTTTCTGAGATTTCAAACGTACGAACATGAAAATTTTAAACAACCCTTTATCAAATAAATAACGCGAGCTTTAGAAATAAAAAAAGCAAAAAACAATGTAACATTTTCAGGCTTGTGTAGTTAAAGTCCATAATTATTATCATCTCAGGCACCCCGTATCACCTAAAGTTTTCCCTAAACTGTTGCCTATATACATCCCCAGTCAGGGTACAGAGAGATAGTATGGGTGTAATTACCACGAGTGTCTACAACGGATTCTCAATTTCCAGCGCTCATTAGACACTCAGGTTTCCTCATGATGTTTTGTTTCACAGTCATAACATAACATTAACATAACATGTACATAATGGTAGGAAAATGCGCTACCGCTACGCCACGGATAATTACGGATGATCAAACCGGACTTAACCTGTAGTGGAATATGGTCTAACCTTCCTGCGATGCACTAAGACACCCGTTCCCCAGCAGTGGGAACCTGCAAATCGTTGATGTCAATGGATGATTTAATTCTGCCAAAACTATACAATACACACTTCTTGTTTTAGGTACAAATAATGTTTTTTCAGATGTGTAACAAAAGATAATCTAGGCCAACGTCGAATTTCTAACATTATTCAAAAGTTGGCTAGCTTGTCATCGGGCTTATAAATTTTTCTTAGAATATCGTCGACGATCATAATTTTCTTACGCGGAAATTCTTAGAGTTACTTCTACCTCATTATTTGCTTCATTTCTTACTTATCGGGACAATATGGGCAAGATTCTTAGAACGCTGTCTTGGCAATATTTATTGAATGCACGTTTTGTTACTGACTGTTTTGTGTTTTTCTTAACAAATTTAAGAGACGGAAGGAAAATGTTTTCAGAGTGCAAAGAAAGGAAAAAGGAAAGTTCTATGTCGAGTTAAAAACAAAACTCTTCCGTGAATATATAATATTCGAAGTAGATTTTTCGCTTTTATTACAATATTCCTGCTGGTTTTTGCTGAAGAGACATCTTTTTTCACACAACTTTTTGATAATTGTCAATGGGCAATAGACACGCGGGGTGATAAAGTATTTATTCTCTCTTTCTCTCTCTTTTTCTCTCTCTCTCTCTCTCATCGAGAGATGGCCCGTTCCCACAAATCGGGCATAAGCTGATACTACCATTTCATGCTACTCTGGCTTTAACACCCGGGTTCGTCGTGGGTTCGAATCCCGGCATAAACCAATGACTTTGTTTTCTAAGTTATGTACAAGTGAAGTATTGTGAAGTTATAGTAGATGTACCACTCGCTAACCGTGAAGGAAACATCGTGAGTAACCCTGCTTGAAATTGCCAATCTGCTGTGGGCACGCATGGCAATTAAGCCTATACTCTCTTTCTGAGAGAAGTCATGTGCCCTGCAGTGGAACGTATATAGGCAAAATAAAAAATAAGACTAGTTGATTACTTGTGATATACTTGTGGAATGCAATAAATTATTAAGCATTAAGCACATCGTGAGGAAATGATTGAGGTTCATAAATCCTCCAATCCGCTGTGAAAATATTATTATATCATTATCATTACATTATATTATGGACGTTTATTATACTTTCTTTCTCTTTCTCTTTTCTTCACTGAGCGTTTACCAGGTGCGTATACTATGCTACGACTGATCTTAGGTAAAATATCATTATAGAGGCATCTTCCAAATATGCTGTTGCAGCAAGAAGCTGGTATTTGGCCAATCGCCAACAATTTGCATGGACATTCGCTGCACGTGGCGGAGTCTAATAACCCATAACAAAATTGGCAATAACTTTTATAAATTGGCTGTATGTAAACCAAATTAAAGGGCCAGCGGTAAGCTGTAAGACACTAAGTTATATCACATAGACACTATTTATAACACTATTCCTTAAAACACTCTCTAACTACTGATTAAAATAATATGTGGTTGAGATTTTACAAGAAAAACATATTACCACAGATTAAAAAAAAATGTTTTCAAGGAATGTTTGTATTGTTTCTAATATGCATCTAAAAATACCTACTTCCTTTATTATCTACTAGCTGGGTGTTATATATGATGCACTTTAGTAACACCATTTAAGCAAAAAAATGCCGGTTTACTATAACAATTCGATTTACACCGCAAAGTCGATTAATCTACAGAATAACAAATATTCGACTACGCAATGAACATTGATATGTAATAATAAACTATGAATCACGGTCCTAACTTTATCGAAATTTCAAACTTGCCCTTTTAAGGAGGTTTTAATTTTATTTACATATTATTCAGTCGTTATTACGTACTGGCTTGAAATCAAATAATTTTGTATGCAAAAAAGAAAGAGTTTTTTGTAATGACCTGGCACAACAAGATGGTTTTATTTTAAAAATGTTATGATCTGCATCAATATTGACACTGGCCAACGATGCCTTACCATCGTTCTTCGGATAGAATAAAAAAGTGACTGAAGTTGTGACTTCATTTGTTTTTCATTCAAAGCTGCTTTCTGTTTTAGAACGTATTTTGACATTCATTTAGAATAATTTGGTGCATTAGTATCCACAGTTAAAAAGAAAAATTTGTATCCACAGATTTTAGTTTCTGCTACTTAGTCAGCTTAGACCACGGATGTCAATTTTTGACATCCGTGGCTTAGAATAGTACAGACATAGTCATTTAGTCTGGGTTTGTGCGCTTCGTGTAAGTGTCTTCTACGATGTATTTATGTACGTACCTTTATAAAAACTACTAAGAAAAATCCATATATGACTGTATACGTAGTGCAGTCTTGTACCTATTAGAATTTATAAAGGTAAATTGGTATGTAGTCTTGCATATTAATCATTAATCCATCTTATATTTATTTATGATTGCTATTGTTTTCACTTGTGTTGTTTGCAGTCCTTGCTTAGCGAATAAAAACTTGGAGTGATTTTAGGTTTTTATTATTAACAGTAGATACCTTTAAGATTGTGTCCGGAGTTATTTACATAAGAACTTATTGAGAAGCATAACTTATGTAAGCACTCTGAGCAAGCGACGACGCGAGCTCCATCTCTACACACAATGATTAGCGTATCTTTCTTACGATATCAAGTAGGCGAATCCGGAATTAAGGTAATAAATAGTTATTGTTTGAATTAAACTAGCTTAAGATAAGACCTATAAGCCCGTCACACACGTAACTATAATATATACTAATATGACCTGCTATGATATATTTATACTTCTAGTAAGACTGATCACACACGGAGACGATGCTATAATATATATTTTGCCTTCATACAGAACAAATATAATTTCTTAGACTGTATCTGTCCATGTACATTATTTCCTTAACTCGCACCACACATGGTTCGAGCGAATATCCATGCTGGTGATTCTGCTCAACTGCGTGACCCTCGGCATGTACCAGCCCTGCGTGGACGACCAGTGCATCACCAACCGCTGCAAGATTTTACAGGTACCCTACAACTAATTGGAAATATCTAAGCCTCGAAGGAACGTCCTGCGTAGGATTCTAACCCCTATCTCCCCGTGACGGGGCAAGACCAGAGGTAAACTCCGACGTGGGATGTTTCTTCTTGGTGCCGAGATATTAGATATTAATGCCACAGAGTAAATAACTCTCATAACAGCAATTTTTAATGATCCGCACGCGTATATTTTGTTATAAGCTAATTAATAAAAGAGTGTACCTAATCGCGATTATTTATTACGTAAAACGTAATTATTTATTACGTAAAAAGTAAAGGTGCCTTAATTCCCGACGTTTTGGCAGCGTTGCAGTTGCTGTAGTCACGAGTAGACTGAAGTGGCCGTAGTGAGTGTTGTGTGTCGGCCCGCTGCGAAAAATAAAAGTGACTTAAGGGTGATCTTTAATGCTCTTAAATGGCCCGTATAAACATACTGACCCCTGAAAAAATTTAGGTAAATAACACAGATTAATTTAAAAGGCATATCTATTTAACGATAACAATAACCAAAAAGAACTTTAATGATTTTCATTAATACCCATGTTAGGCCTCGGCTACACAGAAAGGACGTGAAACAAAGGCGCGGGAGAGACGCGTTGTCTTTCCAATGAGCCGTTTTCAGCACAAACTCACAAAGCAATTCATAGATGGCGCTTACAGGCGAGGCCAGAGAAAAACCGGAATACGGCTGTCAAAATTTATCTGTGCTAAGCAAAATTTGACCGACGTATCCCTGTCATTGAGTGGGCACGTCTACAAGCACTATCTATAAATTGCTTTTTGAATTTGTCCTGAAAACGGCTCATTTGTATGTCCCCACAGCTGGGGCACGGGTCTCTTCCTGTATCGCAGGTAGGTTAGGCCATACTCCACCACGGGGGCAAAATCCGGGTTGGTGGAGGATTGTAAGACAGTGGCGGGCCTTACTGTCAGAAGTCATCAAGCCGCCCATAAGGCCTTCGACATGGCTTAGTGACTGCCATTACATGACAGCCGGCACCAACGGCTTAACGTGCACGGAAGCGCTCGGAAACGGTTACCGTCCATCCTGCACCTGACCGCGCCTGTTGTTGCTTGACTCAAGTGATTGATTTCAACAACTTGATTCGACCAGGCTATGAGCGCTTCATTAATTTGCATACAGTCTGTACTAAAGAGACGAGACGAAGCCCACACAGAAAGGACGCGGCTTCGTCCCGTGTCTTTCCTGTATGCCCCAGGCCTCACGTTTCTCTCATGGTGGAATGGACAGGACTTTGCGTCACAGAATCTTTTGTGCGTGTTTCGAACAGACGTGTTATATGATAGAAGTTATAAGTGACATTGTTTCAGGTATTCGACGACATAATCTTCGCGTTCTTCACCCTGGAGATGTCTATAAAGATGGTTGCGATGGGCATTTACGGACACAGCACTTACTTGGCCGACTCCTGGAACAGATTGGACTTCTTCATCGTCTTGGCTGGGTACGTTTGTTTTTACCACTTATATTGAATCGTAACCTTAAATTGTAATGGAATGTAAACTTGCCTGCCCGTATTTTTCGTCAAATATTGCACAAAAAAGTGCAGTAAATGGGCTGTCTACAAACATACTGGTATATAAAACACACACATAGTTTTTTAGGGTTCACTAGTCCATAATGAACCCTTATAGTTTCGCTATGTCCGACCGTTTGTTTGTTTGTCTGTCTGTCCGCCCCTTAGCTCAAAGACGATTATACTATTTGTACGTAATACAGAGATTAGTGTAAAGAGGTTCGAAATTTCACTAATGCCGGTGAGTCGCCCATTAGCTCAGTTGGAATGAGCGCTGGCCGGATAGCCAGAAGTCGTGGGTTCGAATCCCGGCATGGGTGGATTTTTAGCCTCTAAATAGGTTTTCAAAGACGATAATTATTAAATTGTAATTGTTTCTTGTACAGAACACAAAGTATTTGATACAAAGGCGTACTTAATGCTAAGTAGCGTTTTCTTCCAGTTAACCTTCATAGTCGTAAGATTAGTTATAGAAACCTGGCATTTTCTTGTTACTTTTGTCAAGCAGGTAGTTCAACGGAATCCTGCAATACGCGTGGCTCGCACTTGGCTGGCTTTTATTTGAGATATCATTTATCAACTCTCGTGAAACTTGTTGAAAACATTGCAACGTCTCTGTCGTAACTAGTTAACTGTATTGGTCTATGTTGCGACGTTGCAACTATCAAAATCTGACCAACAGGTGGATTATACTAAAATTATTGTTATGGTATGTAATATCTGTGAATCATCAGTCCTTTTTCTCTTTTTAAGGAACTATGAAACACGTTCAATATTATAACATATTTTAAACTTTCGCGACTTGTACACATGTTAGAATATTTTCGGGGCTTAATCGCGTAGTAATTTATTGCTATAATCGGGAATGTGGTTTCAAACTGTCGCAAACGTGGGATCCGGTCATCAAGATGTGTTCGAGTGGAAAAAAGTCGCATGGCTTATCTTCCGACATTGTCAGTGTAGTGTGTCGCAACCCTAATAGTGCTTTGTGATGGCTGATTGAGGGTAGTCTGAAACTTCATCAGCCGAGGATGCGAACGGGTGCCAGCCATCAGTCTTTTCGTGACTACGATGGCTGTAACGTCGTCGAAACGTCGACGTACAATAGCAATTAATTACTACGCTATTAAGCCTCGAAAATATTCTAACTACGTTCAATATTAAGCACAGCTACGCCGATTTATTGGAGTGTTTTGTGAATTCTATTCTTGCAGATGCAGGTTTTCAGACACGTAGCATGTGACAAGCTTTCAATCTTAGGAATACGCTAGACCCTTAAAATCTCATACAAACGTCGAATAGAGATTTATTACACTTTATACGTCGTAAGTACAGCGTAGAATAAAGATTTATTAAGAAACGGTGATGTCTTCTCATTCTTTTTCGATTCTATTCATAAATCACCGTGGAAAGTCTTTGGTAGGTAATGATAACACCTAAAAGCAACATCAAGTTGCTTCGACGTTTTGCTTGGGATATGTTACATTTTTGTAATAATTTCGACTGACGAAACCTGCTGGGTGTATTTTGTTTTGGATATTTTTTCATTTTTTTGCTTATACTGGTATGGTACTGTGTTTTTTTTATTTGTAAATTTCATTTAAACTCCATAGTAAGTAAATAAATGCCGGTACTTGACGTTTCGGGTGTAATACAAACGTGTAGCTCTTCTACTGGTAATAAAAAAATACAAATATTTCAAAATTAGCTTCTTTGCACAGTTTCATAAGTATCATCTCCGCAGCAGCGACTTTTTACGAATTTTACAGTTTAAAAGCACAAAGTGATATTACTTAAAAATAAACCAGAATAAGGCGTTGGGAACTACAGCAACGCAACGGACGAGGGCCTCCTTTGCGAAACTGAGCCATATTTCTTTCATCATTCCTGCGAAGTGCTCTCAAACAACGTAAAAAAGCTCCAGCCGGTCCTTGATTTAATCCATCGATACGCGGGAAAAACGTGAAATGAATTTGAAAGGAGATGGCGCCTGCCATTTCAAGAAAATGTTATTTTACTAAGCATTGGCGCTGCCCGTAGCTTCGTTCTCGTGGAAACAGATTGATTGATAGAATCATTTATTTGCACTTTCACACACATAGTTAGACCAGCATTAATCAGACTAACAAAAGCAAATAAAACACAGAAAACTCAATGAACAATTTACAGATAAAAAAAAAATATTTACAATTTATACACACAGCAAGGCATTATCCAGTGTAAGTACTGTGTGTATGGCAAATGCAAAAGGGCTTTGACTCAGCATAAGCTGGAGAATGATACCCCAGCGCTGGTCTTCCATCAGTATCCATCAGGCGGCGCGGCGTGCAGAGCCCGGAGAGATAGTACAAACCGTAAAAATATACAAGATTAAATTAATAGAATCTAAGATAGTGACTCAGGTGCCATAACAGAGAGGAAATACCAGTCCCAAAATAGAAACACCAAGCTGGTTCATTCTGAACCACCCACTACATATAATGCCATAATCACATACTAATAAGAAGATGTTCTTCATAGCAAGTTCCTCAACAGCCCTAGTGCACATGCTCGTCTCATTAAGTGCTGCTGATGCTGATTTAATCAAAGGATATTTAGTATGTGATTATGGCATTATAGGTAGTGGGTGGTTCAGAATGAACCAGCTTGGTGTTTCTATTTTGGGACTGGTATTTCCTCTCTGTTATGGCACCTGAGTCACATACATTACATTTTAAACAATTCTTCCTCTTCATCATCATGAAGAGGAAGAATTGTTTAAAATGTATTTTGAGGTATTCCTCAAAATAATAATATTCCTATTAATTAATCCTATTGGATGAGGATGAGGAATCTTAGACTAAGAGGAAGAGGATGCAGGAGAATTCTCTCTCTCTCTTCCTCACACATTTCGTTTCAACAAAACTTGTAACTTTCCTTCCTATTAAATTCCTCATAAAATATGAGGAAGAGGAAGAGGATTTTTTTAAATCAATTTTGAGGAAGAGGATAAAATGTGGGGAAATTCCTCATTTTGAGGAAGAGGAATGCGCATCAACCCTGATCTGCACTTAGCTGCAGTGTACAGGGATTTGACAAACGAGTATATTATGGACGATGTTTATTAATATAAAAATCGCAACGGTACAATGTATCTAATCAAATACTTTTATTCATTATCGAAATAAAAGTTTACCTGTCAAATTTAATGTTAAAGTTGTTTGTTTCATATTTAATAAATTATGTGGAGAAGAAGCTAATAAAAAAACTCCACATTTATACTTTTCAAATAAAAAGTTTAACGTAATCAACAGAGTGTTCAACTTGAAAATTATTGGTTGTGGCCTTATAATATATTATTACCAGCTGACCCGGCAAACGTTGTTTTGCCGTACTATTTAGCCTACGACCGGCTCTCAGACCTACACAAAAAAACAATAACACAAATCACTCACTCACTCACACGTAATACACAAAAAAAATATGAAAATCGGTGAAGTCATTTCGTAGGAGTTCGATTACAAACACTGACACAAGAGTTGTATATATTAAACTAGCTGGTGTCCGCGACTTCATCTGCGCAGAACACATTACCGGGATATAAATTATCTTACGTCTCAATTCAGATCTTGGTCTACCTGTACGCCGAGTTACATGTAAATCCGTTTCATTGTTATTGCGTGATTAAGTAACAAACACTCAAACATGTTCACGAACTCTTAAATTTATACTATTAGTAAGAAATAATAAGACCTGATACATTGTACAGATCTGATCTCGATTAGTGCTTGGACTGAGCAGTATGGTCTCCTGGTCAATCCAGGCAAGACGCAGGTGATTATCCTGGGCAGTAGGGCTCTGCTATCTAAGATCGATAGGGATACTCCGGTCTGTTATAATGGCATGCCCTTACAGTACTGTAAGGAAGTAAAAAAATAGGTCTTCATATCCAAGACAATCTGTCATGGGAAAAACAAGTTGCTGAGGTAAGTCGCTTTGGTTCTCCCAGTCATTGACTATGCAGATGTGTGTTATCCCGACCTCACTGAGGAACTTCTCGATAAATTAGATCGACTTCTCAACGTCTGTATTCGTTACATCTTTGGCCTTCGTAAATATGACCAAGTTTCCCAGTTTCTCACTCAGCTAAATTGGCTAAATATCCGCTCCCGCAGGAATGCTCACATTGTGACTCTTCTTTACGGCATCTTACATGACCCGTCCTCTCCCCAGTACCTCCGCGAACGTTTCGTCCCTCGTGGCGCGCATGGTCGCCTTCAGCATCCATGCAAAAAACCTCCTTCTTGACATCCCTGTGCATGGTACGGCAGGCTATGCGAATTCATTCACTGTGATAGCAGTGCGCTTGTGGAACGCGCTGCCCTTATACATACGCCAGCCAGGCCCAGTCAATTGATGTGTTTAAGAGAGAAGCACTAAGCTCCATGCACTTCTTCGGACTTCAGAGTAATACTCGTATATAGATATTATTTTTGTAGTTTATTATATTATGATAATTATTCACAATAACTCTCTCCGGGCACTACCCGCACTACTATCCACATAACCGAAGGTTAGCTGGAAGAAAATACTCATTAGTATTAAGCTCGCCTGTGTACAAATATGCTTATTGTGCAATAAAGAATTTTTTAATCTAGTGTACCGTAAGAAAATACTTTTAAATACCCGACCGGCTCATAAAATACCAATTTGTACTCCCTTTGGCATTGAAAAACGTTTTCCTCCTCAAAGAAAAAAACTGAGTGCCCTTGATCATACATTTGACGGCTGACCATTGTAATAGCGCCCTTATAGTCACACTATAAACGTTTACTACAGTGAATAGCACACTCCCTACAAATACTAAAGCCGGCATTTTTTACAGGGCACTGGAGTATGCTCTGAACGTGGAGAACATCAACCTTTCTGCGATCAGAACGATCCGCGTGCTGCGACCACTGAGAGCTATTAACCGGATACCAAGTATGTACTTGCTGCTGCTACTTTAAATTTTACGGTACTTTACATCCGTAAAGTAGATAAAATAGTATCCGGTATAGTATAGTATCCACTATACTACAACGTATACTATTTTATCTCGGACCAAACTGACATAATTCCATGTTGCTATGGATGAGTTTAGAAGAACGGCTATTTTTGTGTTATGTATGTAACACTTATTATAGGTAACACTTATTTTAGGTAAAATATGGTAATTATTTACTCGTGCCAGCGCTCTTTCCAACTGAGCTAATGGGCGACTCACCGGCATATAATATTATTGTCAAATACCTATAAGTAGCATACGTATCTCATTAGGCTAAGCCTGTAATGGTATGTATTTTTGGAAAGTCAATTAAATAAAGTAGAGGATGCCTTACTGCCCTGTTACGTAACTGTTCACTGTGTTAGGTTTTCCATCTTAACGTTTCCAAAGCTTCAAAACTTGTATGTATTTGATAGCTACTCTATCTAAAAAGCAATGTCCCAGGCACAGAATCATAGAAGCGTAGAATCAATCATGGCATAGGTCCAATTATATTGGTCAATTTCAGTGAGAACAATTCGTGGATTTATTCCAGTCATCGAGTTGCACAAAAAAGGGGTATAGATAGATAGATAGAATATTCTTTATAGTGCACAGAAATTACAGTAACAGAAATTATATAAAAAATACAGTACAAATGGCGGTCTTATTACTAAAAACAATTTCTTCCTGGCAACCATAGACGGAGACAATAACATAGAGCATGACACGTCATCAATATATATCCCAAATAATGTCCCAGGTACCGCGGCTTACAATTGGTCCCTTCAGCCATCTGTGTGAATGAAAGTGCTACTGGACGCTGCATAAATCATCTTAATAAGTAAATGAAGTGGCCAAAAAAGTAACAAATCAGTGTCACTCAAACCAGTAAAGAGTTAAATAATAGCGGCACAGGGCCCTATTAAAATGGTTCGCTATGACATTTCGAAGTACATTGCAAAGTTGATCAACCCACAGATTAATAATATATGAAGACTAGGCTACGATTACGTAGCCGAGTACGTAAATGGAATTGTAATAATAAGCTACCTATTTCGATCGTGGTGTTATATAAAAACTGACCAGAAAAGCAGAGGAGGGGTTCTGTTTTAAATGATGTCGTGTGTAGAGATAGGCCGAGGCGATTTTTTTCGCTTGACGAGACCTTACTGAATAGTGATATAACATAACATTTACATACAGGCACATATATTGCTTTTGGTCCGACTCTAGGATCCCTGTGTCGTATGTTATCGACATCCTCTTCAATTGATTTCACTCATGTGTGTTATTTACTATGTATTTAAAAACCTATTTAGAGGCTAAAAATTTCACCCATGCCGGGATTCGAACCCGCAACCTCTGGTTATCCGTGCCAGCGCTCTACCAATTGAGCCAATGGGCGACTCACCGGCATCAGTGAAATTTCGAACCTCTTTACACTATTCTCTGTATTACGTACAGGCAGCGACATCTGGCTTAAGCAAATTGCATCACTTACAGCCCCGACTACCAACTTTGCAGTTAGGTTTTACATCGGAACGATATCACTGTACCCACATGATTATACTATTTTTATTTTTAATGCACTAACCCGTGCTAAGGACAAATTTAAAAACCTATTTAGAGGCTAAAAATTTCACCCATGCCGGGATTCGAACCCGCAACCTCTGGCTATCCGTGCCAGCGCTCTACCAATTGAGCCAATGGGCGACTCACCGGCATCAGTGAAATTTCGAACCTCTTTACACTATTCTCTGTATTACATACAGGCAGCGACATTTGGCTTAAGCAAATTGCATCACTTACAGCCCCGACTACCAACTTTGCAGTTAGGTTTTACATCTTTTTTTGAACTAAAACTTTCGTAAGCACAACACATTGTAGACTTTTAGTCCGGATTTACTTACGGGTGTTGTTATATCGGAAAAGTCCGACCAGGTTTTACATCGGAACGATATCACTGTACCCACATGATTATACTATTTTTATTTTTAATGCACTAACCCGTGCTAAGGACAAATTTAAAAACCTATTTAGAGTCTAAAAATGTCACCCATGCCGGGATATTTACTATGTAATCCACGAAATACAGAATGTCTACTAATATAGTTTATAGTAGTAAACTTTGGCCTTTAAATCTACATAATGATTTGTGAAGCGTCCGGTGGCGCCTTCAGTCATACTAAATGTGTGAAGGGATCACTCCGACGTTGCAATGCCAGGGATATAGTTTTTAGATGGTGCAGTCTTGGCCGCCACCTATACCAGCTTAGTCGGCTCAAGTCGCGGGATTCCTCACGATGCTTTCCTTCACAGTTAGCGTGGGTACTCCTATTACAAATTTCAGATGTGCATAGCGTGACACTGAAAATAAACATTCCGCTGGGTAGATCAATGGACTCTTCATGAGTAGGAATAGTGATAAGATGTTGACTAATTTAAAACTAAACAAATACTTGATCGCGGCCATCCCACGATGATTATAATTAAAATATACAGTAGAACCCGACAATCGAGCAAAAATGGATGTGCACTTGACAGCAAATCAACGTTAACATATGTGCACAAATTTAAAGGTTGATCTTTAGTCAACTGTTTGTTATACGGTTCCTCAAAAATAACGCTCCTACAGCTGTTATTTAAAATAACAGTTCCTATAGCTGTTATTAAAGTTAAAATAACAGATCCTATAGCTGTTATTTGAGGCAAGGAACATAAACATAGAAACACACTCAAGCTAAGTTCAGGCCCCAAGCAGTAAGTAGGCAAACGAAAGACTTAAAGTCATAAGCCTATCACTAAAGCCAATAAGGCGAGAATTTGTATTTGTTGTGCTTACTTACACACATCGACGGTTATCAAGTTCCGAGGCTTTGCCTAACAAAACATTTCCTTCGAGCAGTACAAAGTAAAAATCGAAGTTCATTCAGCATTGTAAACAATTTTCTAAATAAAACCCAAACGGCTCTCCACTTATGGCAAAGCCGGTGTACAACGGACCTTACTGCGTTGGGATAGAGTCCAGATTGGCATGCTGGGGTTTTATCTAGGGAAGGCAATGTAGAGGCTCTATGGTGCGAGGGCGGTGGATCGATAAGTAGCAACAAGTGAGCGCGGAGGCCGCTAACGTTGTCGTCAGGAAGCGGTCCTTGTAGGTAGCTCCCGCAGATTTCCCGGGGAGGTGTGATAAATATGGGCAGAAGTACAAAGCTAGCCGTTTGCGCCTGCCAAAAAGTATGCAACCTCCTTGCTACTTCAAACTTATTATTTTTCTGTAGATCGTCTTTTGTTTTTTTTTGCTGAAAATATTTGCGCAAGGAACACGCAGTATCTCGTATTTAGTCTGTGGCAACACGTAATTGTATTAAAAGCATTGACTTTATTGAAAGGTCGTCGTATTTTTTCTGCGAGGATTTATAGAAAATCTACGTATACACTAGGAAATAAAACACTACCGATTAATAGCGGGAAATCGGAAACTTAAAAATGCTGTTGCACTAGAGCCGAGTATCATAAAACTTCAATTAATAATTTATTATGACAATTCGATATAATTTGCGTAAAAGTCTTCCCATTTATAAATCTATGGGTTAATCGACTTTGTACATCAGATTTCCCTGGTAAACACTAAATTGTAAGATCACGGGCACCTGACCGACCGGGTGCACCTTGACCTTCGAAACCTTCATTCGAATGGACTCTGGTTTCAAATCCAATGACTTTGTTTTAAGACGCTTTCGTGAATTAACACTAGGAAAAAGCTATAGGGAAAACATCGTATAAAACTTTGGCGCCTCGTGTCTGAGATGTTCACAAAGCTTAGCGCTCGATTGATTTGATTGAAAACATTTATTCAAATAAAAATACAAAAAAATACAGAAGTTGGTTTCTGCCAAACTGCATAACAGTTTGTTGGCAGATGCTCTTGGTTTTACAAGTTCAAGTTGTCTTATATGCTAGATCGATGCTAGATGATGATCGATGATAGATGCTATATCGAGATCGCCGCCGCGGTAGACAAGTGTCATGTTGGCCTGTGAGAGAGAGCGAGAGAGAGAAAATACGAGCTTAGTCACAATTAGAGTCCTCCGGGAAGCCCATACTCTCACTGCGGGAGAAGGCCTGTACCACAGTGCAAAGTTGGGCCCGTACAGTGGGACGTATCAATTTTTTAACTAAACTGCGCTGTTATTGTTTCGCTTTAAGCTAATCGCAACAAGAAAATACTACTATCCTTTAGCCCACTGTGTATTTATTTATTTCTTTAGCAATCTCACAGACTTTCTATCCGACGAATAGTTAATTAAATTGTGTACCAATTTTTTTTCGCGCCTATGGATAAATTTTCGGCATTTTACCACACATGACAGTCACAAAAACTTTAAAATAGATCACCATCATGGACCCATGAATAGGTCCATGATCATGATTGAACAAATATCAGACAGTTTGACAGAAATAAACATTCATAAATGACGCCTAAAGTTATTGTTGCCAGTAAAAATTAATATTTCCAGTGATCATCTGCAAAATGGCAAGTTTATCAATTTAACTATATTATTATTCTTCCATGGTTTCGGATTATGAAAACAAATAATTATTACTTGTTTTTTTCAACCTTAGGTAAGGTTAAGGTTTCGGCCACACAGACAGGACGAGGGCCGAGGTCGTGGAAAAGACGAGTCGTTGTTCCAATTCACTTTCATAGAATTCGTACAGAAGGGACGAGACGAAACCCGCACAGGAAGGACGGGGCTAGGGTGCGAAGTCTAAACAACGCGTCGCATCTTTTCCGTGCCCTCATCCCACGTACTTCCTGTGTTAAGGCCTCGACCATACAATACGGAGTGGACGGAAGGCGCGAAAAAGACGCAAAGTCTTGAATTGTGAAGAATTGGCATATTAATGAGCAAGAAAGGTGTATTTAAAGTTTAAAAAAAGACCTTCGACCTTTGGTTAATTTACCTGTCCATCAACGCCATAAGATGATTTATAAAGCGTCCACAGGCACCTTCTCTCATACTAGATGGGTGAAAAAACCACTCAGATGCTTTAGTGCCTGGAACATAAACAGAGACAAACACAACAACAAAGCAACTAAAAAAAAAGTAACAAGTTTGAAAGAAAAAATGTTAAAGATGCCTATAAAAGCCTTGAGTCATCTCTATTTATTTAGTTTGTCCTTGAGTCTATTATAGGATATTCACACATTCAGCGACTCGAAAATTTAATTAACTAACCGCGTAACAGTCGATTCATTTTTTTTTCACTCCGTAAGAACCATCCTCGTACTTCAAGGAATATTCTAAAAAAGAATTAGCGAAATCGGTTCAGCTGCTCTCGAGATTTGCGATTCATTTTTATATTATAGATAATTATAGCTGATTTAATCATAACCTAAGCACCATTAGATTCACTGAAGATTTCATCGTAAACTAAATAAACTAAGCACCATTCGATTCACTGAATAATTCTTTTCATTCGGACAAGGTGTTGAGTAGGTACCTGCAAGTATGAATTCAAAAACCATCGCAATGCTTTTAACACGCCCTTCTTTTGTACCGGAAGGGGTTACTCTCTTAGAGTATTTCTCCAAAACAATTTATTTATCTAGCAATATTTCACGGTGAAAAAAAAATTGAAAAAATAATGAAACATTGCTTACAGAAATATAATTTTTTTTTTCGGTTTAACTAAACTTCCGTTTAAATAATAGTTTATAGCCTTGTTGGCAGACTAGCTTCCATTATTTGAGTATGTTTACTTTCTGATGTAAGAATTCATTAGATTGAGATCTAGCTATTGACTAAGGATACTACTACGTCGGGTATACTGTCTCATACTCGTCTGATTTTGATAAAATACACTTTTGATAACAGACATTTTTATTACATTTTTGTTTTCCTATAGTTAGTTTTTCATAAAGAGAGTCGTTTCAAAATTGACAAATTTTAGTATAAAAATATTAGTAAAACTATTACGAACATTTTGAATATCCGTAATATTGTTATCTATCAAAGCCTTGCGTCACATTTATCAAAAGTATACTAACTATTTTATAATAATTGAAAATTTAACTTAGGTGAGAGAGTCAGCATGCCCAACGCAACAGCAGCCTTACGGTCGTATTTTTAAATCTACAGCATAATTATTCAGTTTTTTCCGGAAGATTTTAGTACATTTTATTTCTCACTTTAAAACATTTCGTTCGCATCCATTTGCGTGCACAGCCAAATTCACTCTATCGCAACCAAATCTCCCATTGTTGCTTTTATTTGGTGCTTACATATTTCTCTTTTTACTCGTTTAAAACCTCGATTCCTAAGTGCACAAGTTGGGAATACAAACGGATCACCTAGGAAGCGTAGAAATAGTGGTCTCTAGGGGGATTTGTTAGATGTATATTACAAATACAAAATACAAAAAAACATTTATTTCAAATTACGGAAAACAACATAAATATTAGCATTGAGCCATGCACTAGGCAATCCTGTATCGCAGGCGCTCGACTACGTTTAGCGTTTTCGACGTTTTTATTCTAAGGGTTATCTGCAGTTAATAGTTAGATCGAGCTTAGATTTAAAATTATTCTGTAGGCTTATTAATATTTTACGTTACCCAACGGACAAAATTCAATTCGATTTCAACCCTGTATGTCCCCACTGCTGGGGTACGGGTCTCTTCCTGCGTTGCCGGAAGGTTAGTCCATACTCCACTACGGGGGCCAAGTCCAGGTTGGTGGAGGGTTGTAAGACAGTGGCGGGCCTTACTATCAGAAGGTCCATAAGGCCTCTGTCATGGCTTAACGACTGCCATTACATGACAGCCGGTACCCACGGCTTAACGTGCCTTTCGAAGCACGGAAGCGCTCGAAAAAATGCCACTAGTGGTAGTAACGGGACGGTCACCCATCCCGCACCTGTTGTTGCTTAACTCGAGTGATTGATTCCTATCACTCGGTTCGATTAGGCCACGAGCACTTCTTTTATTCTTCTTCTTTTAAAATACAATTATTACTCACTTTTAGTAAAAAAAAATTAGGTCTATTTATTAAGCTCGTAATTAACGTGTAGTGTCTATCTTATCTAGGCGAGCCTTTTCATAGTTGGCTACACCGTCGTGCACCGAAAAACGTCATTTCGATCCCTTTTGTGAGAGCTTTTGCCAACCCTCGTGTATGCAGGCTGTGAGGTGTCGCTTGAGGACGTCCTTGTAACGTCGGCCGCATTAGAAAAACGCGACTGCAACCTTCATACATGTACTCGTACAAAAATTCTGATCAGCTATACGGTGCTCAGTGTGACAGAGTATTCAAGACGAAATTCGATTTTGCTAGCCATGTAGGAGCCCATCTAAGAAGGTAGCATTGATCGCCTTTATCAGATACGACGAGGAGTACTTGCATACTTGATTAAAATAAAGCTATACATATAAAATTCAAAGTCCTGACTGACTGACTCACTCACTCATCAACGCCCGGCCAAGCCGTTGGACATAGGAAGCTGAAATTTTGCACAGGGGGTCTATATATAATGTAGACAAGGAAAAAGAACGGATTTTTTGAAATTCAATCCCTAAGGGGGCGAAAAGGGTTGCCAAAATTTGTATGGGAGGTATTAAAAATGTTGTTCAATTTTCTTTAAACCTGAAATAAACACTCTTCAACACAATTGATTGAATACGTGTTTCGCCGTTTTTTCTAAATTAAGCCCTTAGGGGAGTGAACGGGGTCGCAAAATGTTGTTCTCCTGACTGACTGACTCATCAACGCCCAGCCCAAGCCGTTGGACCTAGGAAGCTAAGATTTTGCACAGAGGGTCTCTATATAATGTAGGCATGGAATAAGACCGGATTTTTTTAAATTTAACCCCTAAGGGGTCGAAAAGGGTTTCTGAAATTTGTGTAGGAGGTATAAAGAATGTTGTGTAATTTTCTTGAAACTTAAAATAGATGTTCTTCAACACAATTGATTGAACACGTGTTTCGCCGTTTTTTCTAAATTCGGCCCTTAAGGGAGTGAACGGGGTTGCTAAATTTTGTTTATTGAATCTTTTCCCGAATTAGACCTAGGAAGCTGAAATTTTGCACAGAGGGTCCATATAAAATGTAAGCAAGGAATAAAAAATAAAAGACCGGATTTTTTTTAAATTCAACCCTTAAGGGGCGAAAAGGGTTGCCAAAATTTGTATGGGAGGTATAAAGAACGATGTCTAATTTTCTTGAAACTTAAAATAAATACGTTTCAACACAATTGATTGAACACGTGTTTTGCTGTTATTTCTAAATTTAACCCTTAAGGGAGTGAACGGGGTTGCAAAATTTTGTTCTGTTGCATTCTTGGATGTTGTTGGGAAATATTATTATTATTATTAAATTCTTTATTGTACCTGTAAAGATTGTACAATTGGCGGGCTTAATACTAAATAGTATTATATTCTAGCCAACCAACAGGTGACGTGGAGAAGGTGGGGGATAGTCTCAAACGGTGAGATGATATTTTATTGTCAAATATATTTTTTTTTTTAGTTAAACTATACAGGGCGTCACAAAGTTATGGGCCATGAAGGAAAAGTACCTTAAATATCGTAGATAGGGTATTTTGCTGAAAGGAGACTATATGTTATTTTTAAAATTTAGTAATTCTGCATTCAAAGATTTTCTAAAAATTACTAGCCTCGTCTGGGAATCGAACCGACTTAAATGTAAAAAAAACACCCCTACTTTTATGATGCCAATCGAAAGAATAGAATAAAAATAATAACTCTTCTTAAGTAACATAGTATTTTAAAAGAAAGGAACAGCGTGAAATTAATAATTTTAATCAAATTAAAAAAATACATGAAATTGCCGTAGTCAATTAAGTGGGTATTTTTTAAAAGTGTAAATGAATTGATTAAATGCTCAAAATGTGATCCCTCTTGTCTTACGCAAATCGCCAATCTTTTAATGAGTCCGCTGCCTGTTGATTTTCATTTTCCATTGTCAACTTAATTGACTACGGCAGTTTAATTTTTTGGCCATTTTTTCGATTGGCATCATAAAAGTAGGGGTTTTTTTTTTTAATTTAAGTCGGTTCGATTGCTAGACAAGGCAAGTAATTTTTAGAAAATCTTTGAATGCAGAATTACCAACTTTTAAAAATAACATAAAGTCTTCTTTCAGTAAAATACCCTATCTACGATATTTAAGGTACTTTCCATTCCTGGCCCATAACTTTGAGACGCCCTGTATACCTATTACCACTTTATAATATTTCCTTTTGTAGTTGACGTAAAAGCCATTCTGTCTTGGCGAAATATTACTCTTCGTTCGTTTACGGTATTTTATTTCTTGGTTGTTGAGCGGAACCTTTGATATTTTCTTATTGTTTGTTATCCCTCACATGCAATGATTGTTGAGTTATTACAAATTGATGAATCTATGATGCCCCACACTGCAGTTCCTATTATCTCTCTGTTTCGGGCCATGTCATATCTGTTGTATGACACAAGGTGATGGCTAGGGAGGTACGTGAGCAAATCGTTAGCCATGTAGTAGCCAACTGGGATTAGCCATGTAGTAGCCAACTGGGATTAGTAGTAACTGGGATGTAGTAGCCAATTACTCCAGTGCTACTTAATACTGTATTGACATGTCACGCTCTCCTACTTATGGTAGTTTATGTGTGCTGGAAGCGACAGGGCAACTCTTTCCGTACGTCTTTGAAGTTTACCTATATTTAGTGTTGGTACTACAGGTAACCCCGTGGGATGACTACGCTTTTCACATGATCTATCTCATGGCCATTATTATGTATATGTACGGAATTAAGTCGCCGTGCCAGTTTCAGAGCCCGCCTCTCATTCACTTCTTGCTGTCATCGCCAAAACGACAACTAGGAAAAGGAAAGAAGTAAAAGCTAGAAAAAACGGCGTGCCAGATGCACTAACGCTACTAATTACTTTGTGTGTGATTAATCTGATCTTTTGATTAGTCTGTGGACACTGTAGTGCATATGGATGATGCAGTACACTATCCCGTAGAGTCCCTAAATACCCTGAACCCACCTGGTCTACCGTCTCACACACATCTTATCCTTAAAGTCGGTGCTCCAGTAACACCACCGCGAAATCTTAATCCACCCAATTTGTGCAATGGGACCAGGTTGCACGTGAAAGCTTTACATAAAAACGTAATACAGGCCATTGTATTTACTCGCTGTGCTAGAGGTGAATCGGTATATATAGGTACCCCGTAAACCACTTATTCCATCGGAGTACCCGTTCGAATTTTAAAGACTACAGTTTCCCTTTAAAGTCTGTTTTGCAATGATCATTAATAAAAAAGATAGAAAGAGAACACTTTATTGTACATAAAAATGTAAATTACACAGATATTTCTTAACCTAAGAGTACAGACGGCGGCCTTATCACTAAAAGTGATCTCTTCCAGTCAACCTGTAGATGAACCGGACAGATACATTAGAGAAGGAAGTCGCAGGGTCAGTCACTGAAAATAGCAGGGATTGATCTTAGAGGGGACTGCTTCTCGCACGGCCAGTTTTACGTGGCCTGCTCGAGAGTGAGCTCCCCTAGCAGCCTGGTCATATTGGCACCCGAGAGAAGAACATCTAATGTGGTATATAAAGAAGTATTATGAATTATTATAATCACAACTAACCCCCTCTCAATAACAACAAAGTTATCATACCCTGAGTTTCCGAATTTGCAGTAGGGATGGCGTTTGAGACAATTCGTCCTTTTTTAAAGAATTTCTCATAGACACAGTTTATTTTTTTATAATTAAAAAATTCTATTGCCCTTCTACGATTTGTCGCAGTCAGATAATTGATCAGATCAAAAATCATTTGCACCTTTTATTGAAGCATGCTGAATAACTAAAGTCCACGCGGACGGAGTCGCGGGCAAAAGCTAGTTGTTTATACTTTTGAATAATAGGTACGAAGTTTCGAGAAGCGCTCGTGGCCTAGGCGAACCGACGTATTGGAATCAATCCCATGAGTTAAGCATCAACAGGCGCGATCAAGTGCAGAATGGGCGACCGTCCCGTGACTATCGCTAGTAGCATTTTTCTGAGCGCTTCCGTACTTTGCAAGGCACGTTAGGCCGTTGGTGCCGGCTGTCTTGTAATGGCAGTCGTTAAGCCACGTCAGAGACCTTATGGGCGGCTTGGTAACTTCTAACAGTAAGGCCCGCCACTGTCTTACAATCCTCCACCAACCCAGACGTGGCCCCCGTGGTGGATTATGGCCTAACCTTCCTGCGATACAGGAAGAGACCTGTGCCCTAGAAGTGGGGACATATAAGGGTTGATAACGAACGAACGAGGTACGACGGACGTTTAAGCAAGTATAACTTCAGAAAATGAACATGAACTCAATCAAAAGTTGGCGGGAGTTCTTCGTCTATTGCTTTAATAGGTTTCCGTGAAAGAACACCTGAGCCAATTTCAGTTTCAGGCGAACTTACAAACCGTAACTCGAGCTATTAATATCCAGTTAAAACAACTCCAGCAACAAATTATGACAATTATCCAACTTGCAATCTTTATGACAATTATCCAACTTGCAATCTTTACTCGATGTATAAATAATTTGTTTTCTGTGCATTCCTGCGTTTCCCAACATTTCAAAAATCAAGGATTGTAAAGCTAATGCTGCTAAACAAAATCTTTTCTTATAGAAGGGTTTTTGCACCAGTCATTGCAAATTAAACTAAACTGTTTCATCTCCTTGTTACTATTTTCCTTTTCCACTCCTTAATAGGAAAAAAAATTAGTAAGGAAGCTAAGTCAGTTACAAAATCTTAGTCAATTCACGTGTAAACACGTGGAAACATTGTTGTTTTTTTTTTATATATATATATTTATGTGCACAACTTCCAGACGTTATTAATAGTAGATGTAGGCGACTTCCCTCATATTGAAACTAATTATGTATAGAACTTATTCTTCTTTCTCTCGCACCTTATTACTATATCTTTGTTGACAGCTGTCTAATTTTTCGTTATTGTTTCGGACTTGGCCCCCGTGGTGGATGCAGAAAGAGACCCGTGCCCCAGCAGTGGGGACATACAAGGGTAGATAACGAAATAAAATAATAACGTAAATCCGAGTTATTGCGTTTAATTGAGGACGCCTAAAGTAGATTTAAAGATTTTCAGCGTACGGTAAACCAAAGATCAGTAGCATTTCCTATCTATCAAATGTTACCATATTAGACTCAGCGATCGTTCTTCAAAATGTGCAACCGCGAGCTTTATTGGTCCGTGTCCGTATAACTAATCGATTTCCGGAGCAACAAGTACGCCAGCAGCGCTCACGCGCGTGGAGCTCGTTAATTAAACACGCTGCGAACACACGGCTTAATTAAAATTATTGCCGTCACAGGTGATTTATATCAACAACATAAGCTGCAGTAAAACTGACGAGAAGATGAAAACCCCAAGACGCGCCCGAGCGCGCTCGCTTGTCAACACAGCGTTTCGCACGAAAATAATATTCTCGTTTATTTCTCGCAGCACAATAGACCGGAGAATCAAAACCACCACGTAATCGCGATATTCCACTAGAGAAAATTGTCACGGACAATGGTCGGACGTTGTTCGTATAAAAGACCAACCGGCGACTGTGTTCGCAACCTCATCTGGTGCGCGCAATATCTGGGCCAGTGCAACACTGCGCCACAAATTAAATCGAACCAGCGGTTAGGGGCAACATCGGCACTAATATGCCCGCCGCAATTTATGACACCCACTGTGCGATGACTTATTTTTATTTCGTTACGGTAGTTTACGTCGTTCCCTCTGCGACTGTGTAGTGAGCGGGAGTATAAGACGTCACCACAGTGGGGAACTTTCCTGAAACTTCGACCATAACGAAGACATAGTAAAAATCAGAAAAATAATGAGAATAAAACAGTACAAATATTTTTTTCGGGCTTTAGAAGTCAAAAAATGCAATGAATCAAATTACTACAAAAAACTTCAATATTTGAGATAATTACTAAAGGCCACGTTGTGATTTTATTTGAGCCCGATTTTTATGGCGCGATTTTCTATCACGTGACTTGACATACTTTTAGACAGGGGATGTTATGTTAAGAAAAAAAATACCACAATATTTTAACAAGCCCTCTCCAATAAGACTAAAAGATTCTACATTAGATATACTTAACAAAAACACTCACACTGAGTGCCAAATCACTTCATCAGGTTTGCCATCAATACGCTATTATTATTCATTTCAGAATAAACCTTAATCATATTTGATTGAAGTGGAGAGGACCGAAGAAACCATCCATCCGTCCCCGTTAATGCATAATTTGACCACTTTTATTTATACTATACAAGTAGGTAAACGGCTCACACTTACACAAGTTAGTTTTGCGATTGTAGCGATGCATGGAAGTCAATAAGATCTATCGCCATACAACATAGTTCAATAACGTTCAATTTAGGAATTGAGTGCGAGTGGTAATACTGAGAAAAGCAACACAGTGAACGGGGTTGACGTTTGTAAATGGAAATTTTGATTTACAGGATTATGTAACACAGGCACGTGAAGTTGAGGCCGTATGTGTTATTAAATAATTACATCATGAGACTTTTGTCGGTAAAATGTTTTTGTCTTCATTTTGCTGATGACTTTGTTCAGCTCATTTGCCCGTGAATTTGAAATATGAGTCACTTACACTGCTGACATTCCTCCGGCTTCTTTTTAATTTAATTACGCCATATTCTGCGTCGCTGAATTGAGAATTCCTCGAATATTCAAGTTTCTTCGCGAACAAGATTTTCAGTCCATTTTCAGTACCTAGTTCCCAGACAGGATCCATGACAGCATGTCCGCTTCTTAGTGAAATGTTCAAACCTCGGTGTAAAAGCTCTTCATGGACAAACTTCGTTTAAGGATGAAAGTAAGAACTATTTCCACGTTGCTTTTTTTTTCCAAAAGCTGTGGAAAGAATGCGCCGTAATAAAGATACCGCAAACCACTGGAATAGAACACCAATTAAATTCACCATTCGCTCTCGTAAAACTATTTGGAGGTCTCTTTTGATTCAACAATAAACGAGAGTCCACAAAGCGGAACGGATTACCAACAACGTAACTATAGTGGCGGGCGTGGATTTAATTTTATATCTGACGAAAGCAATATTCGATACGCCTGTTGTTTTTGCAAGATCGTACATATCTATCTGTTTCCCACGGAAACAGATATTGATATGTACGATATGTAAGAATTGCTGATGTACTGACAGTTAGGTATCAATCCGTGATGTACGAGTACACGCGAGGGCAAAATCTCTTTATAAGGAGGGCAGCCCAATATGTAGGCTTATTGATTTGAATTTGAATTTGAAGTTGTTGAGAATGACAGGTAAAGGGTGTAGCGTGACGTGAAGGATGGATAGCCTGAAAACCGTTTAAATTAAACGAAAACTTTACGCAATCATTTTGTACGGTAACTAAACATATGTTAAAAAATACCGATAAATGACGATAAACAATAGCAGGTTGGCAAGTAAGGTGTTTGTGGTTTTTACATGTTTTCTCATGAATAAATAAATAATATTAATAATGTATTGAATAAGTACATTATTAGCTCTCAGTTAAACTGGGATTTATAAAGACAAATCAAGGTTGTATGCAAGAAAGAAGGCTTACGTTACTTTGCAACTTAATAAATTTTTACATCACCCTGATACTACAATAATATTCTTATTATTATTAATAAGGTAAACAATATTCTTATTTTATCTCATCCTAAATTTAAAAAGTAATTTATTTTTATCACCTGGCATAATTAGTACTTAGTTACATAGCTGATTTTATTCGCGCATAATATTTTATGCCTTTTTTGCAAAAAAAAAAAAATAGTTTATTTATTGAATTACTGGCAAATGGAAGCACCAAGGAATGTTAACTCTCGTCTAAGGTTAACATTGATTAGTGCTTAAAAGAGCCAATCCGCGGTGGGCACGGGTGGAAATTAAGCCCATACTCTCCCTCTATCTCTCCCTGAGAAAAGGCTTGTGCCCAGCGATGGAACGTGGCCTACTTAAAAATATTATTTACTAAGTTCAAGTATTTTTAAAAACCTATTTAGAGGCTAAAAATTTCACCCATGCCGGGCTACGAACCCGCAACCTCTGGCTATCCGTGCCAGCGCTCCACCAATTGAGCGCTGGCACGGATAGCCAGAGGTTGCGGGTTCGAATCCCGGCATGGGTGAAATTTTTAGCCTCTAAATAGGTTTTTAAATTTGTCCTTAGCACGGGTTAGTGCATTAAAAAAAATAAAAAAATAGTATAGTAAGTTCAAGTATATTATTACAGTTCAATACCACCATTACTATAGATAGGCGAATACATGATGAGTATCCTCTGTGGTATTGTCTAGTGGTTATTTATACAAACTTCACGAGGCAAGAAGGAAATCGGAAAAAGGAAGGAGGAAAGAGGGTTTTGTTTTGTAAATATCTATTTGTAAATAAACAATCTCTCTCGCTCGGTTTTTCGCTCTGGGCTTATCTGAGCCACAGGATATTCTCCGCTTTGCAGAGTATCAATGCAGCCAGTGTTATGTGGACTTTTAGGTCAGGTATGGCTTGGAGCGATTTGTTCGCTTAGGATTTTTTTGTCAATATGTATAAATTTAATGTAATTTTATACAGCGCTGGCGGATAGCCAGAGGTTGCGGGTTCGAATCCCGGCATGGGTGGAATTTTTAGCCTCTAAATAGGTTTTTAAATTTTATATTGTTTATTTTTTTGTAAAACCCACACCCAGGCGGTTATTTATATTAAATTAAACATATTTTCAATCGTGAGTTATCTTGGTGTGAAAGCGGGCGGCCTTCCTTTGTCCTGTATTGAACCGTCTATGTTATGCAGGCTACTGTCATCATGTGAGATTGTTATTAGCCTCAATTTTAATGTTGTCATGTAAATTATGTTATATTTCGATGTGAACCCTGTATGTCCCCACTGCTGGGCCACGGGTCTCTTCCTGCACCTCAAGAAAATTAGGCCATACTCCACCACGGATGCCAAGTCCGGGTTGGTGGAGGATTGTAAGACAGTGGCGGATCTTACTGTCAGAAGTTATCAAGCCGTCCATGAGGAATCTGACATGGCTTAAACGACTGCCATAACATGACAGCCGGCACCAAACCTTTACATTTTGTATTCTTTCTTTCTTATTTACTTAAAAAACATTCCAACACCAATCCATGTAAGTGTCACCCAACTCCGAACCTGAAAATGTGTTCTGAGACCCCGTACTGCTTTGGGACGTGTTATATTTTACTTGATGGAGGAGATGATGGATATATTAATCTCCTTGAGTGCACTTCTCAAGTTTGATTAAAGAGGACAGACTCATAAAAGAGGAAACCTGAAGTATGCTTCCAATATACATCCTTAAAGCAAATGTTTGACGGGGTAACCCACCGATTTTCCGATGTAGATATTTAAGTATTCTCGATACCTTATATACGATTTGACGTTTCTTCTATTACACTAACAAATTGTTCAAGTCATCTTAAACCAAATACATCAGTTGCCACCTATACGTATCTTTAATATAAAAATGAATCGCTGAATGTTATACGGAAAAAATAAAAAAAAAATTAAGAATCGTCTGTTAGGCGGTACGAAGGTAGCTGAGTCAGCTATTACCTAATAAGATTTAATGATTGCCATTAATAACTTAATGCCAAAGCATTTGTTAAAAATTGACTACAGACACTTGCATCTACTTATATTATTCGCACCACTGAGCAACTCCAATCGTCTGTCGAAAACTGATGCAGCGCATCTATTAATTTTGTCATCTAAACGTTTTCGAAGTGTCAAAATATATGTATTTATTTGATAACAGAAGTTGCTGAAAAAATTTAGGGCTATCCAAGCTCCAGTGGATCTTCATATTAGAGTCGAGAGTCAAACTCTCCCTACAACATACCGAGTGGATCCGGAATTTTATTTAATAATGTCCTAAAGCCTTGTTTTCTTTTCCCAGGTATGCGAATCCTAGTGATGCTACTGCTGGATACTCTGCCGATGTTGGGCAACGTCCTGTTGCTGTGTTTCTTCGTGTTTTTCATCTTCGGCATCGTTGGCGTTCAGCTCTGGGAAGGGATCCTACGGCAACGGTGCGAGTTAGTCCTCCCGCCTAACATCGTCCGGCCCAAGTACGTATTACGCTGATACATTGATTGTTTTATCTTAGTTAATGAGCAAGCATAAAGGTGGTAATCAGGGCCGCCTTTCCTGAAACTACAATTGATTGTACTTACTTATGGGCTACATCACCGATTAACCCACAGATTACCAATTAGGAAGACTAAATGTACTAACGGCTTCCGCAATAAGGTACAACGCACGTGTACTGCGAAAGCCATTAATACATTTAGTCTTCCTAACTGGTAATCTGTGGGTTAATCGGCTACGCAAAGTACATCGTCATTGAACTGTTGTTTTATGAAATGTGGCCTGGGAATTAGAATACACACCGCAAGATTATGGTTCTGAGCTTAACATAATTCATGGAAAGCCAAGTATCTGAGGTGTTCACAAATCTTAGCGCTTGAAATCGACGTACCGCAGTGCATAACCACTCTCTTTCTGAGAGAAGGCCTGTTACCTGCAATGGGGCGCATTCAGTGTTACATATTTCTTAAATGCGCAATTCTTGAAATAACTGTTACAATTGGTTAGTGTTTTCATTTACAAAAACTTTTTTATCACTTCACTCGCAAAATCTCTTTTTTTGTGTCATTCTACATTTTTGGGAAATTTTCGCGAGACAAGAATTTTCGCCAAGAAAAAAGAATTTCGACAATAATTTTCGGTTTGCCTGTTTTGTGGCGTTGTTTTATAGAAATGTTTTAACTTAAAATGCTTAAGACAATGATTAACTAAAAAGACCCACATTGGTTAAGCGCGTAAAGCTATAAAATCTGTTATGACCCTGAGGACGAACTCATGTCAGTCAAGAGTTGTTGTAAAACACAAACTCTAATTAAGGTGTTTCGGGAATTGCGAATTTTAGAAATAACCTTGCGTAGGCTGCTTACTATATTAAGTTCGTGATAATTGATGACTTCCGAAAGAGGCATCTAGTCTGGGGTGTAATTTATGACATAAGATAGAGTCTGTAAACCTCAAGGCCCATTAAGCTTCGGGGTTGCTATTGTAAGAAATAGAAAAAAATCATGTTTTATCTAAAAGTAAAAATGAGAAATCTTAATAACTGTGACAACTACTTTTAGAACCTACAGTCTAGGACCTACGATCAACAGCCTAGAACTTAAATCGATTTCCGCTTAAAACGGCCGTTTTTAGCAGAGATCTCAAGAGTGCGACCGGGAGAGATTTGTTCATGGTTAAATGGTTTATGGCGCAGTAAACTGCGGTGGCTAAAGCCACCTGCCTGATGAACAGTTTATATATAATAGGCCGGG
This sequence comes from Yponomeuta sedellus, assembly GCA_934045075.1. NCBI lineage: Eukaryota > Metazoa > Arthropoda > Insecta > Lepidoptera > Yponomeutidae > Yponomeuta > Yponomeuta sedellus. The sequence goes on along the minus strand of OW203732.1, from coordinate 15,981,820 downwards.
TACATTTCTTTATCGAAATTGAATAAGTCCAATAAAGTACAATCGTATGAGCAAGAACCTTTCACCACCTGTATAAGTTTTGCTGTTTGAGGCCACCCATTCGGTAACCATGACGTAATTTTTTTATGGACACTTTCCTTGCTCTTTTCGAGCAGTTAAGTAAGTTTATGGTCGCCAACGCACATCTCGAGTTATTGTCGAAGGTTTTTAAAATGACCGATTCGACAAACATGTCAATGCATAAATAATTTTAGATTTCCTTGACCTATTCTCATTGACTAGTTTGTGGTTCCTTTGATCGTCAATTGTTTTTAAGTGGTAGCAGAGTGTGTTGATATTGCGAGGTTGTTTGAAGATTGTAAAAGTGAGAAGAAGACGCTTAATTGAGGCCCAGTTTAATTATTGTCATCGCATGCCATCACTTGAAACCCGCTGCATCGCAAACTTAAGATTTGAAGGCGAAAATTTAAATCTACGTTATTTGGTATGATAATACACTTAGCTACTTTGTGATGCGCTCTATGGAATGATGCGCTCTATGGAACTTTATTAAGAAATTTTAGTCATAATCCATATTCATATTTCAATACAAGATCAAATGTGAAGTATCGACAAAATAATTATTATTCCATACTGAACAAAGAATTATTTTTTTCTCAATTTCAAAATCGTTCCGCAAGATATTAGCTATATTTTCAATACGATGGCATTCGAAGTCAAGTACCAAGGGAATTCAGGAGACCATTGTTTTTTCTTTCCATTTGCTCAAAAGCGCTCGTCTTAGCGGCACGTCCCATTGCTAACGTTGACTGCATGCAATATTGACGCTTTCACCTTTCGACCGTGCATACTCATTGCTGATCCATATTATTGTGCAACCTGACTGTTTAGTGCTCTTACGGCTGATTGAGAATAACACTCTGCTGGTGCTGTGGAACAAATTTTTAGCCCTTCGTTAGCCTTGAAAATGTACAAGAAGAAGGTAGTGCAATTTATCAATTTAAAAGTCTGATAGCTGAAAAGATATCTTGAATAACATTACACAAAACAATTACACACTCATTATACACAAGTGAATGTGTTGTGTGGAAGAACTGTTTCGTAATTTGATTCCCATGTACAAAATAATTTCGTGGCTAGGGGAACCAAAACAAAAATATTGTTTCATACTTTGAAAACTACTTGTTTTGTTTAATATTTCACTAAAAAACACAAGAACGAGAGACGCGGCTTAAGGTAGATTTTTTTTTTTTAAGTAGTACAGGTTACCCTTAACCCCAGTCACGTCTGATGTACTTATCTGTTAACTCTAATTTTAAAGACACCCTGGTTATATGTCTCCGGAAAGACAGATGATGGCAGCGTGTTCCACAACTTTGCTGTGGAACACGCTGACTAAGCGAAGATGAACAATTTTTCATAAAACAATGGGCAGACCAGCAGCCCGATGGTCCGACGACATAGTTGAGTTGGCGGAAGGTCGGTGGATGCGGCTGGCACGGAACTGTGAGGAATGGCATTTGGGGGGAAAAGCCCCGCAGTGAGCAGTGGTGAGCTGATGATGATGAACTTATTTTTGTCAGTGTTTCCTTGAAACATATTCAGCAATTGCAACGTTGCCGATGCCTTGAGATTTTTGTAATCAAGTTGGCCTATTAAACAATCGCGATTGAATCCGTTTATTGAATAAACTCCGTAAGGGAAATATCGTTAGTAAAGTGTGTATGATTTATTAAATTGAATGCCAGAAATTACTAAAGTAGTTTATCTTTACTTAGTATTCTGGACGTACTGCCGTTATTGCTAGCACGAGAGAATATGTTCTAAATCACTCGCAGAGTTGTACTTCTTCAGCAGCAAGATCTCTGCAATGTCAGGAAGTGTATCATACTATTTATTTCGCTGCATCGCTGCATTTATAGGTTTTTGGCCGTCAAATCAGCTATGCACCTGTTTGCAGAGAACCGCCAGTTCCTCCTAGATCACCTGGCATACAGGTGTAAAGCACATCTCGGCAAAAAACTTATACCATAACAGTTTTATATACACATTTTGTGGAGATTTCAATGTTTTGTTGGAGGCGCATGAACGTTGATGCTTTCCGTGGGTTCGTTATTAATAAACACCGACGTAAATATTGCATACCGTCAATACACTTTACCTACACTACAGATTTATATATTATTGTACAGGTCAAAATAGTAACATACAATTTACAATACATTTTAGAGAAACGCCCTACCTAATGATCCATTAGAAACACTTACCTTAGCTATAATTATCATAAGTTTGAGTAGATACAATGTGATTAAATTATACATAACACGTATAAACTTAGTAACAAATAGGTACTTTTAATTTAACAAATAAACAAAAGGGTGATTCCGATGACAAAAAGCTATGTAGCAGTGTCGCAGCTGCGTCGTAACTCATTACAACAAATAAATAGTGTACAATTTTCCTTTGAAAGAAAATAAACTTGGAATCACTCTTTATCCCGTTGTAGCATCCAGACTAACAATGCAGCCTTTAGACTAACACCAGGGCTTAGTATACATTAACGAGAGGTTATCTTCCAAATACAGTTTCTTATTTCACACTGACGGTTCCGATAGATCTGAATAGATAAATGGTTTTTCTAAGCTTGTTTCAACGAGTCAAATTAAAAAAGTGTTGATTCCTTGATATGACCAAAATAATCGTCCATTTATTAAATTTCCTAATTTAGATCACCCAATGCAACTGATCAGGTCGAAGAACATTTACCTAACCGAGACTGTTTGAACCACGCTGATAATGTACTTACTAACCAGTGTGGGAAGAAAATGACTCGTCTATGTATACTACACTCCTGGCTACATTCATAACACCTGTCACCGATTCCTTGTTTTCCAGAGACCTGTCCGAATGGTACAGAGTGCGCGTCAGAATCAGCTCGTAAGATGATAATGATAAATGAATGTATTTCTATTGAGAATATTATACCAATCTGTTGTATCGTGTACCTTTCACGTCTGCCGGCCAGATGTCCTATCGAACTTGTTTCCTCCTTTCTGCAATCAAGCGATTCTATTGAAACCTTTTCTTCACCATCGTTGTCATATAGAAACTACAGAGCTAAGTTATACGACCGATATTGAACTGATACACGGTCCAGTACGGAACGGCTAACATATTTTTGCCATTGATTGGCGACAAATACACGGTTTCATAAACTTTGCCACACCCGAATCTTTTTGCTCTTTCCCCGATTATCGTATATGATAAAATTTCTTGTTCATGTAGCCGTAATGAAACTTTTATAGCTTCTTTTTATGGAAAAAAGTTTTCTGAATCTGCTAAAGGTTTCAATCGACTGCTAGTTGCAAATTGCAATACACCGTTAAATCTACAGTTAAGTAAAAAAGATATGTTTTGAAATGTTCCAAGACTTCAATTAAATTCTCTGCACACTAAAGTTCCAAAAACTAATACTTAAAACCATATTTCTGGCTCGTACATACCATGCTTTTACGAAACAATATATATGCGGTGGATCCGTCACTACACTACATGCACAATTAAGACTACCAAATAATATCGTCCCATTGTACATACAAACTTACCATTTCCACAGAAATACTGAATGTAAATTATTCACAAGACAACCATATTCAATGCTGTCAGTTTAAAGCTTGCCATTAACAAATTGACTAAGCTCCATTTCATTCTTCAGCCAGATCATGTTTTGATCAAACGCTACTAATCCCACAATAGACATTTTTCGTTTTAAAATACATTTTTATAGCGAAGCACAGCGGAATAAAATCCTTTACGACCAACATTAAGGTAAAAGGGCCTGTAACGGACCAACGCCTAACGATGTGGGTTAGTGTCGCATTTAAGACCCGTCACGGCTGACATTAAACTGGGAATGACGTGGCACAGCTACAGACTTACGCTCTCTTGACCTGACTTCAAAGTAAATCCACCCCTGTTAGCACTTTGATTCAATGTCTGATTCGCTAATAGATTGTAAATTGTTAGACCGACCCTCACTTCCCTTTCATACCTACTTTGCATGTGTCAGCATGTCACTACAAAACAGGTAGTTAACGGAGGTCTGAGCTTTGCTGAATTTGATTACCAGTAATTACAAAATTAACATGACTGACAGTGATTTGGGGACGACACTCCTGATGCCGCAAAGGACTGAGTTCTAAAGTTACAATAAGTCGTTAAGAGGAGTCATTGTGGTATTAAAACAAGGAACATTATATCGACCTGCTTCTTGTTCTGTGTCACTGAGTCAGTCAGAAAATTGGATGCTTTATGAATTTAAAATACCTACCTGTTTCGTTCTGTCTTAAGTGTTGTTGGCCAAAGGACCAAACTGAAGCATTTTTTGCGATAGTAAGAAGCTGATCATTGGTAACTACCTGGTTTGTGATGTTAATGTGCTTATTAATGTTTGTAACGTTGCTGCATGTGTCGAAACTATAATTTGAATATGCAAATTACTCCATATCATAAAGCTCTGCAGAACTTTATGAATTTTACAACGACGTCATCATCATGGCTTTCCATTTAATTAATAAGTAATCGAATCAGATACATGAAGTGATCTGGCCGTAGTAAAAAAGTAGATTGAATAATTCCAAAAACTATGTACCGATAAATCTAGGGATATAGTGTGTACATTATCAAAGGTAAGCAAGGGTCTATTTTTCGGAAATTTCTATGAGAGATGTATGGCAAGTTTAAACACAGAGGATTATTAATAGAAAATGAATCACAATGAAAAATAACATAAGTTATATTTTCGGGAAAGCCAAGTTTTAGGCACTAGGCATGTACTCATACTGTATGCAAATCCTCTTACAAACGTTCAGAAACTAACCAACCATAATCTCATTTGCAGCGTGTCGTTCTACTACGAATTTTCCAAAGAGCTGGATTACATTTGCACGACGCCGCAGGACAATGGGATGCATCAATGCGGTGACTTCCCTCCATACAGATACGGAGCTCTAGTTTGCAACGAGACCGCAAAAGCTTTCTCGTATAACCATCCGACGAATACATCTTGCGTGAACTGGAATCAATATTACACGAATTGCACCCAAAGGGGGTCGAATCCCTTTCAAGGGACGATCTCGTTCGACAACATTGGGCTGGCTTGGGTCGCGATTTTTCTCGTAAGTTGTGACTTTGAATACAATACCGTTAAACGTAGAGCTTATAAAGCAGATCTTTGTGAGCCCGTCTTTGAAATGGCCGTATTCTATCCTTCACACCAGGTCGCCTTTTGTCACATATATAGGGTAGTACTCGTAATTTGAACTTTAGTAGCAACTGGAAAAAGTTTTGATGCATCACTGCTTTTGAAGTACTTTTAAGCCGCATTCACAGATTCAAGATTGACGGAAGAGATTTCTTATGAAATAAGCTCGCCATTTACACTTTTCAATTTCTATAATTTTGTGCTTTCTTACGATTTTTATGTGTGCAATAAAATATAAAGTATTTTTATGATCACTTTCGATTCTGCTGCTGGTAAAGATAAAACGTATTTACTGAGCTATTAAGGCTAGAGTAAATACTTTCCCCATATACGTTAATCTAACCAAGTTTAATTCAAAAAGTAGCCTTTAGAAACCTGTTTATATTAGAGAACATTTTGTAGTGGCTACAAAGACTCGGGTACGAAATGCAAAGAAAAGCCTCATCTTAAATATATGAGTCTACTCTCAGTGCCCTTGACATACAATTTCCGTCATCAATAGAGTGATCACAACTATTCATCTTCATAACCGAGTATTTTCCGACTTGTTTCAGTCCGCAGAAAAATACATAATATTGGTTTCAGGAGTAAACCTTTCTGTTACTTTCTCTAAATCATTTGTTTTAAGGAGTATATTTTACATAGCGTGTTGTCTGTCGTAGGTGATCTCTCTGGAAGGCTGGACGGACATAATGTATTACGTGCAAGACGCGCACAGCTTCTGGGATTGGATATACTTCGTGTTATTAATCGTGGTAAGTATCATGTCGGTCACACCCTAAGCCTAATATTCCAGGCGATGCCTTTCTCATACCTTACCCTAGACTAGTCTTATAGGACAGTTTGCAATATTAATGTGTAGCTAACTATTCAGAATAAAACGTGACTAGTGTGACACTTCTGAGAGCTTCTACAGGTATTGGAGCATACACAATTTAAAGATGATTGGAAAAGATTGAAAGGAAAAGTTTTTAAACTTCAGCTTAGTATAGTACAAATAAGTACATGCTATATTCAGGTTTCAAATGTCGTCATCAATCTGCATGATCTCAGATATAAACAATACCAATTTACCACGCTTCTTGTTCCTAGATTGGCTCATTCTTCATGATCAACCTCTGCCTAGTCGTCATAGCAACGCAATTTGCCGAGACGAAAAAGCGAGAAATGGAGCGCATGAGGGCCGAAAGAGCTCGGTTCACATCTACTTCGACTCTAGCCTCGTCGACCAACAACAGTGAGCCAGCGACGTGCTACGCGGAAATCGTGAAGTATGTCGCACATTTGTGGAGACGGTTCAAGCGAAGAATGGCCAAAAAGATCAGGTAAGTTTGGACAAGCGAAACCTAAGTATAAAATACTTTATTTGGTTTTTAAGTCATCTAATCAAACAAATACATTGATTATGATGATGAGGATCGTCACTCAATTCCATAAGGAAATTAATAACAAAATTAATAAAATTGTTCTCATATCGTGCTTAAATCATGAAGCATACACGATAAAGATACAAAAGTTAATTACATCATGTCAGCGAACACGCCAATTCTCATTAGGCACACTTGATTAATTAAACTTGTGATAATATTTGGTTCAATTTAACAGTTTGTAGAAAAAACCTGTTATGAATTTTCGCTTTTCTGCTTTGTAATAGTGTGGTTGAGGGATAATAATTTAAATTATAGGGATATGTGGGATACGTAGGACAAGGATTCACTGAAGAAACTTATGTACACCCTGATGTTTAAAAAATATCAGTTGGAAAAAATAAACAACATCAACTCATATACCAAAAGATCTTTTTTAAACATGAGCTCCCCTTTATTCCGGTGTTTAAAGAATAGAGCATTTTTTAAATAATCCTGTATATTCATACATAAAAGTATTCACCTTTCTAGGGTGTACCGCTACCAGCGCGCGCAAGTCCGCTGGAGGACCAGCCGTGAGACACTGCAGCTTCCAACATCCAAGCCAAAGCAGCATCACCCTTGCTGTCCAAGAATACATCCTCAGGTTGTAATTACAGCAACTCATAACCTACGCTGCATCTCATTTAATTTATATTTAGTGCTAGGGAACAAAGACTGAAGTGATAGATTACATAGTAAATGGAACAGGTATTTTTTAAAGAATAAAGGTGATTGACATAGTCTATAAAATTAGCAAGTTGAAGTGGCAATGGGCCGGGCACGTCTGTCAAAGAACTTATACATGATTGGGTTCAAAAGTTCTCGACTGGAAAGCACGAACTGGCAATCCCAACCAACTCATTGGAGCGACGATGTAAATCAGATAATTGGTAGATAGTCGCCATCGTCATGGTCAGGCTATATTAGTCCACTGCTGGACATAGCCCTCTCCTAATGAGCGCCATAGCACCCTGTTTTCAGCTTGCTGTCAGCAACTTCGGATGAGAAATGCCAAAGACGTAAACAAGTGGTGTGCCTTGGGAAACCAGCAGTGGTTGCAGAACAAGATTCCGCCAATTACATATTTATTGTCGCGTTTTGTCTTCTTTTCATCTGGAAAACTACTTTTCGCATCAATCATAAATATGAAATTTTATTATGTCTGTGATTAATGACGTCATCGAATTGGGTGTCTGGTAATAACAAATCTCTTTTGCTAGAACCAAAAGTCAACACTAAGCAAATGATTTCTTTATTCCTATTGTTAGATTTCAATCTGACTTTTAAATTATTTACGATGAAGGTTCTTAAAGAACTTGACAGCATCAATATGTTTTGAGAACACTATACACATTACGTTAATCATAGCATTTAACAACTTGTTTTGTTAATGCTATTATCTCGCCACATCATCCTTTCAACCAGAAAAAATCTGAATTGCTGCCACCCCTCCAATCTTTCCTTAGAGCCGCTTTGCATCCCCCTAAATGAGGTCAAGTTCAAAGCTCCACCCACGCCAGTTTTTATTAGCTTGCGTAAGATCTGTATTTGAGAAATTCTTGATATTTTCTTATGAATAAAGGCTGTAGGTCTACCTCATGGAGCGGTGCGAACTGAATAGATTCGAATAATAGCCATTTATAAATTTGTACTCTTAGTACCTAACAGCAGCACTCACTAACCTTGAAGTAAAATATCTTGAGTAAACCTAAGCATTTAGTTAGGTCGCATATAACTCGCTACAATAGGCCTGTCCCCTTGTAATGAAATCCTCCTAAACATCCGAAAATTTGGGTACTGTACTCGTCAATACAATTGCTTAAAATACTGCTGATCTATACTAAAGTTATACATTAAACGGGCCTAATCGCGATTATTTATTACGCAAAACGTAATCAACTAATAAATGATCGCAATTACACCCGTATGATATGTAACTATGTATGAGCATCGTGAATCATTAACAAATACTAAAGTTTTTTGGCGACTTCAAAGTTTATATGGATTTGTTTATCTGAAATAAACGTATAATAATAAAGTTTTTCCCATAGTAAAAGTTCTTCAAAAAATTGACGAATAGAAGCCCCTGTTTTCAGATGTACGCCGAGATTTCGTTACACCCTGCATAGGCTGCTTACGCTACCTAATCTACCTACCCAAATGGAGCCACTCACCAACCCTCTTGTCAGCAGGCGAACGGGGGCGGGAAGTGCGTGGAGGAGGGGGGCGAGGAGCCGACGGGCCGGCCGAGCCTGTTGCGCGTGCCTTCCCTATCCGCCGCCGACTTGGAGGTGAGACCGCAAAGGATTAGAAGCCTCGCTTTTGGAAAACCTTAGCGCGAGATTGCTAAGACTTCCATTACGAAAGGTCAATAATATATTTTTTCGATATAAGATAATACTTTATTCATACACAAAACTAACATTAAAACGTTCGGTTTAAATTACACAAAAAAGTCATATACATAACACATATTAAAACATTTGGGTGAAATCAACACTAAAACACGAAAAACATTTGCATCAAGACAAATGCAACAATATGCAAAATGACACCTTATTAAACCAACATACCTACTCGTAAAACTTGTCTGCAAAAGCACTACATACTTAATTAGAAATAGCATTAAAAAGTTAAAATTACTTTGCTAAATTCCGCCAAAAATCCCACAAGCACCATGCGGTTAGTTATTGCACCGCCTTCCCTCCCACTTTTTCAAACAGAAGCAAGACACGAACACACCACCACCAACACCAATACTTGTGTCAGAAAACACGCGACGCGTTTCGCCTCTAACACGAGGCATCCTCAGGCTCCCAAATGCAAATCCCAAACGCCTGATTCTTTACAACATAATTAGAAATATTAAGATGCAAATGTTACCAGTATTCCAATTTTGTTTCCAGTATGCCAATGTTATTCCAATTTTTCAGTAAAGATGGTAGAAATCAGTAAGTGCGACAATGTCTGTCCTGGGTATAAAAAGGGGACTGTGCTCAGTATGTGCTACAGACAAAAACTGTAACGCTGGTTTTCAGCCAGACCCTTTGAGTGAAAGTCACGAGTATTCCAGCAGTACGAAGACTCGTGACCATACATGGAAACCTACTCGTACATGTGGAAATGAATAAAATTACACATACGGTACAATACAACATTTCGTGCCGCTCCTTCACTATCAAGCATGTGTGATGCAAAACAAATGCTTTTGTAAAAGTTTAGCGCGAAATTGCTAAGAGAGATATTTTTTCGATATAAAGCATGTATTATTGTTGATGACAATGATACCTACATGCAAACAATCACTTTATGAAAACTTTAGCGCGAGATTGATAAGACTTCCAGTAGGAGACCTGACTATGAGACGCTCGAACCATAGTTTTTTTTATTTGTTTTTATTATTTTTGTTCACATATTGTTTTATTAAGTGAAGTAATTTTGGGCAACAAAAAAATGTTTTTAGATACATAATTATTCTTTTTTAACTAGCTCCATGTTGCTAAATCATGATTATAAAGTAAAACGAATTCAATGTCACTCCCACTAAAAAAAACTAATCGAATTCAAATTCACTCTGTAGCTTTATTATGCCCATTATTTGGAGCAATCGTGAGCGGCACAAATGCCGGAAATATTTCGGTTTAATACTCGTAGTTAGCTGAAACAAAAAAGGGTATAGTGACGCTTAGTACTGCCCATTAGCGGACGGGTGTCGTTAGCAAACATAGATTTATTTACCAAATAGGTGTACTAAATGCTTTACGGCCTCTAAAGGCGTAATATAATCCCTTTATCGTCCAAAAAAGGGGTGGCTATTCAGTGGTTCTAAAAGAACACGGTATTTCTTTAGTTTTAGGAATCTCTTACATAGTTATATATTAAACGGGTCAACTCGCGAGACCACGGCAACTGTAACGCTGCCGAAATGTCGGGAAATAAGGTAATTACGTTTTACCTAATAAATAATTGCGATTTGACCCGTTTAATATATAACTATGTATGAGTATTGCGAATCATTAAGAAATACTTTAGGAACCTCTTGTAACCTCGGCTGCCTGAGTGATCTTAAATCATCACAATGGTTAAGCAACATGGGGCGCGTTGATGGGTGCGTGGATGGGTGACCGTCTATCACTAACGCTAGTGGCATTTTTCCGAGCTATTCCGTGCTTACAAAGCCACGTTAAGCAGTTGGTGCCGGATGCCGTCGATAGATGCCAATGGTTAAGCCAAGTCAGAGGCCTTAGGGCGGCTTAAAAACTTCTTACAGTAAGACCAGCCATTAGTATTGCAAGCCTCCACCAATCCGGACTTGGCCCCCGTGGTGGAGTATGGCATAGGCCATACGGAGGGGCACGGGTCTCTTCCCTGAGGAAGGTATGGACCTTCCTCAGGGAAGAGACCCGTGCCCCTCCGTGGGGACAATTGGTTGATGAAGGAATCTCTTATGATGATTGTATGCAGTCCTGTCCATAGGTTTACCCGCGTTACCCAACACTATACGTTTCACGACGTTTGCTGGAAACCCTAAACCGCTGCTAGGAACCACCAATTAGACAACGTCACACTACCGTGTGATTAGTCGTCTTCCGTCATAGGACTCGTCTTAATTTACCGTAATTTGAAACAGATCATAGGTAACAGCACTCTTTATTAATTTCGGTTCGTTGACTCCTTGTTGACCTAGCGGTAACATGTTTGATTGCCAAGCCATAGGTTTGATTTTCTCTGGGGACCACCGTACTTTAGTTTGGTACTCTAGCCTAAATCTGAATGGTTTGCAATGTTTGGAAAGTCTAAGCAGTGATGTCAACAAAAACATCAAAAAAATGCGTGTATGTACGCAACAAACCAGAATGCTTATCATATTAAAGGCTACTTTGGATCCAAGACAAGTAACTGTGTGGAGTGGGAGGAAACGTTACAAAAAATTACATCACATATGTAATTTTTTGTTATATTTCCTCCCACTTTTTTGAAACCAAACCTCTGTTATTATTCCACGCGCAACGGAATAACTTCCAAAAGTTCCAGCTGTTTCGCTGTTTGAAGAGTTAATTGATTGATGGATCGGTAGGAGTCCCTGCGAGGAACGTTTTTGCCTAATGTTTAAGCGAGTTGGGAATGGTAGATGTTTTTGAGTGCAGAATATTTATTGGCTCCTTTGTCACGTACTCGGTCGTACAGTCAACCACACGTCAAGATTTACACGCGTGAGATCTAGTGAATTGCATTACTGGCGTCTTTGCTTTAAAAATGTAGTTTGATTTGTTACCGACTATTCTTTTTGTATTTACAGAGACGTGTGCCTTGTTTTGATGAGATTATTTGGCTCTAAATGACAATATGTTGCATACTTTCGTAGTCTTGCCGAAAGGAGACGTAAATTTCTTAGTAAAAATAGTTTATTATTGCTGGATTCTTTTGAGCAATAATAATCTATTTCGCATTTAGCGAAACAGTTTTGAATGTATGATCTGCATGTTTTATACTCGTAACAAACGTTTCGTCTTCTTCTTCTAAAGGAATAACTTTTATACAATAGGTGTAACGACAGTATCAAATAATCAAAGATTTAACGATATTAGGGGAAAGAACATAGTAAATGGATTTCAAACACTGATTTCGTTGTATAAAAAAGAGATAACTGTTGTCAGCCATTTTGACTGAAACACCCATCACACCGGGTTCCGTCACGCTTAGGTTGACATTGGTAGACTTCACCTGTGCTTTGATGTGACTACTAGTGATTACGATGTTTGTTTACCTAGGCGTGATGTCAGATCGACGCCATAACACTGCGAGCTGTTTTCTCACAGATATTAGATAAATTTAGAAAAATGACCTTAAACTTCGTTTAACTTTAGTTTATTACTGAAATATAGATTTTTAATAGAAGCGCTCGTGGCCTAGGCGAACCGAGTGATTGGATACAATCACTTGGTTAAGCAACAACAGGCGCGGTCAGGTACAGGATGGGTGAGCGTCCCGTGACTACCGCTAGTGGCATTTTTCCGAGCGCTTCCGTGGTTCGCAAGGCACGTTAAGCCGTTGGTGCCGGCTGTCATATAATGGCACTCGTTAAGCCATGTCAGAGGCCTTATGGGCGGCTTGATAACTTCTGACAATAAGGCCCGCCACTGTCTTACAATCCTCCACCAACCCGGACTATGCCCCCGTGGTGGAGTATGGCCTAACCTTCCTGCGATGCAGAAAGAGACCCGTGCCCCAGCAGTGGGGACATGCTGACGATAGGTTTTTTTGTAAAAAAGTAAATGTGTCCCCACATTATGGAAGAGGATTTAAAAATCTTTTGTAATGCATTTTGCAACTCGCCAACAGAACGCCTCAAACCTGTCTCTCCTGTCACCGCCGTCGCTGTCCCGGCGCCGGTCTTCAGTCATGTTCAGCGACACAGTCCTCCTGCACACGCCGAGCCCGCCACATGCTCCTCACAACGTCTGCTCCTCGGAAAAGATGACGCAGACAGGTAAGAAATGCACAAGCGTAGGTCTTCTTTAAATTCCAGACTTTATCATACTTCGGTACTTCTGAAAATGACAAAATCATCATTTTCCGAAGTACCGAAAAACATGATCCAGACACTGCATTATGTTGGTTTATGTTGCAGTGACTTTATCACACTTTTGCTCTTTTACTAACTAGGACTGTAACTTGTAGTCTCCAAACTTTCTAGTCTGAAGGCGAAAAGTTATAAGCCAAATCTTTTTTCAATCAAAGCGCGCCTAGGCATTTGCAATTTGGTCAAAGGTGTTCAACCACGTTTGACAAATTATATTTATAAGGTTATCGTAACTACTTTAGTCTTCAAACTTCCTAGTATGAAGGCGAAAAGTAATAAGCCTAATAATTTTCTAACCAAACCGCACCTAAACACTTGGAATTTGATCGGAGGTGTTCACCCCCGTTTTGGACGGGTTATTCCACTAATCCCCATTGAAAATCCCCATTGATGGGGATTTCTGAACTTTTTGTTCACAAATCCCCATTGGTATATAAAACAAATATAAAGAACAACACATTAGTATGAAACAAGTATTTATATTGTATTACAACTAAGTAATGCATATATTATACAAACACAGTTTATAACAATTTATCAAATCAGAGATGATTAGATTTACACTAACGTAAATAACGTTAATATAAAATTAATAGAATTAACTTGTTATTACAACACAATCACATTTTCACCGTCATTAATAAAATCACATATTTATTGTCAATTAAATTCTATATTTCAATCATCTTAATTTTTCCAAGCAATGGCCAATGGTAATTTCGCCATTAACAAGCTCCATTTGGACCTCCCGTATGTAAACATCGCGATTAATACTTTGGATTGATCTTTCTGTAATCCCTATGCTCCCTTGAGTAAGCCGCAATGCAAGCACTTCGTAGTACAATGCATCTTCAGCCAACGAAGTGAGAAGCTTCATAAGATTAGGATTCTTTTTCACCACGCGATGTTTGATTTGTTTGTTCCATGATTCGACTAAATTATTAGTGCGATGGCTCTGACAAAATGCACACCATATTTGAATGAAGTCCTCTTTTACCCATTGAACAAGGCTTCTAAGTAAATAAAGATAGTAAAAAAAACTGATTTAGTTTAGTTAATAAGAAACATGTGATTTTATCAATGACGGTGAAAATGTGATTGTTATGTAATACCTCCTCTTCCTCTTCAGGCTATATTAGTCAACTGCTGGACATAGCCCTCCCCTAATGAACGCCATAGCGCAAGGTTGTGCCATCATTGGGAGGTAATGCCCATAATAATGTAATACCTAGTTACATAGAATCTGTGATTTACTCAGTAAATGTAAAACTAATGTTCAATTTAGGTAAGGATGTCTGATTAAAAAAATATGTTAAGCACACTTTGTGCCAAAATGGCTACTATAACTTAAAGGATTATTTAGATGAAAATGAGGTCTGGAATTAAAGCCAGTACAATGTATCAGTTCTATGTTTATAATAATTATGTAATCTATGTTAATTAAGGACTTTTGAAAAGACTAAGTTAGGAGTTTTTTTGTCCATTTTTTCTCCTAAATGATCTAGATTTTGAAATGGACACCTAGTCTGAATTGTACGTTCATTAAGCCGCAGTTTCTGTGCCACTTTGAATAAAACCTTTTCATTTCATTTCCTTTTCATTTCATGATTACAACTCTGATTTTATAAATTGTTGAAAAACTGTGTTTGTATAATGTAGGTATTGGTATTACAAAATAAGTAGGTACTTTGTGATTCATAATTAATGTATCCTTTATATTTCGTTTTATACCCCAATGGGGATTTATGAACTTTTTGTCCACAAATCCCCATTGCCAATACTAAGATACGCCAATGGGGATTTACGGACAAAAAGTTCACAAATCCCCATCAATGGGGATTTTCAATGGGGATTAGTGGAACAACCCTTTTGGACTTGGATAAATACGTCGGAAATTAAATTTATAAGGTTTCTTTTAATGATTATAAAAGACAATTTTAATTGACATTGAATATAGAGTCGTACAAATTTCATTTCCCTTTCTATGTATAACATTATGCCAAGTTTTGTCTGGTAGTTTAGCTGTTGAAATACAAATATACAAGCTTTATGTTTTACAATACTTTGTTTTAGTATGGAAGTTTAGCCGAACTTGGCTAGTCCCCAAGTATTCCATTACGAGAACTTGGAATATCCTCTCTATTTTTCGAGGAATACAATGACTCTTTTACGGTTGCAAAGAGGTTGCCTTATACAATTCGTAGCTTAAAAAGATGATGGTGCGTGCTTATCCAAAACTTTGGCTTTAGCATTAATGAAATGATTTATACAACGTCCCGTGGCACTTTTATTCGCACTAGATGGGTGAGGACCACTCAGACGCTGCCAGTGTATGGGATATTGGTATTTGAAATAAAGAATTATTATTATTATATGGATTAGGCTTCCAAGCAGTGTCAATAGTCGATGAAAATAAAGAAACAATAATACCAACTAGCAGAAATAGGTTCTGCGGAATCAAACATGGAGGTGACTAAGACAGGCTTTGTAAGTTGGAAGATAAATCCATTACAGTATACTTGAAGAGGCTTCCTTTTGTACCTAAGTGTTTGTACACGACTAACAAAAGGCTGTCCACTGCCAATTGTATACTGAGGTTCTATTGTCCCTGAAAGTTGTCTGACACTCGACACTGCTTTATTAAACTACCTACTTTGTTCATCTTTCCTTCATTTTCACTTTTTGTACTAATTCAATATATATTCAACCACTTTCGATCTTAATAAACTTTCAATGAATATCTTGACTTTATTAAAATCTTAGTTTCCCTAATTAGACGAAACGAAAGCAAAAGGGATTTTACTAAAATGAATTATACCTATACTTACATTGTAGATTCATTGTGCCAACGCGACTGGCTTAAGTCTCAAAGTGGTGAGTCTAGAGTTGTAGAGCTAGACTATTAGAAGGGCATGTACTTCTTTTCTCTCTAATACCGCAGGTTATTCTTATCTAAGCTTGTAAACAAGTGAGGAGTTTCTATACGGCAATTATGAAATTACTGTTGATTTTAAATTAGTACAAATAGTGAACCAATTATTATAAGTGACGCATGTGGAGTGATTTGCGAGCCTTTGCATGCACTTATTAATATCTTTATAAGTTTACAAGAAATATTTACAATTTCTACTGATTTACTTCTTCACGAGCTAAGATTAATTTAACTGCGGTATAACTCTCTTTAATATTTTATCTGTAACCTCTTAGAAAACGTAATCAATTTCAAAGGAGGGCTAAACGAAGTTGATTAAAATGTAAGCTTTACTTTAGGACTTAAGTGTCTTTTAACCATTTCAATCTGTCTTTCACCAACTGATGTTTTTATACAGAGTGTACAAAATCTCTTGAAATTTTCATACGTATTACGAAAATTGCGTTTCTGCTCGTCAGTACGACCCACTTTTATTATGAGAATTTTTAAACTTTTATTGTTACACCATCTGTAATATTAAAATGGATTGGACAGGAGATTGTTTACACTACCAGGAATACAAATATCCAAATAATTACCATTTGAAAATTTACGGTATTCGATTTGATGCTGTCTCTTTACGATCAACTGATGTAATGAATGAATGTAATGAAAACTCTGTTAATTAAGCGCGATAAGAATAGTTTGGAGTTATTTTGTCCAATTTTTATCCGAAATGATCTGGATTTCGTAATGGACACCTAGTTAAACTTTTATAATCTATTTAGAGGCTAAAAATTCCACCCATGCTGGACTCGAACCCGAGACCTCTGGCTAACCGTGCCACTAGTTTAACTTGTTAAGTTCTTTAAACCCTATTTTTTGTGTTATTTTGAAAAAAAAATACTCGGATCTGAATTGAAATATGTAAAACATGTGCATAGGCGAGCTTACCTCTATAAGAGTTACATGTTTGTTAACAAGTGGTCCTTACTGTCGAGCAGAACTACGGATTATATGCGGATTTTTTTACACCTTATAGATCTTTACCAACCCGGACTTGGCCCCCGTGGTGGAGTATGGCCTAACCTTCCTGCGATGCAGGAAGAGACCCGTGCCCCAGCAGTGGGGACATACAAGGGTTGATAACGATAGATCTTTCTTTGCCTTCTGTTTAATTGATTTCTTCTTACCTCGAAAGCATCATACCACCTTCCGTTTCTCGTGCCCCCGAGGCTCGCCCCTAATAACAGCATTACATTGATTACGAAAGTTGAGTGAAGATACTTTCGAGGCATATACCAACCTACCTATCTAAATGTTAGACGTGCGATCAGGTAGCTAAAATCGTTTACCGTAGCGTAGCTTATTTGTACTCATGAACCTAAGTTTCTTTTGAAATCAATTGTCTGGCGGAAATTTGCTTTTCTAAACACCTATACTCGTATTATTATTATATGTTTGAGGAAGGTGACTTCAAGTAAATTAATTGAGCTAACAAACTTTTATAGAAATCTCCATCTAAGTCAACTTAGTTGCAATCAGCCGTGCTATAAACAAATTTACGATGTAGAGCAGGAAGAAAAAGCAATCCAAATCAGGAAAGCTACAGACATCACGTCACGACTAGATAGAATTCCATACCAAGTAAAAGTTTTTATAAACATAACAAAAACTCACGCCTGAATTCCAGAGGGGTAGGGACAGAGACCAGGGACTGGCACTCGCCACGATCATGACAGATTACCTTCGCTACATCAATTACATACTTCGACCAAACAGGGAATTATTAGCAAAGGGCAAGAAAAAAAGTACCTCAAACTGGCATGCGTGCATGCAACAACTAAAAAACGTTGATGAAGTATCTGTGTCTACAAAAATACTTAATAAAATACGATTAAAATCATGAGCAGCAAAGGGACGGATGGGTTCGCGTGAAAGAGAAGAGGGCTTTGCCCAACACTGGGCTCTGTTTATGGGCTGATTAGATTGATAGATAGAAAGTCATGACAGCCAAAATATGGCTTTTAGTAATTTCCTGCGCAAATAAGATGCATGGATGTAATAAACCTATGCAGACATTATACATTTTTGTATTTCAAAACAAAATCTCACTAGTATGTTAATATCTAGAGAATTTTCGTCAGTTATACAGCATGATAATCCTTTTTTTACCAAAACGTTACCTGTTTCGCGGTAGAGTTCGATCTACCGGCAGGAGACACAGCGGAGGACCGCGCTGCAGCTGGAGGCACCATGTCTTGTCAGGAGCTCCTGGCCCTGTCCGGAGCCCTATCCGCAGCCCTACCCACAGGACAAGTGGCTCTCGACACGTTCTTCGAGGAACTGACTAAGGGCATCAGCAAGAGAGCTGGCGACGAGAAGAATGAATCTAAGGTAGAGTTTTTGGTCTTTATCTTTTGGTTTAGTTATATATTAAACGGGTCCAATCGCAACTATTTATAAGGTAAAACGTAATGACCTTATTTCCCGACGTTTCGGAGGCGTTACAGTTGCCGTAGTCACGGGTAGACTAAAGTGGCGAGTACAGTCAATCATTGTGGGTAGTCCCTTTCTTTTGGCTTGGTTTTACTAAAGAGGCAGTTTAATTACAGTTGGGTTAAAAATAATGTAATGTTTTCTATAGATGGCCTAATTTAAAAAACATGGCATATTTATGATGTCGCTGTTTCGGGTTCCCACGACACAGGGTATCCTAGTGTAGGGCTAGAAGCAGCGTATGTTCCTGTATGCAAATGTTATGTTACGTTATGTTATGTGAGAGGCCTAGCTGTCCCGGCAAACTTCGTTCTTTGTATTTTAAATCTGTGCTCCGTATCGCCACAGATTCTGTTAGGATTCTCGATACGATGGCAACGCAATGAATAAGTATCTTAGAGCTTAGCTTGAAAAAAGTTTACAAGCTTAACAACAATAAAATATTATCTCACGGGAACGTATTACCGGAATATCAAGTATTCTATGTCTCAATTCAGATTTATGTCTATCTGTATGCCAAATTATATGTAATTTCGTTCAGCCGTTATTACATGATTGAGCAACTAAAATCCAAACATTCTAATACATTTACACATTTAAGTAGGATATAAAATCCTCTTATTGCCTGTTCTTATGTATTGATTGAAAACTGTCTGGTATGGCGCAATCGCCGTCTGTGTTGTTGTGAACTGAGCTTTTTATATGATGAAACATTTGAGCAATAAATCTCAAATTTGTAATGATACACAAAGCACAATCTGTAAATTCCAATTTCTAAAATCCAAGTCATACCGTATATTGATTTTTGTAAACTATAAAATGCCATAATATACCTACTGTTCAGCCAATCAACTTAATTTCGACAGCCGGTTGCTTTTTTCATATTGTCGATATCAACCCTTTTGTATGTCCCCACTGCTGGGGCGCGAGCCTCTTCCTGCATCGCAGGAAGGTTAGGCCATGCTACACCACGGGGGCCAAGTCCGGAATTGCATGTTAACAAATTATTTTTACTTTAGGTCCTTGAAATAGAAGACTTCTCGTGCTGCGCCGACTTGCTAGCGGCAGAGGCCGCAGCGGCGGAGGCGCGGAAGAATCGCTTCAGCAAAGGGTGCTCCATCCTATGGCGAAACATAAACCGATGCTTTTCACGGCTCAGGAAACACGTTAAAAATGTCGTCAATCACAAGTACTTTCAACAAGGTAAGATGTACTGATTTACTAATAATAATGTTAAAACAAAATACAATAAAAAAAATTATAGATTCATCGATTCGATTGATGGCCTCGGTGGCGCAGCGGTTTGGCACGCTGACTGTAAAACCGAAGGTCTCGGGTTCGATCCCCGGCCGCGTCAAGCTAGGAAACAAACTTTTCTAGTTTGTCTCGGGTCTTGGATGTTATCTATGTATTTATTGTATTAAATCTATCGTCGAGTTAGCACCTGTAACACAAGAAATTTAGTTGTACTTAGTATAGGGCTAACAAAATCTGTGTAATATGTCCATGAATATTTATTTATTTATATATTTATTTATTTTATCCGATAAAAAATATACCCACAGGGTTCGTCATAGTCAAAATTATTACAGTAAAGTAATATGATGTCAAAACATCCAAACATCTTTGACTGTTGCGAAGAGGAAAAGTTGAGAGTTTTAATGTTCGAAAGGAGTATTTATTGAAAAATGTCACATGCAATCAAAAGACTAACTTAAACTATAGAAATCCACAACAGAATCGTCATATTATTATCATAAGGAGTAGGAGGAGGTGTAGGAGTAATCTACGAAAGTTATTCTTTCCGAATTCTTAAGTTCTTTCACAAGTATTTAGAATGGACATTCAGGGTAAACACAGGATAAGGGCCTTGGCCAGATTGGCTTTAACCTAAGGCTAATCCGTTGACCACGTGAACATAGTCGCCGGCACAGCTGGTGGAATGATAAACAGAGACGTAATTAACCAAATTTTAGCACAATGTATATGCTCTATTGTGCTTGTTATAACTGTTTAGCATGGAGGTGAACTTGTATGAATCCCTGAATCGTAATGCTTTGAAAGTTATAGTTTTTAAACCTTTTTGACATTTTATATGCAAGAATCTAGCAGAAAGTTATAGAAATGGGAACGAAGCATTTTTCGACCATTTTTTCTTATACCAAAATGAGAGAGTTAGTAATATTTTTCCTTTACAGCTATTCTACTGGCCATTCTTATCAATACTCTATCCATGGGTATAGAATATCACAATCAGCCTGAAGAATTGACCGTTATAGTCGAGATAAGCAACGTTGTATTCTCAATCATATTCGGCATTGAAATGATCCTCAAAATTATATCCGAAGGTCCCTTTAAATACATTTCTAATGGGTTCAATGTTTTCGACGGAGTCATTGTTATTTTGAGGTAAGTTATTTCGTATCATTTAACGCATATTTATTATGACATATTTTACACTAACTTTGAATGTTTTCTGTACAGTGCGTTTGAACTGGCCCAAAGCTATGGAGATGAGAGAGAGCTCGCCGGTAACTCGGGTCTATCAGTATTGCGCACATTTCGACTCCTACGCATATTAAAGTTGGTCCGATTCATGCCAAACTTGCGTCGGCAACTATTCGTAATGCTTCGGACAATGGATAATGTTGCCGTCTTCTTTTCACTACTTGTCCTTTTCATTTTCATATTCAGGTAATTATTTTTTCATTTTATTATTATTGAAAAATACTGAGAAGATGAAAAATAACGAGAATTTGAGTTTTAAATGAAAACTTGATATAAAATGCATGTATTTAAAAATTAAAAGTTAAAATTAATCAGTTCCTCCAGTTTGGGTTTTAAAAAATATCGAACTGTCCTTAAACTTTTATCTAATACTCTTTTAACTCTGATTTCCTATATTATATACCTTTTCACGCATATAATTTTATGTGTTAAATTTTTAAGAAGTCAGCATTTATTATTGTTTTATGTCTCTGTCATATTTTACACGATAGTAATAAATTTATACAGAATTTAGAGCGGATAAAAAATTTATATCAGTGTAACAACTTAACTTCCAAAGCAATATAAGCAACATTTCTATCTCTTGTTTGTCCTCATGTTTCACGCGTCTTCTTTATCTCATTAATTTTATCATTTCTCCGTAGACTACGGCGACCCCTGCCCTACCATTCTAATGTACTATGAATGTCTCTACTAAACTGTCACCCCGCATCCCTTACCTCTGTACACCAATATGAGTGAGTTCCCTTGGTCTTTCCAAACTGTTCCTCCTGCCCTGTCTTTGACATTTTTATACCCACTATACACAGTCACTGTCCACACTCTTCACAACTTTTTCTCTTCTATATTTTTCTTATTCGTAATTGTGTGTGTCTTTCATGCTTTTGTGCTTTGCGTCCACTTTCAGTTTCTTTACACCTGCACCTCATTACGGTTTATTCATCACTAGTATATTTATGTGTCCGTCATGTAAGTTCCTCATAAATGTACTTTGTATATATTTATTTAAATGTCTCGCTCTACCTAAGTTATTATTGAGAGGAGTGTGTAGTAACTTTAAATTTGTCTAATCGTATTGCGTGGCAATCGTTCAGCATCCTCGGTATGAACCTCTTCGGGTGCAAATTCTGCGAGAAAGACAAAGACGGCGATCCGGATTGCGACAGAAAAAACTTTGATACGCTCTTGTGGGCATTTGTCACGGTGTTTCAGGTATTCAACATTTTCAATTTAAAAAAGAAACCTAACAGACAACCCAGAAACAGACTGAACTTGCAACATTACTAAACGCTTCGACGTGTCCGTCGGCACTCATGACCTCAGTAACAAACATGTCCTGTGACGGCTTCTCGACTAACCACCGCGAGTACACTACGACTGTTCACTGCTGCAAGCGATCCACAGTGCAATTCTGTCTCTCAATGTCACTAACTTGCAGCACTGTGCGATGTCAAACAGCCGTTCAATCGCGTAACCGCTACCCTAGTAGTACAGTAACAGATCTAGATCCATCCGTAACAGTTCCAACATCATCTAGATATCACGTTCACCACTGTGCCGTACTCATGCAGAATTTGTCGAGAGCACTTTAGTCTGAGAGCTTGTTGAGTAGTAGGTTAGCTTGAGGTCGATCGGTGCTGAGTCGCGGGATACCTTCGTTGGGCTCCATCAGATGCACTCAATTCGATACAGTATCTCTGTCACCTTGCATGCCGCTTCTATTATTACTTACCTTTTGTATAATTAAAGGCGAAACTAGTGGATAAATCTGATGGAGATCTCTTTCCATTTGTCTCTTTGCCTTTCTAATTAGTTACGCCTATCTTGACTTGTCGCGAGCTCCACTCGTTTCGCGCTAACCCCCGGCATATTTCTTTTTAACTTTGATAGCATAATCAAATTTTCACTCGATTATTCGATAACTCCCCCGTTTCTCACTTCCAATTTTCTACGCTTTTGATATTGGCTCACTCTGTTTATTTTTCTTATTACTTACTTACCTTTTTCTTCTGCATCTATCTTCAGGTGATTTGATTAATGCATTTAATATGAATGAGTTGTTTGCCAAGAGCAACATTATTTTACCGGTTTACTTGTGATAAGTAATTTATGATGAATAGATCATTTTTAAATATACTTTTTATGCATTTTTTGTTCGCCTATTTACCTATTTTCTTCCAAATAATAAATTTTATATTTCACCTACCTACTACTTTAAACTACAAAGATTTCTAAATTAAAGTTGGCAAATTAATTGCACATAAATAACACGATGACTTTAAAATTGTTAGTCTGTAACTTTAGTGATTGATTAATAAATAACGAGACCAAATTCGTGGGAGTCGCTCGGTCGACGATAACCTGGCTAACAATGACGCTTGTTCAACGTTAGACGTGCCTAGGTGTTGGCCACGAGCACAGCGTGACGTCACGCGCGTCACGCTTCTTGTGCGCATAGCGTTATGTTTTTCTTTCATTTCCCATCGGCACGGCGCAGTATTCTGGGCATGTATCTGTTCGGGGGTAAGTTTTGCAAGTTCGTGGAGGACAATGGCGCCGAGCGCGATTGCACGTGTCCCGAAATCATCTCGCGCCATCCGAAGTGCGAGTGCGACAGAAAGCATTTTAATAACATCCTCTGGGCGACCGTGACCGTCTTCCAGGTAAGCCACGACAACCACGGGTGTTAGAACGTGTACACTATAGAGAGTTAATTTGCAATCCCGATTGTTTCATAGTCGCCTCGCATTTCTCGTTGCTTTCCCGATTTTGTCTTCTTTGACCTTTGCGTGTGAAAGAGAATTGTGAAAAAAGACAAAATGTTTCCAGGCGAGAAATCTGCTGAAGCACTTTCAAGTAGTTAGCTGAGGAGCGCTCCGTAGTTAGTGCATGCGCTTTAGTCGACACTAGTAATTAGCTGCTTGTGTACTCGAAATGGCCGTCTGTGTTCCCTGTCATTAACGTTTATATTTGCGTACCAACACTAACACGACCAATCGACACCTACAATTACCTAACACGCTATTCGTTGTTCAAATAATATCTGTTTTAATTACATTAATTTCTCTAACACGATGTAACTAATGTTTTACAAACTATTAACTGTACACTCTAACACCAAACCAGCACACCTCGCTTATTATGATTTATTAACGAGTTCACTTCGAGATTTCGAAATATTTGGTGTAGTAGTCGATTTTGTTTGTTCGTGGTGAATTTTCTGAACGCCTCATAAATCATTTCAGGTTCTCACACAAGAAGATTGGAATGTAGTGTTATTTAACGGTATGGAGAAGACCAGCCACTGGGCAGCACTCTACTTTGTCGCGCTCATGACATTCGGGAATTACGTCCTCTTCAATTTGCTAGTAGCCATTTTGGTAGAAGGATTTAGCTCCGAGGTAAGCCTGGGGATCACTTCAACGGGAAAATGTCCAATTTGTCACGTCAAATAAAACTCGATGATATATCCGCTTTGTCTTTGTAGAGAAACGAACGGAGGGAACGCGAGCAGCGCGAATTGGCTAAATCAAAATTGTCGAGTGAAATATTTTCCGATAACAATGACATGTATGCCGAATCCAATTCGGGGTCCCATTCGAGTGACAGCTTCTCTCAGGTAATGTATAAAAAAATCAGACGTTTCACCGGAAATTGGTATTTTGTATATCCCTTAGACGGAAATCCAGTAAATCCACATGATTTTGCCCTAGCAGAACGAGATAAAGAACTTTTGGAAATCTGCGGACGACGTTAGGCGAGCCAAAGACCACGTCAATGGAAACAAAGAGAAGTTGATGAAGTCACGGAGGAAAGCTAAAGCATCGGTGCATCACCCAACGCTCTGTAAAGACTGCGCTCAGTCAAACAAGTGTAATCTCCAAAAGGTAATGAACAGTGTTCCATAAAACCATTGGTAAATGAGTCAGGTATTCAGCTTCTCAACATTATTTATGTCATTTTAAGCTGTGAGATTTTGTGGTGAAAACTTTGTTAAATTTCAGAACTATTTCCCTCTTATATTTTACGAATGCAGGTTAGAAGTTTTTATTTTTATTTATTTATCAGATTTGCAATGTAAACAGTTACTACTTTATCACACTGTTTAAAGAAATACTGACAGAAAAACGACGGCTATAAAAACATTGATATCCACAATGTCGTTAAAATAACTAACGAAATAAGTACCAAGTATCAAAGAGCGACCATCTTATTTAATGTAACTTCAATAATACAATGAAATGCCCTTTCTGGATTACCACAACACATAGACCAGTCCAGTGTGGAATCCGAAGGTAACAATGCCTACAGTATCATTTAAATAGTATTTAACAATGTTCGTATTGTTCTTATGGTTCCTCTCAAACTAGCGAAAATTGATTATCAGTCGGCTTACCCTGTAGGCTTAAGAACGGTTTTACTCTAGATAAGACCGACGCACCGCCCGCTTTCATATATCAGAGAGCGGGATGTCACGAGTATCTGTTCATTCTCGCCTTTTTGGAATCGTGACGCTCAACTCCACATATTATCTCTGTCTCTTTCAAGGGGGAGCAGTTAGACAGCACAGTCATGCGACTCCAATCTAGTCGAGTAGGTTGCGTAGATTTCGTCGTGTATTATAAACCGCAATTTTTTTCTCTCAGTGTATTCTTAACAAATATTTTTAGTTCACTTTATATCACTTCATACAGGAATCCAAAATGCTGGCAAGCAATGCCGGCTCAGAGCTGGCAGCGCTGCCTATGATCACTACCACCGCCGCCACGCCACAAGACTCCCCATCGACTACCTTAGAACCAGGGGCTTCGTTCAAGGACTTCAACGTCGCCTTGAGTCTGGAGCGGTCGTCTATGATGTCTAGCTTAGACTCCATTGATCGGACATCAGTAAGTAGTTGCTACATGACCAATAGTAACTTATACGTATTACTGACACACCCCCAAAAATTTGAATGGGATGTATGGTGAGCGCTTTTCGTCTGTGGTATAAATAGGGCACCAGTAGTTCTGCTACAATTAAATACCACTCGCCCCTCTAACATGACAGTAGGTAATAAGATTTTCTCCTTTCAGTGTTCAAGCATACCAGGATTGCTTAAGCCGCCGAACAGTTACACCCTCACTCTAAGCTCAGCAGCGTCGCAACTGCGCGCTGAGAAAGCCCGACTACCTCCTACATCCCTAGGTCCGCCACCGTTGTCCTTAGCCCCACCTCCTTTAAAATCTCCATCCCTGATACTTCCATCGCCAACTACACCCAAATCAATGCCCTCGCCAATTATGCCGGAGAAGAGTCTGCATGTTACGATCGCTAAGGATGATAATTGTTTGAACACAAGTGACAAGTCCAGCCTTCTGACTACGCAGAAGTAAGTGTTTTAATTTAAAATGTAAACTTACGACTCTTTAAACAGTGATATTTCTTGGTACTTGTATAGGGTTATTACTAATGTACGCGATTTTTGAAACTTGTCGCTTAAAGTGTTTAAAGCTACTTTTGTTCTACGGCTCTTGTAACTCTAATGTAATTAAAAATCCAATTGTCTGCTTTGCTTGACGCTGTTTGATACATAAAGTTTAAAATCGATGACGATATCAACCCTTGTATGTCCCCACTGCTGGGACATGGATTTCTTCCTGCATTGCAAGGAAAATCTTAAACACATACGCTTTAAATAAAAAGAGATTTGTCTGACAATGATTTATTGAATGCGACATCGATAGAACGCGGGGCTTGATACTCCTGTAACTAAAAACTCATAGAACAATTTCTTGTAAAAACAAACTTAAAAAAGTGAAATTAAAATAACCAACCGGACTGGGCATTAACTACTAACGTTAATTAACTGTTAATGCAAAGCAGAATTAATGCAAAGCAGGTGGGACCAACCACCTGCTTTGCATTAACAATTGTCTAATTTGGGTCCCGCTCCGCCTACTTAGTTTGCTTGTAGTTAATTCTAAGCAGTCGGGTTATCGGTTATATTTATCGAATGGTACAAATTGTTTACGAAGTTAGGGGGAACATAAGATCGGACACACGAACAAAACCCTTCTTTTCGGGCTCTGCCACAGTCGGGTACTAAAGGTGTCCCAGAAATTGAGCATAACAGAAATTACCCTGAATAAGTAAATAACTTCCACACAACACAACCTCTTGTATAATCAATTAGATCTCATGGATTATTATTGTATCGACCTTCGTTTGCTACTCTACATTTCTTCATATATCTTCTCCGATTCCCTAGAAGTGTAAGCATAGCAGAAGTGCCAAGTATCAACGAGGACCGCTGCAGAGTTCAAAGAGGGTACAGCTGGCGACTGTCACGGCCAAGTTTGCGGCGGAAACCAAAACACAGGACTGGTTCAGATTCGGACGCGATAATTTTGAACAATGGGCGAGATCATGCGACTTGCAATGGTAAGATCCTTGAGCCAGATCTCCTGCCTTTGATTTTCATGAATATTGATATAAAAAAATGAGATGATTTATACAGCGTCTAGTGGCATCTTCACTTACACTAGTGAAGGGACCACTCGGATGCTGCAGTGCCTGGGACATGGTTTTAGATGGTGTAGGCTTGCCCAGCACCTATACCATCCTGACAGCTTAGTTGACCTATCCTAGTCAATACGTGCGAAGCCAACCAAGCCGCAGTTCCTCACGATGTTTTCCTTCACAGTTAGCATGTGATATTGCAACTACGAATTCGCGTACTTTGTAAAGTGCGTAAAAATTACGTTACTTTGAAATGAAACAAAGTCATTGGTACATGCTAGCACTGAGGATCGAACCTTAGTCTCGCGCTTGCGATTCCATTGATCTACCTACTGAGCTACCACCGCTACCACAAAACAATACGTTTTCAACAAGCAAAATATTGTTTTTAGTTTCTCTACATAGCAACCAAAGATTTTTGCGCATAAAAAGGCTTTTTTTGTGAATGGTGTTTAGCAAGAGGACTCATAGAATACCATAGAAATATACATCTTAAGTATTTATTAGAACATAGTCATTTTGTATTTATTCGTAGACGATGAACGTGATTAGCTAAAAGCAATATCTACTTATTGTAGACTTTTAGTCCGGATCTACTTACGGGTGCATAGTAATGAATGATGTGTTGTGCTTACGAAAGTTTTAGTTCAAAAAATCTCTACTTAAACTGGAGAAGTGAAGTATGAAACAAGAAACTTTAACCATTGTAGGTTGGTTTCAGTACTTTTTGTGAGCTTTCCGCGACACTTATTTCTTTTAAAGCGTAGTTTAAAAGATTAAAAAAACTGTTAAAAAAACGTTACTTAAAAGAAAAAAAACAATTGCAAGTGCGGTATAAAATACGAGTTCGAAACACGAAAAAAAGTATATAAGTTTAACAGTGTTTTGAAACACTGTTAAACTTATATTCTGCACTAACCCGTGCCAAAGACAATTTTAGCCTCTAAATAGGTTTTGAAAACTGTTAAACTTGGGTATCTCTCGGGTAGAGAAAATCTAAAGCTAGAATCAACTGATTCTCTTTTCCAGGATCAACTGTCCGGAAAAACGAGTTGCTCCTATCATCGTCGATAGTGATTAAGAATGATACACAGTCGGAGCTCACAAACAATAGGAATAAGTCTCAGTTGCCTGCGCCGAGGGTGTTGGCGCCGCCGGCCAGACGAGTGTCTGCGCATACGGCTCCGTTGTTACCTGATGTGAGTGCTATAGTAATGTAAAGAGTACTTGAAACCATCGTGCACGCAAGCGATGACTAATGAATGTTGATGCAGTAACCAGGGTTTGCCCACGGGGGATCGTGACAAACCTCTTGGTCGTGGGTCGTCGCAAACGACTCCGGGTCCGAATACTACAGTTGAATACGATCACTGTAATTGTAACCGATTCAATATAGAAAAGTACCCGGAACCGGCGTGCGTGCATGCAACGACTTATTAACGTTTATGAAGCGAAGGTGATCTGTCAGGATCGTGGCAGGTGGCAGTCCCTGGTCTCTGCCTACCCCTCTGGGATACAGGCGTGAGGTTATGTATGTATGTCAATATAGAATATTTTTCAGGTATCATGGAAAGCACCCGAAGCCGGTTTCTCAACAGATTCTACGGTTAAATTGGACAAAGCGAAGGGACCTCCACAAAGATTGTCCTTGACTAATGAATACTTAACTGGTAAGTATTGACACACTACTACATGTAATATCAATTAATATGCATGGTTATACAATACATGGCATTTCATCTCTGCCGAGGGGCACAGGTCTCTTCCTTGAGGAAGGTAAAGGCCATACTCCACCACGGGGTCCAAGTCCGCATTAGTGGAGGCTTGCAAGACTAGTGGCTGGTCTTACTGTCAGAAGTTTTCATGCCGCCCTAAGGCCTCTTACTTGGCTTAATGAAAGCCATCTATCGACGGCAGCCGGCACCAACTGCCTAACGTGCCTTGCGAACCACGGAACCGCTGGAAAAATACCTCTAGCGTTAGTCATAGACGGTCACCCATCCATGCACTGAGAGAGCTATATTGATTAACCTTCGTGATCGTTTAAGATTGAAGAAGAAGGCATTTATCAACAATGCTCCACCTCGAAACTGTCATGTCAGTCGTTCTCCTCACAATTGGTTTTTTGTTCAGCGATTCATTAAATACGATAGAATATTTCTACGTAACCTGATGCTTGATTTAAATAGAGGAACAATGTGTTTGTATGACAATATACTGTAATTAAATAGACACTTTAGTATTCCGTACCTCAAAAGGAAACACGGAACCTTTATCGAATCACTTTTTTGTACGTCGTTCCGTCCATCTGTCAATCAAGACCCTATGCTTTATTTCGCAAAGGCGTGGAGGTATCGAGTTGACATTGGAACCGTATACTTGAGTCTACAGTACCTTGAAGTTGTGAAATCAAGTTTTCACAAAACAAAGTACGGCCGTTTATGCCGCAAAAAAACGTATATCTCGACATACTAGTTGATACTAGGGAATCAAAATTCCCGTTGGACGATAGCAATGATATTTGGCAAGTTATAACGTGTTATAACAGAAATACAGTCTCGATATTGTTCATATGAATTATGGTATGGTATTTGTACGTAATACAGAGAGTATAGTAAAGAGGGTTGAACTTTCACTGATGCCGGTTATTCGCCATTAGCTCAGTTAGGAGAGCGCTGGCACGGTTAGCCAGAGGTCGCAGGTTCGAGTCCCGGCGAGGGTGGAATTTTTAGCCTCTAAATAGGTTTTTAAAGTTATCCTTAGCACGGGTTAGCGGATTAAAGAGAATATAATATGGTATTCCTGTAATGTTACCATTGTTTTAGTGACTACAGTGTCAGAGGTAAAGGCCAGTAATCTGACACCTCCAGTAGCAACACAGCTGTCCTCTCAAGTCATCCCAAAACCTCCACAATCAGTGACTATAGCCACAAGACCTAACAACCAACCGTTACCTCTTATAAAGCAGATCAATGAAGAAGTAAGTATATTATTATTAAAAATCCTCAAAACACCCTCATACAGAGTCGGATACTCTAGTCCGACTATCCGTCTCTAATTTCTTTCTTGTCTCCTTCTATGGTTGCCTGGAAGAAATTGCTTTTTAGTAATAAGGCAGCCAATTGTGCTATATTTTTATGTAATTTCTGTGTACAATAAAGAATATTCTCTTTATCTATATTTTGTCAACTATAATTATTTTGTAGCTTCTTATTCAAATATTGGTTTTATTCTCTATAGAAAAAAATTTCTTTGCAGGTGGCAATGACGAACAACGTGACTATAGTCCAAAGGTGTTTCGACAGACGGAGATTCAGATTCAAAGACTTATTTCGGTTCATGGAGCCGACGGGTTGTCTTAAGGAGAAAGAAGACTTCTCTTTATATATATTTGCTCCCAACAACTAGTATGATTACTTATTATGCTCAGCTAAAGTACAAAATTAATACGTGCATGCATATTATATTTTCTTATTTCATTTTCATAGTACTCTTACTTAGTGGAAGGTTAAACATTATTATCAAAGAAAAAAGAGTAATTCAGCTTTACAAATACGTACCTAATATCCTAAAGGTTAGGAAATTATTTTCAGTAAATATAAAATTAAAATCATTAACATCTAGCAGTTTCCACAAGATAATTATGAGCTCACTGAAAAGTATTGCAAATAAGAAAATTGTTGCAAATTTGCATTAACGTTAAATCTCTTTCAGTATGCGGAGATTTTGTACATGGCTGGTGACGCGGAGTTGGTTCGATAACATAATCCTTCTGTTTATTGCTCTGAACTGTATAACTTTGGCTATGGAGCGCCCGAATATACCGCCCGACTCTAAGGAGAGATCCTTCTTGTCCACTGCCAACTATGTTTTCACTGGAGTATTTGCCGTCGAGATGTTTATCAAGGTAGGACAAATTTTAATCAGAGACTTAGGTGCTTAGAAATCATACCTCATCATCATCAGCCAGTATCAGTCCAGTCTGGACATAGGCTCCCACCGCGTTGCGAATGTCGTCGCTCCACCTGGTCACAGGGCGTTCAGAAACCATACAAGAGTAGTTGATAACAAATCAGCTGGTCTTCCACTGCTGGATATAAGACTCCTCCAAGACATGCCACTTATATATGCTGTCGGCCATTCACATCCGCCGCCAGCAAACTACAGTAATAGTAGATTGTAAACCGTGGGTCGAAAGAATCAATTCCCGAGGTATTTAGATGCCCCAGCGCAGCGAGGGCGGCTATAGTCCGAGTAAGAATTGATTCTTTTACCCGTGTAGAGTGTTTACTCTACTTTTCATTTCGAAAATGAGGAAAATAAAAATTCATTTTTAATATTCAAATCTTAGCATAAAAGATTATTACCTATTTTGTTGAATTCTGTCCCGCCTGTTGATTAGTATCCCACCAATTTATGTCGACTTTTTAAATTTTAAATATGGAACTCACCGCGTAACTGTTGCGGCTTATTCCGCTCAAAGAAGTTTGCGCTAAGTTCACACTGGCTGTTTAGAAACTCACATGGCCACATCATTTTTTTAATTAGTTTTTTTAAGTTCATTCCGGCCCTTAGGTGGGAAGTAATTTGAATGTTTTTTCCCTCTCTATGGAGGGAAGCAGCATTTCAAGCAGCACCACCCAATAATCAGATCAAACAACGTTACTTTCCGAGTATAAGAAATGAAAAGAATATTAAATATTATTTCGTCATCTACATAACAATATTGCAGGTGGTGGCTTCGGGAATGTTCTACGGTGTTGACGCTTACTTTACCTCGGGTTGGAACATAATGGACGGATCACTTGTCATTATATCTATTATCGATCTACTGATGTCGTTAGTGTCCGAATCTAGTCCGAGGATATTCGGTATTCTTAGGGTAAGATGCTTTGTTTTTCCTATTAAAAACTATTTACCCTTAACTACTAACTACACGTTCACGGGAAGGTATCGCTACAGTAAATATTTTCGTTCAAAGCAACTATCTCAAGGATAAACAAAATATGGTTTGAACTTTGTGTCTACATTAAGTGATGACTTAAAGTAATTCAGTTAGAAGTTTAATTTAATTTACAATTGAGTTATAACAAGCGCCCGCTGCCCACGGGGGACTAAGAAATTGCAAGCTTTTGCACCATTTAGAGTTGGTTTTGTAAAACTCCTTGACCTTTCAGGTGTTCCGGCTGCTAAGGTCTCTGAGGCCACTTAGAGTTATCAACCGTGCTCCTGGCCTCAAGTTGGTCGTTCAGACCCTTCTGTCGTCTCTGAGGCCCATCGGGAACATTGTACTGATTTGTTGCACGTTTTTCATCATTTTCGGAATACTGGGGGTCCAAGTAAGTACGCTCTACCCGACTTATATTTTTGTGTATGACAAAGAAGTAGACAAGATGTTCAAAGCAAAAATCTTGAAAACATTTAGTGCAGTCATAATTTCAGTCAAGGTGTAAACTCTAAATACATTAATTTTTTAGCACTGGCTAAGTTTTATTTTATTATGTATTTCATATATCGGCTTACATCTAAAATGGGTAAACAAAAAATTTTGAATTTTTTTTGCTGTATTCTCCATATTTATGATTGTTTACGGTTTTGCAGTAGCAATCTTAGAAATACATTCCTCTATATATATAGAACAATGATTTTATAAGGCTTACGAAATTGTATTTTATAAAGCCTTATATTTCGAAAAAAAAAATCACCTTAATGTTACGGTGTCCGTACAAATAGGCAGTGGATCAAGCTTATATCCTTACTTACATGTATCCTTGAATTATTTTCCCGAAGTAAGTGAAATAGGACAATATATCTTACTTACAAAAGGGAACAGAGTATCCGAAAATCATTACCAACCTTACAGAGAGTTTTATAGGTACTTAGGACAGATTACAGATCCCAAACTAGGATTAACTACCTTTCCTTTACACCCGTCCAAAAAGCTTGGGACATTTTCTTCTGCACTTTAGTCCTTTCTGTGAACTATACTGTGTGAGCTGAACGCTGAGTCCATAAAGTACCTAACCTAGGGAAAGGTACATATAAAAGTACGTATACGTACACTGCAGGGCTTATGCTTTCTCTCAGAGACAGAGTATAGGCTTAATAAGGTACGCGTGCCCCGCAAATTCAAGACCTATACAATGTGTTACACGTTGCTGTGTTGATTTATTCTGAGATCACTGACTTAATAAGGCAACTAATATTATAAAGGCGAAAGTTTGTGAGTGTGTATTTTTGTAACTTCTTCACGTCTAAACGGCTGGAGCGATTTTAATAACATTTAGTATGGACATACTATTTTTATTTTTAATGCACTAACCCGTGCTAAGGACAATTTTCGCGGGTTCGAATCCCGGCATGGGTGGAATTTTTAGCCTCTAAATAGGTTTTAAAAAAAAAATTGTATGGAGTTAGCTGACAACCTGGATTAACACACAGGCTACGTTACCGCGGAAAAATATCTTTTACTGCTAATACACAAGTTATTTTCTCTAATAAACTGCGGGTAACACCGCGGGGCACAGCTAGTAAGTCAATAAAAGTTTTCTATTCTTCTGTTCTATTTTATGCGTTAAGGAAGACCTCTGTCATTCGGGTTTCCTCATCTTGTTTTCCTTACAGTGAGTAAAGATAGGTAACTCTTATAAAATATGCATAGCTATCAACGTCAACGGATTCGGTGTTTAAAGCTGAAGTGTCCATTGATTAACGCTCGTTACCCTACACTTGACTCCGGGTGGTGCCAAATGAGTAGCTTTACTAGTGGTGGACTAGACCTATTTTCTGGCTCACTAAGAGTATGCTATCTAGTGTTAAAGAGCTGACAGTTATTTTTTTTGTATGCACTAATTTGTGCCAACTGACAAATCTTATCTTATCTTACTAATATTATAATATATAAAAGTTTGCATGTATGTCTGGATGTTTGTCACTCTATCACATCAGAACGGCTGAACTGATTGGGATGAAATTGGGATCAGAGCTAAATTAGAGTCTGGAATAGGACATAGGCTATTTTTTATCCTGGAAAATATGTACTTATTTCTTCATATTGGGTCGGAAATAATTTGATTGAACAAGTTGAACACAAAAAGGTTTGAAAAACAGCTCGATACCAACCCGCTCGCAAACAGTGAACCCTTTCTAAACCAATCCTATCGGTAAACGTTTCCAACGGTCCGAGGTAATGGTTATTCAATCCACACGTACAGTGTAACAGTTGAAACACAATATACTTCAATACACACGAGTATAGTCTACTCAGTTTCATTACACGGGTGACTTTGAAGTGATCGATTTTTTTGGTCTCAATTAAGCAGATTTGCTTGTTGACCCCCTAAACCAAGGATATTTTAACCACGCTCTTGACCTAAACTAACCTTTGGCCCTTGCAACTACGTAATGAGATGATTTATACGGCGTCCAGTGGCATCTTCACACGCACTAGATGGGTGAAGACATTGTTTTTCATATAACTAGGTAGTCCTCAAGTCCACAGATACTGTCGAGCATAGTTCGAAATTTATTGGTGCTAAATACCATGAAACTTACTGGATTAACAACGAAACCTCGGGTTTATACGTTCGTTTCAACTAATGAACGAACTTTTTTTAGTATTATCGACGCATTTGTTTCAATGAGGCAAAATTCAATTCAATGAGGCGATGAATTTTGGATGGGATTCCGAACACTGGGGCCCCCAAAGAGCAATTCCCATACAAACGTAGCTTGGTTTTTATTTGCTAACGACAAGGCGAATCAAAAATAAGCTTTGCCAATACGTTTACAGAACACAAACCGAAGTTTCATCCTACTTAGAGTTTGGAATAAAGTGGAAATAAACTGATCGAAAAAACTATAGCTTTGTGAATAGTTTCTATGAAAACTCTGAAGTATGAGGCTATAATTTTTTTTTTTATTCCGTCATTCTCAGTTGTAAGCACGAAGAAACTTTGATTTGCAACGCATTGTGACGGAATGACACGATGCGGTCAAACATTAATACTTCATGGCTTTCCTAACACATACGCTATAGACAACAAATAGAATGGACCGAAGTATCGTTATCAAGTTAGAAGGAAATAGCTAGATATAATATGGTTGTCTGAGATAGAGATAAATTTAGTGTACATCAATGGCGAATACTGTAAATTTGCATTCAAGAAAGTACTTTTTCCACAGCTTTTCAAAGGCGCCTTTTTCTTCTGTGAAGGCGCTCATGTAAAGCACGTCAAAAACAAGACAGATTGCTTAGCCATCGAAGGGAACGCGTGGGTTAATCGGAAGTATAACTTCGACGATTTAGGGAAGGCATTGATGTCTCTTTTTGTACTAAGCTCGAGAGATGGCTGGGTCAACATTATGTACACGGGCTTGGATGCCGTTGGGGTCGATCAACAAGTGAGTCAACTAAACTTATTTATTCTGAGCAAAGCTTAGTGCTGGCTTCAGGACTAACAAAACGTACGTCGTTTTAGGCAAGGAATTTATGCTTTGAAACGGCACCTAAATGAAAAAAGTTTTACTTATTTTCCTTAAAAATATTCTTATTACTATCAAATTAATTATGTTTGCTAAATGTACAGCTTAGGTACTTTCTTCACCGTTGTTTACACACTTTCTATCTAACATTACCACCGCTGTTTACTTATTCCTTTTTTCTTACCTGAATATTCAGCAACCTTTTTCCTTTCAGCCGATAGTAAACTACTCGGAGTGGCGGCTGCTGTACTTCATCGCGTTCATACTGCTCGTGGGTTTCTTTGTCCTGAACATGTTCGTGGGTGTCGTAGTGGAGAACTTCCATCGGTGCCGCGAGGAGCAGGAGAAGGAGGAGCGTGTGAGGAGGGCAGCTAAACGCGCACTGCAGATGGAAAAAAAGAGGCGGAGTAAGTCGTTCTCCCTAAGCTATCATGAGATTTAGGACTGTTATTTCGGAAAGCGTTCGCTTCGATTTGAAAAGTCAAGGAAGGTCATCGATTTCGTATGACATTATTGACATCGTTAATCTATCATACGGCAGTGTAAAGAGTCTTGTAACTGTTTTAGATATTTTTGTGATCAGTGTTATCAACAAAGAGTGCTGGCGTATCTGTTTTTTAGTCAATGAATGAACTTTGTAGTAATTTTTACACTTTTTATAGTCCAAGAGTGTAATAAAACACCTTGTTTCAGAAATGCACGAGCGCCCGTACTATGCTGACTACTCACAGGCTCGCCTATTCATACACAACGTAGTCACATCCAAATATTTCGACCTAGCAATCGCTGGGGTCATTGGCCTAAACGTAGTCACTATGGCCATAGAGTACTATAGAATGCCTCCAGCACTATCATACGCTCTCAAAATATTCAACTACTTCTTCACAGCCGTCTTTATCCTAGAAGCTTTAATGAAACTCATAGCGTTAGGGTTTAAAATTTACTTAAAAGACAAATGGAATCAACTGGACGTGATAATTGTTAAACTGTCCATAGTGGGCATAGTTTTAGAGGAACTAGAAAGCAATATAATACCAATTAATCCTACAATAATGAGAGTAATGAGGGTACTACGAATAGCTAGAGTGCTGAAACTACTAAAGATGGCGAAGGGTATAAGGGCACTGCTGGACACAGTGATGCAGGCGTTGCCTCAAGTAGGAAACTTGGGCCTGCTATTTTTTCTACTATTTTTCATCTTTGCCGCTTTGGGCGTCGAGCTTTTTGGACGATTGGAATGCTCAGATGAAGTACCTTGTCAAGGTAAGAATCTTTTGTTTTTGTTAGCATTGTATTTAAGTTATTGTAGGTACTTAAGTTTAGCAAAAAGTTATTGTTAGCATTGTATTTAAGTTTAGTATGAATGTTATTGTATTTTATTTTACTTACAATGTTGTCGTTGTCCTCCGGATACGGTCACCCAGTAATTCCAAGGTACCGCTTTAGTTGACGCTGGCTTCTCATTCGAAAGGTCCTGGTTTTTATAGAAGTACTTACGAGTATAATTTACTTTGTTTTTTTTACAAACCAATATTTCTGAACTTTTTTTTAGAAAAAGTACTCGCTAACTGGAAATGAAAATGAGTGTCAAAGGTTTTGACATACATCAACGCTTGAAATCTCTGTTTCGCGATGGGCATGCTCTGTGATTAAGCATCACAAGGTTGTCCTGATTTAGCGATTAGACCGTCAATTGTATACTATGCTCCGGTTTCTGGTATACTAACAAGCCGTTAATCTACTTTTAACAGCTGTCAGTTGACCAAAGTGCATACAAAAAAACATTTGACAGCTGTTAACAGTACATAAATAGATTGTTAGTGTACAAGTAACTGGGGGTATGTAACTTAGATACTTCAGTTTTTCATGTACTCTCAAAATATACGGTGTGCAATAAAGAGCCTATATGTGACGACCTCTGTGGCGTAGCGGTAGCGCGTCTGCCTACCATGCAAGAGGTCCCGAGTTCAAATCCCGGCTGGGGACAAAAAAAGCCCAGGTCTTGGATGTTTACATGTTTGTGATGTCGTTGTTTCTGGTTCCCACGACACAGGGTATCCTAGTGTGGGGCCAAAAGCGATGTATGTGCTTGTATGTAAATGTGATTTTATGTTATGTATTCTAATAACTCTCTCAACGAGAGAAGCCTATGCTCTACTGTTGTACATAACTTCCACACAACACAATCACTTGACCTAGTCCCACTAGAATACCCTGCGATATGGTAACTCGGCAAGGACGTCGCAAACGTAAAATACACCCAGACGGTGGTCACTTGTACAAATGTATGGCAACCCCAAGTGGGAAAACCACGACCTCTGTCTTGGCAGCTAAGCGCCTTAACGGCTAGACCCACGAGGCAGTCAAACATGCGAAGCTGCTTATGTAAGTGACGCCTTATTATCAGGTCTCGGAGAGCACGCCCATTTCGCTAACTTCGGCATGGCATTCCTGACCCTCTTCCGGGTCGCTACGGGTGACAACTGGAACGGCATCATGAAGGACACCCTAAGGGAAGACTGCGATAGCTCAGTGGACTGCGTCAGAAATTGCTGCGTCTCTACGATCATCGCGCCGATCTTCTTCGTCATCTTCGTCCTGATGGCCCAGTTTGTGCTGGTCAATGTTGTTGTTGCTGTAAGTACTACTTGGATACTGTACGATGCTGGAAGTTTAGATATTGTTCCATATGGTAACTACACCACTGGGTAAAAGTAGTTAATACTGGCTACTATAAACCACGGTTTTAAAATTTTCCACCGTTACATCTTCGTAAAATACGAAATTTTCAATGTTCGAGCACGGAGATTACACAAAAACATAATCTCTCTTAAACGCACCTCGTCCTACTAACCTTGTAAATAGCTTTTTTGCATTCATGTATTGCTTCCCAGGTCTTGATGAAACACCTTGAGGAATCCCACAAGCAGATGGAGGATGAGAACGATATGGATGTCGAGCTAGAACGCGAACTGGAGCGGGAAGCCGACGACGAGGAGGATCGCGCTCTATGCCGCGCCTTGGAGCAATGTACGTCACCACCTAGACCCTTGAACAAGGTACCGTCGCTTCCCGCTAACTTTGTATATAGCGAGCCGAAACAGCCGACACCGTCGCCCGCACGCCTGGCTTGTCGTCGTCGCACGCTTCACTCGCACCACGCTTTGTTGCCGGCGAGTCTACCACCGAGACGGGCCTCTCTATCCCCTCACGCCTTCGGGCGCCGTCGGCAGGATTCGAGCTCGGAGGCGCCGGCGCTCTACGAGGAAGATGCACGCTTTATCGACGCCGATGACATCGAAGAGCTAGACCCCGGCAGCCCGCCGCGGCGTGACTCCTTCGCGCAGAACAGGAGGCAGCGCGTCGATAAGCGTAATTCCTTCCGCGGAGAGGAAACCAGACTCTTGCGACCGGTTTTACTAGCCGTACCGTCTTCGAGAAACAAGCCTATAATAAGGAGGCAGTCTACCGAGTCCAATGCTGCGAGCGACGTCGGCCAGGCCACGCCCAAGACGCATTTGACTCCGGAGTCGGAGCAGGCTATAACTGAGGAGGAGGAAATCCGTATAGTGATAGCGGAGAGGCGAAAGATGGACGTGAGCCGTCCCGAAGCTAGCGAGGGTGTCGAGCTTGCGGAGACCGGCTCCTAGTCCAGGCGGGGCCGGCCGCAATATCACCACGAGGT
Organism: Yponomeuta sedellus; assembly: GCA_934045075.1. NCBI lineage: Eukaryota > Metazoa > Arthropoda > Insecta > Lepidoptera > Yponomeutidae > Yponomeuta > Yponomeuta sedellus. The sequence goes on along the minus strand of OW203732.1, from coordinate 15,941,977 downwards.
CTACATCTAGACCGCTAACTTAACCCCCTAATCTTCTCCTTTCTTCTCCTCTTATAAGGTGCATTCAGGGAACAGTTGAAGACTTGAACTCGGTTGCGGGACATAACAGTGCGTATTTGGAACTTTACAATGTGTTGTTGACTTTTTTGTGTGTTCTGACTCTACTCAACTGTGAAGTGCAAGATTTTGTGCTGAGAATGATTTCCTACCTCTTATCTGCCACACTCATACACTTGTCCTTGCGTTTCTAATTGCGGCCGGTTCAAATAAAACGAAAAGAGACTTTAATAAAATTTTAAGCATAAGATGTAAAAACTTACTTTAGATAGGTTATAGAACTAGTCAATTTACTCTGGTGGGATGTTTTTCTACGAAAAGTTATTGTTCACTTCGTAGTTATAACATTTATTATTGTAATTTACGGTGCTTACATTGTTGAAGAAGTATCGTTTGTTATACTCATGAAATTATAATTTATTTTAACTTTTTTCTGAGACCCTAAATGAAAATGGGGCTTTCGTAGTCAATCAGACTCTAGAACTTACAGATGATTCTTGTACTTAGAAATTATATCCACTTATTCAAAGTGTCAATTCAATGTTAGTTTTTAAAGACAAAGAAGTAATGTAAACGCGTTCACAGTAAAAAAATCCAACGACTAATAAGCCTAGACACTGTTAGATGACGTACTACGTGTTAGCCTTTAAGTCAGAACATAGTTTGTTAAAATGTACTTCGAAACAAAACTTCTAGTCAACGACTCTAATGTAAAATGTAGATAAACGTATTACATACAAATAATAACTAATCTTTAAAAATATGGAACCAAACATTCGTGAATTGAATATCTCTTTAAGAGTGTTATAAGAGTATTTTCTGAATATAAATTGAATCCTATTTTCTTACAGACAAAATAATAACTAATTGGTAGAGTACAGGCCATACGCACATGAACGTTAGAAAACGATAGACAAGCGTAGTGGAACTTAGTTGTAAAACTCTACTAAATTAAAACAAATAGGTGTCTCAAATATGACCGTGGTGATAGAAGATTTTAATAGTATAACGTTTACTGTTGTGATTCAAAAGCAGTCGTCAAGACAAGCCGTGCCAAATTTACAGCTCAGCGCTGATAAAATCGAGTCTAATTAGAGCAATGTTTCACAATGTACATTAGAAGCTATCGCAGTCAAAACTTGCTGTTCATTAAATTATTGTCGTCTTGATTCTAAACAGAGCTGATTTTCAGAAAGCCCAAGGGTAATAGGTTGTATCCATTGCCAAATTAAGTTTGCAATCTGAAATTTGGATTGTTATTTAGAACGTCTTCGCAGCTTTATTAACAAAGTGGCACATGTGGTTTATTAGTTTCATCGACTTTATAACGATAGAATTGTAATGTAGTTAGGGAAGTCAGCAATAAATTTTATACTTCGACTGTGCCTTTCCTATTTCTAACATGTTACTGGTAGATTGTGTATACTGTAAAGGTTAAAAGTGTCTTCATAGTTGATTTGCAGGACGTATTTTATTCAATTCTTAAAATAAGTTTGTTCGTTAAAGACTTTAATATAATTTATTGCTTAAGTATATCGTTTTACACGGGTGTACTGAATTTAATTAGCTCGAAAATTAAAAGTTCCTTATAAGTAACCTCTTCTGTTACTTTAATCCTTCCAGCATATGCTAATTGTTATGTGTCTTCCATCTTTGCTATAGGTACAATTGAGTTAAAAGCCATGAACTGTAATATTACAAATGTTGTATTGATTTCTCGTAAGTTAAACCTTATAATGTTTATAATTAAGTAGTTGAGTGTGAATTAAAGTTATCATTAAAAGCATCAACGCCATCTCCTTCGAAAGAATTGAATAAAAGGAATTATAAATTCAAGCGTTTTCGTGATAAAAAGTAAAAATTTCGTGATAAAAATTGTTTTCTCGGTACTGATTGTATGAATTGATGATAATTTTTAAGGGGTATGAACAATGTTCATTAGTTGAGTACACCTGTTACACTTAGCTGGTGATCTGTCGAGTTACAAAAATGTTAGGTTGAAAAAAATATAAAATGAAATTGAATCTGCCTTTTATTATCATCGGAGCTTTCCCTAAGTATCAAGTTCAATAAGAGAGAGTTTTACTTTAAACTTTTGGGTTTGTCTAAAACTGATGGACCCTTTCATTCAATACAAATTACCTACAACTCTTGATTTACCAGCACCAATCTCAGGTAATGGTACTAGTGCGAATAAACCTATAAAATGAGAAACGTTTTAATTATTTTGAACTCCACGAAGCAAAAACAAAGCATTGCTGCCAATGTACAAATGGTTGAAAAAAAACTGGCTAAGTGCAAGTTAGACTCGCCCACTAAGGGTACTGTAATACCATAAATAAAACTGTTTTCTTTCCTTCAGTTCAGGACTCTTAATGGGAGGGCGACACACACTTTTGGTATACTATAGAGACTGCACTTTATTTACTCCCAAGTGTATGTGTAAATGTTTTGAAAAACTAATAACAAAAATGTTGTAAATATGTTGTAAAGTCGTAATAACGCTTTAAGAGATGTGGGTAGCCCATTTTAGGTAAGCAAACAGACTGACGCCGTATGCATTTCAGTAGGGCCCCGTTAACCCCAACTCCGTTAATTCCAATGGTTTTTTAGAGTTCCGTATCCCAAAGGATACGCGACTCTAAAAAAACCGTTGGAATTGAAAGCGAGGAAAAACACGGAATGGAATCAAGTGAGTGTTTCGCGTTTTTGCGGGCGACGAAACAAGAACGCTACGTTGGCGCAAATTCACAAACTCGGTCACAAAGGGGCGCAACAGGCGAGCAGAATCGAGTTTAGCAACAATCTTTGCGAGCGCCGTAACTTGTTATGCGAGCGCTTACAACCCAATTTGCATAATTCCTCAAAACGAATTTTAATGGCTTCTTTATCATGTTGAACAACATAATGCCTCTTGCAAAAATTTACAATTAATTTCCCCCGTCAAATGACTGGAGCTCGAGAGTTAATATTAACGTTGCTGAAGTCGACATTTACCTAAATGAATACATTTATTTACTAAAGCCCCTCTTTATAGAATGACATCGATTTCGGTAGCGTTAAGATAACAATGTAACCATTATTTAGAAACCTATGCACTTAATTGTTTTTCAGAAAATTACAAGGCGAATAGACTTCACTCAATCTTACAAACAAGAAACATTAGAGTTTGTTGTACCCATACCATACCCACCCATAGGTAGCTTAGACATGGGTTACATATTTAGCAGTAACAGTCAAGAAAACTGTTTTAAGGTTATGATACGTCCTATCGTTGAATAAACCATTCATGTAAAGCAATTTTTCATCCCACCATCTCGGAAAGAGTATTTTTATCTTCAATATCTGAGTGGAAAAGCCGTTTTTATTCTCTAGAGGATAAAGTAAATTGAATTTAGAACATCGCGTGCACTAAGTTTGTGGATTAAAAAAATATTACACTCAATTTAAATAACTGTAGCAGCGTTACTTTAAAATTTTCTTAATTATACCTTAGTATTTTTTGTTATAATTTAAAGATTATTCTGTAATACTTACCTGTCATAATGTAGTAATTAATACCTAAACTGAAATAAAAGTGTACCTATCTTGTGATTGTAAACGTTTTTTTTTTTTTGCATTTAGTCATTTCCTTGCTGAGGTGGAATGAAAAGTTACGTGTTGCACTCGAGTGCAAAGATTTTTCACCTCGTGCTCTTTTGATTCCCTCGCTAACGCTCAGGATTCTAATTTTGAACCACTCGCTGCGCTCGTGATTCAATTTTAGAATCCTTCGCTTGCTCGGTCATCAAAATTGAACACGCGGTTAAAAAGCAACTTTGCACTCTTGTATAACAAATAACTATTAAAATCGTTTGTTAATAATTATTTTAACGACTTTACAATAATGGATGCCAGACGCGATTTATCTTTTCAATCCCTAAATATACCATTTTTGTTTTTGGAAGGTATATTATATTACTTTTTTCGTAGCATCAGTTACTATATATTTTACTGTACAAAGGAGAGTAAAATATTTTTATCTACTTTATTAATTTCAAAAGGATTGATTATAAAATATTGTAACGTAATTCTTTGTTGTGTATCGGCTTTTACAAATTTAATAATTTAATAATAACTTAGATAAATGTTTAAAAATTAAAAAAAACCTTAGTGATACCATAACCAAATTTAATTAGAATCTATAAATTTGTGATTTATCGCATGATTCACAAAGAAATCTCGCCGGTCAAAAAACTGTCAGTAAAACTTTTATGTTACTGTACTTTGTTGAGTGAATGTAAATCTATTTAAGGCAACCTTTAGACAAAATTTTCAAAGAAATAACTTTCCTTTGCTGTCCACGTTTGTCACGTTTAACAAACATGACAAACGCGATTTCTCTATTCTAATTATAAAAGAAGACGTCGGGTATGAAGAATATATTCAAAAATGTTATAACGTTACTTTTAAAGCATTATTGTTTACCCTAGTGTAAAATACACCCTTAATTATTGCTAACGCCAAAAAATTCACGCTGTTTTCTGTATTGATGGAGCTGCATAAAGAAGCAACTATTTTTTATACCCGCAATTGTAATTACAACTACGAGGGCTGCTACTTATGTATGCGGAATAGGAAAAATAAACAAATGTATATGGCTAAATATGTGTGGCGAGCACATGTCAACTCTGCGCGCGCACTACAAACTCCAACATTCCTGCATCGCGCAATCAAAGTGTTTCAATGACATACCATAAATACAATGTCCAACTAACAATAGTTGGACCGCCCGTCCCCAGGCATACGATCTGCCTGGCGGGAAATTTCCCTTTATAGTGGAGGAGCACGATCACCCGCTCTTTCCTATAGCGGTGACCCCTTTTTTTTTTTTTTTCACCCAGGAGAAACCCCAATTACGGGTACCACCGGCTCGGGGGAGCACAGTGGTTATGTCGGACTCCCCGCCCTGAAAAGGGCGGTATACCGACTAAAACTCCTGGGGTGTTCCTCCGCACCGCAAAGGACGGGGCCACGGGAACGCTTGCGCACACTTCCGCGACCCCGTCTGCGGGCGCCCTTTCGGGCACTCCTTCGGCGGCGCTTCTGCCCCGTCGGTGCTCGACGACGGGGCTAGAAAACGCCGCATCTCTTCGTTGGAGCGCATAGGGGCCAAGTGCGTATGATCTTGGCCCCCATACGCCCCAACGCGCCGCCCCCTCCATCCCATCGCAACCCGGTCGATGAGACGGGGAGGGCGGCGCACCTCCTCGTTGAGGCGCGTGAGGGCCCAAGGCCCGGTCCCCACACGCCCCACACGTGAGGCCCGTCACGTCGCCCACCAGCACTTCTCTGAAAGCAGAGAAGGCGGTGAGCGACCGCGCGGGCCCCCTCCGTGCCAGAAGGCACCCTCGGAACACGCAAGGGCGCCTTCCGGCCCGCCGTGATGGACGCGGAGAGTCCCCCGACCCTCCGCGTCCCGGCGGCCACTCTGGTCCGACTGGTACGAGGCGCGCGCGCTTCCGCGCAGCGGCGCCCCCCCCAGTCGGTCCTTCATTCGGTTGGTCGCCTGGGTCCCGCTCCACAAAGTGAAACAGGGCCCACGCGACCCCTCCCGCCAGATTTTTCGCCGCTGGCCAGCAAGATCTCATAAAGAGAAGTTACTGACCAGCGCCCAGGGTGCACCGGCCCTTGCCACTTACCCTTCCTACTGGTTCAAAAATGAATCAGTAGGAACGGAAGCGGAAGGGCACACGGGAAGGTAATCTGGCATCGCACCCCATAGTGGTGACCCCTGACAGAACATTGTCAACCTTACTTCGCTATATATGCATTTATTGTTTTTCAAAGTATTTTCCACTATGATAGATGCACTTTTGCATTCGATGAAACCAATTTGTAAAACACTTTTTCCACTCTGATTGAGGTATCTCCAAAACGTGCTGTTTAAACGCATCTACGGCATCTTCACGGGTCGAAAATCGTTGACCACGTAATTTATTCTTTTCATTTGGGAATAAATAGAAATCATTGGGAGCCAAATCAGGGCTGTACGGTGGATGACCCATCAATTCTATTTTTTGACCATCCACCCCCAACTTTACCCACCAACCCAAAAATGTAGTTGTTTCCTGAGATGTGTGACAGCAGGCATTGTCATGGTGAAGTATGATTCTGCGTCGCTGGTTGTTTTGGCGTATTTCTTCAAATACTTCCGGCAAACAAATGGTCGTGTACCACTCCGAACTAACCGTTCTGCGATTTTCCAGTGGTATTGTAGCCACAGGCCATTAATACCAAAAAAGCAGGACACCATTTGCTTTACAGTGCTTTTTGCACGAGCCACTTTCGTAGGGTTCGGCTCATTCTGAAACACCCAAACTGTTGATGGTTGTTTAGTTTCGGGATTGTACGCGTAGATCCAAAATTTGTCACCTGTATAGATATTATAAACAGATTTTGAGTCGCTTTCTTTTGAGTCGTTTTCTTGCACCATTCGATGCGAGCATCTTTTTGATACTGAGTTAAGTTGTGCGGGATCCAACGCGAACAAATTATTTTTACAGAGAAATGTTCATGTAATATCCAATGAATGCTCGTCATACATATGCCCAGAATAGCTTCTATCTCGCGATACGTAACATGGCGCTCTTGCATTATTAGTTTTCGCACAGATTCAATATTTTGTGGCACAACCACCGATTTCGGGCGACCTTCTTTAACTTCGTCCGTGAGCTTACTGCGCCCGCGATTAAACTCACTAAACCAGTGATACACAGTCGTTTTTGATGGAGCTTCACCACCAAAAGTCGAAGTTAATTGATATACGCATTGTTGCGTTAAACCACGTCGAAAATCGTAATAAATCATAGCACGAATATTTTCACGAGTGAGTTCCATTTTTTCAGCGATATGACATTTTAAACCCAACAAAAACAAAACACTATATAAGAGAAAAATATTAGCGGCCAGTATTTAAAAAAAGAACGAATTTGACCATGGAGGTCAGACATTGCGTTTAAAATTATTGGAATCCCAGATTCCGCATACATAAGTAGCAGCCTATGTACGTAATCATAAATCTTACCAACTTCAAAAGTAACGTTTTGTAAGAAGTGCATGGTTTCCAACGCTGATTTTCAACAGTTCTTATGGTAAGGGTAAGTATAAGTGTACATCTCACAGGTTGTGCAGTAGAGCTCACGGCATAGTTCCGGATGTTAGATTTTGTGTGGAGCAGCCTTATTCGCTAAGGGCAGCCGCTACGCAACATCGTAGCACTGCTACGCAGCGGCGCGTAGCAATGCGGGATTTGCTTGCTACGACGCTACGAGTTGAGTCGTAGCAAACAAACTTGACCCCAACGTCGCTTTCACAGCGTTCTCCTTATGTACAACTTTTTTATTAGAAAAACTGTCCACATTTTTTTCTTGTTGCTACACCAGTTACCAAAGTTTTCGGCTTCCCCTCCACACATGTATTTCCCCAAACGCATTATGAAAATTCTGTACAGTTAAGTAATGTTGCGGAAAACTTTGTACACTTTCCATTATTACAATTACAATGTACCTAATAACATGATGTTATTGAAACAAAGCAAAACTTAAAACTAAAACTTCAATTATTGATAAAATATTTGATAAAATGCTAGACTTTGGAGAACGTTGGGGACGGAAAGAGGATGTAGTGACTAGAATTGAGAAAGCAATGTTGCGTTTTTTTGAACATGTGGATTAGATGAAGGAAGAAAGATTAACGATAAAATGGATGTGGGTCAAACGGCTGTCCAGGGACTTCGCAGGCGGACATACTTCGACTAAATAGGGAGTGTATTAGCAAAGGAGAAGATAAAAAGTACCCGAAACAGGCGTGCGCGCATGCGCGAATGGAAAATGATCCGTCAGGATTACTACCCACCTAGTCTTTGCCTAACAGTGAGACACAAAAAAGTCTGAGTACAAAAGTAAATTTGGACTTTTTTTAGTACAAAAGTTTATCATTCTTCCTTTTATTTTTCATACAATTTTGAAATAATAGATCAGCAAAAGATTGAAATTCTAATCTAACTTATTATTTTTTCATAACCTAAACGTTCATTGATTGAGAGATTTAATATTTTTCTTACATATTATATGTGGTGGTTTCAAATTAGTGGTTACAAATTACTTTTACGAATCACAAATCGTTAGTGAAGAAATTATTGTAAACTTTTGGGTTATTTCAGTTAGTCCTAAAATACAGAAAACAAGCGTCGAGTGCGTGGATCCATAAGGCTGTTGTCTCGATAAAAAATCTAACACAAGTAACCGCTTCCAGACTATGACCTTGACATTATCATAGGCTTAATTTGCGTTTGCGCTGCCTCACTAGCGGACCCACCAGCGGCGCTGACCTCCGATGGCTCACTGTTAGTTTGATGAGAGAGATCTTCTTCTGGTGTGTGTAAAGCACAGCCTCCCCCCACCGTGGAGCCTCGTGGGCCGTGACCCAAATATACAGTGTAAAAGGTACCTGATAAACAGAAGTCGATTCGCAAATCCAATCGCAACGTTAAGCTAGGTTAAGTTTGATTACGAGCTAGGTATATTGATTCTTTCATTTCATTTTCTTTCGTTACCGAGATAGTAAGTTAAAAAGCTACCACTGATGTTCTATTTTTAAGTTCACCCGTAATCGATCAGTGTGCCCCAAGATACAAATTATTATAGTTTGAGCTTCAGTGATACTTTATATAAGTATAGCTAATTGTTGTAGAGTACGATTTTTTTTTAAATATACCAAACTTACTATCTCGATTATGATCAACGTATTGATATACCGTGTTCGTAAATAATCCCAATAGCACCGTCCTAGTTCAGTGAATCGATATCAACCCTTGTATGTCCCCTTTGCTGGGGCACGGGTATTTTTCTGCGTCGCAGGAAGGTTAGGTCATACTCCACCATAGAGGCCAAGTCCGGACTGGTGGAGGATTGTAAGACAGTGGCGGGTCTCACTGTAAGAAGTTATCGAGCCATCCATAAGGGCCCTGACATGGCTTTTAGCGAATACCATCCGCGTATTGTTAAAAAAAATGGTTATGCACTTTTTTATTTAACAGTGTTGCGGATACAGTACATCAAAACCTTATCTCTGTAAGCTACTGACGTGCAATAAAGAGTTATCAATCTGTAAATAGCTTAAAGTATGTGTTTTATGCGATCCTGTTAGTTACCTTATTGAATTACATTTTTTTTAAATGAAGACAAAAAATATAAATAGAATTTAGTAGTGGGCATCTTAACAACGAAAAGCCAGCAAAATCTGAGTGCAAAATTATGTATGGTGGCTATAATGTATACCTATAATGTACCTAAAAACAAAGTGACGCCATTGAATTTAATTAGGTACAAAAAGTCAGTAGTTTTCTCAGTGTTAATATTTATTGATGTGAGCATAAAGTAAGTTTTTATACAAAACTAGCTGACCCAGCGAACTTCGTACTGCCGAATCTTTATTTTTTTCTCCGTAAGAACCATCCTCGTACGTCAAGGAATATTCTGAAAAAAGAATTAGCGAAATCGGTTCAGCTGCTCTGGAGATTTGCGCTTACTAACATTCAGCGATTCATTTTTATAGTATAGAGATATACGGTAAAAGTTTTTCTAAGTACTCCAGCGATGGTTAGCCCTATAAATGTTTTGTATCAGTAAAAAAAACAAAGTCGATTGGCATAAAAAATGTGTAAAATAGCTATTAACAGATTAGAACATATTTTATTTATTTATTTATTTATTTATTTATTTATTTATTTATTTATTTATTTATTTATTTATTTATTTATTTATTTATTTATTTATTTATTTATTTATTTATTTATTTATTTATTTATTTATTTATTTATTTATTTATTCATTCATTCATTCATTCATTCATTCATTCATTCATTCATTCATTCATTCATTCATTCATTCATTCATTCATTCATTCATTCATTCATTCATTCATTCATTCATTCATTCATTCATTCATTCATTCATTCATTCATTCATTCATTCATTCATTCATTCATTCATTCATTCATTCATTCATTCATTCATTCATTCATTCATTCATTCATTCATTCATTCATTCATTCATTCATTCATTCATTCATTCATTCATTCATTCATTCATTCATTCATTCATTCATTCATTCATTCATTCATTCATTCATTCATTCATTCATTCATTCATTCATTCATTCATTCATTCATTCATTCATTCATTCATTCATTCATTCATTCATTCATTCATTCATTCATTCATTCATTCATTCATTCATTCATTCATTCATTCATTCATTCATTCATTCATTCATTCATTCATTCATTCATTCATTCATTCATTCATTCATTCATTCATTTATTTATTTATTTATTTATTTATTTATTTATTTATTTATTTATTTATTTATTTATTTATTTATTTATTTATTTATTTATTTATTTATTTATTTATTTATTTATTTATTTATTTATTTATTTATTTATTTATTTATTTATTTATTTATTTATTTATTTATTTATTTATTTATTTATTTATTTATTTATTTATTTATTTATTTATTTATTTATTTATTTATTTATTTATTTATTTATTTATTTATTTATTTATTTATTTATTTATTTATTTATTTATTTATTTATTTATTTATTTATTTATTTATTTATTTATTTATTTATTTATTTATTTATTTATTTATTTATTTATTTATTTATTTATTTATTTATTTATTTATTTATTTATTTATTTATTTATTTATTTATTTATTTATTTATTTATTTATTTATTTATTTATTTATTTATTTATTTATTTATTTATTTATTTATTTATTTATTTATTTATTTATTTATTTATTTATTTATTTATTTATTTATTTATTTATTTATTTATTTATTTATTTATTTATTTATTTATTTATTTATTTATTTATTTATTTATTTATTTATTTATTTATTTATTTATTTATTTATTTATTTATTTATTTATTTATTTATTTATTTATTTATTTATTTATTTATTTATTTATTTATTTATTTATTTATTTATTTATTTATTTATTTATTTATTTATTTATTTATTTATTTATTTATTTATTTATTTATTTATTTATTTATTTATTTATTTATTTATTTATTTATTTATTTATTTATTTATTTATTTATTTATTTATTTATTTATTTATTTATTTATTTATTTATTTATTTATTTATTTATTTATTTATTTATTTATTTATTTATTTATTTATTTATTTATTTATTTATTTATTTATTTATTTATTTATTTATTTATTTATTTATTTATTTATTTATTTATTTATTTATTTATTTATTTATTTATTTATTTATTTATTTATTTATTTATTTATTTATTTATTTATTTATTTATTTATTTATTTATTTATTTATTTATTTATTTATTTATTTATTTATTTATTTATTTATTTATTTATTTATTTATTTATTTATTTATTTATTTATTTATTTATTTATTTATTTATTTATTTATTTATTTATTTATTTATTTATTTATTTATTTATTTATTTATTTATTTATTTATTTATTTATTTATTTATTTATTTATTTATTTATTTATTTATTTATTTATTTATTTATTTATTTATTTATTTATTTATTTATTTATTTATTTATTTATTTATTTATTTATTTATTTATTTATTTATTTATTTATTTATTTATTTATTTATTTATTTATTTATTTATTTATTTATTTATTTATTTATTTATTTATTTATTTATTTATTTATTTATTTATTTATTTATTTATTTATTTATTTATTTATTTATTTATTTATTTATTTATTTATTTATTTATTTATTTATTTATTTATTTATTTATTTATTTATTTATTTATTTATTTATTTATTTATTTATTTATTTATTTATTTATTTATTTATTTATTTATTTATTTATTTATTTATTTATTTATTTATTTATTTATTTATTTATTTATTTATTTATTTATTTATTTATTTATTTATTTATTTATTTATTTATTTATTTATTTATTTATTTATTTATTTATTTATTTATTTATTTATTTATTTATTTATTTATTTATTTATTTATTTATTTATTTATTTATTTATTTATTTATTTATTTATTTATTTATTTATTTATTTATTTATTTATTTATTTATTTATTTATTTATTTATTTATTTATTTATTTATTTATTTATTTATTTATTTATTTATTTATTTATTTATTTATTTATTTATTTATTTATTTATTTATTTATTTATTTATTTATTTATTTATTTATTTATTTATTTATTTATTTATTTATTTATTTATTTATTTATTTATTTATTTATTTATTTATTTATTTATTTATTTATTTATTTATTTATTTATTTATTTATTTATTTATTTATTTATTTATTTATTTATTTATTTATTTATTTATTTATTTATTTATTTATTTATTTATTTATTTATTTATTTATTTATTTATTTATTTATTTATTTATTTATTTATTTATTTATTTATTTATTTATTTATTTTAACTTTTGCGACTTGTACATATAGTTAGAATATTTTCGGGGCTTAATCGCTTAGTAATTTATTGCTATTTTATTTACCTCGACGTTTCGACGACGTTACAGTCATTGTGGTCACGAGAAGACTGATGGCTGGCACCCGTTCGCATCTTCGGCTGATGAGGTTTCAGACTACCCTCAATCAGCTATCACAAAGCACTACACTGACAATGTCGGACGATAAGCCATACGACTTTTTTCCACTCGAACACATCTTGATGACCGGATCCCACATTCACGATTAAAATTTTTGTGTTTCTTAATTTCAACCGCTTCACGCACAATTCGGCTATAATAATGGCGATCGTTGGAAAGCATCGATGGTTTGTGGAATTCTATCCAGTGGTTTGATCCTGATTCAAGAAGATGTTCCGCTATTGCTGACTTTTCCACCTGGCGGTTTTTGACAGCTGCGATATGTTCCTTGACTCTTTCAGCAATGGTCCGCTTAGTTTGTCCGATATAAGAACCACCGCAACTGCAATCGACTTTGTACACACCTGGTATTTGATAGGGAATGGTGTCCTTGACTGTTCCTACCTGCGCTGCTATCTTGAATTTAATGAAAAAAACATACCAGAGGGGCACATAACAGATAGGGCACTCGTGACCACGATGACTGTAACGTGGTGGAAACGTCGAGGTAAAATAGCAATTAATTACTACGCGATTAATTCTAACTATATTAACAGATTTTCAAAAAAGTTACTGGTAGGAAACTGTACATTTTTTGATAATCAAAATTTCATGAGATCTTATGCATAGTCTCCAAAGACCATTTTTGTGTAGCTGCAATGGATAAGGTACTTCCTCTTGTTGCTTCGCTAAACATTTCTACCCTGTATAGTCGAAATACTCAGCCCAAGCTCCGGAAAATTATAGTCTGTTAGCTTTTAGAATATACCTCGACTACTATCGGGTAGAATCGGATATATTCGTGTAATAGAAATATCGGAACTAATATGACACTAAACTTAAATAAAATTAATAGGAAAATGTTTTATATAGAGCAGGAAGTAGTAATACACTCGTGTGCTTTCGACGAAAACCGAAGCCTACTCTAGAGCCCGAGGTATATTATAAAAGCTAAGAGACTGTACCTATTTTCTGGAAAATTAATTAATCAGAATAATAAAACCGGTGATTCTACAGCACTTACGTTGCAAAGTATGCCGTTTCAAGGTTCACTACCAGATGTTAGCTTCTTCTCCACATAATCTAATAATTATCGACATAACAAGGTTGAGATGAATTTTCTATTTAATTAGGATAACATTGTTGAATAATTACTTGTCTACGTCTTGCCCTGCTAAGTAGGTAAATTACTTTGCTAAGTAGGTAGGTATTACTATTATTATACTATTATTATACTATTGTTTTCTTTTGAAAACAATAACAAAACTCGAGATTTTATGTAAGCCCTGAAAATACATTTGCAGTATTATTTCACGATACTACAATATTAAAGCCATTACAAAGCCACCTCGAAGACAAAGGGCCGCTATTTGTGCGAGCAAAAATAACATAATACGTGTGTTCATATTTTATTCTTTCACGACAATGCGCATTGAATTTAAACCTCAAGTGGGTTATGCTTGTTTTTGCTTGTTCACAATGCTATATTTTTTTAATATGAAAAGCGTAATTTTCACATTAGGTACTTGCATTTTATTCACATTACAGAACTTACACTATTTTTATTTTTAATGCACTAACCCGTGCTAAGGAACAAATTTAAAAACCTATTTAGAGGCTAAAAATTTCACCCATGCCGGGATTTGAACCCGCAACCTCTGGCTATCCGTACCAGCGCTCAATTGGTAGAGCGCTGGTACGGATAGCCAGAGGTTGCGGGTTCAAATCCCGGCATGGGTGAAATTTTTAGCCTCTAAATAGGTTTTTAAATTACAGAACTTGTTAATTTTTATTAACATTAAGAAGTTTCTTATTCCTTTTTTTTTATTATTATGTTTAGTTCGTACGTATGTAAGTATGTCCGATTCTATGTTCCCTCATAACTCCTTAACCAATGGTTAGATTTCATTAAGTAAGGTGTCATTCGATTCGGCATCCTTGCGCGGGTGTCATAGGCTATATAAAATCAGAATTATGCGATCAGAACCTTGACGAAAAATGAAAAACGTTAATAAGCTTCGTTAAAGTACAGCACTAGATGATTAGAAAGGAGTCACTAGATGGCGCTGTTATATTTAGTTCATTGAATTCGAATCCTAATTTTGTTTAACTAGGTACGCCTAAAAGGTGTGAAGAATTTAAAACAGAATTTTGCGAATGTCGTAGGTTACATAAAATCAGCATTAATAGAGAACCAACGGAACAAAAAATAACATCCACTTCTAAGCAATTTAAGTACCACTTTTAGCCACTACATGGCGCTGCTATATTTGATTTATTCTAATACATTTCATGTGTATACATAATTTCGGCTTTGGTCTACATGTAAACAAACCGTTTATAGAATCGGAACAAATACGGAAAGAAGTAATGCCTATAAAGTGGTTTGTTCCTTCTAGATCATTCATTTATATTTAAAAATTATACTTTTGTTGAACTACGCCTAACACGTATTTAACAAGTATTTAAAACAGAATTTTGCGGATGTCATAGGTTACATAAAATCAGCATTAATAGAGAACAAACGGAACGAAAAATAATATTCACTTCTAAGTAATTAAAGTACCACCTTTAGCCACTAGATGGCGCTGCCATATATTTATTCTGGTACATGTATTTACATAATTTTAGCTTTGTTCTACATGTAAACAAACCGTTTATAGAAACGGTATAAGTGCTGAAAGAAATAATAGAAATGATGCCTATAAAGTGTTTAGTTCCTTCTATGCCATTCGTTTATCTCATTAATTTAGGAAATATCAACCTCATAGGGGGTTTCAATAATTATTTTTTTAACTTTGATATTAATTTCTTACTGATACCTATTTAGAACAAAACTAACTAACAAAATATATAAATTGAAGCATGTAACTCCTTTTTCCCCTGAGTGATCATAGTCAGCGACAAGCTAGGTTCAAAGTTGAAACAAAAAATGATAAAAAAAAATTTAACGCTCTCACTGGTAACCGAAGACGGATCCTCCGTGACATCGTATCACAACACCCAACTTTAAGGGATTTCCGAGACCGAAAGCTGAGCCCCGGTAAGCGAGCACGAGAAACACTGCCAGCGCGAGTTTGGTTGAGGTAGAGACTATTCATGTTCCCATGTAAAAGACCTAGTATCTAGCGAGGCTGACGACCGAGCTCTACGACGCAGGCATGAGGAACCCTGTCGTGGTCAGGCTGAAGGCCGAGTTCCAAAGAGGCCGCTGCCGAAGGCCGTGATTATCGTTATTCCTACGCCCAAGCCTTATAGTCTTATAGCCTTAAGCCTCTAAGTAACTACGCGAGGCCAAAGGCCGAGCCTCATGATGCGGGTGCGTGGAACACTGCCACAGCGAGGCCGAAGGCCGAGCTCCATTCCGATTGGTTCCGAAGGCCGAGTCTATTCATTTTCCCACGCAAAATACCCAACCCTTAAGTAACTAGCGCGGCCGAAGGCCGCGACAGTTACTTAAAGTTGTTGTGACGAGGTTGAAAGCCGAGCTCCGTACAGGCCGCGCAGGCAAGGCCGAGAGCCATTACGAAACGTGCACGAGGAAACCTGTCGCACCTTTGTACAGGCCGCGGCCGAAGGCTCAGACCATTTACAAGTCATTATTCTAAGTAATTAGCGAGACCGAAAACTGGGCCCAGCAATGCAAGCACGAAGAATTGTACTCTGGAGATGCTGAAAGCTGAGCGCCGTTCAGGTCGAGGACATAATTTGAGGCTATTCCAGTCCCCACCTACAATCGTTAACATTATATAACTAGGTGCAGTGAAGCGTTTGTAGGCTATATAAAGAAAAAGACAATTTATGTAGGGATAATAAAGAAAAAAATCTGTCGTTTCCGTTTATCAGTCCCTTTGCGAATATTCTAGATCGTTTAACACCATTGGACCATATTCATTATAATAGGTAAAAAATATCGTATGACATAAATTTTGAGTGCAGGCAGGTGGTACCTATGACTATATTAATAAAAGCATTTATGATTTGCCGCGACATGTCCTTTGTCGAACAAAAGAAAATAAAGCAATAAACTAAAATTCATTTAGGAAAGAAAATAATATTACGATTTAAAGGATGTAAGCAGTACAGATGGACCTTTAAATTTTATCATTTTACTGAGTCACTAAAAGGTGAAAAATAAAAAAAATATTTAAAAAAATAAAAGAACCCGACTGCAGTGATAGATCAACTGAAAGGGAAAAAACAAGATAATTTTATTTTAAAATGCTAACCTCGATTCAGAAGAGATCATGCTGCTTTACTTGAGGGACCAAATGATATAACTTTATAAGCATTATTTGCTCAAACTGTTGCAGTTATAACTTTATATAAAATGATGCAGTCGGGACCAATTACTGTTTGTTTAAAGTCCTCTAATGGGTCCCGACTGCAACATTTTATGTAAAGTTATAACTGCAACAGTTTGAGCAAATAATGCTTATAAAGTTATATCATCTGGTCCCTCAAGTAAAGCAGCATGATCTCTTCTGAATCGAGGTTAGCATTTTAAAATAAAATTATCTTGTTTTTTTCCCTTTCAGTTGATCTATCACTGCAGTCGTGTTCTTTTATTTTTAAAAAAATTTTTTTTTTCTTACTAGTAGTAGTAGTATTTATTTTATTTTATCTGATATTGTACGTGATTCGCGCTCCGTTGGGTGTATTTTACAAAAAATATTTGTTTTTAATTACTTACCTAAAAATGAGTCGGAATAAAAACGAAAATTATCTCCTTTTTTTCTGAGCATCTATTAAATTCGCGCTCGTGGCCTAATCAAACCGAGTGATTGGAATCAATCACTTGAGTTAAGCAACAACAGGCGCGGTCAAATGAAGGATGGGTGACCGTCCCGTAACTATCGCTAATGGCATTTTTCCGCGCGCTTCTGTTCTTCGCAAAGCACGTTAAGCCGTTGGTGCCAAGTAATGCAAGTTGGCTGTCAAGTAATGCCAGTCGGTAAGCCGTGTCAGAGGCCTTGATAACTTGGACGGCTCGATAACTTCTGACAGTAAAGCCCGTCACTGTGTTATAATCCTCCACCAACCCGGACATGGCCCCCGTGGTGGAGTTCGTTCTAGCTTTCCTGCGAAGCAGGACGAGACCCGTGGCCTAGCAGTGGGAACATACAAGGGTTGATATCGTATCGTGTATAGTATTTTTTCAATACTGAAACCATTTTGAACCCTTATCATGTAATTTATTAACAAAGTTTCATCCCAAATGATTCAAGCTTGAAGCTTTTTGACTTCTGGTCAAATGCGCGCAGCGAATCGCGGCAACCTTGGATAAATGTTCCAAAAGCATTTCCACGTCATAGAACTCACCAAATACACGAAAATGTAAAACGGCCACAACAGATATCGG
The DNA here is from genome assembly GCA_934045075.1 of Yponomeuta sedellus. Classification (NCBI taxonomy): domain Eukaryota; kingdom Metazoa; phylum Arthropoda; class Insecta; order Lepidoptera; family Yponomeutidae; genus Yponomeuta; species Yponomeuta sedellus. Next base: position 15,923,855 of record OW203732.1, on the reverse strand, counting down.
CAAGCTTGGATTAATTTTCCAAAACTATTACGTCACAGAACTGGCCAGATACTCCAAAATATTAAAACGGCCTCACCGGATAGAAGGAAGGTGGAATAAATGTTCCAAAAGCATTTCTCTGTCAGATTTCCTCAAACAGTTTTGTTGTAAAACAGAGTTGCGTATATTTATATATCATGTAAAAGCATGACAAAGAAAAAATTATAAATATACCCTGTATAGCTAAATCGTACGCCTTCTCGACTCCTTAGGTAATATGTTTGAAAATTATCACATTTCTCTTTTTTGCTGCCAGGCTAGTGACTTTTATTAGACACGTAAAAGAATATACGACGCTCTCGGAATAATAACGTTCTCCAGGAAATGTAAGTAATGTGATATTTGGTAAAGACAGCTAAAAACCTATTTTCGCGAAGTATATTAGCGAAGAGAGACGAGAAATAAAACCATTAGCTATTACTTATGTCCTTTGTGATGGCAGTATGTGATAAATAGTGCTCAAACCGAGATGTCGATGAAATACAGATGTTCCCAAGTGGAGACCACGTGACAAGCTGAAGACAGGGCGCTACGGCGCTCATTAGGAGAGGGCTATGTCCTACAGTGGACTAACATATAGCCTGAAGAAGGAGAAGAAGAAGACTACGTAAGACGTCCACCAGTGCAATGGATCGGCGACGGCAGATTGCTGGCAGAGGCTGGATCAGGATGGCCAGGGTCAGAAAGAATTTGTGCACCTTGGGGGAGGCCTTTATGAGCAGTAGACACATATATGCTAATAAATGCAGGGTTGTCTGGAAGAGATCGCTTTTAGCGATAAGACCGCCAATTGTAAACGGCAATGCTTAGATATGTAAACCTTTTTATGTATTTCGTTTTCTGGTGGGTACAATTAAGAGTTCTAATCTAATCCAATGTCAATCCTGAAACATTGATTGAAACTGAGATATAGTAAAAACTGGCATTTTTCTACTAAGTTGCGCAGTTTATACTTGATAAAAACTGCGCAATTGCTATTTTAACAAAGAACAATGTAAAAGATACTCTTAAAATTCTAGTTGTAGAAAATGGAAAACACAAATAAAACTTTCTTTTCCGTTTTTCAGCTTTGCGCGATTTTAAAAGCAATGCTGTATTTAAGACTAGGGTCTGTGCAAACATCCTTGTGTAACACGCTGTAGAAGTGCACATATATACATGGTATAACAAAATTTCCATATAAAATATTTAGTATACTATATTATATCCATTATAATACATCTGAAAATCGGGTTCTCGTCAATACAAACCACTTAAACTATGACTTTGAAAGTGGGAAAAAATATGCTGCTTTTTCTTATATTAAAAATGCCGTTCGGTAATTTTAGTGTAGAACAACCCTTATTGCGATTTCAATGTTTTGTCGTTTTAAAACTTGTTCGTATTTACGATGGAAATCTCCCAATGTACATAGGAATTTTGTTACACCCTGTATAAATCCCTGTTTCAATTAATTAATGTTTTCTGAAATCGCAGTCTCAAAGCACCAGGAATGCCCATTTCTTTTAATCCACAACCGCGGCGAAGGTTCCTAAATTAATTGGCGTCGAGATTGAATCGAGGCTCACATTTTAACTTATCTTCCCACAGACCGTACGCTCCGTTTTTCTCCTTTCCTCCCACATTTCAAACTAATTTTGAAAGTAGTCTATTTATCCCGCCCAGTGTCTTTACGTACAGAATATTATATTTTTTTATTCAGAAATCTTTGTAATTTATCGCCCCAGCGATTATAGTAAATTATTTTAAATAATTGGGGTACTGCTGCTACAAAGAAACTATCTGATAATTATCATAATATTATTGACAAATATATTAGGACCTACGAAATCCCGGTACATCATCCTATTATATTAAAAGATATTGATACGACAAGAGTAACGACGTAACTTTAACAACACCGTTTTAACTTTGACAGAAAATGTGAATTTATTACTTAAAACAAAAATGTATTTAAATAAACCACACATATATTTTTACCCTGCCATTTTTTTCGGTTAAATAAAAGTTAAAAATTCCATTATTTTAAGATAAAAACCACAAAAAGCATAGAAAAATCCCTCACACTTAGGTGTACTAGAATTGTATTAATTAGTTTGAGTCTATGAGGTTTTGTCAACTAAACTGTTTCTTACGGTGTTTTTTGACTCAAAGACAAATCAATAACTTTTCTTCCACAAAAAAAAACTTATCTGTATTGTTTACTAGTAAAATGGTAAAATTGGAAATTTCTGTATTTTTATTTCCTTTGAAGTGTAAATTAAAATTATCCAGAGGTTCTCAAATAGGTGCCTTAAAATTTGGCGAAATGGTTACAGTAATATAGTGCGGCAGGGTTTGCTTCGCGCTCGACTTGGCGGGGGCACTGCCGTGCCCCCTGATTTTGAAATTAATAAGCTGAAAAAACGCTCTTAGTATCGATTGCATAGTGAATTTAGCAAATAGCAGTAAGTAACGTTAGATGGTATTTTAAATTTACATATGTTTGGGAATACAATTCTTTTAATAATTCTAGAACCTTGCTAAGTTTTCCCCGGCTCCGCTTAAGTTCGGATGTAAGGATCAATTAGTGGGACCCAAAAGCAACAACTCGTGCGGCTCCATTCATTATTGGAAAGCGTTTGTAATGAACACCGCTTCACTCATTAAATTTTGGCCTTTTGTACCTTTTGTCTCAAGTAACATGCCACGAGTAATACCGATTTCTATGTAGCTCCGATATTTGAAATTTTGGATATTTTACTAATGTAGATACCTAAGGCTTTTGTTTCAGCTAAGCGGGTTTCTGTTTTATTTAATTAACTTTCCAACAATCCCTACAGAATAAAAAAGACTTATAAAGAAGCGACGATTGAGTTTAAGCAGAGTTGTTTTATAGAGTATCATTCCAGCAAGTTCGCCGGTCTTATTTTGTAGTAAGATATGGTAAGCAAAGAAAAAGACTTTAAGGTTGTGTACATAATACAAAATAGAATAATTTTAAGGTGATTTTATTTATCAACACTAATAAATTGTTTCCAGAGTTAACGTTATGTCAATAACTCATTCTAAGATTCTACAGGGTGTCACAATATTAATGCAAGGTTTTAATTAGTCCCCATTCATGCAGCAAATTGTTGGCAATCCCGAAAGAAGAATGTATAGAAAACTGAGAGTTTGGGGTTAGTAAAAATACAGTGGTATACGTTACAACAACTTGTTTTCATTTCTTATGTAGCCTATCAACGGCACACTGCACATGCGTTCTTTTAGATAGAGAGTATGGGCTTAATTACGACGCGTGCCCACCGCGGATGGGTAATTTTAAGCGCTGGGGTATTTGAACACTTCAGGTTTCCTCATGATGTTTTCCTTCACAGTTAACGAGTGGTATTATTCCCAAATGTACTATAACTATAACGTCACAAATGTACAAAAACTTAGAAAACGAAGTCTTTGGTACACGCTGCACTGGGTATTGAACTTGGGTCTCTCGCTTCCGAGTCCATTGTTCTACGAACGGGATGCCGCCGCCTTCCCGTGTTTTCATAGTTCAAGAATAGATCAAAAATAATGAAAGTTGGCTCCCACAGTTCGATATTTTGTCCATCCATTCCACAACACTCTTCGCTGTTGATCATTGTCAGGTCATTGTCAGGTCATTGTCAAGCTTCAGCAACTGAATTAGTAGATTAATAATTTAATTATCTGTTTATCCATGCTTACAAACTTTTAATTAATACAACGACAGTTGTTGTGTTAATTAAAGTCTGTAAGGAGACACAGATCTTTTGTGAGTTTACGCTGTAGAGCGCACGACGCCGAATTGATTTTCCTGGGTTTTCCAACACTCATAATGCTTCGCCATTGGTATCTGAACAGCTGGTTTATCTCCATGAATTTGATAATAAACCTTTCGCAGTGGACGAGGTTTGAACACTATTTTAAACATACTTAGTTTAAAACTTTCACTGAAATCGCGTTGCTATATCGTATGGTAACGCTCCTTTTTTTACTAATCCAAAACTCTCAGCTGTCAAATTGTTAGTTTTTCAGAGTAGCCAACAATTTACAGCAAATATGGTAAAAAACTGAAACCTTGCCTTAATTTTAGGATACCCTTGACCTATTATTCTTGAAACTCTTGAAAAAAATACTCCATAGTTTTACTTGAATTTTATGATGAGATGAAAGTAATACTTTTTATGAGAGGCATTTTTATTTTTTTTAAATCATTATCATTTATGCTTAATCTGGTGTATACTAACAATGAAGTGTATAAAATAAGCACTGCACGTCTAAATGACAAACCTACTTTGTGAAAAATGCCGTCGCCCATGATACGGGCTCAGCATAACGTGAGGACACGGTCACCACTACTAATATTGTTACAAATATAACTGTCAAGTTTGCTTTAAATTTATGTTAAAATAATAATTATCAGTCCATAATTGCATTTATGTAACATTATAGGGTGTCTCATTCAAATCGGTCAGTATGGGAAAGTCTGAAACTATAAGACATACGAAGATCTGTTCTGAGGAACCATGTCATCGATTTTGATAACAAGAAAAACTGCTTTAAAAACCTATTTAGAGGCTAAAAATTTCACCCATGCCGGGATTCGGGCTTTACACTATTCTCTGTACGTAATACAGAGAATAGTGTAAAGAGGTTCAAATTTCACTGATGCCGTGAGTCGCCCATTGGCTCAATTGGTAGAGCGCTGGCACGGATAGCCAGAGGTTGCGGGTTCGAATCCCGGCATGGGTGAAATTTTTAGCCTCTAAATAGGTTTTTAAAGCAGTTTTTCTTGTTATCAAAATCGATGACATGGTTCCTCAGAACAGATCTTCGTATGTCTTACAGTTTCAGACTTTCCCATACTGACCGATTTGAATGAGACACCCTGTATATTTGATAATATATATTTTTTTACTCTACTTTACTTAACTGTTGACCTATTTTAAACTCGCAAAAATCTGAACGCTGCGATTAAAACTTCAAGTGATTTATAGCCTTATTGAGAGGCATATAAAAAGTACCCTAATTTCCAATACCGTTGCATAAATTACCATTTCATTTGATAACAGAGCCTCCATCTGATTGAAAGAGAGGCACGATGGAAAATCTCATAAAGACAAGGTGGGCCTTCACAAAATACCATCTGTGCGACACTTGAGTAGGTACCTACGTAATTTATTGCGTTACATAAGCATTTTTTTTATTCGCAATGGCAAAGATCGATGTTTTCCTCAGACTTTGCTGCAGATTTATTCAATATTCACCATTTTAAACGACCCACGTTTGAAAGAGTAATTATTTTCTGTAGCCGCTATAAACAGTAATTCTACGCATACCTAATAATATTATATAATTGATATCAACCCTTGTATGTCCTACATACATCCGTGCTAGGGCACGGGTCTCTTTCTGCATCGCAAGAAGATTAGGCCATACTTCACCACTTTTATATTAGTACTAGCTGACACAGCGAACTTCGTACCGCCTAACGTCGATTCTTTTTTTTTCTCTCCGTAAGAACCATCCTCGTACTTCAAGGAATATTCTAAAAAAAGAATTAGCGAAATCGGTTCAGCTGCTCTCGAGATTTGCGCTTACCAACACATTAAGCGTCTGTCTGTATGTCTCTAAACTCCTCCTAAACGGCTGAAGAGATTTAATGAATTCTTTTGTATGCATTTGGGTGGCGCCCTGGATGGTTTAGATTCACAAATCAGCCCGACAGATGGCGCTGCATGCAGGACGACGTCTGTTGGGTCAGCTAGTAGTATTATATAATACTAATATAAAAATCTCGTGTCACATGGTTCATTATCTATTTTCATACTTACCAAAATGTACTCAAAAAAGATATAAAAATCGGTGAAGCCGTTTCGGAGGATTTCTGTAACGGACACTGTCAATTCAATTCCAATTTATTTCAACGTAAAGAATCTACATTCTATTTGCTGAATGTCAAAGTACCATGTAGCATGGAAGCGAAAGTGCCTTCGGGCCGTAGTGTGTCACAGATTTTTATATTTAAAAACCTATTTAGAGGCTAAAAATTCCACCCATGCCGGGATTCGAACCCACGACCTCTGCCTATCCGTGCCAGCGCTCTTTCCAACTGAGCTAATGGGCGACTCACCGGCATCAGTGAAATTTCGAACCTCTTTACAATATTCTCTGTATTACGTACTCTGTAGCCTCTAAATAGGATTTTAAATTTGTCCTTAGCACGGGTTAGTGCATTAAAAATAAACATTTCTTTAATAGTAAAAATGACAGTGCTGTAACAGTAATTTCTCCAAGAGAACTCTTATCATAGTGCCGCATTGATATAATAATATATTATCCTTCGATATCGACGTCCAACCGCCTTTTGTACAAGTAAACGTATAATGATGATCTCTATCTATTGACTTTGTGCCGGAGAAAGGATTCTTCCAACCCCTTTTGTTGGGTATCTTTTTGTGATTTAATCCGCAGATAATATTGAAACAAATAGAATGGCAAATTAACTGTAGGAGACTTCTTTTTCTGCTGATAGTCGAGTAAAATGTCGGGTGTATTTTTATTATTTGTGTTATTGAGTGACTTTATGAGAGTAGTTTTATTGAATATAAAACTTCTCTCATGTAAAGGTCAAAACAACAATTTTATTTACGTAATTTACAAGACCTTATTGACGCGGTCAATTTGAAAAATAGTTTGCATGTAAGTCGTTTAATTAACGACAGATAAAAGATTTTTTGTGATGTTTTGTATCCTTGACACAACATAATTGTATTTATCTTTGTTTTATTGAAAAATCAACGACAAAACTTACACAGAAATCACATTGAAAATATTATTTTTACCCGACTGCGCCAAAAGGAGGGTTATGTTTTTATAATGCTTTCAAACCTGACGCGAGCCTACTACATATTGGCAATTTCAAGAGCTGAGAAATGTAAAAACTTTACGCACTCAGGTTTCCCTACGATGTTTTTCTGTATCGTTAGCGAGTGCCATTGCTACTACGTTCATAGATGTTCGTAACTTAGAAAACGAATTCATTGGTATATACCGGGATTCAAACCCACGGCCTCCCGAAATCGAGGCTAGACTAAATACAATACGTAAAACTTTCGTGTCACAGTATTTGTTATCGAACGCCTCCGAAACAGCGTTACCGAATTTTATGAAATTTTGAGTATATTTAACAAAACATACCATTTACATTGCTTCTGGCCCCACACTGGGATATCCTGTGTCGTTGGAAGCCAGAAACAACGACACCACAAACATGTAAACATCCAAGACCTGAGGTTTTTTTTTCTCCCCAGCCGGGGTTCGAACCCGAGACCTCTGGTATAGTAGGCAGATTCGCTACCTCCGCGCCACAGAGGTCGTCAATTTAGTAGGTATTATAGTAGGTATTAATAATTCGTAGGCTAAATAATATGGATGTTGAAGACTCCTTGGAATAATTTTATAATTCTGTATATTTTTCGTTTTGACTTTTCTCAGTCATTCTGTAATATTCTTGTCGTCACCATTTCATTGCCCATTTTCTTGTGTTATTTTCCTATTTTACTTCGTTTTACCCGTTTTCCATTAGTTTCCTTGTTTATACAGTCCATTCCGTAATATACACATAAATCAAGAAAAAAATAGCAAAAAATGACGTCTTGATTTGGACTACCCTATTTTTTTAAATGTAGCCTAAAAACGCCCTACTGCATGGCACATGCCTCCTCTCGGAGAGAGAGTATGGGCTCTAAATATTTATTACATTTATTTTATTTTAATTAAATATTGTATTTTTAAATTAAATATACTTAAATTAAATTTTAAATTAAATTTTGTGAATATTTCAAGCGTCTACGTGTTGCCGTTAGTCCAAATATTGAAAAAAACGGAAAAAAAATCACGTGTCTTGTATGGGAGCCCCATTTAAAAATTAATTTTAGTCTAGTGAAATTTAATCTAAGTGAGGCATTTAAATCTAATTTCATATACCTGGCTTTTAAACCACCCAGATTTCCACTTGTATAAGTTCTTTTCCTGAACAACTTGTTGTACAAACTACTATATACCCGTAACTACAATTTTGCACACAGCATGATTACTACGCTACTAAAATCGTTTTGCTACTTTTTCATCGGTCCCTCAATTCTGGGGATCGTGACCTTATACAAATACTTCTCCATTTGTCTCGATCATATGCGCAATAGAATGCGTCCTGAATGGTTCCCCCAGCTGCCTTCTTTGTGGCAAGGGACCAGCGCATTGGTGTTCTGCCTCTCGCTCGTCTGCCCTCCAACTGGCCCAAAACGATTCTGAAATGGTACATGCAAAAAGTAAGTATATTGTTCTTCTTTATGACATCGCAGGAGGAAGAACTTATGTTACGGCGGAAATTTGTCATGAAACGCCTAGCCTTCCTGCGATGCAGGAAGAGACCCGTGCCCAACTGTGGGGACATACAAGGGTTGACATCGAATGGCTACAGAATATTTCCTAACTTACCCATTTACTAATTTCGCCGGCATAAAATACTTCTAACAATCTTAACCTGGTAGGGGGTAATTGCTGCCCACAAACGGGGGGGTGGGCAGCAGGCGCTCCCTGCAGTACGATTCCACCAAACTGCGATCCCCTACTCGCATGCCTAGCGTGAGGATTATAGGCATTACCCCCCAATGATGGCACAACCTGCGCTATGGCGCTCATTAGGGGAGGGGTATGTCCAGCAGTGGACTAATAGAGCCTAAAGAAGAAGAAGGGGGTAATTACCCTCAGGTTCGATACCCAGGACTTAGAACATCTATACCTGTAATAAGATCGTAACACGAGGAAGCGAGTTTATGGCCAAAACAACTGCAGACTTAACTTTCGTTTGACACTTCTTCTGTCATGTCGTAAAAATTGCCGTAAAGATTTCATTTCGCAAATAAGGTGCGCGTTTTATTAGTTCTCCTATTGGACGAGGTGGAAAATATTGAACGGAAATATTTTTTCCGCGAATAAGTTTCACCTCTTTAGTGTCGATGCATAAAAATGTATATATTTACGACAGTTTGCCCTCGTAATCTTGTGATATAGGTACGAAGCTATATGAGTCAATATTGGATTTTTGCAAAATTTAAATAATCTGCAATAATTTGATTTGACGATAATATTGTGGATGAAAAAGAATAACTTAAACTAAATAATTAATTTAACTTATTCTTTTTATTGCATGCAACTTTTACCGAAGATATACTTTTTTGGTAAATATTATAAAGCGCGATTTTTATTTTTATGATATAAAATTTTTGACGCCCTTCTTTTCAATTTCTCCAATTATTAGCTACATATGTTTCTACATATGAGTTGTAAGAATATCTCCTCAAAAAGTAGTGAAGGAATTTAAATACACGCTGTGAAGTGTATTCATTAAAACTGTTTTTTTACAAAAACTTAATCAATTATGAAATTGGAGCCCAATGTTTTTCGGACAATGTCATTGAAGTTGTTAAAGCCGATATTCTTGTGTTCCAACCACAGATTTAATTAAAAGAAGAAAAGAGCTTTTATTCCTGACTTTTCTCATTGAATTTTCGGGCACGATAAATTCACAACAACTTCAAATATCTAATTCCCTAATATTTTATACAGAATGGAGGAGCCTAACCGAAATTAATTACATTTTTCTCAAAAAAGAGAAGCGATCGGCCAAATAAAAATCGCCGCTAAAAGCTCTTACCGGGCGGCAAAAAATGTCTACCCTTCATTATCGCCGGGGAGTTAAGCTCCAGACATATGAGATCCCCCATAATATTTTTATTTGATTCATCAACTGTCCCCGCAAACGTTCTTTAGCTATATTAATTAGCCTACTATTCACATCGTTTTCGTTATCAACCCTTGTATCTCCCCACTGCTGGGACACGGGTCTTTTCCTGCATCGCAGGAAGTTTAGGCCATACTCCACCACGGGGGCCAAGTCCGGGTTGGTGGAGGATTGTAAGACAGTGGCGGGCCTTATTGTCAGAAGTTATGAAGCCGCCCATAAGGCCTCTAACTACTATTCATATAAATACCAAATATACACAAAAAAAACAAGCCAAATAAATACCTCAGCTCTTGAATTTGCCAACCCGCGAACACGCGTGGTAGTTAAGCCCATACTCTCTCCTCTCTCTCTCTCTCTCTCTGAGAGAAGGGCTGTGCCCGGCAGGGGGATGTTTATAGGCCACATAAAAAAAATTTTGAAGCCGTTTCGGAGTACTTAGATAGCACTGTGACACGAGATTTTGCCAGCCTGGAGTCTGGATGCTACCGTGTCTACCATATGTATTAAAAAGCTTGAACGGCTAACAAGGAACGGCTCTGAATAAAATATTCTACGACAGGCCATAAATAGAAAATTTTCCACGCGGGCAGCTGCCGCTACTTCTTAATTATATTTATTTTACTAAGGATTTTTTTCTCCCTTAGTAGGTACAACAAGTTGAAAAGAGCACATTTGAAAGCGCCTCATTACTTATTCCCTGCAAGGAGACCGCACAGACCACATTTGTCCGGGTTTTGAAAGAAATTACGTACGTGATGGATACGAGGAAATCACACTAGACTGGAAAACGTTCCTACGCTGACTGCCGATCGACCTTTAACGACGGAGTAATAAAACCTTCGTATACTCTAAGTTCGTCTCCTGTCGGAGGTTGGCAAACACTTCGACTATCTTACTTTTTGAGACTGCCAATACAAACGAGGAACCGGTCCAAACTTTCATATTAAAATTAACATTTACATACAGGCACATACACTGCTTCTGGCCCCACACTAGGATATCCTGTGTCGTGGGAACCAGAAACAACGACATCACAAACATGTAAACATCCAAGACCTGGGGTGTATTTTTGTCCCCAGCCGGGGATCGAACCCGGGACCTCTTGCATGGTAGGCAGATGCGCTACCGCTCAGCCACAGAGGTCGTCATAGATCTCGGTTCAACTCGTCAATCCGCACAACTTTTAATACTAGGGAAACTTCAAAATCACAAAATAATATCCACTTTTTTATACTAAAGGTACCGGCATAAGAAGGAATGCAACAACAGCAGCATCTTGCTTTTAGAGCCTACCAATCCAAACAATGTTGAAAATATCTTGAACAGATAGAGTCAAAAACCAAATAATTCTACAGAGAATGCACAAAGGTTTGGAGCTATTAAAGACCATTAAGACAAGAAAACTGCAATACAGGGGTCACATAATGCAAAATAATAAATACGATCTCCTCCAATTTGTCCTGCAGGGTAAAATACAGCGCCGCAGAAGAGCGGGCTGTAGAAGACCAGTTGGCAGAAGAACTGACTGGCTGCAAAACTTGGCTGAATGGTTTCAGACAGGCGCCATCAATTTGTTCCGAGCCGCCGCGTCACGGGTTACAGTGGCTACAATCTTAGCCGAATTCCGATAGGACATAGCACCATAAGAAGAAGAATAAAAAGATCCGGTACAAACCTCTATAATACATCTAAAAGTGATTCTACTCGTCAATCCGCACAATTTTACCACTATTTCTTCACACTAAAGTTACCGGCATTAAAATGTATCGCCTCGTAGCGCCTCATTACTTATTTCTTGCACCGAGACCACAGTCTACGGTTGTCCGGGTTTTGAAAGAAATTACGTACGTGCTAGATACTAGGACGTCACACTAGGCTGGAAAACGGCGTGTATCCCACTGTTCCCATTAGGTATTTCTATTGATAGAAACACTGGGACAGATTCTCCCATTATTTCCATTGGTGGCGGCGGCCGGCGGCAAAAAACCGGTATCGTCTCTCTTATGTCGGATTGCACATAGAAACTATTTATTTATTTATTTATTTGAAAAAATTGATATAACTTGAAAAAAGGCTAGCTAGTTCAACTTTTTCTATTTTGTATTTTCGTGAAAATAGAGTGATACACCCGGAAGAAGAAGCGCTCGTGGCCCAGGCGAACCGAGTGATTGGAATCAATCACTTGAGTTAAGCAACAACAGGCGCGGTCGGGTACGGGATGGGTGAGCGTCCCGTGACTACCGCTAGTGGCATTTTTCCGAGCGCTTCCGTGCTTCGCAAGGCACGTTAAGCCGTTGTTGCCGGTTGTCATATACTGGCAGTCGTTAAGCCATGTCAGAGCCCTTATGGGCGGCTTGATAACTTCTGACAGTAAGGCCCGCCACTGTCTTACAACCCTCCACCAACCCGGACTTGGCCCCCGTGGTGGAGTATGGCCTAACCTTCCTGCGATGCAGGAAGAGACCCGTGCCCCAGCAGTGGGGACATACAAGTGTTGATAACGAACGAACGAACCCGGAAAACGTACCTCCTACTGACTACGGAGTAACGAAGCTTCCATCTTCTTCTCTATGTCCGTCTCTTGTTGGAGGTTGGTAACCAATTCGGATATCTTGTGTTTCAAGGCTACCAATTCAATCGAGGAACCGGTACAAACCTTCGAATAGATCTTAAAATCCGCACCCGTCGATCCGCACAACTTTTACTAATAGGGAAACTTCAAAATCGCAAATAATATCCACCTTTTTGTACTAAATGTACCGGCATAAAAATATACGCCACAGCTGAATTTTATTTAGTTTCGTATATAGGTATATGATAATGATTATTTTTAAATCTAATAAAAAGTTTGCACCTACGTAATAAAATGATTAATACAGCATCCAGTGACACCTTCACTCGCACTGGATGGGTGAAGGGACCAATCGGACGCTTCAGTGCCTGGGAAATTATAATTTAGATGCAATACCACACCATACATTTTAAATCTAGTGATATTGTAATCACGAAAGCACATAAGCTCTCGTCAGCTATTTTAAGCGTGACTTTGCAAAAAAACTGTAAGGGTTATAAAGATTCTGACTGACTGATTCCTAATATCTTTCGGTGTTCTAGTCAAGTAACTGAGTTATATTCTCAGCCCTATGATAATTTCGTATATCAAAAGAAAGCGATGATAAAAGTGGTTGAAATATGAGTAAAAGTTGTGCGGATCGACGGGTGCGGGTTTTAAGATCTATTCGAAGGTTTGTACCGGTTCCTCGATTGAATTGGTAGCCTCGAAACACAAGATATCCGAATTGGTTACCAACCTCCAACAAGAGACGGACATAGAGAAGAAGATGGAAGCTTCGTTACTCCGTAGTCAGTAGGAGGTACGTTTTCCGGGTTCGTTCGTTCGTTATCAACACTTGTATATGAAAAAACCTTATTGATACTTATAACACAACCAGGAAAATTCCGAGTACAGAGATGACAAGATAATTAAACGCCCGATAGACAGGAACAGCCTACATCTAATGAAATCGATTCCACGCACGCTCGTACAAAAGAAATCGCAGAGAACGATTGTCTATTGACGAGCATTAATCTGCAATATACGAGAAAAACATCGAGAACATAGGAAAGGTCTGCTTAAGCGGTGAAAATGTTTCGTGTCCATCCTTGATCTAAGTTGAATAATGTATATCAAAGTGACGTAAATCTTGTCAAGGTTTTAATAGATTAAATCTCTTTAATAATTATTAGTTGGACTAATTAGTACAGAATAAAAATTATCTTAAAGCGGACAACCCATTAAAGCCTTGTGCACTAAGCAGATACCCCGTGCTAAGGTTGGCTCGAAGAGATCTCTGTTAGAGATATGTTTGCTGTTGTAATACTGTTTGGTAATTATGTTTGAAGCGCAGTGGCCAATTTATGGTTTGCCATAAATTGACTACTGCGCTCTGATACATTATTTTAACTCGCACATTTGTGCGAAAGGTACTAAAAATGCGCAATCCTTAAACTGTTTAAGAAGTAATTCAAAACGTCCTCATGCTTTCCTAACCACATGATTGTACACTCATTTATTTGATGAAACTCAAAACGCAGTAAAACTCCGAGAAAACAATATTACAGTTTCAACCGCTTTTACATGATCGAGTTTTCAGCTTTCAAATCAATTACATTTTATTATTTATGGCTATTTCGAGTAAACAAAACTTAATCTTCTACGCTTCAATTTATCTCACGTAGGTCGCTGGGTAGGTATCAGATGTTCGAGCAACGAATCCATTACACGCCCTTCGCATCGATTGCGATTAACGCCTCTCGACCCGGAAATTATATCTCATAAAGCCGATCCCTTGGGGCTCGTCCTAATTGAACGCGTCTTGAGCGAACAACCTGTGTGAGCGATTCGATTAAACATACTGTGGGACCGACTCAGGAACCTCATAATGACTCAGAATATCGAATTTGGGTCCTACTGAGTTTTTAATGCTCAGAAGTGATTTTGGAAGCAAAATGATTAATTTTTTGTGAATTTTTGTGTCTAAAATCTACTGCGAATTTGATAATCACATCTTAAGAATCATTTAGGCAGCGAACGGAGGCACACGCCAACTTGACGGCTCTGCATACGGGCTTATGAAGATTTTTTGTTTTTGGGTGCTTGAAATTATCAATCCGTGGTGGGCATAATCTTTCGGTTCAATGGAATGATATTAGTACTTTAAGGGTTGTTCCATTAACACTATTGGTAGTCCACTAACTTGACATTGTAATGCTATTGCTAAGTAAATAAGTAAATTGATTAAATAATACATACTATATTCAAAACGTAAATACGGTTTACAAAGCTATAGTTTCCTACCTCGAAACTAAGATAACCTGTATCTAAAAGATTATATTCTTTTTAAGGCGCTAACTCGTGCTAAGGATATTTTTTTTTACCTGTATTTATATGGTCATTTAGTTAGAGTGCGTAACCACCTTTAACTTCTAAAATTTATAATTATGTGTTTTCAAAAAAATAAAATTTTCGAAATTTATTATAAAGTAAGTTAATAACAACCTTCTTAGCACACACACGTTTTAATTTGACACATCTCATTTTTATTTCGTACGATAAAGATTTACGGTAAAGACAAGCTTATGACGAAATAGCGGTAAATAACAGTCATTGTGGTAGAGGGCAGTGTATTACATTTCCCTCGCTCATATAGCTCGCTCTTTCGCTCACATCACTCGCCCGTTCGCGTCGAGTCATATTAGGACAAGCCCCTAGGTCGGCGAGATATTGGCGATAGGCAAGAGGATTACCGTGACTCCACTGGCTTGACTACGCGAAAATCGCAGTTTGATGACAGAGGAAAACGTCATGCCTACTTATGAAGGGCAAAGAGTAGCGTCATAGCACATTGCCATAATACAGTTTTACCGCTTTTTAAACATTGCACCTTTTTACTTCTTCTTCTTCTTCAGGCTATATTAGTCCACTGCTGGACATAGATCTCCTCTAATGAGCGCCATAGCGCAATGTTGTGCCATCATTGGGGGGTAATACCCATAATCCCCACGCTGGGCATACGGGTTGGGAATAGCAGTTTAGTGGAATTGTTCTGCAGGGGGCGCTGCTGCCCACCCCCTGGTTTGTGTCCCTTAGTCGCCTTTTACGACACCCGCGGGAAGAATAACATTTGTGTTGGTGCTATTCTCTAGGCCGACACCACACACAGTTTAATTAGAAGCAAAAAAAAAAATTCGTGACGAATTTTGTCGATAATTGTCATAATAACAAAAGATTCTCATTGTTCTGCAAAGGCGGGTCTCCTAATCGTGTTCTTCATAAAACATTACACGAAATGTGTTTTCAATGTATTTTCATTTTTCTTTGCTGGCAACAAAAATCGGTTGCAAAGAGAAAGAATTGCAGTGTGATGTAGGTATTTACCAAGGAGGGGAAGCTGTAAGGCATTGAGAGGTTAGGTAGGTTAAGCCTTAGGTACTTATGGTCCAATTCCGAAAAACTGATTTTTAACCCGTTGAGCTTGGCAATTAAAATAAGATTCTTTTGTTCATCCGTTACCATAAAATTTCTACAGGTACTGAGAAGTGTTGCTAATTACGTAAAAGGCTGGGAATAATTGGACGAGCCTAACAAAGGACGGGATCGATTGGCGCTGATGGGAAGAGGCATAGCCCTATAGTAGGCTCAATTTATGGGCTGATTAGATGTGTTTAATGTGATAATGTGTATGTTGTGACTTGCTGGTTGTCTATCGTAGACAAGGAATGTGTTAAATTTCTGAAAGTCACGCAGAGAATCTATAAAAGAACAGTTGAACTGATTTTGACAAGTTTTCATTAACGATGGATAAGATAACAAATCAGGATCAGATTAGCACCGGACCGTGAGGAATGGCGCAGTAAAAAGGAGGCCTATGCCCAGCAGCGGGATGACGTGGCTTGATTATAAATAGATTATAGAAGATAACAAAACAAAGCTATTACTTTTCTTCACTCTTCGATATTGGAACTCAGTACAGAAGATTATCATTATTGGTATAATGTAAACCCAAGACCAAGTCGTAGATGGCGACCTAGAGAGCTAAGTTTGGACAGGAGATGGTCAAGTATAAAGAGAACTAACTAACCTTGTATCACCAAACTTTCCACTCTATTTGGTTGAGGATTTAGACGACTCCAAAGTTTCAAACTATGTCTGTATTTGAAAGTTCGGAGTAGGCTAATACAGTGGAGGACTTAAAGAGCACCCCTGGAAGGCGAAGTAGGTGGTAGGCGAGCTTATTTCTGCAGAAATGTATGTATTCATCTGGATTACGATTATGTTTTTTGTAAAACATTTCTTTCTTTGACTACAATAAAGTATAATAGTAATAGGTTATTCTATTTACATACCACTTAGTAACATACATTTCATTTACAAATGATAGACTATAATGTTGATATAGGTAACCATGGTACCCAAGATTCAACCTTCTGTGGTAGTCCTATTACAAAAATATTACTTATTCAAGGCAATCGGCGCGCAGCAGTTGCTTTATTAAAAATTTAAATAAACGCCTCTTTTATTTGCGCTCGCCCCCGCTCCACGCTAATCCTATCAGATCTTTCGCTGATTATACTTACGAAATAGTTTTTAGTTTCGTCTACCTACCTACCTACTTACTTTGCTAGAAGGCTAAGCAAGCTGTTTCGTCTCTACAAAGGCACTCACTATCCTTGGATATATTACTGAATCATAGTATCTATCTTTTTAATTTCAGTCAAAAATAAAAGACGTTAAGTAGTCAACGCCATGGAATAATAATGAAGACTTTTATTTTTGGCTGCATTTATTTGACATACCTTTATTCAGCTATTCAGTAGTGGTTGAATGTGGGCTAGTACTCGTATTGGGTGGGTTGGAATGCCCTTATCTGATTTTTTTGTGTAGCCTATAATTGTCCCACTTCAGGGCACAGGCATTCTCTCAGAGAGAGAGAGAGAGTATAGGCTTAATTACCACGCGTGCCCACCGCGGATTAACAATTTCAAGCGGTGAAGTATTTGAACAACATAGACTCTCAGGTTTCCTCACGATGTTTGCCTTCACGGTTAGCGAGTGGTAAAACTTCACTAAAGTACGTAACTTTAAAAACAAAGCCATTGATTTGGAAGGCTCTGGGAATCGAACCTGGGTCTTTCGCTTCCGAGTCCGGTGTTCTAACCACTGTACTGCCGCCGCTGTATCGCTAATCTGAAATAACATACTTATTTAGATTTTCAGGTAAATCAAATCGAAGTGGAAAAGTCCGTTAGCTTTTCCACTTCCCAGCACAACGCCGCTGATTAGATCCACGTTATTTGACCGAAAGTAGGTTGGGACCGCTTCTTTTCGCCTGAATATATAAGGAAATAAGTTGGGTTCAAAGGAACATTGGATTCTCTTTAAAAGTTGACACTTTCAGGACATTCCATTACAACAAATATTTCGCTTCAAGTAAAGCTTGATGATACCGACATATTGAGCAAATATGGGTGACAGGCGGACACACTTCGACCAAATACCGGATGTATTAGCACAAAACAAGATAAGCGGTTGAGCTCGTACAACTATGCACGAGAATTCGAGTCATTAGGAATAAGATAAAATGTACCTGAAACTGGCGTGCATTTAAAGACTAATGAAGCGAAAGTGATGTGTCAGGATCGTGGCAAGTAGCCGTCCTTGGTCTTTGCCTACCCCTCTGTGATATAGATAGACGTCACTTTATAGTATTTCTGAATAATTTGCGATGCCCATACATAGTTATATAATAGACGGGTCTTCTTCTTCAGGCTATATTATGTAGTCCACTGCTGGACATAGCTCTCCCCTAATGAGCGCCATAGCACCCTGTCTTCAGCTTGCCGCCTACAGCATCTGCCGGCAGACGGACGGGTCTAATCACGATGGGTAAAACGTCGAGTATTAAGGTTATTATGTTTTACCTGATAATTAATCGCGATTAGACGCGTTTAATGTATAACCAAGCGCGAGCTTATATTATTTTTTAAGGCTTAGTGTTGTAACACCCCCCCCCGCGTAAAACCCACTTAAGAAGAAAAAGCGTGCAATAATAATTAACCTACTAAAAAAAGCTATGATGCAAAACACTCTAATGGCCAACTGTGATCGTCTAGTCTAATGAGAACCCTTCGTTGTGAACGTATTAGTAACCTAAGCTCTTTTAGGATATGAGATTGAGTAACGAGAGTGTGTAAGAGATCCGTTTAAATACAAAGCAGAATTTAGATTAATGAACAGGAATCAAAGGTTAGCTTAAAGCAAATAAATATAATGAAAACAGCAATCAGGCGAATGAAACAAGCGAAAGCAAGATATGGTTTAAAATAAATTAAATAGATAACAGGTTAAGCTGCAATGAAGTTAAAAGAAACAAAACTAGGATGAAATATGTAACTCTTACAAAAACTACTTCTAAATAAATAAAATATAAAAGTACCAAATAAACCAAATGTCATACAGCAAACACGTGAGTGTTATAGTATAACGTCCCCTACCAAAAGGCCGGTTAAGACAGACATTATTAGCCAACTAGGTAGATAAGAACGGATTAATATGAAATGAGTACAATACTCGGTTATCTACTAGTTGATAGAGCTAATTATATCTACCCTGGATGGGGTATGGCCACCACTACGTTATACTGTTAATATATACTTATAAATAATAAACTATGACAGACTAGAAATAAGAATAGGTACAGTGATTCATTATCCCGAGTCTATTCCTCAAGTAGACATACATAATTACGCGAGAATTGGCAAAGCGACGTTCAGCAGTACAATGCATTGGCAGTCGACGAAAGTGAGAGAGGTAGGTAGGTAACCAAATGCACAAAGTACGTTGGAAAAGACTTCACCGAAGCTTACCAACACTGAAACAATCTGGCCAAACTCACGCAACCATGAAATGCCACTATAGGAAAAATCAATCAACTAAAGAAAATACTAACGATAAAATCTGTACATATTCCCAAAATAAATATAATAACCTAACTACGTATATGCCTTAAGTATCACACACAATTAACGCAGGAATTGGCAAAGAGACGTCCAGCAGTACAATGCATTGGCAGAAGAGTGAGAGAGAGGTAGGTAACCAAATGCACAAAGTACGTTGGGAAAGACTTCATCGAAGCCTACCAACACTGAAACAATCTGGCCAAACCAACGCAACTATGAATGATACTAAAGCACAAGTCATCAGAAGGAAATAAATATAATAAACGCACAATAAGCATAGTTAGGTATAAAAGTCTTAAGACCCAGGTCATTACACACAATTAACGTAAGAAACGGCAATGGGATGTTCAGTAGTACAATGCATTGACAGAAGAGTGTGAGAGAGGTAGGTAGACCAATGCACCAAGTACTTTGGAACAACTTCATCGAAGCTGACCAAACTGAAACATCTCAGCCGAACCCACGCAACCATGAAATAATGCCAAGAATTAAGCCAATATACCTACTACAAAAATAAGCCTTACTATTAAAAAGCCTATAGTGGCTTCTAACTACTCACTAACGTCCCATAACGTCCTTTCATTGCCTATCATAATCCGTAATTTGATAACCCTATATATTGGACACCCTATATCGCGACTATATTAAGACTATGCGTTCCTATATAGTATAATTATAATCTACTAACAAACGTAACATAATATAAACCGTAATTGGCCACCCTATATACTGGACACCCTATATTGCGTATATGCCGCCTATGTGTTCCCATTCAATAGTAAGTACCTATATGATCTATTACAAACGTAACATACCTACATAACTTCGGTCGAGAAAAGTACGCACCTACCTACATAAACGCAAGAGTTGAATGACCCGAAGGTCACGAGTTAGACAGCTATTATATAGGTACCGCATCGCTCTAAACCTATTCCTTAGTTCGATGGAAATGTCACTGTTAGGTTAATATGCACAGAACCTCACACCTAGTGTTATCTAACAATCATTGATATTAAATATTGACGGAAGTTGTAAACAATACGTTTAGTAGGTACCAAATCAGAATTAAAATGCTATAATTTTCTAACGGGTTTAGACAGATTTACCTACCTTACCCTAATTGAATCGAGACATTAAACGTAACGCTTTTATCTAACTGATTTAATAGCTTCAATAGGAAACATTGAGGAGACACCAATTCACTTATTTGTCAATTTAAAATGATCCTAACAAACGAATAATGACCGCATATGTGGGGAGCTGGGGAAATACTTACTCTCATCATTCAACTCTGGATACCCTGGAAGAAAAAGGGGAGCCTACCTAACATTCCCAGCCCAGTAAGCTAATGAATTTAACCACCAAACAAATTGTTTCAGCAAAGCAAACCCCATTTATATTTAATCGTGTGTATGTGTGAGTGCCTATGGTGTTTCCCTAGTCACAGCTATTACCTATCGCTATCCTCCCTAACTCCGGAAAACCTAACTGTTTCAAGTCATTAAATTCTTTTTAATGCACTACTCGTGCTAAGGACTGACTTGACTTGACGCAGTTAGCTTTCAGACTTTCTGGCCGGCCAGAGTGTGTAGCCTAGGGTGTGTATGCGTAAGTGGTTTATGGGATCGGTACCACTTACAGGGTAAGAATATACGGAATATAATACATAGATATGTTATGGGTGCAAAGTGCCAGAGGGCTGGAATCGTCTGTCACGCAGGGAAATAGCAGGGGGAAAATTGCTATACCACAAATGCTAGTGGAAGGAGATCTAACACCACATTCACAAGAAGCATTTTAACCCAATTCTCAAGCTAGATAATTAATATGAAATTATCTCAATTAAGTATTAATTATGACATGTAATTATATAGGAAAATTGTTTTACAAATAAATTAAATTGGGCACACCTCCGGTGAAGGGATTCTTTAAACCTTTCAACCAAAGCAGACTCAGATTCAGCCGTAGCATAGTAAGCAGAGCTAGATATTGGAATTCCTCATTTAGTCTGTCAAATCAACTGTATAAGGCTACCAAGTGAATTCGCTCTAAATTCACACGTTTGTATGCGGAATTAAATATGATGCAAACCTCTGAAAGCTATGGCGCAGACATGTCATTGATAACCTCGTGTGCCTACATCGAGTCGAGTAGGTATTCGACAAAGGCTAGCCACACGGCCTATCCCTAACATGCCCTTGCCACCGAGAGTTTTGTTTTGCACACATTTATTTCCCCAAAAACGCTGTACTGTGGAGAAAAAGGGTTAGTTCACAATTTATTTCGCGGAAGCTACACTAATCACAAATGCTGAAAACCATATTTTACGCGGAAACCTTCTAGCTAATTGTACGGAATACTCACCAAAACCGTTCCTAACATTTACACTTTTTACTTTCAAATCTAATTCCCTAGCTCCGAAAGTACCTCTAAACCTGAGACTTCACACCAGGGCTGATACACTAGAACACAATGCCCACAGATGATGCTAGGTCACAAATCCAAAGCCACTTTCCTATTACCGAATTTAAATGCAATCGAAACTCCCCAGTTCTAATAAATTCACACAAAATGGCGAATTTTCCTACGAGCGGAATAGGTGTACGTACTATTTAATTTCCTGGTCCAGAATGCGTGCGCGCCGTTGGCGCCTCGGCCTTTTTATAGCCTCGCGAAACAACCCCGCGCGTCCAAAATGGCTCCCCTCCCAATTCCGCTTTGTCTAACCCATCATGAAACCTAATGACACCCGATTGGCCAGCCGAAATCCACCTCCATCTCGTTTCAGAACTTTAATGTTTTGATATTTTGTAAATTAATTTCCTGTGTCTTAATGTAATACATTATTTATTTTCTATTTATTTATCTCGATATTTCCTGTTTAATTGATTTGTCTACAATAATTTCTTCTTAACAATTTATTCCAACACACCACTGACCTGCGGCACAATGCTTACGGACAACTAACTAACTTCTGTTAATATAAAGGTTTAGCGTAATGTCTGTGTTAAAACATCCTTTCAATTTAGTACAGATTTACCTAGAAATACTCTACTTAGCCTACAATTGCGAATTGAAACGTTATAATCATTTTAGTAGGCGCCGCGGCAACTAGTGGCGCCCAAACCGGAATCGGCTAACCGGAGAACTACAACCCACCAATACAGCAATACTCTGAACTCACACACGCAACCCTGTATGAATACGAGAAGAAGCTGCGTTCAACAATATTTAATTATTAGGGATGCCCTAAATGCTACATTTCAAAAGTGATGAATGATTCAATTCCTTTCCCGAACATTGAATAAATAGCTCTTAGCAGTTCGTGACTAAATATATTACGTGTCATGTTTCATTCCTATTTACGAGTAACAACTTTAGCTATCCCTCTAGCAACAATTATAAATAATTACAC
This sequence comes from Yponomeuta sedellus, assembly GCA_934045075.1. NCBI lineage: Eukaryota > Metazoa > Arthropoda > Insecta > Lepidoptera > Yponomeutidae > Yponomeuta > Yponomeuta sedellus. The sequence continues at coordinate 15,901,074 of OW203732.1, read as the reverse complement.
CATTCGCAAATATTATGGTATTAAGTTAATATACTTTGAAATTTTGATTTTATTGAAATAAATAACGTGACAAGACTATCGAAGGCATAGAGCCATGAAAGAAAACCAATAAACAATCAAAATAGAAATTACTACCTTGGACAAATTATGTTAAGAATAATAACTGTTATACAACAGAAACATACATTACAACATCAGTTCCATACTGTCCCAAGCGACGTGCATGGTTGTTTTAAAAAAAGTTGAACGGAATCGAACCCGCGTACCGTCCGATCTCCGCACTATACCTACCAAATACGTGCGTCACTCGCCTAACTGTAGGTACGTGTCTCAGCAGACGGCGCCGCCGGTTACTAACGCGGAACGGAATGAGACCATGTGGTACACCTACTCTCACGTTCTTTTATAGACTTTAAGTTTATGATTGATTTATCATACGAGATTACGTTTAGGTGATCTAGATATTAAAAGGGATATGAAGGGAATCATTCGAGTTCCTTTTCTTTTGTTTAAATCATTCAACCCCATCACTAGCCTAGATAGGCTAATATCCATTCTCAAAAGAAAGTAGATGTTCTTTGATTGATTAATTATGAGCTTTATTTATTTTGTTTTTGTGAATAGACAATTTTTTTATACAGAGACTTGTAATATTACATCAATATGTTCTAAATTAGTTTCCTTTCACAAGACACATTAATAACCTCTGAATGGAGCCGTAAAGAACATTTAGTGATCTCAGTCTCGGCTAGATGGAGCTAGTAGTTATTTTGATCTATTGAGTTTTATTAAATTAATTGTTTAAGTGAATATATTACTTTTACAAAGTCTCTAATATTACATCGGTGCGTTATACATTAGTTTTCTTTCATGACAAGACATATTAAAAGCTTTTTAAAGAAATTGAAAGTAGGATTGAAGAAAGTTTAGTGAACCCATTCTCACCTAGATGGAGTTAGTAGTTATTTGATTGATTATAAGTTTTAGTAATTTTTATTGTTTAAGTGAATATAATACTTTTACCAAGTCTCTGATGTTACATCGGTGTGTTATAAATTAGTTTCCCTTCATAACAATATGTATTATCGACATACTACAGAGTTTAAACGTAACATTAATTATCGTTTTGTGATTCTATTCTCTCCTAGGTAGGGGCTAAATTGAATGTTTTAGAGATTATTCTTATTTATATCTTTAGTATATGGTTTTCTGTCTTCAAATCACTAACATAAAATCGCTGTGAATAACTCAGTATACTTTGATAACCATAACATTACCTCAACACGGAATTTTACCTACTTTACTACTAGGTAAATAAATGCTTATAAAATCTACAAGCGCGTGCAAAAACAAGAAAGATATTGAAATTTGTTCTTATAAACTACTATTTTAATAGTGATAGCAATTAACATTTGATTTGAAAGCAGTTAAAGGGAATCTACTTCCCAGCCGCCGATAGCGCCATCTATCTGTTAGGATGAAATGCCGTGTCACAAGTGATAGGTAGCGGACGAGTTTTTTCCAATCGATAGTCTATTAGTTGTGCGTTCGTCCACTGCAGATGTCGTTGTAACTTATTATTTTATTCCATTATTTATTTAGTCATCCCTAAATTCTTGTTGCACAATTTAATCTAGGTATAACAAACCCTGTTAGAAAACAAAATAATGTCTAGCTGTATTTCAGTCTTCGAATAGACTACTACATAAAGAATCCTATTGCATAATTTTGTTTTGTTTAAATGCAAATTGGCCCAGCGGCGACAGACGCCGATCTCCACCGGAAGGCCGCGGGATCGAACCCAGCCTCACTCAGCAAGCGGAATGTTTTTCTTTTCTTTTTATGACTAATAACGGAAATGTCGATTAGTACACAAACAAACCTCAACAAATCCCCAGGAAGCGTCCCCGCTACGAAACTTATTTGTTGTATTTATAGATTTATTGTAATGCCTAACTTGAATGATAAGGACCTTCTAACGACTAAAGTGCCTACCTACCTAATCAATCTCGTTAAATAGTGTTTCCGCGATTTTACTACGTAACCTATCTCGAACCAAACTCGCACAGAACACAATTCAAATTTATATTAACGATCGTGAGCACTTTTATGGACCTTGGTCCGTTACAATCAACCCCCAAAATTTGGATAAGACCTGACGTTATCAAATTTTGAATAAAACATAAGTGATCACGAGAGTATTTTGCTTTAAAAATTACTAATTACCTTCTTGTTTCACTATTTTCCAAATGTGACGGAATGAATGAGTTTTGTTTTTCAACCAGACTCTTCGGATAATTGACTACGTGAAATTTCAATCGACACCGTTTTATTCGGATCGCTTAGCAGCTTTTAACCCAGCCTATCATTTAAGACCTTGATAAAGAGATCCTGGTTGTGAGGCAGGACAGCCCGAAGGCACCGACTACTAACTACCAGATACACTCGCATTAAACTCCAAAGGGGAGGCCTCCCCAAGAGCAAGCGTGCACCGGTAATAGAACCGACTCTTACAATAGCCTCAAATAACAATCAGCTGTGAGATCACTACCGAAAGCTATCAAACAAACGATATTAATCAATTAAAATCCCCAATCGACAACATCTTCGCTTCTGGAGCTTGTGTAGTTGCCGAAACTAGTTCTTAGCATCTTGTGGAGTCCGGGATACAAATACGATTTAAATTACTTTAAAATGAAAACCACACTGAAAAAAATAATCAGTAAATCCTAATGAAATATCAGTAAACTTAACTGAAAAAATCAGTTAAAATGGAGCCAACTGTGAAAATGAGTAACTTAAACTGTAACAAAACAGTAAGGGTATAACAGTAAATTTTACTGAATAAGTCCGTTATGGAAAACAGTCAAATATAAAACAGTTGAGGAAAACAGTTGAGGAAAACAGTTGAGGAAAACAGTTGATGAAAACAGTTAAAGAAAACAGTAACTGGAAACAGTAACTTAAGACACCGGATTTAACTGAATAAATACATAAAGGAAAACAGTTAAAGAAAACAGTTAAGGGAAACATTAATTGCTACTGTCCCACAACAGTAGATCTTACTGATTAGCTACAGTGGCTACTACTGTTTGGAAACAGTAGCAGCTACTGTACAGTATGTAGTTGCTACTGTTACACAACAGTAGATCTTACTGATTACCTACAGTTGCGAGAGCTGTTCGGGAACAGTAGCAACTACTGTTAGGTATGTAGTTGCTACTATTACACAACAGCAGATCTTACTGATTACCTACAGTTGCGACAACTGTTCGGGAACAGTAGCAACTACTGTACGGTATGTAGTTGCTACTGTTACACAACAGTAAATATTACTGATTACCTACAGTTGCGACCACTGTTTGCGAACAGTAGCAACTACTGTTAGGTATGTAGTTGCTACTGTTACACAACAGCAGATCTTACTGATTACCTACAGTTGCCACAACTGTTCGGGAACAGTAGCAACTACTGTACGGTATGTAGTTGCTACTGTTACACAACAGTAGATCTAAATGATTACCTACAGTTGCGACAACTGTTTGCGAACAGTAGCAACTACTGTTAGGTATGTGGTTGCTACTGTTACACAACAGCAGATCTTACTGATTACCTACAGTTGCGACAACTGTTCGGGAACAGTAGCAACTACTGTTCGGTAGGTAGTTGCTACTGTTATACAACAGTAGATCTTACTGATTAGCTACAGTGGCTACTACTGTTCGGGAACAGTAACAACTACTGTTAAGTGTGTAGTTGGTACTGTTCCACAACAGTAGATCTTACTGATTACCTATAGTTGCGACTACTGTTCGGGAACAGTAGCAACTACCTACTGTTAGGTATGTAGTTGCTACTGTTCCACAACAGTGGATCTTACTGATTAGTTACGGTTGCTACTACTGTTGGGAAACAGTGCCAGCTACTGTTAGGTATGTAATTGCTACTATTCCACTACAGTAGCTCCTGCTGTAGTTGAACAGTAGCAACTACATACCGAACAGTAGCTGGTACTGTTGCTCAACAGTAGCAGCAACTGCGTATGAGCTAAAGGTATTGCTATTGTTGAGGAACAGTGAAGAAATATACACAAGTGTTACATAGTAAACATTATTTATTGATGGAACTGAATCTATATAAATCAAATACAAATAAACATGAATGTTAAAAAGTAAAAGTTATTCAGTCATTATATGTAACTAAATCCAATCAAAATAAACACACTCTTGTTTATTTTGATTGGATTTAGTTAGTTACAAATAAACAATGTATAATTGTCTGCAGATGAACGGAGCCACTCGAAGCATTCTTTTATTTCAGTGTTCTTTGAATCTAGTTCCACTTCGCTCTCAGACATGATCTCAGGGTGTTCTATATCCGGTGCTGTCCTTTTGTTAGTGGTAGCATACTGCACTGATGCTGTTATCGTTTTTTCTAAGGAACGACGCGCTCTTGGCTGGTATATTTTATTTCGGCGATACTTAGCCTTCAGATTAGTTAGGTACTGCGTCAAACAGCCGACCATGGGCTCGCCCAAACACTTCAGGTCCTCTAGTGTAATAAATGGAGATATTTTCTGCTGTAACAGAGTAATAATTGTTTAAAGACAAATAATTAAACTAATATTAGAGGAAAACAATGCGACCCATTGAAAAATTTTTTGTTTTGTAGTAGATTAGTAAGCCTTTCACAACACTACCTTATCGAGTAGCAGAATTCGGCCATTATTGCTCACTATACTTTCATCTAAATCGGTTCAGCAATTTAGGAGTGAAAAGTAACTGACATACAGACAGATAGACAGTCAGTCAGACCGACAGACAGAGCCACATTTATTTTATTTATAATATTTACCATGGAAGTGTACTTTATAAATGGGACACAGGGTGATGTCATTTAGAAATATAAATTTTAAAACTTACTAATTTCTCGAATCCAATGGACATATACGTAATTTGTTATTGGTGCCTTCGGATCATGTTTTACTATTTCTGTCGCAATCTCTCGGGTTAAAGTTCTTCGTAGTTGATCCCCCAAAGGATTTAGACGCTGTTTAAGAAGCAGTTTGCCCTCTTGTGTACTGTTGAGTAGTGAAATTAAGTCCTGGCATTTGTTCTGGAAAGTAAAAATGTGACATTTATTATATTTATTAGAAAGTAGCAATGTGGCAGAAGAAATAAAATGTTATCTAAATCTAGGTCTAGTAACAATATTAGTAGAAATTATGCTTTCACGACCGCTGCGAAAGCGGGACTCAGGTATATGTATAGGTTTAATGTCTAGGTCTATGTGCTTTTCTGTAGAATAGGTACACTTACATTCAATTCTTGCAAGCTTGAAATTGTTGAACTTGGTGAAGATACTGCAGAGTTGATTGGTGAAGTTAAGCTTGGCGTGAGCCCGTCGACATCTTCTCCGTATATTTCTATTAGTTTTTCTACACCGCTATCAATCTGAAAGATCATCAATGAGTAAATTAATTTATAATACCTGTTGCGTAAATTTTTATCGAGCAGGGTAGCGAGCATGATAGGTTCGAGACTTTATTTACTATATACGATTCTGACAAAAAATTTAGTATAATGAGACTAATGTTGAGTCGATGAATACAGACAATAATTATTTTTAGATACCTGGAAACTTGTAGAAGATTTCCAATCAGACAGACATTTTTTAAATTTGGCCTGTGGGCCAATTGAAGAGACCAATGATTATTTAATTTTGGTCATCGTCCAATAAAGCCAGGGCTGTTATGTCCACTTCGTTTTCTAGAATAATCGAAAAAAGAATGCAATGATGACTAGCTAACGTTTATTAAGAAGATAAGTAAACAAACACCCAGTTAAAAGGTTAACAGCAGGCAACATAACATAAAAATCAAGAGTTTAGGTTAGATTTAGTTTTTTTAGTCCCAAAAGTTTAACAAGAATATGAAAATCATAGTATTTAACATTTTAGATTTTCATACAGTCTTTAAATAGTACCTACAGTCACCAGCACAAATAAACAGCCTGTCAAATATTTATGCTGGTCACTGTACATATTATTGTCGAGGTTTGAGCAATTGAAGGCAGAGTAATATTGGTAGTACAAGGCTAAGCCAAGCCCTTTTTAACTAAACAACGGCATGAATTGCTATTTTGACCAAAACTTTTATGGTTTATCTCTCTTATTTGCGGATAAACAATAAAAAAATAATTAAAATGTACCTAAAAACACCCAATTTATGTAAATATTACAAAACTCAAAGGAATAGTTTATAAGTTACTGTCAAAATAAAAATTTTTTGTACATGCCGACTGTACTTTTCTGTATACCGTCACCAACAATTCAATGAGACGGTCCTAACGAGCCCAAAGTCAATGGGCTTATGTCGGTTAAGTACTGAATTCCCATGGCTATCTTCTGTCTCCATCATTAGATCAGCTTGATGGTACCATAATATTGAATAGTCACCAAACTATACCTTTACCAAAAATTGGTTGAAGATATCTGCTTCAAAATTGAGTTGAAAGATTCCACCCAAACATAGTTGCATACATACCTACATACATAGTTAGGTACATACATCGCAAGTTAATACAAAGCTTGTAAAAAGCAAAAAGCAGTTTCTATTACATACTGTAGTCTTGAAAATTCATGGCTTATATTGTTACATACCAAAGAAATTTTATTTTTTTCAATTTTATAGACAAAAAAAAGCCAATTAAATACCACAGCATACCACAAGCAAAGATCACACATTGCAACATTCACTTAATATAAATTTTACCATGATTAACTGTACCATATTATGTTATTAATAATATGTAGATCCGCTTAAATTGGTAAAATTTGACTATGCAGTTACAGGTGCATATTTTCTGAAATAAATTTGATTGCATAAATAAAATGGTATTTTGTTGGAGTAACAGACAGGTTATAGAAACTTGGTTTCGGTTATAAAATAAGTGTCAACATAATAATCACACTAAGATTTTTTGAGGTCTTTCGGGGATCTGGGTTGGACTAAAGTAAGGGGGCACAAACACTTGAAAAAAATTATCAAGAGTGATGTTATTAAGATACCTATTTTTCTTCATGTTATCATTGAGCTGTCAGGATGGTATAGGTGCTGGGCAAGCCTACTACATCTAAACAATGTCCCAGGCACTGCAGCGTCTGAGTGGTCTCTTCACCCATCTAGTGTGAGTGAAGGTGCCACTGGACGCTGTATAAATCATCTCATTACGTAGATGCAAAGGCCATTCTTTCTTTTATTGTTGAGAATATGCTAAAATCCCTTCGTAAGCACGTTTTGTAAAGTGCGTTTCAACGAATAGTAATTATGCCACTATGTTGGCAGCAATGCAGCCAACATTATGCGCACCAAAATTAGACAGTTACGGTCTTATAGACTTATTTATAAAAACTCAATTCCTTAAACACTCCAAAATCGCCGTTAATCGGCGTGGTCAATAGTCTGTGGTGGAGGTTTTACAAGGAAAAGATGTAGCCACAGATTAAATAAACAAAGTCTTTGATTGGTTTTAGAGGAATGGTGTTTTTATAAATTAGACCGTATAGAACTGTTGGACCAACTCATAAATAGCAGGACATGAACAACTTACCAAGAAATGCCTCAGCGTATTTGTCGAAGCCCCATGTTTTCAGAAGTTCACCTACATCGTTAGATGAGCTGCAAACAATACAAATCCTCCATAAAATTACAGAAATCAAAGAACGGCAAGTACCTACCTATGAAATGAAAGAATGCCAACATTATGCCTGTGCAACCATCACAAACGACAATTCCTGTGTCGATCAACACGCTTGGAGCTCGGCCGTGTAGGCAAAAAGAGCGTGTCGATCGACACGGACGGGGTGAGGAAGGAACCATCACAAACGACAATTCCTCTGCAAGTAGGTATTAAATTACTTACCTCATCGTCCTCAGAAAAAGCACGCACGCACGCGGGTACAGAACCAGATAGTGTTAGGAATATTTTAGTAGTAGCGACTGGCAACAATCTCATGACGTCACCGTTCCTATATAAAGCGTGCGCCGTACGCGCCCCTCTCTCTTTGGCTGCCTGGTTTTGCTTCGAGTAGGTTCATGGAAAGGTTCGTCGTGGTTTGTCGCCAGTCTGGTGAGGTTATATTTCCGTTACTTTTGAATTGTGTTGCTTGTAACTAGAGTGCTATGTGCTTTGTAAATTCTTATAAGACTATTTGAAAAAAGATTATTCGAGTGGAGTTTCTTGGCTGCCTTCTTCTCCACTACGGCTTCAGCCCGAAGGTGGCTCAGGAATTTGACATTGAATTAAATTTCTGAAAAGGCACTCATTTTTATTATTTCTACGCCTGATTCCTTACATCAGAAGTGGGATTCAACCTTCTTTCCTACATTAACATTAAAGTTTTGGCCCCCTGAGTAATTCTGTACTTTTTCGGAATTTATTTGCAATTTTCTAATTTACCCACAAAACACGTGTCGAGAGAAAAACCTATTCGGTGAGACCTTTCTTTGTTATTAGCGGTTGTATTCGCACACCATGCTTGTATTCTGTTTGCCAGATTGATAGATTATCTCGTCTACAAACGCGGGCGGCGCTCGCGAACCTCGCGATCTCGCAACAGGCGCTTGTGTGGTCGCCAATTATAGCGCAGATGACCAGATGCGCGATTGAGCGTACGACTCGTTCAACGTAACCGTGGTGACCGCCGATGATACATCCTGTGACCGAGGCGGTGGAGCCGCACTCATCGTGATGGCGACCGGGCATGGATTACGATCATAAGCATCGTGGCGATCGAGGTCGCAGCCGCGAATCGTGGCATACCTTTGTGCCGAGACTGAACGCGTTGGAGACGCGCTCGCTGCTGGTGAGGTCCACCGAGCCAACTTTAAAAAGTTACAGAGCAGATTGTGAAAGCTATACCAGTGGCTGAGGTCAGTAAGTGCGCAAAACTTTAAAGTCTAGTTTTGACCCCTAAATTCGCAATGTCTGCCTGGTTCGGTTGGTGGGTAAAGTTGTTCGAATAATAAATCAAATAACTAATAAAGTGTAGCTACTTTGACGTAGTCTCACCTAAATGAATTAAAAAATAGAAGACCAATCATGTAAATACGACCTTAAAATGTAACAAACCTAAGTGCAAATGATTACGATTATATCGCAATCAATTAATTTACATCCCGGTCCCGTGAAGACAATAATGTGCTTCCCCTTAAGACTAGTTCTTGTGTTACCCCTTAAGAATCATGACGTTCATAAGGCTAGTCGATTTGTAGGCAGTATAATGAAGTGCAACAATAAGCAACTGCAAAAACAAATCTACCCACCACACCACAAAAAAAAAGATCTGTTGGTTTCTTACAAATAGTGTATACTTGTAAGACAACGTTTGTGAAGTTCCCAGTGACTCTAGTAGGCGAAATATATTTTGTGGTCGAGTGTGGTTGCGTTTCTGATAAATGCATTCCAGTGTTAAGTGAAATGAAAAAGGTTTCGTTCAAGTGCCAGCTACAACTATTGTTTTCTTAATCACGAGCTGTAACGCTTATATTGTTGTTTGCAAAGTAGATGCGAAAAATGTGTGTGTAAATTGGATTGTTTGGAAAATGTACGAAATGTAAAAAACTGAGTAAGCTTTTCGCTTTTATTCGCAAAACATAATTATGTGAACTTGATTGTGTTCGGAGTTGCGTACCGAGAGGTGCGTTGTTAACCTGTCTATTAAGAGTGCTTTTCAGGATGAATAGATTGCGTTTTCGGGGCTTCCGTAGCTGACGGCCGACGTGTGCACATATCAAGCTACTACGGAGCCAGACTGCCCTGCACGCAAATCCACGTTGTTGCTTACATGTTGCCAAGCGTAACCGCGCCGTACCCGAGTGAGAACTATCAAAGGAGAACGGGTCTGTAGAGTTTTACCACAGGGAAAATCCACGGGAACATCTAGGAGTAATGTGAAGGTATGTCAACCCTCTTCCTGTCACGGTGACATAAGATGCAACTCTTGTCAATAAATTCGTAAGACTTGAAAACGGTTTCAGTTCATTTACGGTTATTCTGGATAAGACAACAATGTGCCCATATCATAGTGGAAGGACACACGAGCTTAGAGAGTTTGCCTGTTTGTTTTCTTTATGTGCAGGAAAAGCCGAGCGACTAAGCGAAGCGGTGCACTGCTGCCAAGCACGACGGCACTGTTGTTGAACGCGACTACGCGTTGCTGTCGCGTGCAACTGCGTGTTGCTAGCTGCGATTGTACGCCTGACAAGTGCAAGTGCGCGCCGCTGCGGGCTGCGACTGCGCGCCGCTGCGGGCTGCGACTGCGCGCCGCTGCGGGCTGCGACTGCGCGCCGCTGCTGCCTGTGACTGTGTGTCTGCCGTGCGCGAGTGCGCGCTGATGTCGCGTGTGACTGCGCTCTGCCAAATAGGCGGTATGCCTGGAGTCTATGCGATAAGCCCTTGTGATGCCTATGTCCAAATCATTGTGGCTGGATATGCTAACGTCGTGCCTATGTCCAAATGGTTCTGGTCGGATATGCTAACGTCGTGCCTATGTCCGAATGGTTCTGGTCATAATTGCCAAGTGCGAACACGCGCTGCTGCCAAGCGCGAACCCGCGCTGCTGCCGAGCGCGGACGCACTCTGCTGCCGAGCGCAACCACGCGCTGCTGCCGAGCGCTGACGCGCGCTGCTGCCGAGCGCTGACGCGCGCTGCTGCCGAGCGCTGATGCGCGCTGCTGCCGAGCGCTGACGCGCGCTGCTGCCGAGCGCTGATGCGCGCTGCTGCCGAGCGCTGACGCGCGCTGCTGCCGAGCGCTGACGCGCGCTGCTGCCGAGCGCTGACGCGCGCTGCTGCCGAGCGCTGCTGTCAAGCGCTGACGCACGCTGCTGCCGAGCGCGACCACGCGCTGCTGCCGAGCGCGACCACGCGCCGCTGCTGAGCGCTGACGCGCGCTGCTGCCGAGCGCTGACGCACAATGCTGCCGAGCGCTGACGCGCGCTGCTGCTGAGCGCTGACGCGCGCTGCTGCTGAGCGCTGACGCGCGCTGCTGCTGAGCGCTGACGCGCGCTGCTGCTGGGCGCAAACGCGCGCTGCTGCTGGCTGTGACTGCGCGCCTGACAAGCGCCACGCTGCTGCCGAGCGCTGACGCGCGCTGCTGCCGAGCGCGGACGCACGCTGCTGCCGAGCGCGACCACGCGCTGCTGCCGAGCGCGACCACGCGCTGCTGCCGAGCGCGACCACGCGCTGCTGCCGAGCGCGACCACGCGCTGCTGCCGATCGCTGACGCGCGCTGCTTCCGAGCGCTGACGCGCGCTGCTGCCGAGCGCTGACGCGCGCTGCTGCCGAGCGCGACCACGCGCTGCTGCCGAGCGCTGCTGTCAAGCGCTGACGCACGCTGCTGCCGAGCGCGACCACGCGCTGCTGCCGAGCGCGACCACGCGCTGCTGTTGAGCGCTGACACGCGCTGCTTCCGAGCGCTGACGCGCACTGCTGCTGAGCGCTGCTGCTGAGCGCTGCTGCTGAGCGCTGACGCGCGCTGCTGCGCGCTGCTACTGAGCGCCAGTGCGCGCTGCTGCCAAGCGCGAACACGCGCTGCTGCCGAGCGCTGACGCGCGCTGCTGCCGAGCGCTGATACGCACTGCTTCCGAGCGCTGACGCGCGCTGCTGCTGAGCGCTGCTGCTGAGCGCTGCTGCTGAGCGCTGCTGCTTAGCGCTGACGCGCGCTGCTGCTGGGCGCAAACGCGCGCAGCTGCTGGCTGTGACTACGCGCCTGCCGTGCACAAGTGCTCACTGCTGTCAAGTGCGAATGCGCGCTACTGCTGAGCGCGACTGCGCACTGCTGCTGAGCGCTTGCTAACGAGCGTGTGTGGCCGTGCAAGACTGCGTGCCCACATAACCGCGCGCGAGCATTCCTCGGGATGTTTGTGTGAATTGATGAATGAAATGGATCCATTGTGTGATATGTTTCATGATAACAAACGAGTGATGAATAGACGTTGAACGTATGAATGAACGGAGTGAAACGTACTCAACGTATAGAACATGGATAGTTCATGAAATGCTAAGAATAAACTCTTGGAGTTTTATGGATCCGTGGTGTAGACAGTATGTTTGATAGCAGAAAGATGGCCTTGATAGATGGATGTGAGATATAGGCACAATTTGCGAAATCGATGAGATGCTTAAGCTTGTTTTCAAATTGCAGATGATACACTGCTCAAGGTGGCGCTGTGACGCTTCTCGTGGGTGTGCTGCGCAAGATCACGCTTGTCAAGACCAGAACTGTCCCAGAGAGGGTCGAGGACGACCCTGTGTCAGGAGAGGCCGTGTTAGGAATATTTTAGTAGTAGCGACTGGCAACAATCTCATGACGTCACCGTTCCTATATAAAGCGTGCGCCGTACGCGCCCCTCTCTCTTTGGCTGCCTGGTTTTGCTTCGAGTAGGTTCATGGAAAGGTTCGTCGTGGTTTGTCGCCAGTCTGGTGAGGTTATATTTCCGTTACTTTTGAATTGTGTTGCTTGTAACTAGAGTGCTATGTGCTTTGTAAATTCTTATAAGACTATTTGAAAAAAGATTATTCGAGTGGAGTTTCTTGGCTGCCTTCTTCTCCACTACGGCTTCAGCCCGAAGGTGGCTCAGGAATTTGACATTGAATTAAATTTCTGAAAAGGCACTCATTTTTATTATTTCTACGCCTGATTCCTTACAATAGGTACAAAATCAAAATGGAAAATGGTCAGTGACGCGACGAGCGTGACACGCCATGTCTCGCTCGTCGCGTCACTGACCATTTTCCAACATGGCAACAGCAGTGTTGCCAGAGCCCGCACGTCATAAATTATACGAGCAACGTCAAAAAGTCACAAAATTTATCCAAAAGTTACAATTTCATACCAAATATTGTTCCTGTGATGTAACCACTTGAAAGTAACTTTAAATCATTCGTATCCTCATTTTTGTTTGGAATGACTTGAAAAATGAAAAAGAAAATGTACAAAAAAGACACCGGTTAGAATAAGTATCTACGTTTTTTTTACATTTTCTTTTTCATTAATAGTCTATTTTTCCAAACTTGTGTTGTTTTGTATAACTAAATCCCAAATAAATGGCCCGCTTTCTTTAAGAGTTAAAAGATGAATTCAAAACACTTCATACATGGCACTTATAGGCTTGCGTGCCGTTAGAAAAATCGTGTTGCTTTTGGAACGCGGCTGTCAAATTTCGCTTGCACAGATAATTATAATTATAAAAAAAAACAGAGTTTTGAGTTTTATTATAATAAGTCCCGGCTGTGTGGTGTCGGCCTAGAGACTAGGGCTGTGTGGTATCGGCCAGCACCAATTCAAATTCTTCCCGCGGGTGTCGTAGAAGGCGACTAAGGGACACAAACCGGAGGGTGGGCAGCAGCGCCCCCTGCAGTACAATTCCTTTAAACTGCGATCCCCAACCCGCATGCCCAGCGTGGGGATTATGGGCACTACCCCCTAATGATGGTACAACCTTGCGCTCATTAGGGGAGGGCTATGTCCAGCAGTGGACTAATATAGTCTGAAGAAGAATAATAAGTCCCACAATCACACCAAGTTTAATGCCTATGTGTACTACCAAAAACAAAAACACAGGCCAAGTGCGAGTTGGACTCGGGCACCAAGAGTTCCGTACAATCTATAATATAAAATGAATACCTATTTCCCTTGGTCATGCCATCACGCGTGAACGGCTGGACGGATTTCACTAATTATTTTTTGTTTTATTTGTTGTCACTGTTTGTTATCACTTATTATAAGGAGAAGGTTCTTATAAAAGAAAAAAAATAAGAAAATAGCGCAAAAAATAATTAGAAAATTTTAGAATACGGGACGCAGATGATCGCTGGCACCAGCTAGTTATCTACACAATATTAGACACAAAGATAAAAAAACGGCAAAAAAGTCTCGTTTGTTGTATAAGAGCCCCCTTAAATATTTATTTTTGAAGTGAATATACAACTAAATACTCTGTGAATATTTCAAGCGTCTGCCTGTTGCCGTTATTAATAATATGTTGCAAAAAACGGCAAAAAATGACGATCAGACAAACCGCGTAGGCGCGGAGAGTAATAGGGTTTGACAAGGGTTTGACACCCTTGGGGTATAGAACCCTAAAAGACATAATACAGTCCATTTTTTATGGGTTTCCCTCTCTCCCCACAGAGGCAGACAATTATTCCTTCCTTGCATAAGAATAGAAAGATGTTATTCTATTCTTATGCAAGGAAGGAATAATTGTTTAACCATTTTGGTTCTGAGCTCTCCCTGGTTGGCAACCACAGATAGATGGAATCCAACATAGTTCATAATTTGTGAATCTAACAAACGTTTGTTTGTTACACTTTATTGCACAATAAAAACGTTATTAAAAATTACTTATGTAAGGTAAGTTCTTATTAAAGTTAGAATAAGAATAAAAATGCCCTACCCAGCGGGACTTTTTTGTGACAGAAGTAAATTTCCCTGGGGTCCTGGAAAATCCTGGGGTTCGAGCTGATTTAAAAAAAGCGAAGCCTAAAGCGGAAATAGGATCCATTGTCAAAAAAGCGGGATAAAAAGCGGAAAAGCGGTGTACCTGGCAACCCTGAATAGAGTGGCCGCGTGGCGCAACAATCGGTTATGGGTGGGGAAACAGAGATCACGAACATTTTTATTTGATTGGCAAAATAAGTGATCGCTAGAAAAGTGTTAATCATATTGAGGGAAAACGTATTCTGTTAAAATAAGCCCGTTTGCTTGTAATTACCTAAATGTTATTTTTTAGATGGATTGAAAAATTGAACTTACATACGATTTTTTACTTTTGATGGTTGAAAGTAAAAAATCGTATTAGGTTAAAGTAACGATACCACTTGCTAACGTGAAGGAAAACATCGTGAGGAAACCTGAGTGCCTGAGCTACCACATATCTCACTCAGCGCTTGAAATCGCTAATCCGCGGTGGGCATGCGTGGTGTTAAGCCCATACTCTCTCTCTGACAGAAGGCCTGTGCCCTACAGTGGGACGTACTTCCTTGTACCTAGATTGCGTTACAAACAGCTATCTACTGTACTTAAATTTCTTTTTCTCGGGTTATACCTTGAATATTGTATTGTTCCCGCTTTTGTTGACGCAACCATACACAAAACAATATGATAGTCCCATCTTGCCAGTAGTCTTGCTTGAGCGACGTGCGTTCAGCCTTGCATGTCACGCGCAAGTTGATTGAAATCGAGTTCGGGGCGGGTGCGCCGCTGCCGCCGCAGGCCGAGCGAGCCCGTCTGAAGCCGCCCGGTCACGGCTTATATTCGCCTGTGTGCGGCGTGTACCAACGCGGAACGGAATGAGGCTCATGTGTGCGGCTGCGCTCGCGTCGTTCTATGGAGATTACCTAGTGTGACACTACGCTGGCGCAGTGTGTAACGTGAGCGCAACGAGATCGCATTTGAATATCGAAAAAAAGTGTTTGTGTTGATGTTTAAAAAAGTCATTAAAAAATAAGTATTACTTTAAAAACCTATTTAGAGGCTAAAAATTTCACCCATGCCGGGATTCGAACCCGCAACCTCTGGCTATCCGTGCCAGAGGTTGCGTTAAATTTGTTCCTTAGCACGGGTTAGTGCATTAAAAATAAAAATAGTATAAGTATTACTTTACTTTTTTTATCTGGCCCTATCTCGGATTTATATTACACTACGTGTGTGTAATATGAATCCGTGGGCTCTACAGACTGGCTGGAGATAAAAGATTGGATAACCGATTACAGTTTGTCTTATAATCTATGGCAGGTGTAGAATATGAACTCAAAACTTGTCACAAATCGATGAAAAACGTGTCGAGTGGAGCCCCTTCAAACGCATATATTATTATTAAAATGCGAATAAGATATTTTTTGGCAAACACAACAAAACTGTTAATTGTGTCAGTTCATCAATCAGTCATGACTCGGTTGTTGCCGGTTGACTGTGAAATCGGACGGTCGATTGCGCGTTTACAACCGCCTGGCGGCATTCCGCCTGTCCTGATGTCCCAGGACAAAGGACCCAGGACAGGCAACAGGCAACCGCGTTTTCTCCTGAAAACGCACGTGTTTTGTCAGGTGGATCTATATTACCGTACGTCGTTGCCAGCAATTTGATTGTAAAACATTTTAACTTTGCATTTTGCTTTGCAAAACAGGAATGAACTAAAATGGTTTGCGACCTATGCCTTGGCTTCGCCAATTCGCCAGCGACGTTAATGTTTCGGTCAGTAAAAATCACTGTTTCTGATGAAAGTCAGACAGTAAAAAATAATGTTTCGGTCAGTGAAGACTACTGTGCTGTGGCGCTACCACGAAAATCGAAATGCGAATATAGTTTTCGAAAAACGAAAATAGACATACAAGAACTAAACGTACCTACGAAGCATTTCATAGTAGCCGTTAGCCGCTGTTGGCTTGTCAAATAAAAATAAACGGAGGACTATATTGGTGTAGGTAATTTAGATAGATAGATCAGGTACCCAAAAGCATTAGGTACACTCCTTTTTTTAGCAGATGTAACACACACATGCATATTTCGATTGCATATTTCGATGTAGTTGCAGAGTATATGCGATGGTAATTTTGACCCGTGGTCCTATTGACCCCGGTCTATCCTAATAATAAAAAACAAAGTGGGAGGACGAGTGTTAATTGGCCCAAAATGTGGCGCCAAGTAACCCTACCTACCCACCTAATCTTTGGCAGACGATCTGCCGATCGGCCTATGTCCTGCAATGGGCGTCAAATGGCTGATGCTGATGATGATGTTCTTAATTATTTGAATATTTACCTTGTATTTTATTATGCGACCGAAAAGTACAAGTTACAACCAAAATCACTAACAGTATTAGATTGTACCTAGGTACTTTATTACGCTATAGACCAGTCTATGTTTTTATAATAAATAGAATAGAATGACTTGGCGATCGCACAGGACCATAGAAGATACAAGCAATAAATCTATCAAATACCGCCTCTAAACGATGGCCCATGTCGGGCATATACCAAGCATGCAAGCTCACTACGACAATGAATATATATATGCAGAATGGGCCATGATTGCCACTTAATTTTTCCACGAATGCTTTAATTAGCAACATTTGGCATGTGGACATCTAACGTGTGTCACCATAAACCAACGTTGAAACAGTAGCAGCTGCCGCTGTTTATTTATTTATTATATATAACCACTAACCCGCGTTAAAATCGTAGGTCTCAAAGGCAGGTTAGCTACAAAAACATACAATATAGCACGCGTCTGCACCGCACCGTAAGCAATACGAACTGAGTGATCGGCGATCGTCTGGACACGCTTACAATCATGGCCACGATTTCCTTTGATGTTTGTCCGAAAAACCGACACAGCGGCGATTGCACGCCAACGTCGCCCATCATGGGCCAATGCAGACGATTATGCCCTCTACACGTTCGTAATCGCCTGTATTTGTCCATCATGGGCCATAGTTTAGAGGCGGCATAACAATATCATATTATGTAATGCAATATGCCATTGATGTTTACCTAGCGAGTTCCATATACATAGTGCTGTGCGATGGCCAGTTAATTGCAGTTATTATAAAAATTTACATAATATCTAATATTTGAAGTGTCACAGTGAAATGTTGTACCTACTAAACTCCAGTGGAGATTGAGTTCTATCTATAAAATTTAAAAATAACCTTTTTGCTATCAATTAAGGTAAACCGTTCTCATTAGAAATACAGACTCAGTGAAAATAACTATTTCTAAACATTAAATTTTAATGTCTTGCTATCGATTACGGTAAACCGTCAGAAATACTAAGTCAGTCAGTAAACACGACAGTTTTGGTCAGTGAAAATAACTATTGTAGTTAAACATATAATTTTACTGTTTAGTAAGATGTTAGAAATTCTGAGTCAGTCAGTACAAAACTAATGTTTCGGTGAGTAAAAATAGCTATTCTTATCATTAAATTTTACTGGTTTGCTGCTGACTGAGACAAACTGTTAGAAATACTGATTCAGTCAGTAAAACCTTATTTTTCGGTGAGTAAAAGCAACTATTCTAATCATTAAACTTTACTGTTTGGCTTTTGACTGCGGTAAACCGTTAGAAATACTAAGTCAGTCAGTAAACACGAAAGTTTTGGCGAGTGAAAATAACTATTGTAGTTAAACATTTAATTTTACTGTTTAGTAAGCCGTTAGAAATACTGAGTCAGTCAATCCAAAACTAATGTTTCGGTGAGTAAAAATAACTATTCTTATCATTAAATTTTACTGGTTTACTGTTGACTGAGACCAACCGTTGGAACTACTGACTCAGTCAGTTCAACCTAATGTCGCAGTGCGTAAAGATAACTATTCTAATAATTAAATTTTACTGTTTGGCTTTTGAGTGCGGTAAACCGTTAGAAATACTGAGTCGGCCAGTAAAATCTAATGTTTCGGTGAGTGAAAATAACTATTCCAATCATTCAATTTTACTGTTTTGCTTTTGATTACGCTAAACCGTTGGAAATACTGAGTCAGTCAGTAAAATCTATTGTTTCGGTGAGTGAAAATAACTATTTCAATCATTTAAATTTGCTGTTTTGCTATTGATAACGCTGAACCGTTGGAATTACTGACTCAGTCAGTACAACCTAATGTTTCAGTGCGTAAAAATAACTATTCTAATCATAAAATTTTACTGGTTTCCTATTGATCACGCTAAACCGTTGGATATACTGAGTCAGTCAGTAAAACCTATTATTTCGGTGAGTGAAAATAACTATTCCAATCATTTAAATTTGCTGTTTTGCTATTGATAACGCTAAACCGTTGGAATTACTGACTCAGTCAGTACAACCTAATGTTTCAGTGCGTAAAAATAACTATTCTAATCATTAAATATTACTGGTTTCCTATTGATTACGCTAAACCGTTGGATATACTGAGTCAGTCAGTAAAACCTATTGTTTCGGTGAGTGAAAATAACTATTCCAATCATTTAAATTTACTTTTTTGCTATTAATAACCCTAAACCATTGGAACTACTGACTCAGTCAGTACAACCTAATGTCGCAGTGCGTAAAGATAACTATTCTAATAATTAAATTTTACTGTTTGGCTTTTGAGTGCGGTAAACCGTTAGAAATTCTGAGTCGGCCAGTAAAATCTAATGTTTCGGTGAGTGAAAATAACTATTCCAATCATTAAATTTTACTGTTTTGCTATTAATTACGCTAAACCGTTGGAACTACTGACTCAGTCAGTAACACCTACTGTTTCAGTGCGTGAAAATAAATATTTTGATCATGAAATTTTACTGTTTTGCTTTTGATTACGCTAAACCATTGGAAATACTGATTCAGTCAGTAAAACCTATTGTTTCGGTTAGTAAAAATAACTAGTGTAATGATTAAAATTTACTGTTTTGCGGTATACTGTTAGAGTTACTATTTCAATACGTAAAAACTACTGTATAATGAATTAAAATTACCGTTTTACATGTCACTGTTTTGAAACAGTAATACGTACTGGCTGAAATAGATAATTTTAAATGTAATAAACGTTACTTCAACTGTAAAGTTTCTTACTGTTTTAAAACAGTAAATATTTTTTTCAGTGCAAAAGATGTATTTGTATCCGATTGAGGTGTGTGCTGTATTCAGAAACATAATAAAACAAGTTATCTGCGTTAGACCGATTCACCGAACTCTAGAACTTCCATTCAAGCCCCTCTTTCATTATCTTTCTTTATACTCCAACTAATTCCTTCCTCATCCATTGGATTATACTTAAACATACTCTTACTTGTTTTCATACTGATATATGAAGCCTGAGAATTAAGCGAATCAACTCTTCGCAGACAAACATATTTTTTATTACCGCGGCAAAATAGACAAATTTATTTAAAATTTGACAACCCACAGCGAAAGAAAATATGTTTAAACAAAGCCCACGACCGCAAATACTAGTGACAGACGTTATGAGACGCAAGATTTTTTTTTTTATTACCTTACACAATACCTTGAATTACCTTGATTACCGTACACAATACCTCAAAATTTCATTACCAGAATACCTTTCAAAACCTTTTTAATTACCTGGGTTTTAAATGTACAGTCAACGACGAAAATTAAATAATCAAATTATAACCCGATTAGATTATTCCGCATTCGGTTTTTATTAACAAAGATATTTGGGTAAACGTAAGTTATAAGAAAATTAATAATAATCGTGCAGCTTTAGAATGTTCGATTATCTACTTTTATCGTTTACTGTACGCGGATTATTAAAACAAAACATGACTTTGTTTTTTTTTTTTTTAATATTATTTATTGTTTACTATACGTGGATTACCAAAATCAAACAGTGTTTTTTTTTTTTTTAATAATTTATTAAGTAAAATAAGAAATAACGTTGTTTATTTAAATGTTGTTTAAAATATCATATATATTTTTTTTTTGTTAATGGAACAAATCACAGCTCTAAATACCTACTAATAATTAAAAATAATAAGACTTTATTAACGCAACCGCTGAATTACGAAACCTACTGAATTACGCAAAACTAGATTCTTAATAATACCTACTATAAGAGCAACCCCCCGCCAAGAAAACTTTGTTATTTATGTTTCTTTTTACTACAACCCCCCAAATGAAAGAATAGTTTCCGCCAAATTAAGGAATATCTTGAAAAAAAAGGAAAGATAATTATCAAACCAGCATAAAATAAGTAAACCAAATTAATTCATTTATAACCAAAGCAAGTTTAAATATTAAACAGACAATATTCTCCTAAGGAAAGTCAATTTAAAATCCTGTGATACTTATATATTTAGGCAACCCCCATACGAAAAAAACCCTAGGTTAATCAAATTTGCTTATAAAGCTGATAAAATTAAGCAAAGTTTTTTTTTTTTTTAAATAATTTCCTGATATGTTTATTAGTTTACTAAATTAAGAATATTATTTGCCCTAGCTTCCCAATGAACGTAACTAAGTGTGGCGTAAAATATAGTTTCATACAACCCCCCGAATAAAAAACCGTTGACATACCTCTACCTAATTAACAACTGAACCGTGTAACTTTAACAGAATAAAATGTGTCCAACGAACTACAGTTTCTGCTTTAAAATTAAGTAATTTAGTTGGAAACCAAAAGACGCTATGGAACGCTAGTCGAATTAACATGATTACAAGTAGCAATTAGATTAATCGATTCATACGCGAATAAAATATTTAGTTTCATTCGTGTACGCATCCAAAAATCTATACGAAAGCATATAGACGGATCTCAATCACACCCTCTTCGTCAATCTCAAACCTTTCCATTTCACGAACATCAAATTGTGGCATAAAGCCAACGATAATGAAAAGAAAAAGGAATATTTTGCATCATATATTCAAGCTACTCAATCTTAAACATCATGGTCACGGCAACACCATATTGTAACACCCCCCCCCGCGTAAAACCCACTTAAGAAGAAAAAGCGTGCAATAATAATTAACCTACTAAAAAAAGCTATGATGCAAAACACTCTAATGGCCAACTGTGATCGTCTAGTCTAATGAGAACCCTTCGTTGTGAACGTATTAGTAACCTAAGCTCTTTTAGGATATGAGATTGAGTAACGAGAGTGTGTAAGAGATCCGTTTAAATACAAAGCAGAATTTAGATTAATGAACAGGAATCAAAGGTTAGCTTAAAGCAAATAAATATAATGAAAACAGCAATCAGGCGAATGAAACAAGCGAAAGCAAGATATGGTTTAAAATAAATTAAATAGATAACAGGTTAAGCTGCAATGAAGTTAAAAGAAACAAAACTAGGATGAAATATGTAACTCTTACAAAAACTACTTCTAAATAAATAAAATATAAAAGTACCAAATAAACCAAATGTCATACAGCAAACACGTGAGTGTTATAGTATAACGTCCCCTACCAAAAGGCCGGTTAAGACAGACATTATTAGCCAACTAGGTAGATAAGAACGGATTAATATGAAATGAGTACAATACTCGGTTATCTACTAGTTGATAGAGCTAATTATATCTACCCTGGATGGGGTATGGCCACCACTACGTTATACTGTTAATATATACTTATAAATAATAAACTATGACAGACTAGAAATAAGAATAGGTACAGTGATTCATTATCCCGAGTCTATTCCTCAAGTAGACATACATAATTACGCGAGAATTGGCAAAGCGACGTTCAGCAGTACAATGCATTGGCAGTCGACGAAAGTGAGAGAGGTAGGTAGGTAACCAAATGCACAAAGTACGTTGGAAAAGACTTCACCGAAGCTTACCAACACTGAAACAATCTGGCCAAACTCACGCAACCATGAAATGCCACTATAGGAAAAATCAATCAACTAAAGAAAATACTAACGATAAAATCTGTACATATTCCCAAAATAAATATAATAACCTAACTACGTATATGCCTTAAGTATCACACACAATTAACGCAGGAATTGGCAAAGAGACGTCCAGCAGTACAATGCATTGGCAGAAGAGTGAGAGAGAGGTAGGTAACCAAATGCACAAAGTACGTTGGGAAAGACTTCATCGAAGCCTACCAACACTGAAACAATCTGGCCAAACCAACGCAACTATGAATGATACTAAAGCACAAGTCATCAGAAGGAAATAAATATAATAAACGCACAATAAGCATAGTTAGGTATAAAAGTCTTAAGACCCAGGTCATTACACACAATTAACGTAAGAAACGGCAATGGGATGTTCAGTAGTACAATGCATTGACAGAAGAGTGTGAGAGAGGTAGGTAGACCAATGCACCAAGTACTTTGGAACAACTTCATCGAAGCTGACCAAACTGAAACATCTCAGCCGAACCCACGCAACCATGAAATAATGCCAAGAATTAAGCCAATATACCTACTACAAAAATAAGCCTTACTATTAAAAAGCCTATAGTGGCTTCTAACTACTCACTAACGTCCCATAACGTCCTTTCATTGCCTATCATAATCCGTAATTTGATAACCCTATATATTGGACACCCTATATCGCGACTATATTAAGACTATGCGTTCCTATATAGTATAATTATAATCTACTAACAAACGTAACATAATATAAACCGTAATTGGCCACCCTATATACTGGACACCCTATATTGCGTATATGCCGCCTATGTGTTCCCATTCAATAGTAAGTACCTATATGATCTATTACAAACGTAACATACCTACATAACTTCGGTCGAGAAAAGTACGCACCTACCTACATAAACGCAAGAGTTGAATGACCCGAAGGTCACGAGTTAGACAGCTATTATATAGGTACCGCATCGCTCTAAACCTATTCCTTAGTTCGATGGAAATGTCACTGTTAGGTTAATATGCACAGAACCTCACACCTAGTGTTATCTAACAATCATTGATATTAAATATTGACGGAAGTTGTAAACAATACGTTTAGTAGGTACCAAATCAGAATTAAAATGCTATAATTTTCTAACGGGTTTAGACAGATTTACCTACCTTACCCTAATTGAATCGAGACATTAAACGTAACGCTTTTATCTAACTGATTTAATAGCTTCAATAGGAAACATTGAGGAGACACCAATTCACTTATTTGTCAATTTAAAATGATCCTAACAAACGAATAATGACCGCATATGTGGGGAGCTGGGGAAATACTTACTCTCATCATTCAACTCTGGATACCCTGGAAGAAAAAGGGGAGCCTACCTAACATTCCCAGCCCAGTAAGCTAATGAATTTAACCACCAAACAAATTGTTTCAGCAAAGCAAACCCCATTTATATTTAATCGTGTGTATGTGTGAGTGCCTATGGTGTTTCCCTAGTCACAGCTATTACCTATCGCTATCCTCCCTAACTCCGGAAAACCTAACTGTTTCAAGTCATTAAATTCTTTTTAATGCACTACTCGTGCTAAGGACTGACTTGACTTGACGCAGTTAGCTTTCAGACTTTCTGGCCGGCCAGAGTGTGTAGCCTAGGGTGTGTATGCGTAAGTGGTTTATGGGATCGGTACCACTTACAGGGTAAGAATATACGGAATATAATACATAGATATGTTATGGGTGCAAAGTGCCAGAGGGCTGGAATCGTCTGTCACGCAGGGAAATAGCAGGGGGAAAATTGCTATACCACAAATGCTAGTGGAAGGAGATCTAACACCACATTCACAAGAAGCATTTTAACCCAATTCTCAAGCTAGATAATTAATATGAAATTATCTCAATTAAGTATTAATTATGACATGTAATTATATAGGAAAATTGTTTTACAAATAAATTAAATTGGGCACACCTCCGGTGAAGGGATTCTTTAAACCTTTCAACCAAAGCAGACTCAGATTCAGCCGTAGCATAGTAAGCAGAGCTAGATATTGGAATTCCTCATTTAGTCTGTCAAATCAACTGTATAAGGCTACCAAGTGAATTCGCTCTAAATTCACACGTTTGTATGCGGAATTAAATATGATGCAAACCTCTGAAAGCTATGGCGCAGACATGTCATTGATAACCTCGTGTGCCTACATCGAGTCGAGTAGGTATTCGACAAAGGCTAGCCACACGGCCTATCCCTAACATGCCCTTGCCACCGAGAGTTTTGTTTTGCACACATTTATTTCCCCAAAAACGCTGTACTGTGGAGAAAAAGGGTTAGTTCACAATTTATTTCGCGGAAGCTACACTAATCACAAATGCTGAAAACCATATTTTACGCGGAAACCTTCTAGCTAATTGTACGGAATACTCACCAAAACCGTTCCTAACATTTACACTTTTTACTTTCAAATCTAATTCCCTAGCTCCGAAAGTACCTCTAAACCTGAGACTTCACACCAGGGCTGATACACTAGAACACAATGCCCACAGATGATGCTAGGTCACAAATCCAAAGCCACTTTCCTATTACCGAATTTAAATGCAATCGAAACTCCCCAGTTCTAATAAATTCACACAAAATGGCGAATTTTCCTACGAGCGGAATAGGTGTACGTACTATTTAATTTCCTGGTCCAGAATGCGTGCGCGCCGTTGGCGCCTCGGCCTTTTTATAGCCTCGCGAAACAACCCCGCGCGTCCAAAATGGCTCCCCTCCCAATTCCGCTTTGTCTAACCCATCATGAAACCTAATGACACCCGATTGGCCAGCCGAAATCCACCTCCATCTCGTTTCAGAACTTTAATGTTTTGATATTTTGTAAATTAATTTCCTGTGTCTTAATGTAATACATTATTTATTTTCTATTTATTTATCTCGATATTTCCTGTTTAATTGATTTGTCTACAATAATTTCTTCTTAACAATTTATTCCAACACACCACTGACCTGCGGCACAATGCTTACGGACAACTAACTAACTTCTGTTAATATAAAGGTTTAGCGTAATGTCTGTGTTAAAACATCCTTTCAATTTAGTACAGATT
The DNA here is from genome assembly GCA_934045075.1 of Yponomeuta sedellus. Classification (NCBI taxonomy): domain Eukaryota; kingdom Metazoa; phylum Arthropoda; class Insecta; order Lepidoptera; family Yponomeutidae; genus Yponomeuta; species Yponomeuta sedellus. The sequence continues at coordinate 15,875,622 of OW203732.1, read as the reverse complement.
TACCTAGAAATACTCTACTTAGCCTACAATTGCGAATTGAAACGTTATAATCATTTTAGTAGGCGCCGCGGCAACTAGTGGCGCCCAAACCGGAATCGGCTAACCGGAGAACTACAACCCACCAATACAGCAATACTCTGAACTCACACACGCAACCCTGTATGAATACGAGAAGAAGCTGCGTTCAACAATATTTAATTATTAGGGATGCCCTAAATGCTACATTTCAAAAGTGATGAATGATTCAATTCCTTTCCCGAACATTGAATAAATAGCTCTTAGCAGTTCGTGACTAAATATATTACGTGTCATGTTTCATTCCTATTTACGAGTAACAACTTTAGCTATCCCTCTAGCAACAATTATAAATAATTACACCATTCGCAAATATTATGGTATTAAGTTAATATACTTTGAAATTTTGATTTTATTGAAATAAATAACGTGACAAGACTATCGAAGGCATAGAGCCATGAAAGAAAACCAATAAACAATCAAAATAGAAATTACTACCTTGGACAAATTATGTTAAGAATAATAACTGTTATACAACAGAAACATACATTACAACATCAGTTCCATACTGTCCCAAGCGACGTGCATGGTTGTTTTAAAAAAAGTTGAACGGAATCGAACCCGCGTACCGTCCGATCTCCGCACTATACCTACCAAATACGTGCGTCACTCGCCTAACTGTAGGTACGTGTCTCAGCAGACGGCGCCGCCGGTTACTAACGCGGAACGGAATGAGACCATGTGGTACACCTACTCTCACGTTCTTTTATAGACTTTAAGTTTATGATTGATTTATCATACGAGATTACGTTTAGGTGATCTAGATATTAAAAGGGATATGAAGGGAATCATTCGAGTTCCTTTTCTTTTGTTTAAATCATTCAACCCCATCACTAGCCTAGATAGGCTAATATCCATTCTCAAAAGAAAGTAGATGTTCTTTGATTGATTAATTATGAGCTTTATTTATTTTGTTTTTGTGAATAGACAATTTTTTTATACAGAGACTTGTAATATTACATCAATATGTTCTAAATTAGTTTCCTTTCACAAGACACATTAATAACCTCTGAATGGAGCCGTAAAGAACATTTAGTGATCTCAGTCTCGGCTAGATGGAGCTAGTAGTTATTTTGATCTATTGAGTTTTATTAAATTAATTGTTTAAGTGAATATATTACTTTTACAAAGTCTCTAATATTACATCGGTGCGTTATACATTAGTTTTCTTTCATGACAAGACATATTAAAAGCTTTTTAAAGAAATTGAAAGTAGGATTGAAGAAAGTTTAGTGAACCCATTCTCACCTAGATGGAGTTAGTAGTTATTTGATTGATTATAAGTTTTAGTAATTTTTATTGTTTAAGTGAATATAATACTTTTACCAAGTCTCTGATGTTACATCGGTGTGTTATAAATTAGTTTCCCTTCATAACAATATGTATTATCGACATACTACAGAGTTTAAACGTAACATTAATTATCGTTTTGTGATTCTATTCTCTCCTAGGTAGGGGCTAAATTGAATGTTTTAGAGATTATTCTTATTTATATCTTTAGTATATGGTTTTCTGTCTTCAAATCACTAACATAAAATCGCTGTGAATAACTCAGTATACTTTGATAACCATAACATTACCTCAACACGGAATTTTACCTACTTTACTACTAGGTAAATAAATGCTTATAAAATCTACAAGCGCGTGCAAAAACAAGAAAGATATTGAAATTTGTTCTTATAAACTACTATTTTAATAGTGATAGCAATTAACATTTGATTTGAAAGCAGTTAAAGGGAATCTACTTCCCAGCCGCCGATAGCGCCATCTATCTGTTAGGATGAAATGCCGTGTCACAAGTGATAGGTAGCGGACGAGTTTTTTCCAATCGATAGTCTATTAGTTGTGCGTTCGTCCACTGCAGATGTCGTTGTAACTTATTATTTTATTCCATTATTTATTTAGTCATCCCTAAATTCTTGTTGCACAATTTAATCTAGGTATAACAAACCCTGTTAGAAAACAAAATAATGTCTAGCTGTATTTCAGTCTTCGAATAGACTACTACATAAAGAATCCTATTGCATAATTTTGTTTTGTTTAAATGCAAATTGGCCCAGCGGCGACAGACGCCGATCTCCACCGGAAGGCCGCGGGATCGAACCCAGCCTCACTCAGCAAGCGGAATGTTTTTCTTTTCTTTTTATGACTAATAACGGAAATGTCGATTAGTACACAAACAAACCTCAACAAATCCCCAGAAAGCGTCCCCGCTACGAAACTTATTTGTTGTATTTATAGATTTATTGTAATGCCTAACTTGAATGATAAGGACCTTCTAACGACTAAAGTGCCTACCTACCTAATCAATCTCGTTAAATAGTGTTTCCGCGATTTTACTACGTAACCTATCTCGAACCAAACTCGCACAGAACACAATTCAAATTTATATTAACGATCGTGAGCACTTTTATGGACCTTGGTCCGTTACAGTGTTAATTTTAACAAGGAAGCCAAACTTATTCATACGGTCACGCGACACAATGACATGTCTCTGATCTCATAACTACTCATAAGATACTCTGTAGTATGTTAACTAGGCACCGACATCAATACATAATAATATAAAAAATACCGAAAATGAGGTTTGGTACCAATAACATTTATTTATTTATTTTGTTTATTTGGATTACTCACAGCTTGTATATCAGTACATTCAATTGGAGATATGACACAACTTAAGTCTAAATACACAGGCTACTTACGAGTTATCACGACATGGAAATAAAAAGTGCCTTTTGTAAGTAGAAGCGACTTAAAATATAAACTTAAAATACGTAGATATACATAATCATGTTAAGGCTTGCTATGTCCGTAACATAAGGGCAGCCGCTAACTAAATTCGAACATGGTTGATTACCGAGAGAGAAGCTTAGGAATAGGAAGGTGGCAAGTGGCACTCCCTAGTGTCTGCCTACCTCTCTGGGATACGGTGTGAGGTTGTGTTATGTTAAGCTTAGGAATAAAGCATGTTAACGCTAGAATAAACCAGGTACACATTAACTTCAGGGAGCGCGTCATGGTACAAGGAGAGGTAGAGGACGTAGTAACTATTATCTAATCTGTGGTAGAGGGCACTAGAACTCCCGGTATCAATGGGATTGTTACGGAATGGACCGCATAAATAAAAAAAAATGGAAACGAATAAAACGAAGTATAATAGCAAAAATATCACAAGAAAATGAGCAATGAGATGGTAAAAACAAGAACATTACAGAATGTGTGACATGAGAAAGTCAATAGAAGTCAATAGAATAAAAAATATACAAATTATAAAATGAATAAAGGACTTTAACAGGGACAGAGCGACCAAATTATGTACACTGTGGACAGACCGCTGTATGAACAAGAGGAACAGCGAGGCACCGTGAGACACAGAACACAATGAGGACTCAATGATAAAAAATAAGAAAAAACTATACATAGCACATCCACTTAGTACCACACTGCAGGAAAATAATATGATGATAAACACAGATGAGGAAAACTGAGCTAGCCGTTCAAATCATCATTCAGCGGCAAGCAAGCATTAGTCACCGAACGAGTAATTCCATATCTTCTGTCTTTCTCTCTCTTTGCGCAAGACATCACCCACTACAGCTAAACTTCGGAGACAAGAGGCTTGCAAGCTTAATGAGGAATTATGCAACCTCGAATGCCTCTGGTCGTCTCATTAAGTCGCCGGGCGGGTGGCGCTGTGCTTGTAAATACAAGTTATTAAGTTCACTCTTATTTTGCATTTCAACTAGCTGACATGATTTTCATATCGAGCACAGCACAGGCGCAATATAAATAGCACCTAATTGCTTTGCGTACCGTAATGGGAAAGGCACCTATTTCTATAGCTGCTTTATCGAGTTCAATGAATGTAAGCTATGCGAATTGTTCTTACGGCACGATAGTAGATTTTTCACCCAGGCAGCAAACCATTACTTTGAAACGGGTGGTCAATAAAACGATGTAGGTAACGTTTACGCAGTGTTTTACTTAGACGGTGTCACAAGTACAGTTACTATTTGTGGGCGTGTGGTTGTAGGCGCGAGCCTAAACAGTATGAGGGCTGCATGCCCAAATGCATCTCGTAGAGGAAAAAAACGTCGCTAACATAAAAAACAGTTACAGTCATATGCTTGCTTAAGGCGAGAGTGTTTCTTTGAATCCAACACCTAGCGAAGGATTCTAAAGTAGAATCCTTTTTATTACTCTACATGAAAAAGTAGGTAAGTAGAACAGAATAGAACGATTATTGTACAACATTCTTAGAATCAATGTCCTATGGTGTTAAGACAATACTTTAATTCTCACTAATTGAAGACACACACTTTTTTTAATAAAAACCTCTATAATCCAAAGGGCAACGACCGAGTGAAGGACACATAGTATCAGTAAAAAAAAATTGCTAATAATAACTTAATTTGAATTATTACTCCGGACGAGGATGTTCTCTAATACTTCACGAATAGGTTCTCTATCGTCATATGACATAACACTTGAAGTGCAGCGATATACGCTATGTCATATAACATGGCAGATGACAGTGATCATAAATCTTGAAGCATTAAGTATTGTACAACTTTATTAATTTAGAAACACGGGGAAGTCATGGTTTTTTATGAAATCGCGTATTATTTACGAACTTTTCTAGTTTGTCTCGGGTCTTGGATGTTAACTATGTATTTATTGTATTAAATCTATCGTCGAGTTAGCAGCTGTAACACAAGTCATTTAGTTGTACTTAGTATAGGGCTAACGAGACATGTGTAATATGTCCATGAATATTTATTAATTTATTATTTATAATTTAAATCATGAATTCTGAACCTGAAAACCTATGACACCATTAAGATTTGAGTATGACAAGATCCTTTGAGTATGCCAACTATTACGAACAAAGGCAGAGGATTCCATTTCGCGCGTCTTTTATTTTTTCACGAACTTTTTTTTATTCGGCATTTTTATTTGGTTTTACTCATCACACAGCCAGTTACTTGTTCATAAATGTTCATGATTGATCTCTTTGAGGTTAGAACCACTACTTTACGAGAAATATCCACATTCCAAATTCTTTTTATCCTGAGGGATCAAAGAGCTATGTTGGTTCCTGTTTACAAGCACTAAACTAGCTTTGAATATATTAAGAATATTGTTATTTAGCCTTAGACCCAGCTACAGGGTGAAGGAGGATTTTCAAACAGTTTATGTACTTTTGACTTATAGATCAATAAATGAGTTATTTAAGGGGCTCCAGGAAGTAACACTACCTAATACCACTTAGGAAAAATCACATTATATTTTTAACAGACAGACAAACGGCCGTTTTGGCATACATGCTATGTATTCCATGTTATTTGATGCTAAAAGAACTTAGTTGTGAAAACCTATTTAATGCCGGGACTCAAACCCTCCACCTCCGGCCATCCGTGCCAGCGCTCTTACCAACTGAGCCAATGGGCGACTCACCGGCATCAATGAAATTTCGAACCTCTTTACAATATTCGCTGTATTACGGACAGTGCATTAAAATTAATTAGCATGGGTTAGTGCATTAAAATTAATAATGTAAGAGATAATTAATTTTATTTTTCTATTATTTCCCGATACTTGGAAAAACATATCTGGCAACACTAGACGTGGGTGTCAGTTTAAGAGGCTTAAGGCCTGCGCAGACGAGGGACTATCCCCCGGTTACTTTTTTGTCCGTCGATATAGATTTCTTATAAATTGTATCGAGTAACGCACACGAAGAACTAAAAGTACCCCGTACAAAAAGTCCCTCAAGTTACTGAGAACATCAAGAGACCGGAGTGGACAAAAGTTCGGTGTTCTCTTTTAAAACGCTTTTTCTTTTTCAACTTCATGTAAATTACAACACAACGTAATATCAGAATATTTGCTTCCATAGCGTACGCTTCACTCAATTTCCGGGGAATAAAATCACAGCACAGCGTAGGCGTTGAGTCCGCGACAAGTACTCGGAGGATATTTTTTTACGATTCAGAGACTTTTGTCCCTCAGGGACAGAAGTCCCTCGTCTGCGCAGGCCTTTAAGGTGTTATGTTTTCGCTACGCGTGGGAAAACCGTATAAACGAATCACACAGTGTTTTGTAACTGTCTTGTCAGTTTGGGGTGGTTTGGCGTAGACAGCACAAACACACATGTACAATTTGATTACACTATTTTTATTTTTTTTATTTTTAGCCTCTAAATATGTTTTTAAATGTACAATTTGTACAAATACCTATGTATGTTCTACGTCATATTTTATATTGTAACAATAAAATCAATTTCTCTCAACGTAAAAAATTAACGTTCTGTTTGGTGAATGTCAATGTACAATGTAAAACGTAAGCCGCTGCCTTCGGGCCCAATTGTAGTGGAGAAAAAGGCAGCGGAAAAAACTCCACTCTGACCATCTTTTCTCAAGTCATGTCATGATTGCCATAACAACCCTACAAAAGCATTAGTCAAATGTCTCACTAGTAAGGTAAAAAACATAAAGTGATGTGGCCAGACACACGAATAGCACTCGTTCACGAGCATACCGCAGTGGTCAGCCATCATCAGTCTCAACCATTTTGGAGGGAGATAGATGACCCGAACAACATGCCACCATCCGAATGACCTTTAGCAAACCTGTAGTTAAAATAAGAAACAAGAAAGTTAGTAGTACAAATTATTGTTTCTATTAAGGCGCTTTGGGGTGCTAAGTGCCTCAAATGGATAACACCCCAAAGCGCCTTAAATTATTAATTACTTACTAGCTGATCCGAAGGAGTTCGATAACGAATACCCTGACACGAGATTTTTATTTATTAGTGAACATCACCTTCAAACCTTAACGATAAAATGCAACATATTAAGTGCAAAATATCAAACCATAGCGGTGAGGTCAGCAGTACTAATATTTCACTGCCAATAGCGCAAACATTATTCTATTTGCAAACGAAAGGTCACAAAAAGAGAAACACAATGTCGCGAAAGATAGACGCTCCATGTTCGAGTGCGGTTTAGAGGATTCTAGAGGACCCAGAGGAGTAACTACGCCTCTGTGGACCCGAAGGGCCCTAATCTATTTTCCAGCTGTCGAGCGGAAACCCTTTTTCAGTTACCACGATGGGCGCTTTATGTGGACACTTTTTAAGGTTTCGTTGTCCAGACACGGCTGTGCAACACCAAACAGTTGGTCAGTGTTAATGATAACATTAGTTAAAATAAGAACTTTAAAGCCGTGGATAAGAGATTTTTCATTAATAAGGTGGTTGCTCACTAGCGCCACCAATGGAAAAAAATCATTACTTGGTTTATTGTAAGAACGTTTTCATCTAAAAACGAACATGGTGGCCTATGCCCAAATTTTGCTATTTTTGACTATGGAAGTAGGAGAAGTTGTTACTTAAAATAAAATACTTAATAGCGCACTCTCATTTCTACATAAATTTGTTACATTGTCAATAAGTTAGTATTTGTATTACAGTAGTTAGTATTTATTTGTACAAATATTGGCTGTCGAAAACAAAACTAGTACTCAATTAATTTCGCTGTCTACAAACAGTGAAAAAGGAATCCCATCTTACACTCAAGACATGAAGAGGCACTTTTCGACGTCACCCATTTTATCAAAATAATATCAGAGAACTGTTTGACACCTGGTTTTATTAACAATTTTAATAGCATCCGGGTCCCTGTTGAGGAGTTGGACTAGACCAACGAAAAACGGAACGTGCCGTGCAAGTGACAACACCACGCAGTGTACGAGCCTGAGATTATTTGCGAAAATAAATAGAAAACGCGGGTTTTACACGGGAAGTCTCAAACCTCTTATTCGCCGACTAAGTGTCCTGCAACGTGAACTAAAAGTTTCACTGAAATTCTTCATAAACAGTGAGTAAACACTCATCTTAATCTACCCATAAACAGAGACCTATCATTAACCGTCATTGTTAGAGGGAGAGGTAAACAGATAAACGTCACTTTACGTCACATTAATAGACAGGTGTCAGTAAAGTGTCAACGTGAAGGACCAATCAAACCGTCTTACGTTCCTGTTTACGCAGTACTCGCAAAGCCCTAAACTACAAACGGCAATACTTACAAAAGCAGTAACTATGAAAGTTTTTGGGCCTTACCTGCAATGTGCCGCTTGCTGCCAAGATATTCACGAAACAGTGTATTACAAATGCACAAACTGCCAAAATCGTTTGCACAAACTATGCGTAGGCATTTACGAGGCAAATACTTCCGCTGCGAGAAACTCCTTGGACCTGACATGTCTATGCCCAGAGTGCAAACGCAAGATACCAAAAGGAGACAACTCAAATACGCCCATACGTCAAGGAGTTGCTTTTAGAGACGATTTCGTAAATGTAACCCACAGAAGAGACCGTACATTCAACCTGAATGACTCCACGGATCAAGGAGAAAACTTTGACATGAGCATTCTTATGGTAGAAATCCGGCAGCTCAGGCAGGCGGTAAACGACCTCACATCACAGAACGCAGAAATTGCTCTCCTAAGAAGGGAGGTGAGTGAGCTCAAAGCCCAGCTCGCCTTACTAAATGTCGACTCTCAAAAAACCACAGAGCCCGAGAGCGCTGCAAAAGCTCGCGATGCAGAGACAGTGGAATTAAAGGCCACTATATCACAACTCCGCCAAGATAACCTCAAAAACGAAATTGAGATAGTAGGTGTTCCTGAACGGGAGGGTGAAAGTCTCTACCACCTTATCTTGCTGACAGGTAAGAAAATAGGCGTTGAACTGACTGAATGCGACATCGACGGAGCTTACAGAGCCGGACCGCGTCGCCCAGCATTATCGAAATCCGATTCAGAGAACAAACAAACTCGCTCATTAGTAGTGAAACTAGTGCGCCAGGCAAAACGAGACCAACTCTTCAAGGCTGCTAAAGTTAGGTCTGAATTAACAACCGAGGGCATAGTTGCCGGGACACCACGAAGAATGTTCATCAACGAACGGCTAACAAAAGAAAATCGGAACCTTTTTCGAGAAGCAAGACTCCGCAGCCGGCAGCACAATTTTCGTTTCTGCTGGACTCGTCAGGGCTGCGTGTTTGTTCGTAAAGCAGAGAAGAGGCCAGCCATCCCAATCAGACCAGAAGAAGAACTGGAGTTACGTGTGGGCCCACTTTGTATTGAGAATGTTGTTTAAATGTTATTCAGGTTTAGCGCCAACCAAGTGTCATATTTATTACGTAAATATTACTCTATGTAGTCCAATGGGCTACTGCCCTGTATATATATTTATCTATGTATATACTATTCTTCTATATTATGATAATCAATCTTCCAATAAAACATCACAAAACACAAAAAGTAGTCAGTACATTCCGAACCAGAGTCATTGTGTCAGCATTTCTAGACCGATCGCAGTTGATCTGCGTTTATTACAATTAGAATGGCCTCCCTAGATACGGTTGATGAAATTGACAATTCTTTTGTCACCAACTGTTACGCAATTGGCTCTGCCGAAGAATGTAAGCCGTTTACAAATGACATTCATGATTTCAAGCTTTTGATGTATAATATTCGAAGCTACAACCATAACTTTGATAGTTTCCTGACTCTATTAAAACGCCTCAATATAGCCTACGACATTATCATTCAAACAGAGTGTTGGCTAGGACAATACCCTCATATTAAGGCAATGGACGGTTACAAAGCCTACCACACTGGTAAATATATAAACAAAGCCGGCGGCGTAATTGTATATATAAAAAATAACCTGGAGTCCGATATCACAGAGCCACACTTTGGGGAAGCGGATTGCTTGAGTATTAATTTATCTAATAAGTTTACAATTATAGCCATATATCGCTCGCCCTCATTTTTGCAAACCGATAATTTTATTAAATCTCTAGATAACCATATAGAGACACTAAAAAACAAACAAAATATAATCATAGCTGGCGACATAAATATAGACATCCTCCCAGAATCCCACGATAATAGAAGCACGGACTATCTGTGCCTTATGGCTGAGCATGGACTTGTTTCTGCAATTACTATTCCAACAAGGAAAAAATCTTGTCTGGACCATATATTTATTAAATCTAAATTCGCGTCAAAATCCATTGTATGCAATACATCAGTATGCGACCACAACCTTCCAATGATCTTCGTAGAAACACATAAGCAGCAACATTCAAAACGCCATACCCTTAAAACTGATTTTGCTGCGGTAGCGGCTGAACTTGAAACATCAGACTGGTCACCTGTTCTTTGTACTAATGACGGTGCAGAAGCAACAATTGCGTTTTCAAATTTAGTTAACACTGTGATTGATAAACATAGCAGAATGTCTAAGACAAGTCGTGCAACATTTAGCTATAAGCCATGGATCACTCCTGGTTTAATGAGGTGTATGAAGCACAGAGATAGACTTCACCTTAAGTGCCGTAAATACCCAAATGATCCAATTGCTAAACTCGTCTATAACAGATACAAAAATTTTTGCAATAACCTGCTACACCGAATCAAATTCGAGTACGAAAACAACTTGCTCGCTACTAGTAAAGACAACCCGAAACAACTGTGGAATGCCATCAAACAGATTTGTGAAATTTCTCCCACACGTAACTCCGCTGCAGATCTGCTTAATTGTAAAACCACTCCAAAAGACTCGCTTGACTACTGTAATAGCTACTTTTCAAATTTAGGCGCTACACTAACTAACTCTATCTTGAATAGAACTGGCAAATCCGAAACCGAACTAGCGTCCCTTGCAAAAAGTGCCACTACCCCAATCACTTCTTTTTTCTTACAACCAACTGATCAAAATGAAATTGCAAAATACATAATGAGCCTAAGAAATCAAAGTGCTCCTGGTCTTGATAGAATACGAAGCACACTTCTGAAAAGTCTATCGAAGCAAATAATGACTCCTCTCACACACATCTGTAACTTAAGTCTTTCCACTGGCATTTTTCCAGACATATGGAAAACAGCAGCTGTTACGCCCGTACACAAGGCTGGTGACAAAAGGGTACCTTCCAACTATAGGCCAATCTCATTATTATCTATTGTATCCAAAATCCTAGAGAAAGTGGTGAACAAGCGGCTTGTCAAATACCTAGAAGATAATAACCTGCTGTCACCTACTCAGTTTGGCTTTCGCCAAGGCCGCTCAACTGAGCAAGCGGTCTCGCTTCTTCTGGATACTGTAACGACCAAGTTGGATCAAGGGAATTGCTGCTTAGGGGTTTTCCTGGACTTGGCTAAGGCCTTTGACTCTGTATCAATACCAATACTTCTGCAAAAACTGGAGAACATAGGTATCAGAGGCCATGCTCTCCAATGGTTTCAGAGCTATCTCTCCAATAGACAACAGAAGGTAAAGATATCTGAATCTCTAAGCAATCCAATGCCGATAAATTACGGAATTCCTCAAGGCAGTTTACTGGGACCAACGCTTTTTTTGATATACATTAATGACATGGCTAAGGTTCTGCCCCCTTCCATTAACACAAGCTTAATTTCCTATGCGGATGACACCGCTCTTATCTTTTCGGGTTCGAATTGGGAATCCACTTTCTCAAATGCTGAAGCTGGCCTTGCGAGAGTGGGGAGTTGGTTATCGAACAACCTTCTAACGTTAAACGTATCTAAAACCAAATACTTGGGTTTTCATAAATCTGCTCCTACAAAGCCAAATCGTAGTTTGGTTTTACGCCTCCACTTATGCGATAAGCCAGAGGCAGGCTGCTTGTGTGAGAAAATAGAACGCGTAAGTGATATTAAGTATTTGGGTATCACAGTCGAACACAGGCTCACTTTCGAAAAGCATTGCGGTATCGTGGCAAAAAGGGTGAGGAAACTCATACATATTATGAGACTCCTTCGTAACGCAGCTAATAAAAAAACCTTGAGAACTGTATATATGGCTCTGTGCCAGTCTGTATTGGGTTACTGCATTACCTGCTGGGGCGGGGCAGCTAAAACACACATAATTCCCCTTGAAAGAGCTCAGAGATCAGTCCTAAAAACTATGCAAAGAAGAGCGCGTAGATATCCTACTACTGCACTTTTAACCGAATGCGAAGTGCTATCAGTTCGCCAACTTTTCATTTTCAGAGCATGCATAAACAAGCACCGCGAAATTATCAACACTCCAGAGCACGATAGACTCCTGTCTCGCAGAGTATTTAGAACCCCTGTCCCAATGACCAGAACCAGATTCGCACAGAGATTCCATAATTTCCTAAGTCCTTACCTCTACAACAAAGCTGTTAAGCACTGTGATATAAAGCAGGCTTCAGTAGCCGAGTCTAAGAAGCTCATACAAGAATGGTTGTCTCAACTAAACTATGATCAAACAGAGGCTTTACTTAACGTCTAATATAGATATACATATAATAAATTACTATGTACAAAAATATACATAAATAAATAAATATTATATAAGTAGATAGATAGATAGATAGATAGAACATTTATTTAACGGCACAATACTTTAAAACATAACATAACAAGTATATATCTTCTCATATCTATCTATCTGTGTATTATATATTATAAATATATATGTATATACATTTATTGTATTACTATCTGCTAAGCTAAACCTCGAATTATTTAACCTTAAGTAGCTCAATCTAGAATATAGTTGCTAGATTGATATTAATTTTTCTGTTTGATTTGATCAGATTTTATTTATTTTCATATAATTAATTTAATTTATAATAATTTAATTAAATTTTATTTAATTTAGTGTAATTTGATTTGTTTAATTTTAATGGATTTAATTGATTTCAATTTGATTTACCTACTTAAATTTTATCTAGTTTAATTTAATGAATTGAATTTTAGTGTGATCTCATTTTAATTGTATTACATCTGATTCCAATATATAATTTATTTAATCTGGAGTGCACTAACAATAAATCGGGCAATATCAGCACTGCACGTCTAAAATGACAAAACCAATTTTATGTAAAATATCGTCGCCCACGATACAGGCCCAGCCTAGTGTGGGGACACGGTCACCACTACATGATGTTATGTATATTAATTTAAATTCTGTTGTAAATTCAAAATAATATTAATAATTATTAATCCACATGCATGTAACATAATTCATTTGGCAATAAACAATTTTTACTTTTTTACTTTTACCAGTCAGTTGCAAATACAAATAAGAGATTATCATCGTAGATTTTTAGCGAAATTGTAATCTTCTCACTTCGTTCATAGCTTTATTTATCTATGTAAGTGTTTATAGTTGCCAAATAGTTTTAGTTCAGCCTCTAAGTTCAGACTCTTTGTTTGATATCAGAGTTAAGATATCAAACAAAAATGTTTTGTAATGTTACTCATGAACTTAGTCTCTAAGGGCTATGAACTTTGAACTGCATTTGTTCAAACTTTTTGAAATGTTTTCTGACTGAACTCTAAATAGGTACAAAAAATAATTTCCCACGATTCATCGGGCCGTTTATACAGCCCGATGAAACTTGGGAAATTATTAAAACAAAAGTTCACAAGATCAGTAGATTTTTTTCTGTTTCTCACAAACGTTTTTAATAGAAGTCTATTAAAAACGCTACAAATAATTAACCCGTTTGAGCTAGTTGCGAGTGAATTTGAAGAATCAATGCAATATCAACGTCTATTAAATTTATAATCTCTACATAATAACAGAGTCGCGAGCCTGGTCTGCGGCATATCGGCAAAGAAAGTAGAATTTGTTCAGAGGTCTGTTTCATAGAACAACAACAATAAAGCGTAGTTTACTCTTACGCACCAAAATATTAACCCAGTGACGAACAGAACGACTCTGAACCTCGATTTGTCTTAACAAAACTACGATTGTAGATTTATGAAACTAGGCCAAGGTGGCGGATCACAGATGGCAACAAAATATAAATTATTAGCGCGGTACGCCTTAAGGGTCTCCATAAATAGACACCATCGCCACCGAGGGACATTTTTTCACAGATCGTATTTGCAAAGAGACCATCGCGGACTTGGCCCCCGTGGTGGAATATGGCCTAATTTTCCTGCGATGCAGGAAGAGACCCGTACCCTAGCAGTGGAGACATAGCGATCTGCAAAGGGAGTAAAATAATGAAGTAGTGAGAGAAGATAAGCAAAGCTGACCCCACCGCCATGTGGGACTAAAGCTGGGAAGAGACAAAGAGATTATTTGCAAAAAAAGTCTGTAATAGTACATTATGATATAAGTGCGGTAAGTTGAAAATTACAGCCGAGGCGATATTACTAGCCCGAGCCATCGGCGAGGGCTATAAGGAAGCAGAGGCTGTAATTTTCAAAGCGCACGTATGTCATACGACGTTTTATAACATATTTACAAGGAAATCAATAAAACTCTGACTTTGTTATCATCACTACTTGACTTTATTTTCAAATAAAAACAATGCATCGAAAAGAAAAAGCGCGCGGATTTATTTTTACTTGTCCACAAATAAGCGATACGATGCGCGCGCATCAACTTTTTTTTTAGGCAAAGGTATAAAAACAGCCAGTATTACTAATAAAGTAAATTAATATTTTTGTGTTTTTGTTACAGATAAATGGTTGTCTATTTAATAAAAATGTTTATTTGTTATTTATTTCCCAAAGTTAATTTTATTCATAAAATATTAACCACTTTCTTGACATAAAACCTCTTTGCTAAGATTTTTAAAAGTATCGTTCATTTTTAGACGGAGTATCTTAAAACTTTATTTAAAAAAAAACACGTGCCTTTTACATTACATTATCGCACAAGTACGTAATGAGATACATTACGATATTGAAATTGGTGTAATTACAACCTTGTTACGAGCAAATATGTTATAAAATCTTTTTCACTCCATCTTCTCGAAATGACGTATTTTGATCACTAAAGTTAGGGCCCAAAACAAGCTATTGCCAATCAAACATATCTGTTAAGTATATAAAAGTGATGCAATTTACTTAAGCCAGATGTCGCTGCCTGTACGTAATACAGAGAATAAGAGATAACCAGGGGTCGCGGGTTCGAATCCCGGCATGGGTGGAATTTTTAGCCTCTAAATAGGTTTTAAAATTGTCCTTAGCACGGTTTAGTGCATTAAAAATAAAAATAGTATAAGTATATAAAGTCAAAATTTTTTATAGACTCAAAATCTAATTTCGAATTTATATACCTACGCTATCACGTTTTATTGAGATATCGAACCTCTCATTCACTCTTGAGGACTTGACCTACATCTTTTTCGCTCTAAACAAGCAAGAAGTTTTAAACCAGAGTACGGAACTGCTTTGTGTCCCAAACTCGTTGCATCGAAACTTTTTGCTCTCTTCTTGGAAATAAAAATGGCAAAAATTTGAATTTGGAAGGCCAATTTTTCATTGGACAATTGCAACAATTGCATTGGCGCGCATTTAGTTAAAATTTAATTAAATTTTTATTTCTTATTGCATTCCTCACTGATGTAGTGAAAAATCTTTTAATCATGTTAATAATGCTTTTTGGACCCATAACGACTAGATAGTATTCGGCCGCTTTTAACATAAATGGTATCTAGGCCCAGGTCCGTGATCCTAGGTTCTCCGTCGTGGGTCTTAAATATCAGCATTAACATGATTGTGAAATTGTACAGATACTTTTCGCAAATACAATCAGATTTTTTTTATTGAATAAATGATATTGTTGCCTTGGTAGCGCTTGTTACTCTATGGAGCCCCTTAAGTAATCCTTAAATATTTACTTGGCCGAAATGGAATGTGAATGCAAAACCAATCCCTTTAGCTAATTAACCGTGTCATGACCTTATTGAAAGAAAAGAAAATATTAGTAATCACTAAAATCATTTCACACGAAACATAATAGGTAACAGTATTTTCTAAGGTTAACACGAGCAGTAGACATAATTAAAACGAACTATTTTGGAACGTAACTTCATAATTAACTTTTGTAATTTTTGCCGAGGGTAGTAAACTAACCGTTAATGATTTCTAAAAGACACTTGTCACCTCAGTCATCCGGGACCACGGCACCTGAAAAAGTGCCGAAACGTTGGAAAATTGTAAAAAATGTAATAAACGATAAACCGTATAAAACAGTTTTAATAATAGGTAACAATTCATTACATAAGAAGTAATATGTAAAAAGGCAAGCTCACATAAGAAATTTTATCTTTCGATTATTTGAACCGGTTTTCGTCTAATTAAGTACTAACACGGGAAAAGACAAGAAGTATTATTTTAAAACTGTCACAGGACCAATTTTATTAAAATAAAAACTAATAAGTTGAATAAATGAATTTGTAGTTGCAATACTACTCGCTAACCTTTAAGGAAAACATAGCAAGGAAACCTGTGTGTCCGATGTTCACATACTTTAGCGATTGAAATTTCAGAACCGCGGTGGGCACGCATGGTGATTACGGCCATACTGTATCTCCCATATATATCTCATCTCAATAAAGTATATCTCAATAAAGTGTTCTCTATCTCTCTCTTTGTAAGAGAAAATGTTCCACAGTGGAACGTAAACAGTCTACACTATTTTTATTCTACAATTAGGTAAGTGGGTACTCGAAAAGACCACTTCTCGTCAAAACTTGGGAAGTTCAAAATCCAAGCTCAGTTTTCGCAAACCCTTTCCGTAGCCGTGTTCTTTGAACTTCAGACCGCTAGCCCGTAATCCATTAGTGAAGTGGCTAGTAACTCCACCGAGACGGGGGTCTACTACGACAGTGTTTCGCAATATTTGTATTCGAGTTACATAGATAGAAGGGAAAGCTCAGTCTTCTATAGTATAAAAATGAATCGCTGAATGTGTTGGTAAGCACAAATCTCGAGAGCAGCTGAACCAAATTCGCTAATTCTTTTTTTTTTTTTATATTCTTTGAAGTACGAGGATGGTTCTTACGGAGGGGAAAATAAAAATAAAAAAGAATCAACTGTTAGGCGGTATGATGTTCGCGGGGAACAGCTAGTTGTACATAAAAATGGAAATTACCCAGATATTTCGTCATCATCATCATTATCATCATCAACGCATTGTGTCCCCACCGAGTGAAGTATTGGATCAAACAGGTGTGACAGTAGGGGTTCTAGATAGGATACGGAGACTTTCAACGTAGTTGGTTATAAGTAGGGGAGCCTTATAAACTAACTCCAAGTTGAAAGTAGAAAGATCTATACAAGCAAGAAGGCCTTCGCTTCGCCGAGAGTTTCAATAATATTGGACTTAAATGCAACCTCAAGTGCTCAAAGCAGTTTACGTAGTTCAGATAGAAAACACATTATCACGTTTTACCTTCCAAACCGAATGTAATATAGTACTCGTATACGCTTCTATAATAAAATCCCTGAAGATATAATATTAAGCTTGCCTGACACGCGGTTCGAGAAATGTTTTAAGTACACTTTTTCTATAACATAATTAGATCACAATGATGTCTGGAATTAAAGCCAATACATGTATTTTATGTTTTATAATAATTATGTAAGCTCTGTTAATTAAGGACTTTGAAATGTTTCTTTGTCCATTTTTTCTCCAAAATAATCTAGATTTTGAAATGGTCACAAAGTTTGAATTGTAACGTTTATAAAGCCGCAGTTTCTGCGCTACTTTGAATAAAATCTTTTCATATCATTTCCTAATAAACTAAATGGAATACAATACTTGCTTACTTGTATGATCATATGATAGGATATTCGTTGTGGGAGCTACAGTATGTAGCTTAATACTGCTTGATTAAAACCAGCATTGAATATCACATATGATCCTACGAGTAACCATGACCCAGGCACTACAGCGTCGGAGTGGTCCCTTCACCCATCTAGTGTGAGTGAAGATACCACTGGACGCTGTATAAATCATCTCATTAAGTAGATGCAAAAAGGCCAATATTATTAAGGCCTACGAGTATTTCTTGTCTTGTATAGTTGATTTATACAAATTACCGTAGGACTGTAATGTGTCTCCATGTGGTTATCGGGCAGGATAGATAGAACTGATTATATTGCAATAAGGTAAGGTTTATTTTGTATTGTTATTTATAATTTCATATAACTTTTCAAAATATAGTAAAGAAAAGTGTTGTTATACAGAGCAGGACACTCGTGTGCTTTCGGCGAAAACCGAAGCCTATTCTAGATCCCGAGGTATATTCTAAAAGCTAACAGACTGCATCTTTTTGTCTATCTATCTATCTGTCTGTCTGTCTGTCTGTCTGTCTGTCTGTCTGTCTGTCTGTCTGTCTGTCTGTCTGTCTGTCTGTCTGTCTGTCTGTCTGTCTGTCTGTCTGTCTGTCTGTCTGTCTGTCTGTCTGTCTGTCTGTCTGTCTGTCTGTCTGTCTGTCTGTCTGTCTGTCTGTCTGTCTGTCTGTCTGTCTGTCTGTCTGTCTGTCTGTCTGTCTGTCTGTCTGTCTGTCTGTCTGTCTGTCTGTCTGTCTGTCTGTCTGTCTGTCTGTCTGTCTGTCTGTCTGTCTGTCTGTCTGTCTGTCTGTCTGTCTGTCTGTCTGTCTGTCTGTCTGTCTGTCTGTCTGTCTGTCTGTCTGTCTGTCTGTCTGTCTGTCTGTCTGTCTGTCTGTCTGTCTGTCTGTCTGTCTGTCTGTCTGTCTGTCTGTCTGTCTGTCTGTCTGTCTGTCTGTCTGTCTGTCTGTCTGTCTGTCTGTCTGTCTGTCTGTCTGTCTGTCTGTCTGTCTGTCTGTCTGTCTGTCTGTCTGTCTGTCTGTCTGTCTGTCTGTCTGTCTGTCTGTCTGTCTGTCTGTCTGTCTGTCTGTCTGTCTGTCTGTCTGTCTGTCTGTCTGTCTGTCTGTCTGTCTGTCTGTCTGTCTGTCTGTCTGTCTGTCTGTCTGTCTGTCTGTCTGTCTGTCTGTCTGTCTGTCTGTCTGTCTGTCTGTCTGTCTGTCTGTCTGTCTGTCTGTCTGTCTGTCTGTCTGTCTGTCTGTCTGTCTGTCTGTCTGTCTGTCTGTCTGTCTGTCTGTCTGTCTGTCTGTCTGTCTGTCTGTCTGTCTGTCTGTCTGTCTGTCTGTCTGTCTGTCTGTCTGTCTGTCTGTCTGTCTGTCTGTCTGTCTGTCTGTCTGTCTGTCTGTCTGTCTGTCTGTCTGTCTGTCTGTCTGTCTGTCTGTCTGTCTGTCTGTCTGTCTGTCTGTCTGTCTGTCTGTCTGTCTGTCTGTCTGTCTGTCTGTCTGTCTGTCTGTCTG